>CM061749.1:309428838-310056412 GCA_030979885.1 Lolium multiflorum
CTCAGTGTGCAGTACTTCCACAATGAAACCGGCAACCAGCAACTTTGTCACCTCTTCTCCAATGATCTTTCTCCTGTCTTCAGCAAACCGGCGCAGCGGCTGCCTTACCGGCTTTGCATCTTTCCGGACATTTAATGAGTGCTCAGCCAGCTCCCTCGGAACACCTACCAGAGTCATCGATGGTAGACCAGGCAAAGATATTCCGATTCTCACGGAGGAAGCGCGCGCTTTCCTATGCCTCATTCATACCGGCACCGATACGAACGGTGCTGGGTAAGCCGGATCCAGCACAATGTCCTTTGTTTCTTTTGGTCGCGGCTTAAATGCCGGGTGCGCCGGGTTGCACTCCATTGCCGCCTAAACTCCATTTGTGAGGACTGAGCGGCGCAGCTGCCGGTTGCATCCTCCTTTTTCTTGGCGATCACCGGCGGCTTCTGCGAGTTTGATCCGGCGGAAGAGTTGTTTCCAGTCAAAGACTGTAGTTTCCACACGGTCAAAAGGGTCCACGAATGCCGGCATCTTCATCTTGAGATATGCCGTGTGAGTCGAGGCCATAAAAGCAACCAATGCGGTCTCCCCAGCAAAGCATGGTAAGGACTATCTAAGTCCACCACCTCAAACTCAAGGTTTTCAACCCGGCAATTGTCACGTCCTCCAAACGACACATCCACCCGGACTTTTCCAACCGGTGCGCAGGACAGTCCCGGAACGATTCCATGGAACGTTGTGCGCGTTGGCTGAAGCATGTTTTGTTATGCCCAGCATGTTCATGGTGTGTCGGTACATGATGTTTATGCTGCTCCCATTGTCTATCAGCACCTTGCTGAACTTGACTCGAGCATTTGGCCCTTGCATGATTGGGTCCAAGACAAGGGCATAGCCA
This sequence comes from Lolium multiflorum, assembly GCA_030979885.1. Lineage (NCBI taxonomy): Eukaryota > Viridiplantae > Streptophyta > Magnoliopsida > Poales > Poaceae > Lolium > Lolium multiflorum. Next base: position 309,429,722 of record CM061749.1, read on the forward strand.
CCCGGGTTAGGCATGATCTTAGGGTGATCCTTGAACGACCACGAGATCTCTTGATCAGACCACATCATGTATTTTGGTACTGCCGGCATCACCGCGTTCACTTCCATAGAACGGCGATATAGGCTCTGTCTGTCGGTTGGCTCAGTTACGAACACAACGCAGCACATATCTGGATCTTTGTAAATATTCCGGCCCAAAGGTGCCGGTGGAGGTGGTTGGCCATTGCCTTCTCCCACTTGGTTTACTTGCTGGTATTGTTGCCGGTTTGGCTGAGGCGTTTGCCCCGGTAAGCGGTGGTGGTGGTGGTAGCTGTTGTTGCCGCGGCATGTCTTGCGGTGGTTGTGCATCTTTTACCGTTCCCTTTTGCATCAAGTACTTGGTCCAGGTACAATCCTTCGTCAGATGGTTTGACGGGTGTGCCGGGTTCGGTGTGTGCCACCGGCAAGGTTGGTCCATGGCAGCTTCCGGTGTATTTTGCGGGTTCTTGCCAATTCTTTTTCTGGCCCCAGGGTTTCTTTTCTACTTTCTTAGGACCCGCCCACGGCTGCGATCCGGTTCTCTGTCTCTGACTGCCGCTGGCCTCAGAGTTTTCTACAGCAGCAACTTGCTGCGGACCGTACCTTCGATCCGGAAAATCTTCCCTTCTTTTATTTATTCCGGTTATCCCGGCGTTGCTCTTGGCGGTGCTATTCAGGCTCGGGTTGTACCGCCGGCTGCGTTGGGTCTCCCAACGCGTAGCTATCCGCCACACGTATCATCTCTGCCAGCGTTGTCGGCATGTTCCGCTGCAGCTTTTGCCACAACGGTGAACCTCTTCTGCACCCACTGCTAAACCAAGCAATGGCTTGTGCCTCTATCACCCCTTCACAGGAGTTCCTTGTAGTGTTCCATCGGGCCAGATAATCCCGGTCTGTTTCATTTGGGCGCTGCACGCACAAGGCGAGCTGTTGCGGCCTGTTTGGCCTTTGATAGGTGCTGCTGAAATTGCTCACAAAAGCTTCCTCAAAATCCAGCCAGCCATTTATACTTCCTGCCGGCAAGTTGTTTAGCCAGATTCTTGCCGGTCCTACCAGAATGATGGTATGATTCTCACGGCCCAACGCCGGTTTCCTCCTCCTGCTACGCCGGTTCCTCCGCCACCAGCGACGTATACCGCGGTCACGTAATCCGCGAGCCAATCTTCCGGCTTAGTGGTGCCATCGTAAGTTTTTGTGTCGCGGGGCAACATGAAGTTGCGAACCGGTGGTTCCTCTTTCATGATCCTCGGACCAAAACACTTCGGACCCGGAGGATTCTTCCTCGATCATTTCTGACAAGTATACTCTATCCAGACGGTGCCTCGCATCCCGTTCCGGTAGGTATCTTTCTCCCAAGCGTTCTCCCAACGGGTTCCGGTATGCTGCCGGTCTTGTGGAATCAGCCTCATCGTAACATTCCGGTACCGCGGCCCTTGCCTGCCGGTACCTTGGGGGATCTATTTCCTCCTCATCGTACGCCGCCCTTGCAGCTCGATAATTTTGCCCGGTTTCTTGTCTACCGGCATGATTGTTTCCGGCATAGCCTTCTTTGGCGTAGCCTCTGTTTGCCCCTTGGCCTTTTCTGCCGGCATCATATTGCCCGGCTTGTTGCTTTCCGGCAAGAACCGGATCATACACAGTCATCTGCTGCGCATTCATTTCTTTTTCTCTTCTCCTGTCCGGATGGGGGGACGAAGCCTGCCCATGGGACTTGCTACCGGCATTCCTTGTTGAACGCGCGGATTTTGAAGCCACAGCCTTGTTCAGCTTATCAAGCTGTTCAGCATTTTGCTGCTCGATAGTTTCAAGAAGTTCCCGGACACGCTCTTGTTGTTTTGCCAGAGCGTCCCCGGAAAGCGAGTCACACAGCGCTACGGCAGCTTGCTTTTATTGTTTTATCCGGACTGCTGTACTTAGGTTTCTCTACAATGCTAACAGATGCAGAGGTACTTTTGCCGGTAAGAACTTCCTTACGCAAATCCCGATCTAGATTGCGAGCCTTAAGCCGGTTTTCCGGTATCCTAGCAGCATGAGCGCTAACGAAGCAAAGCCATGGGCAGCGTTATACTCACATACGGTTAGGTTCAGCAAGCTGCGCCCGACGCGTCTTTGCCGCTCTCCCAGTATCTTACGAAAGCGCTGCGCCTCAGCTCACTTTGGCGCGTGCCGGGCTCGGTGTTACGCGCGATGGGGTGGCGGGCGTTCATCGCCGCTTGGAGCGGTGTTTTCCGGCGGTGCGGATGATGCTCCCGCAGCGCCTGCGTCGCGCTCCAGTGGTGGCTTGGCCGCACGGGTGGCTGTGACCGAGCACCTTCTTCCGCAACTAACTGCCGCGTCGGCCCGCGCCTGCCATCATCGCCTCCACGCTGCCGGGCGCGGCCAGCAGCGACTTGGCGGATCGGCGCCACGATGCGGCGAGAGCAGCGCACGGGGACGGTACCGTAGATGCGATGGCTGCCGAACTTCCGATGATGCGACGTTCTTGGGGAAGATGCCTTGGATTGGCGAAAGCAGCCGCGTTATCGTTGATGAAGAAGTCCATGGCGTAGATACGCGCACCAGCGCGCGGAGACCGTGCGGCGGCGATGACGTCGAGGATGCCCGCCCGAATGTGAACTCCGGCCAAAGCGCCACTTCATGCCCACGGTGGCGCCAGCGTCGTCGTAGCGACGAGCGGATGCCATGGGATAAAGCTTAAGTTGGGGCCGAATGGGTGCTAGAGGATCGGGGGAGGGTTTGCGACTAGATGGGATGAACTTCCGGATGCTTTCCTCAAGAACACAACCAAAGGCAGGTATGCAAGAAGAAAGACAAGAGGAAGAACTCTGCTCTAGATCGCTAGCTTCATTGATCTCAACATGGTTACAGGTTTCTGGATACAGGATTTCTCTAGGGATCGATCTCCTGGGCGTACATGAACGTGTCCATGAAGGACGGTGCCCCCTCTCCTTATATAGGGGAGAGGGTGGCTTACAGAATGGCATCTTTGACTGGACAAACTACTTTACAAAGCTACTTTAATCATGGATGACGCCGGGGTCTTCTTTAATCAGGGACGCTGACGTCCTCCGGCTTCTTTCAGCGTCACCCCTCTCTTTGGCGCCAGGGCTCCGATTAAAGTCACTTTGCTTAGCTCATCCTTGTCTTCTAGCTCCGAAGAGAATCTTTGACCAGTCTTGCCGACAGACCCTTCTTTCCGGTATCTTCTTTATCCGGTTCCGGTATACCCCTCCTGGGGATACCGGCTTAGCTTCACTTAGCCAAACTCTTATCTTTGTGCTCATTATAAAGCATTATACCCATTATCTTGATAGGCTCAAACCATCCGGTTTAGCATGCCTTTGGCATACGTAGATAAAATCAATAATGTGGCATGGAACATAAGAAATTATCGATACGTCGGAGACGTATCAGCATCCCTCGCGTCGCCCCTAAACCTACCTCCTCCGCCTACTTAAGCCTTCGTCGATAATAACTCCAGTACGGAGAGCCACGTCGGAAAACCTTCGAGCGCCGCCGCCGCCAATCCCATCTCGGGGGATTCGGGAGATCGCCTCCGGCACCCTAGCTTGGGGATGCTGATACGTCTCCGCCGTATCGATAATTTCTTATGTTCCATGCCACAGTATTGATGATATCTACATGTTTTATGCATACTTATGTCATATTTATGTATTTTCCGGCACCCCAACCTATTAACGAATGTCGAAGAGCCAGTTGTTGTTTTCTGCTATTTTTGGTTTGAGAAATCCTAGTAAGGAAATATTCCGGGATTGGACGAAATCAACGCCAGGGGCCTATTTTCACACAAAGCTTCCGAAGACCGGAGAGTCAACGAAGTGGGGCCACGAGGTGGCAGACCACAGGGAGGCGCGGCCCAGGTCTTGGCTGCGCCACCCTGTCATCTGGGCCCCTCGTGTGGCCCCCTGACCTGCCCTTCCGCCTACAAATAGCCTTCGTGTGAAACCCCGGTCTGAGGAGCCACGTCTGGAAAACCTTCCGAGAGAGACGCCGCCATGTAATCCCATCTCGGAAGTTCGGAGATCGCCTCCGACACCCTGCCGGAGAGGATTCATCTCCCGGAGGACTCTACACCGCCATGTTCGCCTCCGGGTGATGTGTGAGTGGTCTACCCCTGGACTATGGGTCCATAACACAGTAGCTAGATGGTTGTCTCCTCATTATGCTTCATTGTCGGATCTTGTGAGCTACCCGAACATGATCAAGATCATCTATCTTTAATGCTATATGTTGTGTTTGTTGGGATCGATGGATAGAGAATACTATGTTATGTTGATTATCAATCTATTATATGTGTTGTTTATGATCTTGCATGCTCTCCATTATTAGTAGAGGCTCTGGCCTACTTGTAACTCCAAGAGGGGTATTTATGCTCGATAGTGGGTTCATGTCTCCGTGAATGCGGTGGAGTGTGAAAACCTCTAAGGTTATGGATGTACTGTTGCCACTAGGGATAAAGCATTGATGCTATGTCCGGGGATGTAGTTATTGATTACATTACGCACCATACTTAATGCAATTGTCTGTTGTTTTCAACTTAATATTGGAAGGGGTTCGGATGATAACCTGAAGGTGGACTTTTTAGGCATAGATGCATGCTGGATAGCGGTCTATGTACTTTGTCGTAATGCCCAATAAAATCTCACAATACTCATCATATCATGTATGTGCATGGTCATGCCCTCTCTATTTGTCAATTGCCCAACTGTAATTTACCCAATATGCTATTTATCTTATGGGAGAGACACCTCTAGTGAACTGTGGACGGTCCATTCTTTTACATCGATACAATCTACTGCAATACTTGTTCTACTGTTCTCTGCAAACAATCATCATCCACACTATACATCTAATCCTTTGTTACAGCAAGCCGGTGAGATTGACAGCCTCACTGTTTCGTTGGGGCAAAGTACTTTGGTTGTGTTGTGCAGGTTCCACGTTGGCCCCGGAATCCCTGGTGTTGCGCCGCACTACATCTCGCCGCCATCAACCTTCAACGTGCTTCTTGGCTCCTCTTTGGTTCGATTAAACCTTGGTTCCATCTGAGGGAAAACTTGCCGCTGTACGCATCACACCTTCCTCTTGGGGTTCCCAACGGACGCGTGCTGTACGCGTATCAAGCTCTTTTTCTGGCGCCGTTGCCGGGGACCTGAAGAAAAGTTACATCACAGGGATCTCTAACTCCCACGTCAACTTTGCGCCAGCAACTGTTTTCTGGCGCCGTTGCCGGGGAGATCAAGACACGCTGCAAGGGGAGTCTCCACAATCCAATCTCTTTACTTTGTTTTTGTCTTGCTTTATTTACTACTTTGTTTGCTGCACTAAAACAAAACACAAAAAAATTAGTTGCTAGTTTTACTTTATTTGCTATCTTGTTTGCTATATCAAAAACACAACAAAATTAGTTACTTATATTTGCTTTACTTATTTCAACATGTTTCCTTTTAATTTTACCGTAAAAGACATACCGGTAGGACGTGGATCTATAATTGGGAGAAATAATATAGAAGAATTTTTCAATCATGTTAGTACCGTTGAAGATTTTGAAGATAGACACTTGGCAGAACTTGCTCCTACTTATGAAATTGCTGCTGTTGCTTCTTTAGTTCGCATGTTGGAAACTAAATTTGTTAATCTCAATCCTATAATCCAACACATGTTTCTTACACTCGGTGATATGGAAGAAGGGGAAAAGAAAGATTTTGTTTTAGAAACCCTTCTTAGAGAATTTGCGGATATAGCTAAAGAAGCTAGAAAAGATTTTAGTAAGCATGATAGGCTTGGTATGATCACCGATTTTAAAAGAACACTTGAAAAGATGGATATGGATAGAATTAAGTACACTAATAATGTTAATGATGGTGGGGAGATTAAAGCACCAATACCTTGTAAGCTCCTAGCAATGCATGAAGCACTAGAAAATAACTATGCTTGACTTGTTCCTGAAAATTTGATGAGAGTAGCAAACCCAAGACTAATGAAAAGAGAGACGCTGAAACTTATGTATCTAATATACTATGCATGGTTGAGAAAACTCCAAACCCGCTGTAGATGCACCATCTCTTGATAATACTTGATATACACTTTCTGCCTAGCTGGAAGGCGTTAAAGAAAAGCGCTTATGGGAGACAACCCATGTTTTTACTACAGTACCTTTATTTTATATTTTAGTCTTGGAAGTTGTTACTACTGTAGCAACCTCTACTTATCTTAGTTTTGTGCATTGTTGTGCCAAGTAAAGTCGTTGATAGTAAGGTTCATACTAGATTTGGATTACTACGGAGAAACAGATTTCTTTGCTGTCACGAATCTGGGCAAAATTCTCTGTAGGTAACTCAGAAAATTATGCCAATTTACGTGAGTGATCCTCAGATATGTACGCAACTTTCACTAATTTGAGAATTTTCATTTGAGCAAGTCTGGTGCCTCAATAAAAATTCGTCTTTCACAGACTGTTCTGTTTTGACAGATTCTGCCTTTTATTTCGCATTGCCTGTTTTGATATGCTCGATGGATTTTTCGATTCCATTGACTTTCAGTAGCTTTGTACAATGTCCAGAAGTGTTAAGAATGATTATGTCACCTCTGAACATGTATATTTTGATTGAGCACTAACCCTCTAATGAGTTGTTTTGAGTTTGGTGTGGAGGAAGTTTTCAAGGATCAAGAGAGGAGATGATACATGATCAAGGAGAGTGAAAGCTCTAAGCTTGGGGATGCCCCAGTGGTTCACCCCTGCATATATCAAGAAGACTCAAGCATCTAAGCTTGGGGATGCCCAAGGCATCCCCCTTCTTCATCGACAACTTATCAGGTTCCTCCCCGGAAACTATATTTTTATTCCATCACATCTTATGTGCTTTGCTTGGAGCGTCGGTTTGTTGTTTTGTTTTGTTTTGTTTCAATAAAATAGATCCTAGCATTCATTGTGTGGGAGAGAGACACGCTCCGCTGTTGCATATGGACAAATATGTCCTTGGGCTTTACTCATAATATTCATGGCGAAGTTCTTCTTCGTTAAGTTGTTATATGGTTGGAATTGGAAAATGATACATGTGGTAATTTGCTATAATGTCTTGGATAATGTGATACTTGGCAATGGTGTTGTGCTCATGTTTTAGCTCTTGCATCATATACTTTGCACTATTAATGAAGAAATACATAGAGCATGCTAAAATTTGGTTTACATAGTTGGTCTCTCTAAGGTCTAGATAATTTCTAGTATTGAGTTTGAACAACAGGGAAGACGGTGTTCTTATAATGTTTTTAATATGTCTTTTATGTGAGTTTTACTGCCTTCATCCTTGTGTTTGTTTCAAATAGCCTTGCTAGCTAAACCTTGTATCGAGAGGGGATACTTCTCCATGCATCCAAATACTTGAGCCAACCATTATGCCATTTGTGTCCACCATACGTACCTACTACATGGTATTTCTACGCCATTCCAAAGTAAATTGCTTGAGTGCTACCTTTAAACAATTCAAAATTTATCACCTCTGGTTTGTGTCAATGTTTTAAAAGCTCATGAGGAAGTATGTGGTGTTTATCTTTCAATCTTGTTGGGCAACTTTCACCAATGGACTAGTGGCTTCATCCGCTTATCCAATAATTTTGCAAAAAGAGCTGGCAATGGGATTCCCAGTCCCAAAGTAATTAATAAAAATAGACACTCCTCCATGGTATGTGATTGTTGGACGGCACCCGAAGGATTCGGTTAGCCATGGCTTGAGAAAGCAAAGGTTGGGAGGAGTGTCATCATAATAAAACTAAAATAAAAGGCACTCCTTCATGGTATGAGATTGTTGGCAGGCACCGAAGGATTCGGTTAGCCATGGTTTGTCAAAGAAAGGTTGGAAGAGTGCCACACAAAAATAAAAATAAAATGGGAGCCGCTCTTGAAGGTTTTTGGCAAGGGGGATTGAGTGCCCACTACCATTCGTGACAACAACAAACACCTCTCAAAAATTTTACTTTTATGATCTCTATATGTTTTCAAAACCAAAGCTCTAGAACAAATATAGCAATCGATGCTTTCCTCTTTGAAGGACCTTTCTTTTACTTTTATTGTTGAGTTAGTTCACCTATTTATCTCCATCTCAAGAAGCAAACACTTGTGTGAACTTTGCATTGATTCCTACATACTTGCATATTGCACTTGTTATATTACTTTGCATTGACAATATCCATGAGATATACATGTTATAAGTTGAAAGCAACCACTGAAACTTCATCTTCCTTTGTGTTGCTTCAATACCTTTACTTTGAATTATTGCTTTATGAGTTAACTCTTATGCAAGACTTATTGATGCTTGTCTTGAAGTACTATTCATGAAAAGTCTTTGCTATGTTCAATTGTTTACTCATGTCATTTACATTGTTTTGATACGCTGCATTCATTACATATGCTTACAATATTAGTATGATCAAGGTTATGATAGCATGTCACTCAATTATCTTTGTTATCGTTGCTGGACGAGCAGAAGCTAAGCAGGGATGCGATACGTCTCGACGTATCGATAATTTCTTATGTTCCATGCCACATTATTGATGATATCTACATGTTTTATGCATACTTTATGTCATATTTATGCATTTTAGGCACTAACCTATTAACGAGATGCCGAAGAGCGAGTTGTTGTTTGCTGTTTTTTTTTTCAGAAATCCTAGTAAGGAAATATTCTCGGAATTGGACGAAATCCACGCCCAGTACCCTATTTTCACACGAAGCTTCCAGAAGACCGGAGAGGCAACGAAGTGGGGCCACGGGGCGCCGCCACACTCGGGCGGCGCGGCCAGGTCTTGGCCGCCACCCTGTCATCTGGGCCCCTCGTGTGGCCCCTGACCTCCCCTTCCGCCTACAAATAGCCTTCGTCGCGAAACCCCCGGTCTGAGAGCCACGATACGGAAAACCTTCCGGAGACGCCGCCCCGCCGCCGCCAATCCCATCTCGGGGATTAGGAGATCGCCTCCCAGGCACCACACGGAGGGGATTCATCTCCCAGGAGGACTCTACCGCCCATGGTCACCTCCGGAGTGATGAGTGAGAGTTCATACCTGGACTATGGGTCCATAGCCGGTAGCCAGATGGTTGTCTTCTCCTCATTATGCTTCATTGTCGGATCTTGTGAGCTGCGAACATGATCAAGATCATCTATGTTGCAATGCTATATGTTGTGTTTGTTGGGATCCGATGGATGAGAATACTATGTTATGTTGAATTATCAATCTATTACCTATGTATTTGTTTTATGATCTTGCATGCTCTCCATTATTAGTAGAGGCTCTGACCCAAGTTTTTACTCTTAACTCAGAGGGGTATTTATGCTCGATAGTGGGTTCATGTCTCGTGAATGCGGAAATTGTGAAACCTCTAAGACTATGGATATGCTGTTGCCACTAGGGATAAAACATTGATGCTATGTCAGGGATGTAGTTATTGATTACATTCGCACCATACTTAATGCAATTTAATACATTGTTTTCAACAATATTTGGAAGGGGTGCGGATGCTAACACGAAGGTGGACTTTTTAGGCATAGATGGATGCTGGATAGCGGTCTATGTACTTTTGTCGTAATGCCCAATTAAATCTCACAATACTCATCATATCATGTATGTGCATGGTCATGCCCTCTCTATTTGTCAATTGCCCAGCTGTAATGTTCACCCACCATGCTATTTATCTTATGGGAAGACACCTCTAGTGACTGTGGACCCCGTCCATTCTTTTACATCGATACAATCTGCAATACTTGTTCTACTACTATTCTCTGCAAACAATCATCATCCCACACTATACATCTAATCCTTTGTTACGACAAGCCGGTGAGATTGACAACCTCCCTCTGTTTCGTTAGGGCAAAGTACTTTAGTTTGTGTTGTGCGGTTCACGTGGCTGTAGGAATCCACAGTGTTGCGCCGTACTACATCTCGCCGCTATCAACCTTCAACGTGCTTCTTGGCTCCCCCCGGTTCGATTAAACCTTGGTTTTTTACTGAGGAAAACTTGCCGCTGTATGCATCACACCTTCCTCTTGAGGTTTCCCAACGATCGCGTGTTGTACGCGTGTCGAAGACTGTTTCTACGCGCCGTTCTTGCAGGGACCACCAGAAGAAGAGTTGCATCGCGAGGATCTCTAACTCCCACGTCAGCTTTGCGCCGACAGCGGGCCCAAAACCCTCATCAATTTGACACGTCGTGCAAGTGGGGGACACACGTCTCCCGCTTTTACTGGCACATGTACTGCAGGTTCTGTAATTTCTCGTCATAATGAAATTACCTTTTACCCCTTGACATCATCCATCCCACAATTATTCCATCCAACGGTGCGTCGTTTCGCCGATTCGCTATTTAAGGTCATCTTCTTCCTCCGTTCGCCCTTTCGCTCACGCCGCACCTCTGCTCTCCTCTGCAAAAAATCCCCCATTGCGCCCAACACTTCTTGAGCTCAACCACACTCACGCTTTTCGCCTACGCCATTGTTGATGCCACCTCGGAGACTCACCAGGCACAGCACTCCCGAGTCCAAGATGGCGACCGCAGATCTGGGGAGCACTGAGTGCGAGAGATCCAAGGGACATCGGCATTGAAGAAGCTTGGGTGCAGTGAAGAAGAAAAACGCGCTACGCTTCCCGGCGAAAAGGTACCAGCGCCTCCTATCCAATATATCGGGTTGGATTTGTTGACCATCTCATCCAGCGGCCTCTACTTCATCCATGATTTTCTCATGAGTCTCCTCTTTATCTATGGGTTCTGACTTCCTTGGTAGTCAATTCCATCCTCCATGTCTCTATTTTCATCACTCTTTGCGAGTGCTTCCTCGGAGTCCATCCTAATTGGGCTCTGTGGAAGCGGATCTTCTGCCTCCGCCGCAATGGCTCCCACAACATCGCCTACAACATAGGTGGTGTTGTTACATTTGCGTTCGCCCCGATCTTAATCTCTTTGACGTCCATTCCCCAGGCTCAAGTCAAAGGGTGGCGCAAAGATGGTTGTATGTTCGCGAAGAATGCCCGACTCGGTGGAATACAACATTGCTCCTTTCGACGGAGAATGCGAAATTCTTCGCTTGCCGATCTACGGACACGGGGCCTTGAAGAAGAGAAAGCGGCGACATAGAGCGCTAATGTCCGTATTCACGAACTTCAAAATACTGCGGCAAGAGCTAGCATCAGGGTATCAAGTACATCATATTTCCTTAGGATTAGGGTCCAGCCCCCGCGGGCTCTTGAGGGAACCCCCTTTGGATGTATTGGTGAAAATGACGCCAATAGGCTCTCCAATGACCTTTCTGTAAAGGACTTGGAGAAGCTTATCCGAAGAATCTGCTCATTGAGCAAGAAAGATGCCGTTCCATCCACCTGTCGCGTGGAGCCTTATAGCGGCACCAACGCCCTCCCCCAGGTAATCTATCTTTGTCGACTGCTTGTTTGTTGTTCACTTCTTTGACTGTTTTGTTGCCTTATTTTTCGTGACTTCTAATCTGTAACTTATTGTCGATATATTTTGTCTTCTTGAAACACCAAGTTTTATCTTCTCTTCCCCCTCTTCCCGAGCGGGGAAGTCGAAGAGGCAATTTGTCGTTGCCGACGAACACCAGGGTACTTCTCGCCACGGCCAGTTGCGGGTTTCTCATAAATCCGCGGCTTCTCTTGAAAAAGAGACTGAAGCAGAGGTTTCTTCGCGTTCCTTCCCTCTGTACAGCTCTCAGATGAACAAGCGGAAAAGGGATGAAACCGCCGAACTGCAGCACCTCCAAAGCCATCAAACCTCTTCTTGAGAGAAGTTGTTCCGATGAAGAGGACAACTTTCAACCCTTATATTAAACGCCCTTGTTAGCTCATAAGTTTTATAGCCCGCGCCTTTTTGCACCCGATGTTTTGCCTATGTTGTTTGTTGCTCTTCTGCTTCTTATTCGATGCGAGGAGGAAGATCCTCCTGTTGACATATTTGTTCGAGCAGGCACGTCTCGAACCCTTTAGTTATTTCCGAGGCTCGTACGATGTGGTGAAGCCTCGCCTCCTCAACAAGATATAAGGCACCCGACTCATCGCGAGCCCCGTGCATCGCCAAAGGCTAGAGTTGAAGTAGGTCAAGGAGCCTACCCTGTTAATTGGTGGTTCCACGACTCCTTCGATGGATGATGTAAGTTCCCCTTTCATTTCATGTTTCGTACGTTTCAGCACTTTTCAACTCTCCTTTGGTTTTTATTTTTGCTGTCGAACTTTTTGCTTCCTATGTTGATTTCTCGTCCTCCGTTTTCTTTTCAGCCTTTGATGAAGGAGTTTATCCGTCTTGGTACCCAATTCGTCGGGTACCGTGACCTTGCCAATAAGCTGAAAGGTATTCTTCGTTTGATGCATTTTCATTGGATATATTTGCCTCTTCTATTTTGCTGTAACTTGTATTACCCTCTATTTTGCTAGAACCCCTTTCTGAGGCAAACAAACAAGCTTGAACAAAGTGAAAAAGCTCGCGAAAAGGCTGAATCAGATGCTGTCGTTGTCGAGGGTCTTCGAAAGAGACTCCACGACGTGGAAAATGCCTTAAGCAAGAACATAGCTCAGTAGTCTGCTCGTGAAAGAGAAATCATCACTCGTTTGGAGTCACAGAGCCGACGTTTTGTCAGTAAGTACTCTGACCATTTTAATTTCTTCGGGTGACCCTGCTTTTCTCTGCGCATTTTTTGACAAGCTGTATTTTGCCTCATCAGGGAAGATGCACCAAGATTATGATCTCGAGAATCCTGAAGGTGATCGCCTTCTCGACGCGCTCTCCCTCCTTGAAATTCATGGAGACGAGGCACGCCAGGGCCTTGCTGACGCTAGGTCGGGTCTGTCACGACTTTTTCCTACTTCTTCGCGAAGAAAGAAGAACCCGACACTTTTACTGCCTTGGCCAAGTGCTTCAACTCTCAAGAAGATCTTGGGCTGGGTCTTCGTCAAGAAAGCTTGAAAATTGGCGTTGAAGGCACCATCGCATTGGTTCCTAACAGCCAACAAGACGTCGACTGGGCGAAGGTTGGTGATGCGAAGAAGATGGAGACGAAGAGATGACAGTCTTTGATTAAGGCTGCCAAACCGAACTCGAAGAAGATCCTCTCCTTCCTCGGATGCAAACCGACTCCCGCTCCTAGTTCATCGAAGCCGGAGGTCAAGTAGACCATCCTGTCTCTATGTTTTGTTTTGTTTCTCTTTTGATGCTGTCGCCATAGTAGCTTTGGCAACAACTGCCCCATTAGTTCATTAGGAACCCTCTTTTGTAATAGCCATGTAAATATCTGATCCCATCAATGAAAAGCTATGTTGCCGAATTATTGATGTCGAAATATTTCTCTCCAGTTGATTTTTGACAATTATACTGTGGTGCCTCATTCCTCGGATGCTTTACCCGCTCTGTCCTACTCGAAAAGGTCCTCCGTTGTCGAGTTTATTGGAGGTTCTTCAAGTGCTGCACAGGATGAAGACTTGGACGATCTCCGACAACAACTGCAGTCGATGAAAAAGCAAGCTCTCGTGATAATGGAACAGTCTCGAAGATCGTCTGAAAAGGAAAAACTTGATGTTCAACAAGATCGAGAAGCCCTAACGTTGAAGGAGACTGCGGTTCTTGAAAGCTGCTAGGGAAAATTATATGCTTCAACTGATGAACGACTCCAGCTTGGATATGACGGGTACATTTCTTTGAACTTGGTCATATTATGTTTTTACCGTCTGTTCTTCCTCTATAATTCTTCCGCTGAAAATAGGTTCTTTTTTGGATACTGCTGCCGAAGATCAACGTGTTGAAGCTCGATCCAATGTGCTTCTCAAGCTTGCCCTGGAGCATGGTTCTAATTTCTGGGTTACACCTGAATGTACCCGCCAGATTCGATTTCAAGATCGCGCGAGTCAAGTCCGTGATTTTCTCGACTTCTGCACGAGGACATTGTCTTTAATTTATAACACCATGTTTCCGCGCAACAAAACGCCAGAAACTCTTCCTGCTCTGATGGATAAGTTTCGGGATGCCCCTCGAATCCATGAATTTGTGCGGGCCCAACTGTCTGCTGGAGCAAGATTTACCATGATTATGCTTCAAGTCTGCTACCCGAAATTAGACATGACTCGAATTGTCTCCAAGTGCCAGGCCAAGCTGACGAGGAGGAGGAACATCGACAAGATCAACGATGTTGTAACCCCTATAGCAGAAGAGATGATGGATGAACTGCTTCGGCTAGATGCCGAATTCTTCGTGAGAGGTAGCTATGCTGAACATAGAACTGGCGCTGCAAACAATGAAAGGGTAAACATAGATGATATACTAGGTGGCAACTGAAAGTTTACTTATCCTTGTCAAATTTTTCTTGATGATGAGGTTATGTATATTATAAATACAATCTTTATTGCAAAGCCCCCGAGCCTTTTGTTGGCCGGTGCTCGAGCTATTTTTACGCCATGGTGAATTACTATTTTGCGGGAGTTCATATATATGTTGTTGCCGCGGGTTATGAGCCCCGAGCCTGTCGACGAAAAGACGTATATCACCAATATCTTTTACTATATTGTAGCACCGCGAGCCGCCTCATTAAAAACCTTTCAGCCCCACTCGGTGCCCTGAAAGGAAAAGAGTGCGTCTGAAAACTCGTGGGTGTTTGGTACATTGTATGTTTACAGAGAGGACTATATTTCGACTTCAAGCGTAAAAACGCCTAAGTTGCGCCACGTTCCAGGGATTTGGCTCGGCAACTCATGTCTTCTTGTTCTTTATTTTGTACGCTACTCCTTCAATTACTTATGTGACAATGTATGGGCCAACCCACGGCGACTCGAGTTTCTCATGGCTAGTTTGCATGAGCCTAAGAACTAAGTCGCCCACCTGGAAGGATCTTGGTCGCAAACGTCGACTATGGTAGTTTTTCAGATCTTGCTGGTACTTGGTAACTCATGATAGTACTTCGTCTCGAGCTTCGTCGAGTGCGTCGACATCGTCCTCTAATGCCTTTCATGAAGTTTCTTCGTCATACTCCGCGACTCTCTGTCAACACCCGGATTTTTAAGTCCAGATGCCTATTATGTCATACATCGCAATCCCAGGAATATTGTTGTTGCGAGGCATAATAGTTAAGTATCACAGTCATCATTCATTACAAACCATAAGTCTTACAAATTGGAATCACATGATCCATATTACACGAATAGTTGATCTATTGATCAACGAACAAACACAAGTTCATAGTTCAACATAGCGGAAGCGTAAGATACAAGGACTCTCTAGTCCACAGGCCAACGCTTGACGTCGGAAGGCGCTTAGTTGTCGTAGGCGTCCTGCTGGTCATCTCCTTGTTCATCTTCATACTCTGGCCATTTGAATAGCCAGGGACAAAGCCGTGAGTATGTTGAGTACTCGCAAACTAATACTAATGTAAGTGCTAGACATTCTAGTATGGTTTGCTAAGCTCTAGTTTATTGGCATAAAGCTAGTTTTAGTTCACAAAGTTTGAGAAAAGCTTATTTAAGTACTAACTAACTCAAGTGGGAACATTAGTGTCATTCCCACCATTCAAGGGGTGATTTCAATTCAATTCACCACAAGTCATTTCACCATCATCTTTCAACATCATTTTCAAAATGTATGACATTGGAAACTGTATGGCCTTTCCAACCGTCCGTAACCGTGGGCGGCTATTCGAATAGGTTTACACTCTGCGGAGGTTGCACACTTGTGCCACAACATTTGATTTCATCCGTCGAGTTTCCCCGAATCATCGTAACACAATACGCGGATCATCAACCATAACCTTTCACTTACGAATCCTAGTATGAGCACCTCTCCCCATGAGCTTGGCCTCCCGGTGAAGACCAACTGTCAACCTGGGAACTGCACAGGGCTTGGGCCGGACATTCACCTCATTTCGCATCATATCATATCATTTCTTTTGTGGTAGAGGCAGCTTTCGGCATAACCCCGATGACGCTTGTTTAGAGGGAACCCATACTAAAGACGCATAAACTTCCAGTTAAGCCCTACCCATAATCAGGTATTGTGGGGGTACTTAATAATTGGAAAGGTATCGCATTCAAACCAACACCATTGTTTTATCAAAAATCACCATCTTCTCTTGTTCACATTCACCTTCATAAATCATTCAATGGAATGCATCATCATTCCAAGGTTTCAAAATCATTTCAAATTCACATTGTTCCCATCTAGAGTAGTCAAGTTTTATTTCATTAGCACTAGCTCTAAATCATGAGGGGTGCTATCTTGCTTTGCTTGGAAGAGACTAACTCACTACTCTAGTATCCAACTTGTACTTTGACCAAAGTTAAATATAAAAGTAACTCATTTAGAAAACAAGTAAAAACTTGTAATGTAAAAACTTGGGATAGGCTTATGTAAGAAAAGATAAGAATCATGGTGCCTTGCCCCAAGGGGCTTTGCACTTTGCAAGAATAATAGCTTGCATTGGTAATAGCTTGCCTTGGTAGTTCTCAAACTGTTCCTCCTCCTCCTCTTGGTAGCAACCTTCTTCTTCGGTGTACTCTCCGGTGCTACCGTCTAAATTTGAATACGAGTATAATTACTCACTAATTCAATGGCTATTCCATACATCACATATAACACACAAACTACTCTATGCACACAAATAAATTAACTAGGGTGCATGGGTTGTGGGGTTTAAGTAGAATTCACTTCTTTGTATTTTATATGTAAATGATAGTTTCCATAGGGTTCTTGAGAAATAATTTCCTCTCATTGAAATCTTCTTAAGATTTAATTTCTCAAACCATCATGGATGAACTCATATTGACCTAAGTCAAATGTTCATCATCATCATTTGTGAAAATGATTTAAATGAGGTAGATCACCTCATACTATTTAAATAACACTACCTTTGATTTAAATCTCAAGTAATTCATATAAGAGAGTTTGGGACCAGGGGTCCAAACATCCCATGAATTTATGTGAGACAAGTTTAAATGAAGTATAAGACTTCACATAATTTGTTCTAATAGTTTTGGACAATATCCACTAGTTAAACTAGCCAAAATATCCATTCATTAAACCATGGCATGATCATACAAAGTGACCACACCATTTTATTGCATAAACAATTAGTGTAAGTCAAATGTGAGCTATTAGAGTTGGAATTAACTTGATATCTATTTTGGTTGATTTTTAAGAATTATTTGAATAGGGAAAAGTCCCTGTCTTGTTATTTTTATCACATTAATTCTACAAAGAATCTGGCCATGGGACCAGTGGCATGTGGTAGAGAATTTCAGTAGCTTTCCAACAACATAAAATTCACTAAATTTGGTTTAGCCAATTTGAAACTATTTAATTTCAAAGTTTGGGCAGTATTGAAATTATTTGGAATTGTTTAAAAGGAGTTTGAATTAAGAGGGCCGGCGGGAAACGAAACTGGGCCAGATTCGAATAAAAACGGCCCAGTCCAGCCCAGCCACGGTCCACAGACGCGCGGCGCGCTGACAGGGTGGGGTCCAGGCGTCAGTGGCTCATAACGCCCGAAGCGGTATGTTTTAAAGTGGAGCGTTGGATTAGAACGCAGATCTACGGTCGAGGTTCATCGTCCCGCCGGCGAGAGGGGAGTTCACCGGCGGCTCAGGTAGGGGGTGGGAGAGCTTACGGCGGCTCCAGCAAGGGATGGCAGTGTGCGCGAGGTAGATGTGGACGACGGCGGTTCTCCTGGTACCGGCGGCTCGTCTGGGGCGGCTCCAATCGACGGCGAGCTTCGGCGGCGATCACGGGCAGTGAGGCTTCAATTGGGCGGCGGCGGTGGCTAATCGAGGCAGTGGAGTGGCTCAGGTGGTCGAGTGAGAAGAGGGGAAGGTGCTGGTGTGCTCAGATCGACGAGGGGAGGGCTCCTTTTATAGCATTGCTTGAGGGTTGCGGGGCAGTGATGTGGGCGACATGGGCGCGGCGTCTCCGACGAGCTATCGAGCTAGGCGAGTGTGCAGGGATGCTCTACGTGTCCAGGCGAGGCGAATGGTGGCGACAGCGTGGTCGGGGAGGGCCTGGTTATGTCGCGCGGCTTCCGTGTCTGTCGCGCCCGCGGCGGAGCAGGGTCTCCTTCTCCGGCGGCGGTGGGCACGGGTCGCGGTCTTGGCCGTGTCTGGCGGCGTCCAGGTGGCGAGTGCGTGCTCAAGGCGTTGAGAGCAGGGCCAGGGAGTGAGCGAGGTGGTGGCGCGGCGCGTGTACTGGGCGTGTCCGCGTCGTGCATGCGTGCGACGTGAGCGGCGTCCAGGGCGTGTGCTGGCGCGCGTCGTCCGGCGTCTGGTCGCCGTTCCTTCGACCATGGCGGTGCTAGGGTGTGCTAGAGGACGCGTTGGCGCACGGTGGCAGGGGGGCGAGGAGCAAGGAGAGGAGGGGTGGCTCGGCATGGTGGCGCCATGGCCGGCATGCCATGTCCATGTGAGCTAGCCACTCCTCATTAGGGTTACTATGTGCCATTTATGGTTAGAGGGAACCAGGGGACAAGGTAGATTAGAGTTGGGGTAGATTAGGTGAGGTAGATCACTATTTGCAATAGTTGCAAATAGTGCCCGAATTTGTAAATTGCAAAAATATCCAAATTTGAAAATATTCAAATGGTGAATCTTTTTGAAATGTGAGTGTTGATATTAGTTGTAAATGACCAGAGGTGATTTGAGGTGGTGGTGGAATTTTTAGAATTCAAAAATTTGCCAAAATGGCTAAGTGTAGATTGTTCCATATGTTAAAAAGTTGGGACTTTGGATGAGCCTTGCTCATGATCAAAGATGATTTTGGCATGGTGATCTTCACCAAAGTTGTTCACCTTGATGTTGACTTTGAAATGGTGCAAAGAGTTAGCAAGAATTGGTTTGGGAAAAATGAATGGCAAGGGCTCAAAGTGGTGATCAGACTAGAATTGTCAAATTTGACCATTATCATATGTGAGTGGGATTTGTGTTTGAAATCCATTTGAATTGTGAATCTTTGATTCCAAAAGTTGTAGTAAGTGTTTAATAACATTACTCAACTAATGGTGAAGACCAAATAGGTCTAGGGTCAAAATTTATAAAAATGCCATAGGGCATATGTGAGGGTTTTTAGGGTTTTCCATTTAATGGATTTTCTTCCTCTTTGATTTATTTGGTTGGTGATATTCATATGATCACATTAGGGTTTTAGAGCATATCAAATACAAGTAATAACAATCATCATGGCATATCACTCAAATGCACAAGTCCTATGCATGGTACTATATGCAAAAAGAAAAGTTTTTGTTGGTTTGAAATTTTGCTTTCTGGAATTCTCTAACTTTCTTTTTATTGAAATTTGGGGTGTTACAAACCCTTCCCCCTTACAAAAGATCTCGTCCCGAGATCGAAAAGAAAGTTAGGTACTAAAGAGATCTGGGTACTCCTTCTTCATAAAGTCTTCGCGTTCCCATGTGGCTTCATCCTCGGTATGATTGCTCCATTGGATCTTCAGAAACTTAATGCTTCGGGTGCGGGTGGTTCGGTAAGCTTCTTCCAGGATGCGAATCGGAACTTCGCGATAAGTCAGATCCTTTTTGATATCCACCGATCGGTGATCGATGTTCTTGAACACTTCGGTCTTCTCGGGACTTCAAGGCACTTCCGGAGAAGTGAGATGTGAAACACGTCGTGCACAGCCGACATTTCTTCAGGCAACTCCAGTTGATAAGATACTTCACCCCGGCGGCTGAGGACTTTGAAAGGTCCGACATAGCGGGGTGCAAGTTTTCCTTTCAGCTAGAATCTCTGCATTCCTTTCAAGGGGGAGACCTTGAGATAGACAAAATCTCCGATCTCAAAGGTCATCTCCAGGCGTCTCTTGTCGGCGTAGCTCTTCTGTCTCTGGATTGCGCAGTCTTGAGGTACTCGCGGATCTTGTGGACTTTCTCTTCGGCTTCACGAAGAGAACGTCCGGGCCGAAAACTTGGCTCTCTCCGACTTCTGACCAGTTCAGGGGGGTACGGCACTTCCTTCCATACAAGGCTTCAAAGGGGGCCATCTGTAGGCTGGCTTGGTAACTATTGTTGTAAGAGAATTCTGCGTAAGGTAGGCAGTCTTCCCACTTGGATCCGTATTCCAGTACGCATGCTCTAAGCATGTCTTCCAGTATATCTGGTTTACTCTCTCTGTCCGTCGGTCCCGAGGGTGATAGGCAGTGCTGGAATTTAGGCGAGTGCCTAGTCCTTCATGCACTTTCTGCCAGAACCTTGAGGTGAACTGTGATCCTCTATCTAACACTATCAATTTGGGGGTTCCGTGCAGGTCGACTATTCTGGAGATGTAAAGTTCAGCTAACTTTGGGCCTTGATAGGTGGTTTTGATGGCGATGAAATGGGCGACTTTGGTCAATCTATCGACAACTACCCATATTGAATCATTGCCTTTGCTGGATTTGGGCAGTCCGGTGATAAAGTCCATTCCTACGGAGTCCCATTTCCATTCCGGAATCTGGAGGGGTTGTAACAGTCCGGCGGGTCGTTGATGTTCTGCCTTGACTCTCTGACAGATGTCACACTTAGCGATATAGCTACCGATCTCTCTCTTCATTCCGTGCCACCAAAATTGTTCTTTCAGGTCCTGGTACATCTTGGTACCTCCGGGGTGGATTGAGTAAAGGGTGTCATGGGCTTCTTGCAGGATGACTTGTTTCAAGTCAGAGTCCGATGGTACGCAGAGACGTTCTTTGTACCAAAGCACTCCGGCTTCGTCTACGGTGAATCCGGGGGCTTTTCCTTGCTTCCGTCAATGCTAGCGTTGTCTTTCTGGGCTTCCTTGATTTGACCAACCAAGGTGGGTTGCAGTTCTATGCTGGCTAGGAATCCTTCACTAACAAGTTCAAGTCTGAACTGTTCAAACTCTTGGTGCAAGCTGGGCTGTTCGGTTGCGAGCATGGAGTTCAACTGGCACGGCAGTCGACTCAAAGCATCCGCTACCACATTGGCCTTGCCGGGGTGGTAGTGAATCTCCATGTCGTAATCCTTGATCAGTTCGATCCATCGGCGTTGTCTCATGTTTAGCTCCTTCTGGGTGAAAATGTACTTGAGGCTTTTGTGGTCGGAGTAGATCTCGCATCGATTACCCATGAGGTAATGACGCCAAACTTTCAAGGCTAAGACCACGGCTGCAAGCTCGAGGTCATGGGTTGGATAGTTCTGTTCATGTTGCTTAAGTTGTCTTGAAAGGTAGGATACAACCTTGCCTTCTTGCATAAGCACGCATCCAAGTCCAGTCTTGGAGGCGTCGCAATATACGTCAAAGGGCTTTGCGATATCCGGCATGATCAGGATTGGGGCTGTTGTCAATCTACTCTTGAGCTGTTGAAAGCTCTCTTCGCATTTGTCGGTCCACTCAAACTTTCTGTCCTTTTTCAGCAGTTGGGTCATTGGTCGAGCGATGCTCGAAAAACCTTCTACAAATCTGCGGTAGTATCCGGCTAATCCAAGAAAAGCGCGGACCTCGGTTTGTGTGGTTGGGGCTTGCCATTCCATAACGGTTTTGATTTTGGCGGGATCTACGGCAATTCCTCCTGCAGACAAGATGTGTCCCAGGAATCCAACTTCTTCCAGCCAAAACTCACACTTGCTAAACTTGGCATATAACTTGTGCTGTCTAAGAGTTTCTAGGACAATCTCCAAATGCTGTTCATGTTCCTCTTCGGACTTGGAGTAGACGAGGATGTCGTCGATGAAAACAATGACAAACTTGTCCAAAAAGTTCATGAAGATCTTATTCATGAGATTCATGAAATAAGCGGGGGCATTGGTCAGTCCAAACGACATGACGTTGTACTCATACAACCCATATCTGGTGGTAAAGGCAGTTTTTGGAATGTCGGTGGCTCGGATCTTCAGTTGGTGGTATCCAGTTCTAAGATCAATCTTGGAGAAAACTCGGGATCCGGTGAGTTGGTCAAACAAATCTTCTATCTTGGGTAGGGGGTATTTGTTTTTGATGGTGACATCGTTAAGCTTACGATAGTCCGTGCATAAACGATTTGCACCATCTTTCTTGTCTACAAACAAGACGGGGGATCTCCAGGGGGATGCACTTGGTCTAATCAAACCTTTGGCTAACATGTCATCTATTTGCTTCTTCAGTTCCACAAGCTCCGCTGCGTTCATGCTGTAGGCTCTCTGGGCTATGGGTCCAGTTCCGGGAATTAACTCGATGATAAACTCGATATCCCGATCCGGGGGCATACCGGGTAGATCATCCGGAAACACATCAGGGTAGCGACAAACGACCCTGATTTGATCCAGAGTTGGCTTGGATATACTTTGGTTGCAGGTAAATTTTCTGGGTAGTTTTTCAGAGACGTGCTCAACTACGATACCGGTGCTGCTAGTCATGGTTATGGCTTTCTTGGCGCAGTCTATCAATCCATTGTGCTTGGACATCCAGTCCATTCCTAGGACAACTTCCAAACCTTTGGTTCCAAGTATGATTAGATTTGCAAAGAAGTCTACATCATGGATTTTGATTGGCACATTTTTGCAAAATTTTCTAGCTTTGGTGGTTGATCCGGGGATTTGGACTATCATAACATGCTTCAAGCTGAGGGGTTGAATTTTACTTGTTGATGCAAAGTCTTCGGTGACAAAGGAATGAGATGCTCCGGAATCAAACAACACTACGCAGGGATGTGGTTGACAGAAAACATACCCAGTACAACATCTGGTGCTTCCAGGCTTCTTCGGCGTTCATGTGGTAGAGGCGGCTGTTGCGGTTGTTGGGTTTGTTGGGGCGAATTTCTTGCCGGTGGAGACACGGCGTTGCTGCTGGGCAGTGCAGCGGTGTTGTCAGCGAGCTTGGCAAGACGCTTGGGACACTCGTTGGAGTAGTGCCCCACTACACCACACTCATAACAAGTGATAGTGGTCTTGTCTTGCTTGTTCGCAACGGGAACGGCATTGCTTCCGGTTCTGGGAGCGGTGTTGGTGTTGGTGTTGTTGTTGTTAGGGGCTCGGGGTGGAGCGCGGTTGTAGTAGTTGTTGTTGTTGTAGTTGTTGTTGTAGCCTCCTGGCTTGGAGTTTCCTCCACTCCGGTTCTGACCGGGGCGAGAGTTCTGCATCGGTGGCTTGTTGTTTCTCGGAGTGAAACCTCCGCTTGAGCTAGGGCGAAACTTTTGGGGGTGGCTTGATCCACTTTGATTCGCCATGCGGCGCTTGCGATTCTCATTGGCTTGGTTTAACTTGCCCTCCATCTGGATGGCGGAGTCAACAAGGGCTTCGAGGTCGGCGAAGGGGATGTTGACGAGGACAGTCTGCATCATCATGCAGTCCGTTCAGGAATCTCTCCTTCCTCTTCTCAACGGTGTCGGTCTCATCAGGGGCATACCTCGACAAAGTGAGAAACTTGTCGCGGTATTCAACCACCGTCATGCGACCTTGTTTCAGCTCACGGAATTCATCCCTCATCTTCTTGATAAGACCCGGGGGTACATGGTACTTGCTGAACTTCAGCTTGAAATCCTCCCAAGTCATGAATTGACCTCCGTTCATGGCACGGGTGCTTGTCCACCAAGCGCGGGCTGGTCCAGCGAGGTAATGGGTGGCGAATAAAACCTTCTCGTTGGCTTCTACTCCGGCTACCTCCAGATTGTTCTCCATAGTTTGGAGCCAATCGTCGGCATCGAGGGGCTCCTCGGTCTTGCTAAACACCGGAGGGTTGGTGTTTTGGAAGTTCTTGAGCTTGGATCCGGGGTGGTCATGATTTCCATGGCCTTGGTTGGCGATGTTCTGCAAGGCGGTGAGGTTGGCTTGGCGTTCGGCTCTTTCGGTTTCCCGGTCTGCAAGCATGGTTTGCAGCAGTTGCAGCATCGCGTCGTTGGTGCGATTTGGAGGGGCCATCTGAAGATGTAGAAGATCATGAGATAAGAGGGAACATTCTATGGTTCATTTTGGTTAAGTTTGAAAAACATTTGAAAACTTGTAATCTTTTCATGACAAACATAACATTCATTCATTCATGCAACACATAGTACAAACTACACACATACTCCAATGGTTTTAAGAACCATTCTCATGCTACGATACAAGGGACGGGATACAACTCACACCTACTATAAGTGGAACTAGTGCAACTACTCCTCATCATCGATATCGATCGGGACGTAGTCGTCGGGTCCTGCCTCCAGGAACTCGTAGTCCTCCTCCTCGGTGTTCTCGTCATCCTCAAAGTCGTTGTCGTCACTCAGGAAGGCGTCTCCTCCCCGAATGTCGATGCCTCCATCGTCATCCTCCAGCTGACGAATCTGATCCTCCTGGGCCTTGACAGTGGCCTCAAGTGACGCGATCCGGGCGCGAAGGCGACGAATCGTAGCTACCTTCTTGGCACGCTGCTGGCGAAGGCTCTTGCGGTCGTTGTTGAGTAGCTTGATCGCCTCACCCTGCTCGGTGATGTGAGCATGGGTCTGGTTTGCGTAAGCGCGAGAGGCGTCGAGGTCCTTCTGAGTCTGGTAGAGCATGAAGTCCAGGTGCTCAGCATGGTGCCTCAACTCCGGGTGCGGCTGCAGCTCCATGGGCACTCCCGCGGCATCACGCCTCACAAGGTGGGCGTAGCGAGAGGCGAGGATGCGCACCACGTTCTGTCCACAGAGGCGCGCAAGTGCCTCCTGTAGGCCACGTGCGAGTCCGTCGAGCCAGTTGCTCTCGCGGAAGGAGAAGAGAATCCTCTCCGAGGTGGGAGGCTCCATCTTGCCCCTCAAGTCGGCAGTGATCACCCACTGCAACTCTCCTCCGGGCGTGTCGTCCAGCTGAACCCCGTGAAACTCGGGGTGTGGGCGCCCAAGGAAGTCAGAGACGGCGTTGAGGTCGTGCTCAAAGATCAAGCTTCCTCCGTTCCCAAGCTGATAAAACTTGGTGTTGATGGGTTCATTCGGCTCCATCTGAAAGAGAATTGGATGAGTAAGTTAGAGAGTGCAAAGTGTGGCAAAATTTTAAGTTGATTCAAATAAGATAGAACATGATTCATCAAATTTTGGCAAAGTCTCCAAGACAAGAGTGTAGAAATTTTTCACAAATAGTTTCTTTCATTTGATTTCAAAGTTAAGGTTTTCAGAACGCCCATTCTAACTAAGGTCTTCTAAGGTCAAACAATGGCTCTGATACCAACTTGTCAACACCCGGATTTTTAAGTCCGGATGCCTATTATGTCATACATCGCAATCCCGGGAATATTGTTGTTGCGAGGCATAATAGTTAAGTATCACAGTCATCATTCATTACAAACCATAAGTCTTACAAATTGGAATCACATGATCCATATTACACGAATAGTTGATCTATTGATCAACGAACAAACACAAGTTCATAGTTCAACATAGCGGAAGCGTAAGATACAAGGACTCTCTAGTCCACAGGCCAACGCTTGACGTCGGAAGGCGCTTAGTTGTCGTAGGCGTCCTGCTGGTCATCTCCTTGTTCATCTTCATACTCTGGCCATTTGAATAGCCAGGGACAAAGCCGTGAGTACGTTGAGTACTCGCAAACTAATACTAATGTAAGTGCTAGACAAGTTCCATTCATCTTTTCAACATCATTTTCAAAATGTATGACATTGGAAACTGTATGGCCTTTCCAACCGTCCGTAACCATGGACGCGGCTATTCGAATAGGTTTACACTCTGCAGAGGTTGCACACTTGTGCCACAACATTTGATTTCATCCGTCGGGATTTCCCCGAATCATCGTAACACAGTACGCGGATCATCAACCATAACCTTTCACTTACGAATCCTAGTATGAGCACCTCTCCCCATGAGCTTGGCCTCCCAATGAAGACCAACCGTCAACCTGGAACTGCACAGGCTTGGGCCGGACATTCACCTCATTTCGCATCATATCATATCATTTCTTTTGTGGTAGAGGCAGCTTTCGGCATAACCCCGATGACGCTTGTTTAGAGGGAACCCATACTAAGACGCATAAACTTCCAGTTAAGCCCTACCCATAATCAGGTATTGTGGGGGTACTTAATAATTGAAAGGTATCGCATTCAAACCAACACCATTGTTTTATCAAAAATCACCATCTTCTCTTGTTCACATTCACCTTCATAAATCATTCAATGGAATGCATCACCATTCCAAGGTTTCAAAATCATTTTAAATTCACATTGTTCCCATCTAGAGTAGTCAAGTTTTATTTCATTAGCACTAGCTCTAAATCATGAGGGGTGCTATCTTGCTTTGCTTGGAAGAGACTAACTCACTACTCTAGTATCCAACTTGTACTTTGACCAAAGTTAACTATAAAAGTAACTCATTTAGAAAACAAGTAAAAACTTGTAATGTAAAAACTTGGGATAGGCTTATGTAAGAAAAGATAAGAATCATGGTGCCTTGCCCCAAGGGGCTTTGCACTTTGCAAGAATAATAGCTTGCATTGGTAATAGCTTGCCTTGGTAGTTCTCAAACTGTCTCCTCCTCCTCTTGGTAGCAACCTTCTTCTTCGTACTCTTCGGTGCTACCGTCTAAATTTGAATACGAGTATAATTACTCACTAATTCAATGGCTATTCCATACATCACATATAACACACAAACTACTCTATGCACACAAATAAATTAACTAGGGTGCATGGGTTGTGGGGTTTAAGTAGAATTCACTTCTTTGTATTTTATATGTAAATGATAGTTTCCATAGGGTTCTTGAGAAATAATTTCCTCTCATTGAAATCTTCTTAAGATTTAATTTCTCAAACCATCATGGATGAACTCATATTGACCTAAGTCAAATGTTCATCATCATCATTTGTGAAAATGATTTAAATGAGGTAGATCACCTCATACTATTTAAATAACACTACCTTTGATTTAAATCTCAAGTAATTCATATAAGAGAGTTTGGGACCAGGGGTCCAAACATCCCATGAATTTATGTGAGACAAGTTTAAATGAAGTATAAGACTTCACATAATTTGTTCTAATAGTTTTGGACAATATCCACTAGTTAAACTAGCCAAAATATCCATTCATTAAACCATTGCATGATCATACAAAGTGACCACACCATTTTATTGCACAAACAATTAGTGTAAGTCAAATGTGAGCTATTAGAGTTGGAATTAACTTGATATCTATTTTGGTTGATTTTTAAAATTATTTGAATAGGGAAAAGTCCCTGTCTTGTTATTTTTATCACATTAATTCTACAAAGAATCTGGCCATGGGACCAGTGGCATGTGGTAGAGAATTTCAGTAGCTTTCCAACAACATAAAATTCACTAAATTTGGTTTAGCCAATTTGAAACTATTTAATTTCAAAGTTTGGGCAGTATTGAAATTATTTGGAATTGTTTAAATCGAGTTTGAATTAAAAGGGCCGGCGGGAAATGAAACTGGGCCAGATTCGAATAAAACGGCCCAGTCCAGCCCAGCCACGGTCCAGAGACGCGCGGCGCGCTGACAGGGTGGGGTCCGCGCGTCAGTGGCTCATAACGCGAATTATGTTTTAAAGTGGAGCGTTGGATTAGAACGCAGATCTACGGCTCGAGGTTCATCGTCCCGCCGGCGAGAGGAGTTCACCGGCGGCTCGGGTAGGGGGTGGGAGAGCTACGGTGGCTCCAGCAAGGGATGGCAGTGTGCGAGGTAGATGTGGACGACGGCGGTTCTCCTGTACCGGCGGTCGTCCGGGCGCTCCAATCGACGGCGAGCTTCGCGGCGATCACGGGCATGAGGCTTCAATTGGGCGGCGGCGGTGGCTAATCGAGGCAGAGGCTCGGTGGTCGAGTGAGAAGAGGGGAAGGTGCTGGTGTGCTCAGATCGACGAGGGAGGGCTCCTTTTATAGCATTGCTTGAGGGTTGGGGGGCAGTGATGCGGGCGACATGGGCGCGGCGTCTCCGGCGAGCTATCGAGCTAGGCGAGTGTGCAGGATGCTCTACGTGTCCAGGCGAGGCGAATGGTGGCGACAGCGTGGTCGGGGAGGGCCTGGTTATGTCGCGCGGCTTCCGTGTCTGTCGCGCCCGCGGCGGACCAGGGTCTCCGTCTCCGGCGGCGGTGGGCACGGGTCGCGGTCTTGGCCGTGTCTGGCGGCTTCCAGGTGGCGAGTGCGTGCTCAAGGCGTTGAGAGCAGGGCCAGGGAGTGAGCGAGGTGGTGGCGCGGCGCGTGTACTGGTCGTGTCCGCGTCGTGCATGCGTGCGACGCGAGCGGCGTCCAGGGCGTGTGCTGGCGCGCGTCGTCCGGCATCTGGTCGCCGTTCCTTCGACCATGGCGGTGCTAGGGCGTGCTAGGGGACGCGTTGGCGCACGGTGGCGAGGGGGTCCTGGCAGAGGAGCAAGGGGAGAAGGGGTGGCTCGGCATGGTGGCGCCATGGCCGGCATGCCATGTCCATGTGAGCTAGCCACTCCTCATTAGGGTTACTATGTGCCATTTATGGTTAGAGGGAACCAGGGGACAAGGTAGATTAGAGTTGGGGTAGATTAGGTGAGGTAGATCACTATTTGCAATAGTTGCAAATAGTGCCCGAATTTGTAAATTGCAAAAATATCCAAATTTGAAAATATTCAAATGGTGAATCTTTTTGAAATGTGAGTGTTGATATTAGTTGTAAATGACCAGAGGTGATTTGAGGTGGTGGTGGAATTTTTAGAATTCAAAAATTTGCCAAAATGGCTAAGTGTAGATTGTTCCATATGTTAAAAAGTTGGGACTTTGGATGAGCCTTGCTCATGATCAAAGATGATTTTGGCATGGTGATCTTCACCAAAGTTGTTCACCTTGATGTTGACTTTGAAATGGTGCAAAGAGTTAGCAAGAATTGGTTTGGGAAAAATGAATGGCAAGGGCTCAAAGTGGTGATCAGACTAGAATTGTCAAATTTGACCATTATCATATGTGAGTGGGATTTGTGTTTGAAATCCATTTGAATTGTGAATCTTTGATTCCAAAAGTTGTAGTAAGTGTTTAATAACATTACTCAACTAATGGTGAAGACCAAATAGGTCTAGGGTCAAAATTTATAAAAATGCCATAGGGCATATGTGAGGGTTTTTAGGGTTTTCCATTTAATGGATTTTCTTCCTCTTTGATTTATTTGGTTGGTGATCTTCATATGATCACATTAGGGTTTTAGAGCATATCAAATACAAGTAATAACAATCATCATGGCATATCACTCAAATGCACAAGTCCTATGCATGGTACTATATGCAAAAAGAAAAGTTTTTGTTGGTTTGAAATTTTGCTTTCTGGAATTCTCTAACTTTCTTTTTATTGAAATTTGGGGTGTTACACTCTCGGAGAATCGTGCTCTATCTATATTGGCAATACTGCCTCAGCTCCGTGAACCAGAAAAAATGGTGTTTCCTGTGTCGCTGTATTTGGTGTTGTTCTGATACTCCATAAAACACTGGGCAACTCTTCTGGCCATGTATATCTAGCTTTTTCCAATGGTGTGAGCAGACGTTTCTTGATGCCGTTGCATATGATACCGTTTGCTTTCTCGACTTGCCCATTGGTTTGCGGGTGCACAATTGATGCAAAGTGTAGTTTGATGCCTACCTCTTCACAATAAGCTTTGAATTCCTTGGATGTGAAATTGCTGCCGTTGTCTATGACTATGCTATGAGGAACTCCAAACCGAAAGACGATGCTTTTCACGAACTTAATTGCAGATGCTGCATCTGGTGAATTTATCGGTTTTGCTTCTATCCATTTTGTGAACTTATCGACAGCTACAAGCATATACTCGTATCCTCCTGGCGAGGCCTTGTGCAGTTTTCCCACCATATCGAGACCCCATTGAGCAAAGGGCCATGACAATGGTATTGGCATCAACTCTGCTGCTGGGGAGTGTGGTTTTGCGGCAAACCTTTGGCACGCGTCACAAGTGCGTACTATGTCCTTTGCATCCTCGATTGTTGTTAGCCAATAAAACCCTGCTATGAAAACCTTGGCTGCTATAGCTCAACTGCTTGTGTGGTGTCCGCATACCCCTTCGTGTACATCCTTCAAAATTAGCCTTCCTTCCTCGGGTGTGACGCATCTTTGTAACACTCCCGAAATACTTCGTTTGTATAACTCCCCTTTGACCACGGTGAAGGCTTTAGAACGTCTGATAACTCATCTTGCTTCAACTGGATCATCGGGTATTTCCTTTCTTAAGATGTATGCTATGTATGCTTGCATCCAAGGAGTTTGTATCATCATCACTACGTCCGGTTCCTCTTCTTATTCCAGTGATGCTATTTTAGCCCCCGAGGGTTTCTCATCTTTCTCCTTCTTATGTGGTTTCTTCGGCTTGGTAGATCTCTCGGCTATCTCCTCCCAAAACACGCCAGGTGGAATCGCGAGGCATTGCGACCAGATGTTTGCGAGAACGTCGGCTTCATCGTTGCTGAGCCTGCTGATATGATTACTTCGCACCCGTCGAATAACCTCTCGAGCTCATTGTATACCTCTTTATATGCTATCATGCTATCATTGACTGCGTCGCATTGATTCATCACTTGTTGGGCCACCAACTGCGAGTCGCCAAAGATTTTTAGTCGAGTTGCTCCACAAGCTTTTGCCATCTTCATCCCGTGTATGAGTGCTTCATACTCTGCTTCATTATTGGATGCATTTGGAAACATCATTCGCAACACATATTTCAACTTGTTTCCTTGGGGTGATATTAGTATCACGCCTGCTCCTGCTCCCTCTAATCTCTTGGACCCGTCGAAGTTCATAGTCCAGGTTCTCGACAAATCTGGAGGTCCCGTGTTTTGTAGCTCCATCCACTCTGCGATGAAGTCTGCGTGATCTGCGACTTTATTGCTTTTCTCTTCTCGTATGTGATGTCCCGAGGGGAAAGTTCTATTCCCCAAAGGGAGACACGACCCGTGGCTTCTGGATTGTTTAGTATGTTGGATAAAGGCGCTTCATTGACCACTATTATCGGGTGTGCCGAGAAATAGTGTCGTAATTTTCTTGCGGTTGTGAATACTCCATATGCCAACTTCTGATACCACCACTGCTTTGAAGGCGATAAAACTTCACGTGGTATACCGGCCTACTCCGTGGAGTTTTCCTTCTTCTTCTCTTTCGACCACCACCGTGCGACCACCGAGGCGTGGCCGCTATATATAATAGGAGGCTCTTCTCCTTAGGCGCCACCAAGATTGGTGGTGTCAAGATTGTGCGCTTGAGATCCTCGAAAGCCTGTCCGCTTCTTCGTTCCATTGAAATGTCGCCTTGTTTGATTAGAGCATAAAATGGCAATGCCTTTTCTCCTAGCCTGGTGACGAATCGCTTAGAGCTGCGACTTCCGCTAGCTGTTGTATCTCCTTCAGTTTTGTTGGCTTCCGCATCATTATGATGGCTTGAATTTTCTCTGGATTAGCTTCAATTCCTCTTGCTGAGACTAGGAAACCGAGAAGTTCTCCCGCAGGAACGCCAAAGGAGCACTTTGTCGGGTTCAACTTGAGGCAGAACTTATCAAGGTTGTCGAAATTTTCCTTCAGGTCCTCGATTAGAGTTATCCCCTTCTTTGTTGTTATGACGACATCGTCGATGTATACTTGTACGTTTGCCGATCTGTGCAAGACACTACGCATCATCCGCTGGTACGTTGCTCCCGCGTTTTTCAAACCAAAAGGCATTGTTTTGTAACAGAACACGCCATAAGGCGTTATAAAAGCTGTTTTGACCTCGTCATCTTCTTTTAATCTGATCTGATTATAACCAGAATATGCATCCAAGAAGAAAAGACGTTTGCATCTTGTCGTGGAGTCGATAATTTGATCGATCCTTGGGAGGGGAAAGTGATCCTTGGACAGTGTTTATTGAGACACGTGAAGTCGACGCACATGCGAAGGACTTTTGTGTTTTTCTTCGGGACCAGTACGGGGTTAGCTACCCACGTGGCCTCTGTATGTAGTTCTTTGATAAAGCCACCTCTCTTAGTCTATTGATTTCAGACAGCATGGCCTTGCGGTTTGGTTCTGAAAAACACCGCAAAGGTTGTTTTATTGGCCTCGCCACTGGATCCAAGTTAAGGTGGTGCTCGGCAAGTTTCCTGGGTACTCCTGGCATGTCAGCTGGACACCATGCGAAGATTTCCCAGCGCTCACGGAGGAACTCGACGAGCGCGCTTTCCTATGCGAGATCCATATTTGCTGCAATGGATGTCGTTTTCTTGGGATCTGTCGGGTGGATCTGTACTTACTTAGAGTTCTTGGTGGTACTAAAGGTTGGTTCCTTAAGCGGTCTGCCCACGTTTGGCAACACATCATAGTCAGTTGTGAGCCTTGATTCCATATACTCTACTTGCATCCCGAAGGTTTCCGACAGTCGATGAAAGTCCCTGTCGCACTTATTAGCTAGCGCAAAACTGCCTTTTACTGTAATTGGTCCCTTGGGTCCAGGGATCCTCCATAATAAGTATGTGTAATGTGGTACCGCCATAAACCTGGCGTAGGCTGGCCGTCCCAACAAGGCGTGGTATTGCGATGGGAAGTCGACAACCTCAAATTCCAGCCTTTCGATCCTGTAATTTTCTCGGGTTCCAAACTGAACGTCGAGATCGATCTTTCCCAGCGGATAACTCGGCTTGTCTGGTGTGATCCCATGGAAGCGTGTGTCAGTTGGTTTCAAATTTGCTAAGGAGATGTTCATCTTCCTCAATGTATCCACGTACATAAGATTTAAAATGCTGCCTCCATCTATAAATACTCGTGAAACATCGAATCCTGCGATCACTGCTGGCAAAATCAATGCTGATTGCCCTGGTCGAGGCACTTGCTGCGGGTGGTCTGCTATGGTGAAGCCAATGTCCTGCCCCGACCAATCTAAGTACTCGACTGTTGGTGGGGGCATCTTTTCTGCCATGAACACTTGTCGCAAAATTACTTTCTGAGCTCTCTTGGATGGCCTGGCTTTTTGAATCATTGAAACCGCGCCACTGGTGTCGACATACGGAGGTAGGTTTGGAGCTTCCGCTATTTGTAACTGGTGTCGATTTGCATCTGTAATTGCGGGAGGAGGCGGAAGGTGGATCTCACTCATTGGCCCTTGGGGGTTTCTATTCATTGCATGTGTATTTGCCTGCCCTGCAAACTTCAGCATTGCTTGAAAATTTCGATAGTCCTTCTGCAAATGTCCAGACTGCCTTCTTCCATTGACGTTGAGATAAAAATGCATTTGGCATGGTCCGTTTAGGAGGTCCTCGGGTGAGACGTACGGTCTCTGAAACCTTGGTCCACTATTTTGTCGGGAATCATCTTTGTAATCGCTGCGCTGCTCACCGCTCCTCTGGTGATTATCTCGATTGTTTCCTCCATTGTTTCCTCGAAAACCAGCCGATATCTGGCTAGGGGCATCGTAATTTGAGAACTGCCGAGGAAATCGTCGCCTATTTTGAAAATTTCGACTGCGGTCCTCTTCAGACGACCTATGTCGTTTGTTTTGAACAACATCTTCTCCATCTGCCCACCTATTTGCTATCTCCATTAATGCTGATAATGGCTTTGGGTTGGTTCTCCCCAAGTCTTCGACAAAATCACCTCGTCGAATTCCAGCCACAAACACATCTATTGCTCTCTCGTCAGATATGTTGTCTGTCGAGTTTTTAATGATGTTGCACCTCTGGATGTACTTTCTCATTGATTCATCGTGCTTTTGTCTACACGACCTCAACTCCTGTAGTGATGCGGGTTTTTTGCAGGTGGATCAGAAATTTTTGACGAATATATCCTCAAAACTGTCCCAGCTGTCGATGGAACCTGGAGGCAGCTTCTTTATCCATGATCATGCGGCTCCACTCAGATGTACTTGAATGCTCTGCATGGCTGTTGCTCTAGTTCCGCCCATCAGCTTCACCATCTCGAGATAATCAACTAACCAATCCTCAGGATCTTGCAAGCCGTCCAATTTTTTGTGGTTATCGGGTAGTTTAAATCCTGACGGAACTCGAGTTTTGCGGACTCGTCTTGTGAAACACGGGAGCCCACACATATCTTCTTCATTGACCTCTGGTGAGTGCCTGCGTTCCCTTCTCTCTTGTCGTGCTCTGTCGACACTTGCCTGAGTAGCTGCATCTCTTGCACCACTTGTTCTTGCAGGATCTTGCACTGCTGCCGTAGGTCGTGGACTATTTTGCCTTGCTGATCCTTCGGGAGGCGTACCTGCAAATGTTGTGCCCATCACTCCAACTCCTGCCATGGCCATGTTGTACAATGGTTCCCTTGGGTCTCCAGGAGGTGGCCTGGACGCGAGTATAAAAGCTTGCATTGCCATGTACCCAGCTTCTGGCGTTTTGGGAATAATGTTCCCCCTTGTGTCTATGGACATGAAGGACATGTCGAGGTTTTGAACTAGATTCTCCCTTTCAGCCTCAGGTATGTTCCGCAGTCGAGATCTTGCTCTGTTACGAGCTGCTCTGTGACTTTCTCCCGAAGTACCTGATTGTCGACTCAAGTCCGCCCTTCGCCTGTTTGACACGGAAGCTGCGGCTTGCCTCCTGTCTAGCTCAATTCTCTGTTTTTCGAGTTTCCGTCTAGTACGAGCAAGTCTATATTGGTAAGCTTGTGACTCTTCAGGTGTCGTCGCTATGGTCCCATCCATGGCTCTTGCAACTCTGTCCCATACTGCCTGCGGAAATTGCACCATCTCTCGTGTTCCGGGCCCGATATATTTGGTCCCCAAACCTCGCGTGAGATCTGCGGGATCGACGTACGGATTTCCCGCGTCGTCGAAGTTCTTTGATGTCTCCTCCTCTGGACGACTTGTCTCTCCAATTGCATAGATTTGATGGTATTTTGAATTTTGAATTTTGTCTGGATTGGTGACACCATCATATAGATTGGTGAAGACCTCTCCAACAATAGTGGATCCGTCGGTGAAGTTGAAGCTGTCAATGTTGCTCGAGTCACCGCTATATCGGAGTCCGCAGATGACTCGAAGGACATGTCGCTGAAGATCTTGGCAAGTTTTTCACTTGCCATAGTGTTGATGAAGCGTGGCGGCGAAATCTCCTCATCTCTTGTCTCAGTCGATGATGTGGAGTTCAAAAAATCGGAATCGATCTCCGATAATCCCGATGAGATCGGAATTTCGAGACGATACGATCCTTCCTTCTCGACGCGGAAGTGGAAATTGCCAAACGTCATCTCCATAGGCTCCTCCAGATATGCATATGCATCCAAACGGGAGGGCGGGTGAGGAACAAAATCGACTAGATCAGTTTTGATTTGTTTACCTCTATCCATCGTGTTGCTTGCTACCGAAGAAGTCAACGATCTTGAACGTGCCATCGAGATCAGCTCCTTGTCGCCTCTAATTCCCACAGGCGGTGCCAATTGACAATGGATTAACTTATCAATGCCTACGAATCGTAGACTAGGGTTTAGTTGGAAGTAGAGGGCAAGTAGATCTCGAGGGTTTCAGCCGAAAAGTGCTCGACGATTAAGAAACTAGGGTTTGCGTGAAACAATGAATCGATCCTTTCTTTGTCCCTCGACTCCCCCTTATATAGGAGGCGGAGCCGAGGGATTCGTAGTACACAAGTTACAGAGTCCGGGAGGGTTTCTGACCCGTCCCGTAATAATTACAAGTTGATATTCCTAATACAATTCTATCTTTCCTTAATACTAATTGGGCTTCCGGACTTCATATTCTTTGACTCATGGACCTTCAACAAACCCGGGGTACCATCTTCGGCAGGCCCACGAGTTAGAAACCCTCCCGGAATGTGGGTGAGTGTCTACTGGTTGGGTTCTCAATTAAGATATTATGAACATTGATTTAGTGGCGCTAGAAGTTATTTAATAGATTGGGCATGTGGCAGACTATCATTAAGGAAAAGTACTTACAACAATGGAGATTCTCATTTCTGGTAAGAATTGTTAGAAGTTAGAAATCTATTACTTAATTGTTATAATTTCAAATTAGTAATGGTCGTAGTGTGATTTTTTGGGAAGATGGATAGGCTAGGAGATTTTATGTTTTCGGCTAGCTTTCCTGGGCCTTTTGCGATTAGTCTAGATCCTAAGCGGTTGATGAAGGACTGGAAAATATGAGATTTAGGAGAGTCCTTGTTGGTGTCAAGAAAGTTCTATGGAGAGAACTTAGGAAGCTTTGTGAGAATGTTTCTTTCTCAGAGGAACATGATAGTTTGCACTGGCTGTTAACTGACTCAAGACAATTTTCTAGATAGTCTGTCTATCTTGTTATGCAGAGTTTTGGCGTTGTCCCACACTAGTTTTTGTGGAAAATTAAAAATCATCTGCGAATAAAGACATTCATATGCCTGGTGCTTAAGAAGAGCATACTAACCAAGGATGTGCTTGTTCTTACTCATAGAGAAGGGTGGTGTGGTTTATAATGCTTGTTCCGTGGAAAAAATGAAACCATTGACCACTTACTTTTCCTATATCCGTTTGCTCAGTACATCCGGAATGTGGTCAGCTGCCTGATACGTCTCCAACGTATCGATAATTTCTTATGTTCCATGCCACTTTATTGATGATACCTACATGTTTTATGCATACTTTATGTCATATTTATACATTTTTCGGCACTAACCTATTAACGAGATGCCGAAGAGCCAGTTGCTATTTTCTGCTGTTTTTGGTTTCAGAAATCCTAGTAAGGAAATATTCTTGGAATTGGACGAAATCAACGCCCAGGATCTTATTTTTCCACGAAGCTTCCAGAAGTCCGAGAGGAAACTAAGTGGGCGACGAGGCGGCGACACGCCAGGGCAGCGCGGCCCACCCCCGCGCGGCCTGTTGTGTGGGCCCCGCGTCGCCCCTAAACCTACCTCCTCCGCCTACTTAAGCCTTCGTCGATAATAACTCCAGTACCGAGAGCCACGATACGGAAAACCTTCCAGAGACGCCGCCGCCGCCAATCCCATCTCGGGGATTCAGGAGATCGCCTCCGGCACCCTGCCGGAGAGGGGAATCATCTCCCGGAGGACTTTTCACCGCCATGGTCGCCTCCGGAGTGATGAGTGAGTAGTTCACCCCTGGACTATGGGTCCATAGTAGTAGTTAGATGGTCTTCTTCTCCTAATTGTGCTATTATTGTTGGATCTTGTGAGCTGCCTAACATGATCAAGATCATCTATCTGTAATGCTATATGTTGTGTTTGTTGGGATCCGATGAATAGAGAATGCTATGTTATGTTGATTATCAATCTATTATCTATGTGTTGTTTATGATCTTGCATGCTCTCCGTTACTAGTAGAGGCTCTGGCCAAGTTTTTGCTTGTAACTCCAAGAGGGAGTATTTATGCTCGATAGTGGGTTCATGTCTCCATTAAATCTGGGGGAGTGACAGAAACCTCTAAGGTTGTGGATGTGCTGTTGCCACTAGGGATAAAACATCAATGCTATGTCTAAGGATGTATTTGTTGATTACATTACGCACCATACTTAATGCAATTGTCTGTTGTTTGCAACTTAATACTGGAGGGGGTTCGGATGATAACCTGAAGGTGGACGTTTTAGGCATAGATGCATGCTTGATAGCGGTCTATGTACTTTGTCGTAATGCCCAATTAAATCTCACAATACTCATCATAACATGTATGTGCATGGTCATGCCCTCTTATTTGTCAATTGCCCAATTGTAATTTGTTCACCCAACGTGCTTATTCTTATGGGAGAGACGCCTCTAGTGAACTGTGGACCCCGGTCCATTCTTTACATCGAATACAATCAACTGCAATACTCGTTCTATTGTTTTCTGCAAACATCATCATCCACACTATACACCTAATCCTTTGTTACAGTAAGACGGTGAGATTGACAACCTCACTGTTACGTTGGGATAAAGTATCTTGGTTGTGTTGTGCAGGTTCCACGTTGGCGCCGGAATCCCTGGTGTTGCGCCGCACTACACTCCGCCGCCATCAACCTTGAACGTGCTTCTTGGCTCCTACTGTTCGATAAACCTTGGTTTCTTTGAGGAAACTTGCTGTACGCATCACACCTTCCTCTTGGGGTTCCCAACGGTCGCGTGTTGTACGCGTATCAAGACTATTTTCTGGCGCCGTTGCCGGGGACCTGAAGAAAAGTTACATCACAGAGATCTCTAACTCCCACGTCAACTTTGCGCCAGCAACTGTTTCTGGCGCCGTTGCCGGGGAGATCAAGACACGCTGCAAGGGGATTCTCCACCTCCAATCTCTTTACTTTGTTTTTGTCTTGCTTAATTTTATTTATTACTTTGTTTGCTGCATTATATCAAAATACAAAAAAATTAGTTGCTAGTTTTACTTTACTTGCTATCTTGTTTGCTATATTAAAAACACAAAAAATTAGTTACTTGCATTTACTTTATCTAGTTTGCTTTATTTACTATTGCTAAAATGAGTAATCCTGAAGTTGAAGTTCGTTCGTTTAAACAACAAGGGGGAGAATGTTTAAAAGATGCTTGGTATAGAATTAGTGATGCCCATAATAGGTGCACTAAGAAACACTCCACCACTATCCTACTCAGGAATTTTTATGTTGGTATCTCTAGCTGGAATAGGTATGTTCTTGATTGTCTCGCGGGAGGTAACTTCCTAGGTACTCCTGCCTTAGAAGCTAGTTGCATTATTGAGAGTCTATTTGGAATACCACCTGTTAATGAAGTTAAAATTGAAACCTCTCTTGAAGATGTCATGAAAAAGTTGGAAACCATAGAGCAAAATCTTCCAAGTATTGAGACTAATTTGGGAGCATTACTTGATAGCACTGATAAACTTGATAGATCTCTAGGCGGAATTAATGAGAGAATTGCCATCTTAGAAGCTTGTGCTATTCATGATAATCAAACCCAAAGGATTAGTGAACTTGAAGAAGCTATGGGAACCTTGGGTTCAACTTTTTCGTCTATTAAGTTTAGAGAGAAAGCTTATGTGGGTAAGGAGCAAAAGTTCATGTATGTCTCTAAGGTGCCTAAACCAAAAAACTATTATAGGCCTAAAATTGATAAAGCTCTTAATACCACTATAGAAAAAGGAGCATCTAAGATAATTAATGGGATAAATTGTGAAAATGATGTTGATGCTTCATCTCTTGATGTTACTTGATACACACTTTCTGCGCCTAGCTGAAAGGCGTTAAAGAAAAGCGCTTATGGGAGACAACCCATGATTTTACTACTGCACTTTTGTTTTATATTTGAGTCTTGGAAGTTGTTACTACTGTAGCAACCTCTCCTTATCTTAGTTTTGTTGCATTGTTGTGCCAAGTAAAGTCTTTGATAGTAAGTTTCATACTAGATTTGGATTAGTGCGCAGAAATAGATTTCTTGCTGTCACGAATCTGGGCCTAATTCTCTGTAGGTAACTCAGAAAATTATGCCAATTTACGTGAGTGATCCACAGATATGTACGCAACTTTCATTCAATTTGAGCATTTTCATTTGAGCAAGTCTGGTGCCTCTTAGAAATTCGTCTTTACGAACTGTTCTGTTTTGACAGATTCTGTCTTTTATTTCGCATTGCCTGTTTTGCTATGCTTGATGGATTTTTCGATTCCATTGACTTTCAGTAGCTTTGTGCAATGTCCAGAAGTGTTAAGAATGATTATGTCACCTCTTAACATGTAAATTTTAATTGTGCACTAACCCTCTAATGAGTTGTTTTGAGTTTGATGTGGAGGAAGTTTTCAAGTATCAAGAGAAGAGGATGATACAATATGATCAAGGAGAGTGAAAGCTCTAAGCTTGGGGATGCCCCGGTGGTTCACCCCTGCATATTTTAAGAAGACTCAAGCGTCTAAGCTTGGGGATGCCCAAGGCATCCCCTTCTTCATCGACAACATTACCAGGTTCCTCTAGTGAAACTATATTTTTATTCCATCACATCTTATGTACTTTGCTTGGAGCGTCTGTTTGTTTTTGTTTTTGTTTTTGTTTTGTTTGAATAAAATGGATCCTAGCATTCATTGTGTGGGAGAGAGACACGCTCCGCTGTTGCATATGGACAAATATGTCCTTAGGCTTTACTCATAGTGTTCATGGCGAAGGTTAAACTGCTTTGTTAAATTGTTATATGGTTGGAAACGGGAAATGCTACATGTGGTAATTGGTAGAATGTCTTGAATAATTTGATACTTGGCAATTGTTGTGCTTATGTTTAAGCTCTTGCATCATATACTTTGCACCTATTAATGAAGAAATACATAGAGCTTGCTAAAATTTGGTTTGCATAATTGGTCTCTCTAAGGTCTAGATAATTTCTAGTAAGGGTCGAACAACAAGGAAGGCGGTATAGAGTCTTATAATGCTTACAATATGTCTTTTATGTGAGTTTTGCTGTACCGGTTCATACTTGTGTTTGTTTCAAATAACCTTGCTAGCCTAAACCTTGTATCGAGAGGGAATACTTCTCATGCATCCAAAATTCTTGAGCCAAACACTATGCTATTTGTGTCCACCATACCTACCTACTACATGGTATTTCTCCGCCATTCCAAAGTAAATTGCTTGAGTGCTACCTTTAAATTTCTATCCTTTATCTTTGCAATATATAGCTCAGAGAGTGGATTTGGTGATCAGAGGGATACGTGAGCACCCCCTAGACACCGTTGGATTTGCTTTTAGATTCGCTCTCCGCGAGTAGAAGCTCACGGCGATCAAACGGCCGTGGAATCTACTTTCTGCCTCCGTGCCTTTGTGCTAGTTGTTCTGACGCGCGTGTACGGTAGTACATTGGTGCTAAACTATTCTGAGCTGCATGTGCATTCACTGTAGTATATTGCATACAAAACATTGATGCTCGCGCCGGAATCGCTCGCTGCAGTCACCAATCAAACAGCTTGAAGAAGCCGGCCAGCTCAA
This sequence comes from Lolium multiflorum, assembly GCA_030979885.1. Classification (NCBI taxonomy): domain Eukaryota; kingdom Viridiplantae; phylum Streptophyta; class Magnoliopsida; order Poales; family Poaceae; genus Lolium; species Lolium multiflorum. The sequence continues at coordinate 309,470,527 of CM061749.1, forward strand.
GAGATCGTCACTTATCAGGAACCGGTGCCTTTCCAATCGCAGCTCGTCAAGCGCTGGAGGAGCTACACTGGACCAACCGCCGAACCACACCAGAGCACCGCCCGTCTCTGGCTAAAATCAAATCTCCATGGCGAACAATTCGCTAATAAGTAACCGAACCATTTGGGCTGCTGCAGTTCTCACTAAGTTTGTTGTACTCTATCACCATGGCCGGCAATGATGTTGCCTTAGTCTAGCCAAGCTTCTAATGTAGCAATATGGTGTTGAATACCTAATTGTGGGAATTTCAGGGGTAGATAATTTCGCATGTGTTGGGATGACGTCCCCACCAAGCAACCTTGCGCCGCCGCCCCCAGCGCCGCCTGACGGCAATCCCGCGCCGCCGCCATCAGCGCCGTCCGATAGCAATCCAGTGCCGCCGCCCAACAGCCTAGCGCCGCCTGCCACCAATCGCGTTCCGCCGCCATTGGCGCCCTTCTCCTCTGATCCTCAGCCTCCGTTTCATTCTTCCCCTGTTCTCAGAGATTCGACGCCGCTATTTGAGCGAGCGATCATTCTCCGTTTTGTTCGAGATGGATTCATCATTCGTACACCAGGGATTGCGATTTGGGAAGGTTCGATTTCGCGCCTTTACGATTTGAGTCGTAATTTTGTCACAGAAGTGGTTGACAATGTTTCTGCTCCTCCGGTTGGATCAGCGCGGGAGTGTGGAGGATTTCAAATCCTGTTTGGCCCGATTATTGGATGTGGGTTGGATCGAATTTTCTTGGATCGAGCCCAGCGTTCTCGTTCGCCCATCGGTCGTAGTTGTGAGTGGATCGCGCGATGTCATGGGGATCCAGAGTATTTGATGGCGTCGTCTGTTGGGCCACAGCCCACTACTGTTCATCGGGCCACGCCTTTAGCTTCCACAGCGGACAGGATTAGGGTTAACCCTAGATCAGTTGGCACCGGATCGGTGGTTTTCGTCACATCGCCTCCACCCACCAGATCTGATCTCCCCCAACCATCTCCTCCTCGTCGCTGGTCGGGAACAACCACTGGTGATCGCAGATCGTTTGCTCAGATTGTTGCTCTGCCGCGGATGGATCGGAGATTCGGAGGGCCGCGCAGATCTTCTCCGAGAAGAAGCAACTACTTCGGGTACCGGCCAAGAGCTGGATCCGATGCAGATCGACGGGATGAACAGCGTCGATGGGAAGATGAGCGCCGCCGTGAGGAAGATTGGCGTCGCGAAGATGAGAATCGGCGCCGTGAAGAGGAGCGACGACATGCAGATCAAGAGCGCCTCCGTTTCGAGGAGCGCAGGAGGCAAGATGAACGCAGGCGTCTGGATGAAGAGCGGCAACGCGAAGCAACCCGTATCTCGGAGAGGGTTGCACGCGAGCGAGCTCTTGCTGAGAAAACTCGTAAAGATGAAGAACTGCGTGCCCGAGATCGATGGGCACACCGCTCGGAGATGGTTCCTGGTACCACCTCCAACTTCAACGCCACTCGATCTGCCGAAGTAAGTCCTGTTGCCCCATCCTTGCCATCTTCTAATACTGCTGCAGCAGATGTTCATAGTCCTCAGCTGCAAAATCAGAATAGATCCGCCGTAGTTGCAGATAGTTCTCAATCGCTTGTCTCTCTGCCGGAACCGGTGGGGTCCTCTGTACCACCACCAGTTCCTGCCTCCACCACTGCTGTGACTAGAAGAGTTGATGTTCCTCTCAGAAATCTCTCCTGTTTTTACTGCAATGGTGATCATCACATTTCTGTTTGTCAAGAAAGAGATCCGTGGGATTACAACGCCCCTTTCTTTGGCAGTGAGGAATTTGGGTCAGGGTTTTACTCTATTCCAGTTCCTGAAGAAGATAACTATCCAGTAGAGCAGCTCAACTATGCTCATATCACTGTTGAAAAGGGTGAAGTTAACTGTAGAAATATCGAGCATGAGTTCAATGTCTGGGCTGAGTCTATGAAGATCAATTGGCGTTTCTTTGCAAAAGAAGTTTCTGCTACTGAGTTTAGAACAAGATTTCCATCTGCCAAGACTATTGAAGAGCTGGCCCACTTTGGGAAATTGTTCATGAGAACTGTACCTGGTGCAATCATCAGTTTGGAGAAATGGGCTGGGGACATTGAGCCAATTTCCATCATGCAGGAGGCTTGGTTCAGGATTAAGGGCATCCCCATGAAATTCAGGAACAAGTCTACAGTATTCTATGCTGCCAGCCTTGTAGGCAAGCCCCTTGCTCTTGACAAGAACTACCTCAGACACTTTGCCTATGTGAGGGTAAAGATTGGCAGTCAGGACCTGGCCTTGGTGCCCAATTCTAGAATTGGTGAGATAAAGAAAGGTTTCTATGAGTTCCAATACTCCAGGGAACTTTTTGATCCTTCCTCTAATACTGGCAACAAGACTGCTGTTCCTACTGATGCTCAAGGTGGTGAAGGTGATCAGGGGACTCCAAAGAGGCAGAGAACAGGCATGCAAGATTCTGATGCAGGTTCTCAATCTGCTCCTCCCAAGGTCTCTGGAAATTACAAGGGTTCTCACAGGCAAACTGCTATGCATGAATCTCCTATTCCTAGGAAAGATACTGGTAAAAGGAAATTGTTTGAGCTGGAGCTTCCATGTGCCCCTGAGAAGAATTTGGTTCCCACATCTGGTGTTCCTGACAAATCTCCTCCTCTTTCAGAAGTTCACAAGGAGGTGGTTGGGGCACTTGCTTCCCTTCCTTCTCAATCCTCTGAGAGCTCTTCTTCACAGAGAGCTGCTGACTCTTACAAGCAATTTCTTACTTCATTGGCTAGGTCTAATAGTGACAAAGCCTTTACAATTCAGAAGGAATACAAGAATCTTCTTGATCCTATTGCTGAAAATGTCAATGAAGAGAGTGATCCTGTTGATGAACTGGTTGATTATGATAGCAGTGACAACTCACAGGATTCTGATACTCCATATTTGACTCAGGGACAGGGGATCCTTGCTTTGGCTGCTCCCTCCCTTATATCTGAGAGGACTGCAGTTGTTATTCCTGTTGATGGTCCACAACCTGAGCCTGATTCACAAGAAGAACCTCTCTCACAGGTTGATAATCCCATCATTGATGTTCCAGGTGTTGGCAATTCCTCTTCTTCTGGTGGAAATCAACAGCACCCTGCTCCCAGGATGAGTTCCAGAGTTGGAGCCAGAGGCACTCACACATCAAGGATTGGATCTAGTGTCATGGAGAATATTGAAGCCAGCAATATCCCAGGTACAAATTTAAATACTCATAATTCCTTTGCTTTATTAGATGATGAGGAGATCTTGGCTAGAGCTCTTGAAATGGGAGTTTGTCCTACTTCTTTTTCTCTTGAAAATGTTAATTACCTGAAAGATTTAGAAATTGCTAGACATAATATGGGTGTGATACAAAACTCTGTTGTGAATTCCAATGATGTTGACTCAAATCCAATCCTGCTGCTGGGTCTGGGTGAGGAACAAAGTGAAAGTGACAGAGATATAGAAGAGGAGGTCTTCACTCCTGTTTTATCCAGAAGGAAAAGGAGAAATAAAAAGTCTGCCTGTAAGATTGGGAGAAGTGGAACACAGTTGACATCAGGTGATGTCATTTTGGGAGCACAATCAACATCAAGTGCTGCCCAGGTGAAGGCAAGAAATGACCACCCTTTGTGTGGCATTATTGCTGGAACCAGAAATAGGAAACAAAATCCAAAGTATCTATGATAGGTGCTTCCCTGAATTGCAGAGGTGTTGGTAAGAAAGGGATGAGTGCCTTCTTGGCAAATTTGATCAAAGAGCAACAGCTGGATTTTATTGGTCTTCAGGAAACAATTAAAAAAGATTATTCTTCTGCTTTTCTCAGAAGGATTGACCCTGGTGGTGATTTTGACTGGAAATGGATCAGTTCTGTTGGCAGAAGTGGAGGTATCCTGGGTGGTTTTAGGCTATCCAGGTTCACCATTTGTGATACTTCTGTTGGGAAATTTCATATCAAGGTTACCTTGCTTGATCTCAAATTAAATGTGAAATGGTGCTTCATTATCATTTATGGAGCTGCTCAGGCCTCTGATAAGGAGGAATTTCTGGTGGAACTTGGTAACATTTGTAGCAATCAAACTCTACCAATTTTGGTTGGAGGTGATTTCAATATCATGAGATTTTCAAATGAGAAGAACAAACCCATGCCTCATAACAAATGGTCAGATATTTTCAATTCCATCATTAATACATGTGCCTTGAGAGAGATTCATATGACTGGTGGTCAGTACACCTGGTCTAATAATCATTGTGATCCCACCCTGGAAAAATTAGACAGATTTTTGATGAGTAGCTCTTGGGAGGAACTTTTTCCTCTTGTAACAGTTCACAAGTTGGTGAGGGATGTCTCTGATCATAATCCCTTAATTTTAGATACTTTGGATATCATGGTGAAAAAGAGAGATTTTAGATTTGAAAAAAGATGGCTCAAAGAGGATAATTTCCTAGACAGAGTCAAAAGGTGCTGGGAGCAACCAGTTCATGCCAGGGACAGTCTGGACAGATTAATGAAGAAACTAAAAAATGTCAAGAAAACTCTGAAAGGCTGGGGAGCTAATCTGAGAGGGACAGATATCAAAAAAAAGAAAGATATTTCCAATGAATTGAAGGAATTAGAGGAGTTGGAAGAAACTGGTCCACTTTCTCCAGCACAAAGGATAAGGAGAAGTACTTTGCAGCAGGACCTGTTGTCTGTATTGGATAATGAAGAATCTTTTTGGAGACAAAGATCTAGAGAGAATTGGCTCCTCCATGGTGATAGCAATTCTGCTTTCTTTCACAGAGCTGCCAATGGGTGTAAAAGAAAGAGAACTATTTTTTCTCTGAAAGATAGGGACACAATTATTCAAGGTGATGCTGCTCTGTTGGAGCATGCTACTGCCTTTTACAAAGATTTATTTGGTCCAGTCACTGACTCTGGGATTAGGCTGAGAGATGATGTCTGGACAGAAAGAGAAAAACTCAATACCCTTGATTGTGCTGAGATGGATAGACAGTTTACCTTGGAAGAGATCAAAGATGTTATTGATCACATGGAGAAAAACAAAGCAGCTGGTCCTGATGGCTTTCCCATTGAATTTTATCAACATTGCTGGGAAATTGTGAAATTTGATATCCTGCATGTTTTCAATGATTTATTTGATCATAAAATTGGCCTGGACAGAATTAATTATGGGGTCATTACCCTTATTCCAAAATCTGCTGATGCTGATGTCATTCAAAAGTTTAGGCCGATTTGTTTGTTACAAGTGTTCTTCAAGATTGTGACAAAGACTTTGACTGTTAGAGTTTCTCCTGTAATGGATAAGCTCTTACTTCCTTGCCAGACAGCTTTTATAAAAGGGAGATACATCTCAGATGGTGTGATGCTGCTGCAAGAAATCCTGAGAGAGGAAAAAACCAGGAAGAAACAGGGGATAGTCTTAAAAATTGACTTTGAAAAAGCATATGATAAGGTAAACTGGGGGTTTCTGTTTGATTGTTGTAGACAGAAAGGCTTCAATGATAATTGGATGCAGTGGATTAAAAAATCAGTTGCTGGTGGGACCCTCAGTGTCAAGGTTAATGACAAAGTGGGGCCATATTTCACTAGTCACAAGGGAGTGAGGCAAGGTGATCCCTTTGCCCCCTTCCTTTTTAATATGGCTGCTAACAGTTTGGCTAAAATGATCCATCTAGCTCAAGACAATGGGCTAATCACAGGGCTGGCTGATAATATGGTGCAGAATGGGGTTGCAATCTTACAGTATGCTGATGACACCATACTTCTACTACAAGATGATGTTCAGCAAGCAATCAATTTGAAGTTACTGCTTTACATTTTTGAATCCATGTCTGGATTGAAAATCAATTTTGATAAAAGTGAAGCTATGATGATTCTTGATGACAGTATAAAACAGAATTTCTTTGCTGAGCTGTTCAAATGTCAGATGGGCAGCTGGCCAATTAAATATTTGGGGACTCCTGTTTGTGCAAGAAGGGCCTCAGTGTCTGACATGAGATTCTTGGAGGAAAAAACCAAGAAGAAGATGTGTGGATGGATTGGCAATTCTATGTCCATTGGAGGAAGATTGGTCAAAATTGATGCTTGTTTGGCTAGCACTGCAGTGTATCAGATGTCCTTGAGGTTGCTGCACAAAACAAATATTGAACAGATTGATAAGCCTATTAGATCTTTCTTCTGGGCTGGGAGTGCTGATAAAAGGAAATATCACTTTGTGAAATGGAGATGGATTTGTAAGCCAAAGCAAAAAGGTGGCTTAGGTGTTAAAGACTTGACTAAATTTAATATTAGTCTGATGTGTAAGTGGTGGTGGAAGCTGGAGCATGATACTGGGCCTTGGCAGGATTTTATGAGATTAAAGTATCTGAGAGGAAAAGGCATTTATTTTGCAAAAAACAGACCTGGAGATTCTCCACTTTGGTCTGACATGCTAAAAGTCAGAGAATTGTATCTCTATGGTAGGAGAATGAATGTTGGGAATGGTTTGTTAACCAGCTTTTGGGGAGATTCTTGGTGTAGCACAAGGCCTCTCAAAGATATGTTCTCTGTACTGTTTGATATCTGTAATGAGCAAAATATTACTGTGGCTGGAGCTGCTGATATGGGATGGAGATTCTCATACAGAAGATGGCTGACTCCTGATCTCATCATTCAGGAAGATGGGTTGCTGCAGTTGATGAATCAAGTTAACTTGACTCAGGAAAGTGACATTCCCAGATGGAAATGGTCAAAAAACGGCTGCTTCACTGTGAAATCAGTATACAGACAGTTATGTGGGAGTGGTAGGGACAGATCCTTTAAGCATTTGTGGAAGAGCAAAATCCCTCTCAAAATCAAAATTTGGCTCTGGTTAATTTGGCATAATGCAATAGCTACCAAGGACAATCTCCTCAAACGAAATTGGTCAGGGAACTCCAACTGCCAGTTCTGCAATGAACCAGAATCCATTTCTCATCTTTTCTTTGGCTGCTCTGCAGCCAAATTTGTCTGGACTGCAGTGGCTACTACTGTCAAATCTCCCACTCGACCTGGGAGTTTCTCCCAATTTTTTTGGTGGTTCCCCCAATTTGCTCCTGTTAGTCGCAATACCCAGATAGCTGGTTTGGCAGCTATCTGCTGGGCCATCTGGAAAACTAGAAATAAAGCCTGTTTTGAGCAAAAAATGATTAGCTCTCCTTTTGATCTAATCAGCTACGCTGCTGTTTTCATGAAATATTGGGCAGGTTTGCATGGAGAACAGGATGCATCAGATCTTCGTGCTGGTGCTGACGGGCTCTTACGCCTAGCTGAGGTAGCTGGAGTTAGATCCTCTGGAAGTGATGGCCGAGGTGATCGTCTGCGTTTGGAGGACAATAGAACTGGAGAGGATGCAAACGACGATGCTGTTGCTTGATTGCCCTGGGAGTTATGCTTGTAGTTGGTCCCTTTTGGCTGAAGTTGTTAGCCTGTTAAAACTTTATGTTGGTTTTGTAATCCCCCTTAAAACGCTAGCATTAGGCGGCGATCCTCCGCTTTTTGTTTCTGTTGGTTCGTGAACTCTGATGTATTTTCGTTATCTCCTTTGATAATGAAAATTCGATCCCTGTTGGATCGTTTGGAAAAAAAAAAGTAACCGAACCATTTCGTTCGTAGAGCAGCAGTCGTGTATAAAAGAACAACAATCATGCAAGCAATATTGGCCTAGATAAGACAATTGTCATTCAGATGTAACCAAGAAGTATCACGAACACAAATGGATTATGCAGCAAGCTGAAGGTGTTCTAGATTATATCATTTTCGAAGACAACAGTACAACTCTAACAGTGACACGCTAATCTACTATAGAAAGGAATTCCATCTGGAAAATCCATCACCACGAAAGAAAGAAACAATGGCAGTTGCTGGGACTGTGACAGGTTCAGACAGCGAGCGCGACTGATGCAGGGGGGTCGGCATCCCAAACGATGTCCTGCAGCGCCGGCCGGAGGTGCTCGCTGCAGAAGGAGCGGTACTCGAGTGTGTCGCCCCCGTCCTTCTTGACGTCGACCACCAGCACCGAAGGAGCCACGGTGAAGATCTCGGCTGCCACGGCGAGCCGGCCTTTAGGCCCGCCGTGCCCCGCGCCCTCGAAGCGCACGCCCCCGGCGCCGCTCTTGGTGACACGCATCTGCCCGCCGCCACGCGCAGCGACCTCCTCGAGCCGGGAGACCACGCCTCTCGCTGGCTCCCGCGTCGCGAACAGCATGCCGCCCTCCCGCCGCCCAGTCGACGGGAACTGCTGTAGTACTACCGCGCGGTGGTCGAGCTACTTCTGAACGACGCCGGCGGCGGCCTTGGGGGATGTTCGCTCCTCCACGCGGGCGTCCGCCCCTGCCCCAGAATCTTGGCGCGCTCTCCGAGTTCCTTTCGTGCGACGCAGGCGGCAACGACCTCGGGGGAATTGTGGACGGCAAGCACGACGAGCCCGGCTTGTCGACGGGGGCGCGGGCACCGTCGTTGCCGCTGAGCACGCATCGGGGGAGGCCGAGCGCCGCCGCGCGCGAGTGCCTTCTGCCGCCGCCGCCGCCAACGTGCACGCATCTGAGAGGCCGCGGGCCATCGAGTGCGAGGAGGAGCCTTCTGCCGCCGCCAACCCCGTCGGGGGCGCGCCGCCGAGCGCGGGGAGGAGGTTTCCGCGGCCAGAGCTATCGACGAGAACGTGTCGGGGAGGCTGCGCGCGGCTGAGCTCTGAGGGGTTCGCCGGCTAGTGCAGGGGAGGCCGCTGACGAGCACGGAGCGGACAGGCTGCCGTCGTCAAGGTAGGAGGAGTAGGGGAGGACGAGGCAGCGAGGTGAGGGAAGAAGGATTAGGACGTGGTCAAAGATTCAATAAAAAAATTTCTCTTCTCTGCCGCTTTGCATCATAGGAACATGACTAATCATTGCATACCTGACCATGCGCCGGCTAGACATGGCAACAACTAATAATGTTAACGGATCAATGGATGACGTTAGACAGGTGTTGATAAGCTAGGGGGTGCTCACATATCCCCTGATCACCGGGCTTCATTCGATATAGCTCATGGGACAAATAGCCTAAAAACTATTGTGGTATTGAATATGTACTTATGCATTTTATTTCTTATAAGTTGCTTGTTGAGCGATAACCATGTTCCTGGGGACGCCATCAACTACTCTTTGTTGAATATCATGTGAGTTGCTATGCATGTCCGTCTTGTCTGAAGTAAGGGCGATTTACCATGAGTTGAATGGTTTGAACATGCATACTGTTAGAGAAGAACATTGGGCCGCTAACTAAAGCCATGATCCATGGTGGAAGTTTTTTGGACAAATATCCTCAATCTCATATGAGAAAATTAATTGTTGTTGAATGCTTAAGCATTAAAGAGGAGTCCATTATCTGTTGTCTATGTTGTCCCGTATGGATGTCTAAGTTGAGAATAATCAAAAGCGAGAAATCCAATGCGAGCTTTCTCCTTAGACCTTTGTACAGGTGGCATAGAGGTACCCCTTTGTGACACTTGGTTAAAACATATGTATTGCGGTGATAATCCAGGTAATCCGAGCTAATTAGGACAAGGTGCGGTCACTATTAGTATACTATGCATGAGGCTTGCAACTTGTAGGATATAATTTACATGATGCATATGCTTTATTACTACCGTTGACAAAATTGTTTCTTGTTTTCAAAACCAAAGCTCTAGCACAAATATAGCAATCGATGCTTCCCTCTACGAATGGCCCTTCTTTTACTTTTATGTTGAGTCAGTTCACCTATTTCTCTCCATCTCAAGAAGCAAACACTTGTGTGAACTGTGCATTGATTCCTACATACTTGCATATTGCACTTATTATATTACTTTATGTTGACAATATCCATGAGATATACATGTTACAAGTTGAAAGCAACCACTGAAACTTAATCTTCCTTTGTGTTGCTTCAATGTCTTTACTTTGAAATTATTGCTTTATGAGTTAACTCTTATGCAAGACTTATTGATGCTTGTCTTGAAAGTACTATTCATGAAAAGTATTTGCTATATGATTCAATTGTTTACTCATTGCAATTACATTGCTTTGATCGCTGCATTCATTACATGTGCTTACAATAGTATGATCAAGATTATGATGGCATGTCACTTTAGAAATTATCTTTGTTATCGTTTACCTACTCGGGACGAGCAGGAACTAAGCTTGGGGATGCTGATATGTCTCCAATGTATCGATAATTTCTTATGTTCCATGCCACTTTATTGATGATACCTACATGTTTTATGCATACTTTATGTCATATTTATGCATTTTCCGGCACTAACCTATTAACGAGATGCCGAAGAGCCATTCTTTTTCTGCTGTTTTTGGTTTCAGAAATCCTAGTAAGGAAATATTCTCTAATTGGACGAAATCAACGCCAGGATCTTATTTTCCACGAAGTCCGGAGAGGAAACGAAGTGGGCGACGAGGCGGCGACACGCCAGCGGCGCCCACCCCGGCCGCGCGGCCCGTTGTGCCTCGCGCGCCCTAAACCTACCTCCTCCGCCTACTTAAGCCTTCATCGATAATAACTCCAGCACGAGAGCCACGATACGGAAAACCTTCCAGACGCCGCCGCCGCCAATCCCATCTCGAGGGATTCGGGAGATCGCCTCCACCCTGCCGAGAGGGGAATCATCTCCGGAGGACTCTTCACCGCCATGGTCGCCTCCGGAGTGATGAGTGAGTAGTTCACCCTGGACTATGGGTCCATAGTAGTAGCTAGATGGTCGTCTTCTCCTAATTGTGCTATCATTGTTGGATCTTGTGAGCTGCCTAACATGATCAAGATCATCTATCCGTAATGCTATATGTTGTGTTTGTTGGGATCCGATGAATAGAGAATGCTATGTTATGTTGATTATCAATCTATTATCTATGTGTTGTTTATGATCTTGCATGCTCTCCGTTACTAGTAGAGGCTCGGCCAAGTTTTTGCTTGTAACTCCAAGAGGGAGTATTTATGCTCGATAGTGGGTTCATGTCTCCATTAAATCTGGGAGTGACAGAAACCTCTAAGGTTGTGGATGTCTTTGCCACTAGGGATAAAACATCAATGCTATGTCTAAGGATGTATTTGTTGATTACATTACGCACCATACTTAATGCAATTGTCTGTTGTTTGCAACTTAATACTGGAGGTGGTTCGGATGATAACATGAAGGTGGACTTTTTAGGCATAGATGCATGCTGGACAGCGGTCTATGTACTTTGTCGTAATGCCCAATTAAATCTCACAATACTCATCATAACATGTATGTGCATGGTCATGCCCTCTTTATTTGTCAATTGCCCAACTGTAATTTGTTCACCCAACGTGCTTATTCTTATGGGAGAGACGCCTCTAGTGAATTGTGGACCCCGGTCCATTCTTTACATCGAATACAATCAACTGCAATACTCGTTCTATTGTTTTCTGCAAACATCATCATCCACACTATACACCTAATCCTTTGTTACAGTAAGCCGGTGAGATTGACAACCTCACCGTTACGTTGGGACAAAGTATCTTGGTTGTGTTGTGCAGGTTCCACGTTGGCGCCGGAATCCCGGTGTTGCGCCGCACTACACTCCCGCCATCAACCTTCAACGTGCTTCTTGGCTCCTGGTTCGATAAACCTTGGTTTCTTCGAGGAAAACTTGCCGCTGTACGCATCACACCTTCCTCTTGGGGTTCCCAACGGTCCCGTGCTGTACGCGTATCACTGCCCTCTTGGCGTAAATTGTCAGTTTAAAAATGTGGGTGAGTGTCTACTGGTTGGGCTTAAGCAATTCTTTGGAAATAAAAAAGTAATCATACCGGTTGGTTTGTTTGCGCGGTGATGTGGTGATGAGGACATCCCAACCGAACTACTACCTCTGTCATTACAAGATGAAGACGATGCAGCTGTGAAGATCAAGTCCAATGAAGTTAGGATTGAACCTATGACAAGAGCTCGTGCGAAGTACTCAAACAACAGGTGAACTTGTTCCTAAGTGATACTTTGATCGATGAGAACTTTATACTGCCTAAGTCCTTTTACTTATGTATGATCAGGTACGAAGATGGAGCAAGCGTCGCACGAGGAGAAGAGGAGCAGCTGGACGTGAAGCTGGACATGGAGCTGGACATGAAGCTGGACAAGAAGATATCCCAAGGAAGCGCGATGTAACGGCTCCGGATAGCACCCTACTAGATTTGATTGTGCTTTTCTTTTATGCATCAACATAACATCATGCATGCATCTCATCCATGTTTTTACAAAATAAAATTTATTTTATAAACCCTAAGTAATTTATTTTCTCTCTCATATGGTTTTATTAATAAACCCCCTCCCTCTTTTTTCACAAAACTCTAAACACAAACTATATTAAATAACTATTTTTCAAATGTTTCAAACATCAAACTTTTTTGTGGTGTTGTTTTGGTTTTGTTTCAAATTGAATTTCAAAACAGTTTAAAAATAAATAAAAGGAAAACCATAAAACCACCTAAATCTAACCTAACCTAACACGGGCTCTCTCCTCCCTCCCCCCGGCGGCCCAAGCCCTCTCCTCCCCGGCAGCCCAATTCTTTTTTTCTCCTTTCCCCTCTCCTTCTTTTCTCTCTTCCTCGGTGCAGCCCACCTTCCCTGGCCCAGTTCCCTCTCTTCCACCTGGCCCAGCCCACAAGCCGTACCCCTTCGTCGTTGTCGTCTTCTCCAAAAAGGTGAGCACGCAGAGGGCGTGAGGAGGATACCGTGGTCCTACCCACCACCACGCCACCAGCTGCTCCCTTCCCTCTCCTTATCTCCTCGTCCCGCAACCCTAGCCTTCCTCCTCTTTTCCTCCTCCCTCACGCCGCCGCCAACCTCTTCTCTCTCCCCTTTCTTTTCTCTGCAAACCACCTGGGCACCACCGCACATCATCGCCATGGCGCCGCCACTCTGGACCTTCCCCCACCAAACCGAGGGCACCACGAGCTCCGCCGCGTCCTCCTCTTCAACCTGTTGTAAGGAATCGAGCCGCGGAGCTCCGCATGCGACGCCATCGTCTCCGAAGTCTGCCACGACCACCGGCGAAAAACTTCAATTCTGGCGAACCTTGGCCTCCCCCGCTTCCGTCGGCTTCAGGTTGAGCATCAGTGAGATGTTGTGCACCCCCTGGTCCTCCTCTCGCCCCTTTTCTCCCTCCCTACCGTGCTCCCTAACTCGATGTCGTCCGCTCTTCTTGCAGACGCCGACGCCGGCGAGCCCCCGATGACCTCCCCCTGGCGGCGTCACCACCCCTTGGTCCGCGCCGACGAGGCACACCTCCTGCACTCTCGCGCGCTTGCTGGGGTGCCCGGAAACGTCCGCGTCGCCCGCTCTCTGTCTCTCCTTGCCACGGTGACCGCCTCCCCTGGAACGCGACGCGCATCGAGCACCTTCTGTGCGTGCCGCACATGGTTTGCCACGTCGACCGCCACCTCAGCACCGTGGGCCCCCTTCGTCAGCGGCTCGGGTTAGCCCCCGCTCGGTGAGAAACTTACCTCAGCCCCAGATCTAGCCAGTTTTGCATCGAGCCCCGTGGAGCATTTTCCTTTTAACCCGCCGTCGTCGCCCTAGATGGTTTCCATAAAAACCCCCTGCAGCTTTTCTTAATAAACCCGGGGTCCTCCTCCCCCCCGACTAAAAATGATTTTCAGGTCCTTTTCTATATAAAATAATTTCTGTTTTTCTATTTTAAATACTAAAAACTAATATGATAATAACTTTTAATTGGTAACTCCAAATAAAATGTGTTATATCAATTTTGATCAGAAAAATGCAAGGAACATTAATATGCCATCCATATCTCTGTTTGGATCTTCCATCATGTCGCTCGTGTTAAGTCGTGTATGTTTCACCCTAAGTACAACACCGGTGTATTTCAGACACCGACTAGGGTTTCCCCGCTCCGCTTAAATATGAAGTAGATCAACCTTGCCATGCTACTGCCATGTTAAGAAACCCTTAACTTTGCCGGTAGATATGAAACTCAAACCTAATTTGTTTGACCGGGGTTCCGACTCCTCTTAAATGGATAAGTTGCATCGCATCATATCTGCCATGTCATGCATATCATCTTGATCATGCTGGATCTTATTTATCCGTAGTGGTAAGATTTGCATCCGTTGTTTGTTGTATCATTTGCCTTCTTCCTGGATAGGATCGTGAAGTGGTGTTGTGAGATACGACGAGTTCTTCGACAAGTGCTTCTGCAACTTTTCACAGGCGAGCCCTCCCTCTTCACATATTTTATATTTTGCTCTCCCTCTCACTGCTATCCTTATGTTGCGATTCTTTATCGAGTCACGTGTCCTATTCCACTTGTTTACCATAATAATCATATATGTATCATTCCTTACCCATAACCGTTGCTTGATGTTTGAGCCTTGCGAGTCGTAGGCGTGTTTAGGCTCTGTTGTTTATCTCGATCTGTTATCGGGATATGTTGGGTTGTTGGGAGGTTGTCACATGCTATATCAATTGTTGGAGATACATGTAATATCCCAGGTAATGGGGTTACAAAAATAGAGGAAATAGATGTGTGCATTGCATTCATGCATGGAAAATCTGGGGAATTTTCGCGCTTTAAAGTAAAACAGTCACAGTAACTGAAGTTTCACTTGACCTTGGTGGAATTGAAGTAGCTCATCAAGTCAAGCGCTATAAACCTCAATGTGACTTTGTTAAAACCTTGTTTTGGAAGAGATGATTTGATCTAAGGGGTTAGATCAAATGGAACTAATAATCAACACAACAACACCTGGCTCAATGATCAATTACTTGATCTTATAAAAGATTATAATATGGTAATCCTTACTACAACATATGAACATCCATTTAATTGGAAATCAAGTAACAATAATTGGAGTAACTATTCCTAACTTATCTTTTCCATGTCTTAAACTAAGCCTTGATCCTATCATGAATCTCATGGTATTCATTCCACTTCAGCATTGGAATCATAACAAGGAGATCCACTCAAGAAGTATATATTCTTCTACATTTCAAGTTATTACACATCAAACCTAGAGAGGTGAGAGTTCTATAGTATTTATTAGAGAAGCAATGGAAAACCTTAAGCTAAAACCTTGTATATACATCCAGGCATTTAAATCATCATCTTTAAGAGAAACCATTTATGTTAAACATAGATATTGATGATCACGCCAATCTCTATGGAGCCTAAACCCAGGTTAGTATTAAAGTCCTTCCAAAATAAGAGAGACCATTCATATCAATTTTAGCTTTACCTACTTAAGAAAAAGTGACAACCATTGAACTAAAGTATTAGATTTGTAAACCATTTCATCTTGGAGGAGTGAGATAACCAAATACCCAATTGGATAAGATAATATCCATGAGTTGATGAAATAGGGAGGAGACTAATCCAACTAAGATAGCCAGGTGGAGTACTAGACTTGATATCTATTGAGATATGGTGAATACACCATAAACCCTAGAATAAACCATTCCTATATGAGAGAGAGCTCAAGATCTGGTGTTACACTCAAGTTAGTTGAGGCAACACTTGAATTTGAGGGAGAGAGATATATAACCAGATGATTATATCATCATTGTTGAGTAGAACCCTAACATATTATCTCAGGCATTCTCCTGGGATATAAACTTTAGAGGCAACCATAGTAGTCCCATCCAAGAAAGTAGAGTATAAGTACTATACCTTAGCTGATCAAGACAATACTTGATCATGGAAGTGAGAACCCAATTTAATGAGAGATCTTTAGGAAGCCAAACCTTGATCATTATTAATTGAGTGATGATCATAAACCCTAAGAACTTGAGGTATTGAGAATAAACCCTAATAGGATAAGTAGATATCATTCACCACATGAAATCACATGGAGATCACTAATAAGCAACCCTAGACTTATATCTCAATCCCAACTTGTGAATCACTTGGTGATCATAAGTAGAATTCTATCACATCTACATTCCATTTATTCCTCAAATAAAGTACCTAAGAAATACCTAGAGTAAAACTCCATACCTTATATAGTGAGGAACCATTAATCCATATGACCAAAGTTAACTATAAAAAGAACTATAACTAGAGTAGTTACTTTCATGATAAATTGGAGATAATGATAGAAGTAATTGGTAGAAGATAAAACCAATTCTCAAATCTTTAGTGATTAAAGAAGCACATATGATATGAAGCAAGTAACCATAATACCATGGTTAGGGAAGATTAACCTTAGCACATGCAATATGGTGCCATTTCATCTCGATAATCTAGAATTATGTATTAACCCTAGTGGGTGCATCACTTGTGTGATCATAACTAAAAACCTAAACCTTATTTGAGATTCAAACCATGTGTCATTAGGAGTATATGACTAGAACCCTAATGGTTCATTATTTAAATCTTATGCTTCAATTATAAAACATAAGAGCCACCTAATGCTAAGTCTCATAATTAAAACCATTTAAGTAGTGATCAACCATTTATCTTTGTAACCAAGATCAATCATGATGGAACCAATATCTAATTAGATCCTTTCAAACATAATGATAATATTAACTTTAATAATGGGGGTTGCAATAGAGATCATAAAACCCTAATAGATTGATGCTCACATAAAATCATATGTGAACAAACAACTTCTTAAATAAGATAACATGTCCTAATGATAAACTCTAAAATACCCTGAGCTGGAATTAACAACTCTAATACTTCAAACTGATTGATCCACAAGAAAAACATAAAAATAAAATGAGGATATAAATTCATGCTCATTTGCTATATTGGATAAAACACAAGTATGTAATATAATTCTATATAAAATACTTGTTTCCAATGGATTATGGATGTGATAGTCACTACACAACATCAAAATTGAATTAACATATAAAACACCTGCAAATATAATAGAATTCAAATATGAATTTAAATGGGCAAAGTGAAAACAGAAAATAAAAATAGAAAGGAGAAAAAGAGTGGAGGCCTACCTGGACCTTACCTGGCACGCAGCCCAGTAATAGCCTAAAGAGCAACCCAGCACCACGGCCCATCACTTGGCCCAACCCAAATAACCTTTCACGATATTTTCACGCGAAGGGGACGATCATCGTCCACCTCCCGTTGCTGGAAGCAGCTCGGTGGCGTCTCCTCCGCCACCGGCCGCACTAAGATGCGCGCCGCCGCTTCCTGGAGTCTATAAGTACCCCTCCCGCCGCCGCCCACAACCCTAGTCTCCAATTCCCCATCTCTCAGCAACAATTCGGAAAATCGGAAAACCTAGCTGAGCCGGCCGTTCGTCGTCGCCGTCGATTGGGGCATCCCCGTGCCTCGCTGTGATCACCGTCGTCATTAGCATCCTCGACTTGCTTCACCTGCGAAAGGAATTGAGCCAAACCGCCCGCAATCGAGCACGCTAGACCGTCTTCTCCGACGGCCGGAGCTGCAAATTCCGGCGACTCAGGTCTGCTCCGACCTCGCCGTCAAGCCTGGCGTAACCCTGGTGAGCTCCTGAGTCTCGCAGCTTGTTCGCTTTGCTCGATTTGGCACCGTAGCATCTCCGCATCACCTAGCCTGTAAGCACCACCGCCGCCCCTCACCGCCGATCGAGCTCCGGCGACCCAACAAAGGCGGCGCCACCCTCAAAATGATCCCCACGATACCCTGAGTCACAACCATATAGCCTCCCAACCGCGCATAGCTGGAATCATCGGTGAATGTCGATTCCCGCCGGTCACCGTTGCCCCTGGACATGAACTCAATTTGACCCTGTCCAGCCATGGTGGCAGCTGACGTGGGCTCTGCCCCACTAGTCAGTGGCTAGGGGTAGTTATACCCGGGTGCGTTTAGGAATTCCTCTGTTTTTATTTCAAATTCAATAAATGCTGAAACTTTGCAAATATTTAAGAAATGCATTATAATTCGGAAAAATCCATATGAGATATCAAAATGATCCTAAAAATAAAATCTATCCAATAAAAATATAATATGAAATTTTTATTTTTAATAAAAATTTAATTGTTTTAAACTTAATAATTAAGCTTGTTCTTTTATTCTTAATTGAATTAAAATACAATAATTAGAAAATAATTATAAAATAAATAAAACCAGAAAAGTAAATCTAGAAAACACTAAAACTAATTTTCTTTATTGGGAACTTATTAAATCTTATTTAATAGGATTTAAACCCTAATTAATAAGTACCTTAATTATTAAATCATTAAAAATAATAAAATGTCAAATCCAATATTATTTTTATTTCAAACTCATTAATAACTTCAACTTAATAATGAAGTTATTAATCCAAGAATTGTAGGGTAAATAGGAAACCCTAGTTCCATTAGAAACAAAATGATAACCTCATAATTTCATGTGGAACCCTAAAACCCTAACTCTACTAGGAACCCTAGTTCCATTATTACATGTAAACCCTAATCTGTTTCTAACCTAAACCCTAGGTTAGGAGATATGATCATGATATTTTCCTTTTGATCCATAGCACCATAATTAGCATTTAAATACTTGTTATGTCCACATAAAATGAAGAAGACCTATCATTAACAAGATGGATATCCCATGTGTTCATCTTATCAAACCTAGATGATCATATAGGAACACCAAAGTCTAAACCTTAGTTCCTATCATCAAAGTGATCAACCTTACTTATACCTATATACCATCACACCATTGTGATGAACCCTAATAGCAACTATACCTGTTATTTTGTATTACTAACCATATTCCACTAAACCCTACTAGTGTTGGAGACTTATCAACCATCCTATTTAGGAGCCAATTATTCTTTACTTAATAGAACCAACAGTAAAACCTAGACCATCTCAACCCTAATTGATATACTTCTTATTATTTAAGAAGTATGTTCTTCAAAAGTTATTCTTTTGAAGAAAACTAAGAGTAGCCAGCAACCCTGTCTTATAGGACCTATAAACCTTAACTATCTAGCACAATCAGGTATACCAACCCTGATAGCAATCAAACACTAATAATTGCTTAAGATACTTATGCTTCACTAAAACCATACAAGCCCTAGTGGTTGATGAATCAAACATCCTTAGGATCCATCTACTCTCCTTACCCTAGAAACTAGTTGGAACCCATAATAAACCATAGAACTCCACAACTCTGATTATTATACTTGTTCTTTATTAAAGAACATGTTCTTCAAAAGTTATTCTTTTGAAGTATATAATAATCAATCATTAACCATGACATATAGTACTAAAACCAACCACTATTCATTACATGTTAGGATTACACCAAACCTTATTGTTGTGTACTATTATTGTTGTTATTATGATTTATTACAGCACCTGCTTATGATAACAAGCAACCAATTCTTAATAAGAACCTTGTATGTGAATCACTCTAAAAGTGCAACACACCCTAAACTAATCATTACAACTCACTGATCCTAAATCATCAGGGTTAGGTCACGCTTAGAGCGATTGCATCTCATAATTATGCATTATTGCATCCTTGCCAATCTTTTAAACATCGTCTTTACCGGACGATGATGCTATTTCAGAATTTGGAGTTACTACGTATCGAAGACATTGTCTGCATAATCTTGCAGCCAAGAAAGGCAAGTTCATCACTTGCTCATGTCATTTGAGTATTTCTATCAAATTACTTGCAAAGTACTATGGTTATCACTATTGCATAAAAACCAAAACCACTACTTTCATAACTATGAATATGACTATGTGGTGGGCAATGGAACCATGGATTGTGTTGATATGGTGGAGGTTCCATTGCAAGGGTTTATATCCATCTAGGATTAAACAACAAATGTCGCCAGTGATTCTTGTGCCGTAATACCCGTGTTAACCATAAGATCTGGAGTGGGACGGAATAGTCAATTATATTTCCACCTCTTGTACATCAACGGATGCGCTTTACCGTAGACCCTTGATCCAAGAGAGGACAAGTGGTACCCTTGATCCAAGAGAGGACAAGTGGTAGGGTGGGGGTCCCGATAAAGTCCCCACGGTAATTGCGGTCTATGATGGGTTGCAGCTGCCGGCGAAGGAGTTCATGGTAGAGACCTGAACTGTTGTCGTGGTCGGGGTCCGTCCCTAAGGGGTGTAAGTGGACCGACGAGGACCCAGGGTCGGAGTTTGCAACAACGGGTGGATGTATGAGGCAGCGGAGGAATATGATTGGCTATGACCTTATACCGGCCTCACACCATAGGAAGTGTGGACGAGTCATTCCCGGTTGGCACCAAGGTTAAGATCTCTTATGGGTAAAGCAACACACCTCTGCAGAGTGTAAAGAACCGTGACCTGTCACTCCTGTTCCGGGATATGGAACTGCGAACGCTGGAAAGGAGCTCCATGAAGTTCTAGTAAACCGTGAAGGCTGACGGACATAGTTCTTCGAATAAAAGCAACCTTTTGAAGAAATGGTTATGAAAACTTGCATTGGTATTAGACTTTCTGGTCTAATGCCGTAGCTAGTGCATTAAACACCTCTTTCCTATAATGAACTTGTTGAGTACGCTCGTACTCATCCCACTCTTAAATCCCCTGCTTAGATATGGAGGCATCGAAGGAGGATCTACAGTGCAACTCAAAGACCGAGGAGTCAACAACTACTTCAAGAGACAGGACCCAGAGGAGTCAGATACCACATCCAACAAGGAGAAAACCTAGTATAGCCATAGAAGGGAACTAGCTTCCTAAACTTAGCTCCTACTTAGCTAGAATCTATTCTTAGCCTCTCTAGCTAGTTAAATACTCTACAAATAGAGTTCGTGATAGGACTAGACTACGAGTCGTTCTTCTGGAGTTTATTTGTAACATTGCCTCATTGTAAAGTAGGAGGCTGTGATGATCTTATGTAATAGAGTCAGTGTTGTAATTCTATAGACATGCCTTGGACCCGCATATGTTTCTGTTGTACCACTCTGAGCGATATAATACTAGTGGAACGGTGTTTCATTGGTGTTATATCAGACTTGCATACTACACCATGCAGTGATATGCCGGGTCACCACAGTTGGTATCAGAGCAAATGCTTTGACCTTAGGATTAAAACCCTTTAAAGGAGACCTATAGGATTGGTAGTGTCTATAGGAAGTTATCCTAGGTAAATCAAATAGTTCTTATGACTTGAGATGGATATTCACTTGAGAATAATCCTGACACACTTGAGTCAACATTTTCTACCTATCCTTCCTAAGTGAAGTTAGTTAACTAATCCAAAACATGTAGCACATCAATAAGACCCTGAAACAATATATGAGTAGATCACAGTTGGTATACAACACATGGTAGTCCAAAGAGAGGATACAACCATAAGGAAGATATCCTATTGGAAGATGTATACCAACACATGTTATCTTCAAATAGGAGTTATCCAGACCTGAAATAGGAGTAATATCAAGTGATGTAGATAATTAAGATGTCCTAATAGAAGATGTAGACCAAGTTAAGTAATGGGTAAGTAAAATTTAGCTAAAATTGTGAAACAACTGATAGTAAAGGATGAATATAAGTTATACGAGGTAGTAAAGACCATGATGAGTCAATCATGGGAAATAAGGAAGAGTGATAGGAATAATATATGTCTACTTACATGGTAGAGTTGCTAATCATATATGATTCACCTGAGAATCATTATGTGATAAACATCTAAAGTATTTAGGAAAAGAACAACAAGAAGCCAAGTGTTAAACAAATAGTGCAAGAGCTGTGTTCCAAAAATATGGGAAGTGTGCCAAGCACATCATGACCATAGTCTTATCATAGAAACACTTGGAATTATAGGAGCTATATTTCCATAGTTATGTGTTTAGAGTAGCAAAGTTAGAACTTAGTGATACCATGTGAGATAGTCCTCAACAAAAATGGAAGTTAAGTAGTACTTCCAAAGAAAATTAGGATTAACCTTAGCTATCCTAGACCACTTTGTTTCAAGATTATCTCATTGCAAATGTGCAATTAAGGTAAAGGTTGAGACAAATAGTAGAATCCCATATATTCGTGCTAAGTATCACGATATAAACCTATTTTATGTGGTGTTATATACTACACATCTCAGCCTGATGTTTAAAGATGTCTTACTCAAAAATCATATTCAGGCTTATGATGGGGTGTACTATAAGCACAAAGCTGAATCTTCTTGGATTTTATTGGATTTTCATTGTTTGACTAGATCCATACATGAAGTTTGACTTTGATATGCAAAAGCATGTTGCAATATCAAGTTCCTACTTGATGTTAAAGATCTAGAGGGTAATAGTATTCGTGTGAGGAAGTGACGAATTCTAAAGATTCTGAAGACAAGATGAAGGTTCATCAAATAAAGGAAACAAAGTTGTGGGAAGTAACCACAATACTCTGAAGGAAGTACCAATCAAAACTCATGCTTTACCTCAACAGAGGAGTACTTTAGTACATAAGAAGCATGAAGGTGAGTGGTGATTATGGTGAAGCTGAAGCAGATCTATAATCCACATAGAAGAGGGAATGCATGGGAAATCACTTCGAATACTATAATCATAGTGTTAGCTAGTGATTTTCTTGCAAAATAAACCCTGACTAAAGGAAAATGATATATGAAACCATAGCAGATATAAGAAGACCACAGTTGATTTCAGAAGACCACAATTGGTATAGTATCAATACTGCGAGATAAAGTAAAGGATGTCTCGTCCAGTTGATCAGAACCTATAATAGAATCCATTTTTAGATAACAAATAGCCACAATTGGTATCAAGTAGTCCGTAATAGGATTGTCTGTGCCAAGAAGTTAAGAACAAATAAAATTTTGTCAGCCAAATAAATATAATCTATAATCATTTAGACGAAGGATTCACATTGGATGTCCACAATTGAGTGGATGCACCACAAATATTCTTCACAAGACCTAGAAGAGTACAACCCATAAGCTATACTTAGACCAATGGTTGGAAGAAAAGGAGTTGAAGACCATAAGAAAACTCTAAGGGGTAGAGTAAAGATTGAGTTGGGTATACAACAACTCAATACTTTAAGCTTGATAGAAGCAAAAGGTCTGATCTGAGAGGAAGTTCGATCTTATTTTCATAAGATTAACGAACACTACTTTCAGAAAGATGTCAGACTAGAAGCCGAGGTGCATACCTCGAGGAAGTAAGAAGTGGACTATAACTTGAGAAAGTGAGTAAAATTTACTCAAGTATAGAAGCTCAAGTAAGCTAAGTATAATGAAGTTGGACGAAGGAAATACCGTAGACCAATAAAGCCCAAGATGGTCAAAGAATGAAGAAGATTGAACATACTAATATCAAGGACTAATAGAATGATTCCTTTCATGGAACCTAAAGAATCCAAAATAGGTATAATAATCATCCTTAAACCATGATTGGATGGACTAAATGAGTCTAATCCAGTCTTAGAGGAATAAACCACCATGATCAATTACATGGTAAGTACCTTACCAAGTACCATTATTGCACTTTTGGTAGTAAGGGAAAACAAAGACCTATTTATTAATTAGGAGTTTATTATAAAAAAAAAGTCCTCAGTTAAGACTAGCAGCACCAGAAAAAGTCCCATCGTTGATTCTTCAATGAGAAAGGAAACAAGATTATGATATTGAAAGAAATCAAATAATTCAAGTTAGAAGCCATGGCTCAGAGACAGGTATTATTAGATTCCAGAGTAAAATCATAGAACTGGAGTAAGAAACTAATGTTCAGAGACAAACCCAAATGGATTCCAGGAAGAATCTAGACATGGATATATTCAATTATATCCAGTGAGATCACCAAAGAGTTTGGGAAAGGATGTAGTCTGCACAAGTCAGATCCACACTCCGAAGCGTGAGAGATCTCAAACTTCGAGGACGAAGTTTAGTTTAAGGGGTAGAGACTGTAATATCCCAGGTAATGGGGTTACAAAATAGAGGAAACAGATGTGTGCATTGCATTCATGCATGGAAAATCGGGAATTTTCGCTTTAAAGTAAAACAGTCACAGTAACGAAGTTTCACTTGACCTTGGTGGAATTGAAGTAGCTCATCAAGTCAAGCGCTATAAACCTCAATGTGACTTTGTTAAAACCTTGTTTTGGGAAGAGATGATTTGATCTAAGGGGTTAGATCAAATGGAACTAATAATCAACACAACAACACCTGGCTCAATGATCAATTACTTGATCTTATAAAAGATTATAATATGGTAATCCTTACTACAACATATGAACATCCATTTAATTGGAAATCAAGTAACAATAATTGGAGTAACTATTCCTAACTTATCTTTTCCATGTCTTAAACTAAGCCTTGATCCTATCATGAATCTCATGGTATTCATTCCACTTCAGCATTGGAATCATAACAAGGAGATCCACTCAAGAAGTATATATTCTTCTACATTTCAAGTTATTACACATCAAACCTAGAGAGGTGAGAGTTCTATAGTATTTATTAGAGAAGCAATGGAAAACCTTAAGCTAAAACCTTGTATATACATCCAGGCATTTAAATCATCATCTTTAAGAGAAACCATTTATGTTAAACATAGATAGTGATGATCACGCCAATCTCTATGGAGCCTAAACCCAGGTTAGTATTAAAGTCCTTCCCAAATAAGAGAGACCATTCATATCAATTTTAGCTTTACCTACTTAAGAAAAAGTGACAACCATTGAACTAAAGTATTAGATTTGTAAACCATTTCATCTTGGAGGAGTGAGATAACCAAATACCCAATTGGATAAGATAATATCCATGAGTTGATGAAATAGGGAGGAGACTAATCCAACTAAGATAGCCAGGTGGAGTACTAGACTTGATATCTATTGAGATATGGTGAATACACCATAAACCCTAGAATAAACCATTCCTATATGAGAGAGAGCTCAAGATCTGGTGTTACACTCAAGTTAGTTGAGGCAACACTTGAATTTGAGGGAGAGAGATATATAACCAGATGATTATATCATCATTGTTGAGTAGAACCCTAACATATTATCTCAGGCATTCTCCTGGGATATAAACTTTAGAGGCAACCATAGTAGTCCCATCCAAGAAAGTAGAGTATAAGTACTATACCTTAGCTGATCAAGACAATACTTGATCATGGAAGTGAGAACCCAATTTAATGAGAGATCTTTAGGAAGCCAAACCTTGATCATTATTAATTAAGTGATGATCATAAACCCTAAGAACTTGAGGTATTGAGAATAAACCCTAATAGGATAAGTAGATATCATTCACCACATGAAATCACATGGAGATCACTAATAAGCAACCCTAGACTTATATCTCAATCCCAACTTGTGAATCACTTGGTGATCATAAGTAGAACTCTATCACATCTACATTCCATTTATTCCTCAAATAAAGTACCTAAGAAATACCTAGAGTAAAACTCCATACCTTATATAGTGAGGAACCATTAATCCATATGACCAAAGTTAACTATAAAAAGAACTATAACTAGAGTAGTTACTTTCATGATAAATTGGAGATAATGATAGAAGTAATTGGTAGAAGATAAAACCAATTCTCAAATCTTTAGTGATTAAAGAAGCACATATGATATGAAGCAAGTAACCATAATACCATGGTTAGGGAAGATTAACCTTAGCACATGCAATATGGTGCCATTTCATCTCGATAATCTAGAATTATGTATTAACCCTAGTGGGTGCATCACTTGTGTGATCATAACTAAAAACCTAAACCTTATTTGAGATTCAAACCATGTGTCATTAGGAGTATATGACTAGAACCCTAATGGTTCATTATTTAAATCTTATGCTTCAATTATAAAACATAAGAGCCACCTAATGCTAAGTCTCATAATTAAAACCATTTAAGTAGTGATCAATCATTTATCTTTGTAACCAAGATCAATCATGATGGAACCAATATCTAATTAGATCCTTTCAAACATAATGATAATATTAACTTTAATAATGGGGGTTGCAATAGAGATCATAAAACCCTAATAGATTGATGCTCACATAAAATCATATGTGAACAAACAACTTCTTAAATAAGATAACATGTCCTAATGATAAACTCTAAAATACCCCGAGCTGGAATTAACAACTCTAATACTTCAAACTGATTGATCCACAAGAAAAACATAAAAATAAAATGAGGATATAAATTCATGCTCATTTGCTATATTGGATAAAACACAAGTATGTAATATAATTCTATATAAAATACTTGTTTCCAATGGATTATGGATGTGATAGTCACTACACAACATCAAAATTGAATTAACATATAAAACACCTGCAAATATAATAGAATTCAAATATGAATTTAAATGGGCAAAGTGAAAACAGAAAATAAAAATAGAAAGGAGAAAAAGAGTGGAGGCCTACCTGGACCTTACCTGGCACGCAGCCCAGTAACAGCCTAAAGAGCAACCCAGCACCACGGCCCATCACTTGGCCCAACCCAAATAACCTTTCACGATATTTTCACGCGAAGGGGAGGATCATCGTCCACCTCCCGTTGCTGGAAGCAGCTCGGTGGCGTCTCCTCCGCCACCGGCCGCACTAAGATGCGCGCCGCCGCTTCCTGGAGTCTATAAGTACCCCTCCCGCCGCCGTCCACAACCCTAGTCTCCAATTCCCCATCTCTCAGCAACAATTCAGAAAATCGGAAAACCTAGCTGAGCCGGCCGTTCGTCGTCGCCGTCGATTGGGGCATCCCCATGCCTCGCTGTGATCACCGTCGTCATCAGCATCCTCGACTTGCTTCACCTGCGAAAGGAATTGAGCCAAACCGCCCACAATTGAGCACGCTAGACCGTCTTCTCCGACTGCCGGAGCTGCAAATTCCGGTGACTCAGGTCCGCTCCGACCTCGCCGTCAAGCCTGGCTTAACCCTGGTGAGCTCCTGAGTCTCGCAGCTTGTTCGCTTTGCTCGATTTGGCACCGTAGCATCTCCGCATCACCTAGCCTGTAAGCACCACCGCCGCCCCTCACCGCCGATCGAGCTCCGGCGACCCAACAAAGGCGGCGCCACCCTCAAAATGATCCCCACGATACCCTGAGTCACAACCATATAGCCTCCCAACCGCGCATAGCTGGAATCATCGGTGAATGCCGATTCCCGCCGGTCACCGTTGCCCCTGGACAAGAACTCAATTTGACCCTGTCCAGCCACGGTGGCAGCTGACGTGGGCTCTGGCCCACTAGTCAGTGGCTAGGGGTAGTTATACCCGGGTGCGTTTAGGAATTCCTCTGTTTTTATTTCAAATTCAATAAATGCTGAAACTTTGCAAATATTTAAGAAATGCATTATAATTCGGAAAAATCCATATGAGATATCAAAATGATCCTAAAAATAAAATCTATCCAATAAAAATATAATATGAAATTTTTATTTTTAATAAAAATTTAATTGTTTTAAACTTAATAATTAAGCTTGTTCTTTTATTCTTAATTGAATTAAAATTCAATAATTAGAAAATAATTATAAAATAAATAAAACCTGAAAAGTAAATCTAGAAAACACTAAAACTAATTTTCTTTATTGGGAACTTATTAAATCTTATTTAATAAGATTTAAACCCTAATTAATAAGTACCTTAATTATTAAATCATTAAAAATAATAAAATGTCAAATCCAATATTATTTTTATTTCAAACTCATTAATAACTTCAAATTGATAATGAAGTTATTAATCCAAGAATTGTAGGGTAAATAGGAAACCCTAGTTCCATTAGAAACAAAATGATAACCTCATAATTTCATGTGGAACCCTAAAACCCTAACTCTACTAGGAACCCTAGTTCCATTATTACATGTAAACCCTAATCTGTTTCTAACCTAAACCCTAGGTTAGGAGATATGATCATGATATTTTCCTTTTGATCCATAGCACCATAATTAGCATTTAAATACTTGTTATGTCCACATAAAATGAAGAAGACCTATCATTAACAAGATGGATATCCCATGTGTTCATCTTATCAAACCTAGATGATCATATAGGAACACCAAAGTCTAAACCTTAGTTCCTATCATCAAAGTGATCAACCTTACTTATACCTATATACCATCACACCATTGTGATGAACCCTAATAGCAACTATACCTGTTATTTTGTATTACTAACCATATTCCACTAAACCCTACTAGTGTTGGAGACTTATCAACCATCCTATTTAGGAGCCAATTATTCTTTACTTAATAGAACCAACAGTAAAACCTAGACCATCTCAACCCTAATTGATATACTTCTTATTATTTAAGAAGTATGTTCTTCAAAAGTTATTCTTTTGAAGAAAACTAAGAGTAGCCAGCAACCCTGTCTTATAGGACCTATAAACCTTAACTATCTAGCACAATCAGGTATACCAACCCTGATAGCAATCAAACACTAATAATTGCTTAAGATACTTATGCTTCACTAAAACCATACAAGCCCTAGTGGTTGATGAATCAAACATCCTTAGGATCCATCTACTCTCCTTACCCTAGAAACTAGTTGGAACCCATAATAAACCATAGAACTCCACAACTCTGATTATTATACTTGTTCTTTATTAAAGAACATGTTCTTCAAAAGTTATTCTTTTGAAGTATATAATAATCAATCATTAACCATGACATATAGTACTAAAACCAACCACTATTCATTACATGTTAGGATTACACCAAACCTTATTGTTGTGTACTATTATTGTTGTTATTATGATTTATTACAGCACCTGCTTATGATAACAAGCAACCAATTCTTAATAAGAACCTTGTATGTGAATCACTCTAAAAGTGCAACACACCCTAAACTAATCATTACAACTCACTGATCCTAAATCATCGGGTTAGGTCACGCTTAGAGCGATTGCATCTCATAATTATGCATTATTGCATCCTTGCCAATCTTTTAAACATCGTCTTTACCGGACGATGCTATTTCAGAATTTGGAGTTACTACGTATCGAAGACATTGTCTGCATAATCTTGCAGCCAAGAAAGGCAAGTTCATCACTTGCTCATGTCATTTGAGTATTTCTATCAAATTACTTGCAAAGTACTATGGTTATCACTATTGCATAAAAACCAAAACCACTACTTTCATAACTATGAATATGACTATGTGGTGGGCAATGGAACCATGGATTGTGTTGATATGGTGGAGGTTCCATTGCAAGGGTTTATATCCATCTAGGATTAAACAACAAATGTCGCCAGTGATTCTTGTGCCGTAATACCCGTGTTAACCATAAGATCCGGAGTGGGACGGAATAGTCAATTATATTTCCACCTCTTGTACATCAACGGATGCGCTTTACCGTAGACCCTTGATCCAAGAGAGGACAAGTGGTACCCTTGATCCAAGAGAGGACAAGTGGTAGGGTGGGGGTCCCGATAAAGTCCCCACGGTAATTGCGGTCTATGATGGGTTGCAGCTGGCGAAGGAGTTCATGGTAGAGACCTGAACTGTTGTCGTGGTCGGGGTCCGTCCCTAAGGGGTGTAAGTGGACCGACGAGGACCCAGGGTCGGAGTTTGCAACAACGGGTGGGTGTATGAGGCAGCGGAGGAATATGATTGGCTATGACCTTATACCGGGCCTCACACCATAGGAAGTGTGGACGGGTCATTCCCGGGCACCAAGGTTAAGATCTCTTATGGGTAAAGCAACACACCTCTCAGAGTGTAAAGAACCGTGACCTGTCACTCCCTGTTCCGGGATATGGAACGCGAACGCTGCCGGAAAGGAGCTCCATGAAGTTCTAGTAAACCGGTGAAGGCTGACGGACATAGTTCTTCTGAATAAAAGCAACCTTTTGAAGAAATGGTTATGAAAACTTGCATTGGTATTAGACTTTCTGGTCTGCCGTAGCTAGTGCATTAAACACCTCTTTCCTATAATGAACTTGTTGAGTACGCTCGTACTCATCCCACTCTTAAATCCCCGCTTAGATATGGAGGCATCGAAGGAGGATCTACAGTGCAACTCAAAGACCGAGGAGTCAACAACTACTTCAAGAGACAGGACCCTGTCAGAGGAGTCAGATACCACATCCAACAAGGAGAAAACCTAGTATAGCCATAGAAGGGAACTAGCTTCCTAAACTTAGCTCCTACTTAGCTAGAATCTATTCTTAGCCTCTCTAGCTAGTTAAATACTCTACAAATAGAGTTCGTGATAGGACTAGACTACGAGTCGTTCTTCGGAGTTTATTTGTAACATTGCCTCATTGTAAAGTAGGAGGTGTGATGATCTTATGTAATAGAGTCGTGTTGTAATTCTATAGACATGCCTTGGACCCGCATATGTTTCTGTTGTACCACTCTGAGCGATATAATACTAGTGAAACGGTGTTTCATTGGTGTTATATCAGACTTGCATACTACACCATGCAGTGGTATGCCGGGTCACCACAATACACATGCTTTACTTAATTGTTAACAACTAAAATTGTAAGCAGAGGCATCGGTGAGCCCCTTTGCGAAAGCATCGGAACTTTGACTCGCTAATGTCCCCTAGGACCCGAGTTCTTGTTATCTGTTCCGAGATTGAGCGCTCTACCCGTACGTGGGGACGATTGGGACCCCCCTCACCCATTACCTTTTATCAAGTCAGTTGAAAAGGGGGCCACAACCTTGGTTTTATTTTCCTATGCCATGTATGCCATGCTTTACTTACTGTTGCCTTCGGGTGTTTACTTCCTGTTGCCTTTGGGTGTTTATATTCTGTATTGTACCCCGCGGGACGTTTAGCGAAGCGTGTGGTTCTCACGCCTAGCCGCCGTCGCAAACCCTGAGTCCGCTTCGGAGTACGGCTGGACTTTGTCACAGGTAGCTTAGTCGGGTGCCCCCCTAGACTTTCTTGTTGAACTGGAACGGTCTTGTTGTGAGACATCCACCTGTCGTAAGGTCGAGCATGCGTATGGTTACATTTGGGCAACCCCTGCAGGGTGTACATCTTATCGATAAGCTGTGTCCACGGTTATGGACGACTTGGAATTGTATAGTTTGATCATTGAACAACTTACACCGTTATCTTGTTGCTAATAATCTTCTAATAACTTGCGTAGTAATATAACATTACTACAACCGATACCTAATAAAACTTGTCCACCGTTGAGTGCCTTTTACATTGCCTCTTCACTTTGTTGAAGGGGATATGTGTATTTGGCTGGGTTATGTTTGTGTAGTATTTATCTGTTACCTTGTGCGCTCTCTTATCTTCTCTGATTAGACGGATGTTGTAGCGTGTCTCTATTGGTTATAGTTTTGCTACCGCTAAACCTACCATATAGCCCCAGGTGATATATTCGCCCGGCGAGCATAGCCATTTGTAGTCTCGCTAAGTACGTGCTGGAGTTCGTTCCTTGCTACTTACTCTCGCCTTTTCTTTTTCTCTTCTGTTTCCTCCCTTTTGTCGGCAACCGATGGCCCGACTTCGACAGGTACAAGATGACGACGTTAGCAAGGTTACCCTTCTGGCTTGGCCTGGGCAGGGTTATGGACACCACTGGTTATCTTAGTCCAATTTGTATCTTGTCCATACTCGGACGTATTCGATCTTCTGTATGAATTGGATCTTTGTATTGTATATTTGTATCTTGACTCGTTGGAGTCGTTGTTGTAATATATGTTTCTTGTGGGCTCTGTTGTAATGTTACCGCTCATGTTAATTTCTCTGGCATCACGTGTGTAACTTGTCGTGCACGTCGTGTCGGAGGGCGTCTCAGAATCGATATCGTGCGGATTTCTATGGGATCGCTGGAATTCTCATGATACCGGTTTTGGGGCGTCACACGCGAGGGAGGAGAGGGAGGCATGCGCAAGGGAGGAAGACGATGTCCAGGCTGGTGCCAGGCCTGGTCTGACCGGCCGCCACGCCGGACGGCTTGGTCCCACGCTGGTCGACCGCCGCCCACCGGTGAGCGGCCGATGGACCGGTGCACACCGGCACCATCCAGGGGCTCTGGACCCCTAGTCCGGTCACCACCCGGTGCCAGTCCGGTTCAAACCGGCCCGTCCCAGCCCGGTCGATCGGCCCTCAGGCCGGTCGTGTCCGAGTCAGTCTCGACCAGATCCCGATCTGGGTCGGTTTTTGATGTATTTTCTCGACTTCTGGTCATCCTGAACCCCTATATAAGTGCCCAGGACGCCCCAAATTAGTTTTAGACCACGTTTAAGATAAACCCTAGTTCATAGTTTATTGGTTTGCAACTCTATTGAATCTCTACACCAATGCGCATCGATTTGGTGTTTTGCTACTGGAAGTCTTGTGTGATCTGCTGTTCCATTGGGAATTAGACGGTTGCAACTTACCGCTTCGTGGTCGGCGGTTACGTGCGCAAGTGTGTGGAGTTGCGAATGTCTTGCAGGGTTGAGAGCTATTGCATTGGCGATAGGGACCAATCGAGAGACTCGTTGCGTCATACAAGTTATCATCCACTTCATCATCGTGTTATCTCCGATGTGTCCATCGCGTGTTCATCATATCCACTATCGCTTACTGAGAAGATCGGGCAACCCCATATCATGTGGAGTATTTGAAAAGCTAGGAACATGGCCTGCTTCCAGCAAACTTGGCCTAGTGATCCCTCTATAGTTCTTTTTCAAGCTTGTTATTGGATTGATTTTAAGGAGTAACATGTACGTGAAGGTGGCCGCAAAACTAAAACTATAGAGGGGGCGGAGGGGGAGCTCAAAACTACTAGAGCAGGTCGGTTACCAAGGGTTCGGGGATAGGAGGAGGTGGGCAACTTGGATCCTCGGAATATAGAGTTGAGTCAGCACTAGTAGGAAAAGTCTTATATGTGAGATCTTATTTTTGTGGTGCACTAGCCTAATATGCGTCACAGAAAGTTATTTTGTGGCGCACCTGACACGGTGCGCAACAAAAATTACTTATTTTTGTGGCGCACCAAGAATCCATGCGCCACAGAAAACAAGGTGGGGCCCACACCCTGCCACCCCCAATCATTGTTTTCGCTAATTCTGTGGCGCACTGACCTCGGTGCGCCACAGAAATAAGGTATTCTGTGGCGCACTGGTTCTGATGCGCCATAGAATTAAGCCTTTCTGTGGCGCACGTGGGATGGTGCGCCATAGAAACTACGCATTTCTGTGGCGCATACGAGCTCCATGCGCCAGAGAACATTTTTTTGCTCCCCACGCAAATCCACCCCCCCAACCACCCCGTGGATCGCCTTTTTGACCTTTGTAAAAAATAAAATAAATAGATGGAAAATTAAAAAAATAAAATCCATCAAGGTGCCCATGTATTATGTCATCTAGCACCACTGAAAATTAACAAACATGAATTTCTACTTTTTTTTGCAAAATTGCTTGGTAAAATCATCAAACTGGATTTCTGTTTGCATACGAACTTGAAAAAAAACACACAATATATCAAAATGTTCCCACGAGAATTCTACCTCCTCCTCCTCCTCCACCACCACCACCACCACCACCACCACCACGACCTCCACCTCCTCCTCCTCCTCCTCCTCCACCCACCCAACCCACCCACCCAGCCACCAGGCGAACTTCCAGTACTGCTCCACAAAGAATACCTATGGTTAAAAGGGTAAATCCTAGGCTAATGACACGATAACTCCAAGAATCTAAAGATAAGAAAAGCGAAGCGGGAAGGGTCACAAAGAGCTTATTTTGGGCTCTGTTCCCGAGGCATACTCTTCTAGATAGAGAGGTGTCAGGCTAGCTTTCAAACAATGTCTGCAGAAAACATCTATCTAAATTCTCACACGTCCCCATTTTCTTTGTCTTTTTTCTTGCACCAGGCTTGGTTTGACTTTTCAGTGCCATTCGAAAGTGCGGTCCAGGGATACGATCGGGAGGAATTTCTAACAATCTTGCATACATCATCATCCTCTGTTTAACTTGGCACTTCCGTGTGGACTACAGACACCTTAATGGAATATATTTCTGTTAAGGAAAAACAATTTCCCGCAAGGGAATCGGCATTCTTGAACTAATTCTAGAGCTTTGAATCTTTGAAAAAACGCTAAATTTTTTCAAATTTTCAAAAAAATTCGAACTAGAATTAAAAAAAAATTGGCGGCCCCAGATCTAGATCTGGCCGCCATTTTTCTAAAAAAATTCAAAAAAAATTCTGTGGCGCACCGGTGGGACTTTCTGTGGTGCACGGGCTGGTGCGCCACAAAAATCTTATTTTTGTGGCGAGAATTCTGTGGCGCACCGCCCATGCGCCACAGAATCATTTTTTGGTGCGCCAGTGCGCCACTGATGAGGCTTTTTCTACTAGTGCAGAGATGTGAAGGTAAACGTTGATGATGATTTTGGAGGATGACGTTGTTGTATTGAGTTAAGTCCTAATAATAGGTTGATATGAGAGACCTCCTAGAGTTGTAGCAGCCCTGAAAAAAGCCCCTCTACGTTTTGAGTGCTTCTCTCCTTTCTTCTCTGTCATGGCTAAGGATGGCAATTTTACCCACGGGTACGGGTACCCGCGGGTACCGTACCTGGATGGGCAGGGTATGGATACACTTTCATGCTCATGGGTAGTACCCATACCCTACCCGTTAAGTCATGGGTAGGGCACGGGTATAGCTTTGTACCCGCGGGTATACCCATATCGTGCCCATTTATTGTCAATTTCTTACGTGACACGTCTACTTTTATTTACTTATGAGTTAATATATGAGAATGGGATTTTCATATTTTTTTAATTGTTATGTACAAAACTACTTGTTATCGAGTTGAGATAATTCATTTTTTAATCGAAATTTTTATTGATAAATGTAAAATTGCGAGTGACTTGTGTATAATTTAACCTACCCACCGGGTACCCAATGGGTATGGGTACCCGCCGGGTATGGATATGGGTAAACTTTTATACCCATGGAAATGGGTATGGGTAGAAGTTTGTACCCATCGACTATACGGGTATGGATATGGTATTGATCTACCCTGCCCATACCCTGCCCATTGCCATCCTTGGTCATGGCTGGCTCGAAAAAAGAAACACAGGAAATCGGGGTATACATTGTAGTTTGAGGGCTTTGTGGTGGGTGTTGTGTAAGGTGGATACATTCCAGTTTTTTTTTAGTTTCTCTATGAAAATCGGGGAAACCCTTAGCTAAAAAAATAGAAGGGCCATCTTACGCAATATTGAGGCTGACTCAATCAAGAAGGTGCTGGTGGAAGCATTCCGCATGATCTGCATTTTCTTTAAAGCTTCCTTTTCTTTGCAAGTTTCTAAAACCTAACTGTTTGTAATATCCCAGGTTTAGAGGCAACAAAATGAGAGAACACCAAAGTGTGCATTGCATTCATGCATAGAAAATCCGGGGAATTTTCGCGCTTTCAAATAAAACTTACCACAGTCACTGAAGTTTCACTTGACTTGCTGAAATTGAAGTAGATCATCAAGTCAAGCGCTATAAACTTCACTGTGATCTTTGCTAAACCCTTATTTTGGGTAGACATAATTTGATCCATAGGTTGGATCAAAAAGGAACTAGAACTATTACACAACACTTAAAAGTTAGCAACTACCTTTGTGTGTAATTTAATTCACTTATAAATAAGGTAAACCACAGGGTCTAAAGTGCATAAAAGCCACACATTCTCATTTAAATCATAACTTATTAAGTATATGGAATATCATAAAACTAAATCCATTTACATTACGAATTATAGTTCAAACTATTTGAATAAAATTAACTATGAGTACTTTGAAACTCATATGATCATGCCTTGGTGAAATCAAACAAAAACTATCCAAATTTGAGGAATAATCTTCAACATCCACCTTTTCACCAATATTATAATATAAATCCAACCAAATATAATATATTGACTCATCAACAATAATAAAACCATCCACAAGATATTTAGTAGCAAATGCCACTTGGCTATCCAAAAATAAATCATAGGAGAGGATAATGATCTTGCCACATGGGATGAAAATATCTACATGACTTGCATTCCAAGCTTTGCCACCTCATGCTCAAAGGATTGCTATGGATGAGGGCATGACAACCAAGCACCTTACTCATCAAACCAACACAAGAGTCACCACCTATGTGTCATGACACTAGAGCTTGCCCAAGCCTATAAATAGAGCCACACCCTTCATCCATTTGATCATCAAGTACCATCATACATGGGGACAAACACCTAGAGCCACTCCATGTTAATTAGCTAGAATAAAGATGAAGAAGCTAGGAGGTGGAGGCATACCACAAGATGCAGGTTTATCAGATTTCCTGAAGAACAAGCTACATAAGATTGCAAGGTAGAATTCCTAGGCAAACCATATATTTAGAGGATCATATCATCAAATCTTGAGTAGGACCTTAGGCTATTCCAAGACATTGAGAAGTGAGAGAAATTATAATACTAACCATAGCCATGTTCATACAAAAATATTAGAGAAGTACTAATCCTAGATGTTCAAGTCAATATTTAATCTTGGAGGTGAGAACCCTATTTCAATCACAATACCTTAGCAAACCAATTCCATGATCATCACAACTTGGTATTAATTATAAACCCTAAGAATCTAGGATGAGTGTGATGAGAGGAATATTAAAGAGGGATTAGTGAGGAATGAGTAGATCTTGTCTAATGCATGATTATACCTTGTAGATATAGATGATAAGTTAAACCCATATGATTAATAGATATCATCTACCACATAAAATAATAAGTATATCACTAGTAGTTAACCCCAGGCCAAACCTCATGCCTTGTATGGAGGAGTAACCCTAGCCAATTTAGCATAA
Organism: Lolium multiflorum; assembly: GCA_030979885.1. Taxonomy (NCBI): domain Eukaryota; kingdom Viridiplantae; phylum Streptophyta; class Magnoliopsida; order Poales; family Poaceae; genus Lolium; species Lolium multiflorum. The sequence goes on from CM061749.1 coordinate 309,507,260, forward strand.
CCTAGCTTATGCTCATATTCTAATCCTAGTTGTGTATCACCTTGGTAATCACTACTAAAATCCTAGACCACATTTGAAGTTCAATTCAAGTATCACTTTGGATTATAAGTAGAACCCTACCATACCTCATGCCTATTTAATACTTCAATTAGTGAAGTATTCCCAAAACCATAAACCTTGTCATATGGAACCAATCTACATAAAATGATATGCCATAACTTGTGTATCATGGATCACCAGTATAATCCAAGCTAGAAGTTGTTAAGCAAGATTAGTAATTATAGAGTTTAATTAACCATTTTCTCAAACCTTAGAAATAACTATCCACATAAAATCATGAACCAATTCTATTCTCCTTTCCAATTGTTAAACTCTAGCCATAATTAAATTATATGTGAGTAATCACTATGAATAAGCACTAGCACAATAGAATATGTTCACCTTCACATGTTCTCAATTTCAAATCCTTTAAAACAGAATTGATTCCTAAATTTAAACGGCAATTGAGATGAACCCTAAATCTATAACTATTTTAAATTTTGAGTTGTGTCTCATGAGAACATAAAATTAATCAATTATAAAATGGTTGTTTGAAAACAAAACAATACAGTGAGTAACATTATCAAATTGTTATGATATTCAAATAAGTTAGAACCTGTAAAACAAAACAGAATTCAAATATGAATTCAAACAAGAAAAATAGAAAACAAAACAGAAATTTAAAAGAGAAAAGAGAGGGAAAGCTCACCTGGCTTACCTGGCCGTGCAGCCCATCACTACCACGTCGACCAAGCCCAGCACCAGCCCAGCCCACCGAAGAAAACGACCCAACCCACCTTACCGATTCGTCGAGGAAGAAAAGGAGCATCGTCGTCTTCCTCAACGGCGACAGCGCACAGGGGCACCCCGGCCACCTCACCGTGATGGATAGGGACGCCCTGGACGTCGTCAGAAATCTCAGAACCGCGCCCAAATCCTCTCGCGTCCGAGCCTATCTAATTGCGTCCCGATTCGTGCTCATTTGCAGTAACAATGACACCGCCACATCTCGGCCGTCGCCGGCGGTGAACTTCCTAATTTGACCTTGCCGAGCTCTATAAATAGGTCAAGAACTTCTCCAGGAAACCCTAGTACCTCGCCGCCCATCCATTCTCTCTCAGTAGCCCTCTATCTCTCGCAATCAACAAAACTCACCGATGACTGTTCTCCGGCTAGCCGCCGATTTAGACCACCTCACCATCCGGCACGTGGTCGAGGAGAAGCGCCGTGTCTCAGGGAGCATCCTCGTGGAAGGAATCGAGAAGAGGAGGTCTCAACTGCCGCCAATCGACCGTTCCCTTTGATCGGCATCCCGCCGAAATTCAAAGCTTGTCGTCATCCTCGTCTCCGGCAGACTCCGTCGAGCATCTGGGAAGCATCAAGGTGAGCAGGCGCGTCGAATGAGCTATCCCTTGCTTCCTATAGTGCATCCTAGCGTGAGTTCGTATGTTGGCCGGACTTCGCCGCCGCAGACGAGTTCACCGGAGTAGCTCCGGCGACCTTTTGGTGGAGGCGTTCATACTCGTTTGCTCAGTATCGTGTACTGGTTCGAACGCGATAGTTTAGGTAGTCTCTGGGGGTCTCTAGCCGTCGTTTTGTTGCTCGCCGGAGCATCGCCGGCGTTCTCTCCGGCGAGAGTGACGTGTCCTGCCTCGTCAGCGTTGGTTGACTGGTCTTTGCCCGCGTGGCAAATGACCCAGTCAACGGCCCCACCAGTCAGTCTCTGCGGGTATAAATGAATCGGTACATTTAGTGTTTTAGATTTATTTCAAATTCCAGAAAATCACTGAAACTTTGCAAAATTGTATAAAATTCATTTCAACTCAGAAAATTATGAATAATATATCAAAATGCTCACAAAAATAAACTCTATTCAAATAAAATATAAAAAAAAAATGTGTGTCAAAACAAAAATCCACTTATTTTTAGCTTTATTAATTATGCCATTTCAATTATTTAACATACAATTTGAATTCAATAATTAATGAAGTTTCAAAACTTAAATTCTAACTATTCAGTAACTAAGTAAAATGTTAAGATTAATTTTATTTACCATATTTGCATTAATTTAATTATTAGTGGTAATTCATAAACCCTAATTTGCAAATTACTATTTTTATTTTCTTTAAATAGTAATAACTCAAGAAAATAGTAAAAGCCAATATTATTTTGATAGCTCAACAATTATTTACTTAAACATTCTTAAGTCAACAAGTTAAATACTTTAAAACCTAACAATAATTAGGAAACCCTGAATTCTAATTAAACCCTAACTAGTAATTATTTTAATTCTTAAACCCTCTAAAAATTAATAGCATGTTAAAATTATTAATAACTCTATTTCAAGTACTTAATCACATTAGTTCTAGTACCAAGTATTACATTAAGAATTGGATCATAATTTAGAAACCTTAGTTTTATTCTAAGTTAGAAACTGAATTCCATTATTTTATGTGTTCATCCTAAATAGTTGCAATCCTAAAACCCTAGGGGTGTAGCTCATGTAATCATATAAGCTTCATCTATACCTATAGAACCCTAGTAAGAAACAAATGAATGCATACTTATGATCCACCAACATAGAACCAATTCACATGAGACCATCATTTCATGACTTTGTTTTTGGTTAACACCTATATGATCCACTAGTGCCACCTAGATAGAAACCCTAACTTGTTAATTGGATTAGTACATTGATCACAACTCCTATATACCATACCATGAGGATCAACCTCAACCATTAAACCCTAGTAGAACTATAATGATGAACCCTAGTACCAATCTTGTGTAGTAATTCACAACCCATGCTCCTATTCCACTAAACCCTACTTAGGAAATGATAAGCCACTTAGCTTAGAAACCATTAGAGATTATTTAGTAAAGTAAATATGAAGCCATAGTAAACCTAATAGCAAACCTATGGAACCATCTTAATAACCATCCTTTGATATAATGTATATGGGAAACCATGGTAATAACCCTACCAATACTTGCTACTTATGAACCCATTCCACTTAAAGAACCCAACTAGTTTGTATTAGAAAACTAAATGAAACCATTAGTAAACCCTAGAAGCCATAGCTCCTATTTAAAGTAGTCCTTATTCTTATTAACCTGTTCTTCAAAAGTTATTCTTTTGAAGTACAACTGTCAACCAAACCATAGAAACCCAAAGTTCTTATTTGAAATACTTATTAAATCTTAATCAACATGTTCTTCAAAAGTTATTCTTTTGAAGTATAATATAAGTAACCATCAACCATGTCCTGTAAAACTTAAAATTGACAACTGTTCTTTACATTTTATTCCACTACTATCCTTTGTGTGTATGCTTGTTATGTTGCATCATATTACTTGCTTATGATCTTACTATCACCAACCTTAATAAGAACCTTGTTTGAGAACCATCCTAAAAGTGCAACACACCCTAAAGAAATATTTACAACTTATCAAACCTAAATCATCGAGGTTAGGTTACGCGTGGGACGATTGCATCTCATACTATGCATTATAGCATCTTTGCCAGTTCTTTAAACATTGTCCTTACCGGACGATGATGGTATTTCAGCATTTGGAGTTCTCACGTATCGAAGCTTTTGCCTGCATAATCTTGCAGTCAAGAAAGGCAAGTTCATCGCTTGCTCATGTCATTTGATTATTTTTATCAAATTATATGCAAAGTACTATACTTATCACTCATGCATTGAAAAGCAAAGTATTATTTTACAATTATGAATATGACTATGTGGTGGGCAATGGAACCATGGTATGTGTTGATATGGTGGAGGTTCCATTGCATGGGTTATATCACCCTAGGATTAATTACCAATGCCGTCCAGTGATTCTAGCGCCGTACATATCGCGTTGACCATAAGATCTATAATGGCTCTGGGAAGTCAGCGTATCTTTTCCCTTCTGCACGCCAACGGATTGGTAGAGCCGCGGGGTGTTGGAGGCACTGCCGTAGGTTGGGATAGCCTTTTAAATCCCCATCCGTGTGTGATGTCGGGCTCTACAATCTATGATGGATTGTCCAAAGTGCACCGTGAGTAAAGCCGTATTATCGGGAGAAGTCTACTGGGGGTGTACGGGTGGACAAAAGGGTTTTTGGGTCGCGGAGAAGGCAGTGATTGGCTTGGATCTTACACCTGGCCCACACCAAGGAAGTGTGGACGAGCATGCATCTCGGATAGGTATCAAGGATAAGGTCTCTTATGGGAAAAGTAACGCACCTCTGCAGAGGATACCGATGATGTCACTCCCTGTTCGGAAGGAACTGAACGCGGCAAAGGAACTCCACGAAGTTCTAGTCAACCTGTGAAGACTGACGGGCATAGTTTTCAGAATAAAATAAACCTTTTGAAGAAATGTTTATGAAAACTTGCATTGGCCTATGACTTTCTGGTCTATGGCTGTAGCTAGTGCATGATACACCTATTTCCTAATATGAACTTGTGAGTACGCTCGTACTCATTCTATCCCATTTGAACCCCCTTCTTAGATCAAGGCACCGAAGGAGAAACTACCGTGGAACTCGAAAAGGAGTCAACTGCAACAAGATGAAGAATCCAATCAAAGAAGTCAATGGAGTCAACTTCTGCAACAGCTAGAGTGGAAACTTAGACTAGTAATAGAAAGGAATCTTTCCCTAATCCTAGCACCTAAGTAGCTAGATTTCTATAGCAAGCCAAGTAGCTCTGGAACTTGAGTTAGCAATAAGATAGACTACGAGTCGTTCTTCTGGAGCTTTATTTGAAGTTTTACCTCACTGTAAAGTAGGAGGTTGTGTTGATCTTATGTAAACAGTTCGTGTGTACCTCTATAGACATACCTTGGACTCGCATATGTTTCGTTGTACCACTCGAGAGATGTAATATGAGTGGAACGGTGTTTCACTTGTGTTATATCAACGACTTGTGTACTACACCATGCGGTGGTACTGGGTCATCACAGTGGTATCAGAGCAAATGCTTTGACCCTAGGATTAAAACCCTTTAAAGGAGACCTATAGGTTTGGTAGTGTCTATAGGAAGTTGTCTTAGCCAAACCAACTATTCTTTTGACTTGAGATGGGTATTCACTTGAGAATAATCCTGACACACTTGAGTTAATATTTCTTATCTATTTTCTAAAGTAAAGTTAGTTAGTTATCTTGCTTCATTCCAAATAATTAGAACACCATTGAAGCTTAAGATAATTGGTGGTAGTAGACCACAGTTGGTATACAATACATGGTAGTCCAAAGAGAGGATACAACCATAAGGAAGATATCCTATTGGAAGATGTATACCAAGTCATGTTATAGTTAAGTATGAGTCGTTTAAAATGTCAAATAACTAATGTTAAGTAATGAAGATAGGTTATATAAGGTAGTAAATACCTATGATGAGTCAATCATAGGAGGTAAGGAAGAGTTATAGGAGTTAGATGAGTCTACTTTCAAGAATAAACTAGGTACTCATATATGATTCACTTGAGAGTCATGATGTGATGGAGTAGAACATCATAAGTGAATTACAAGATTGTGATAAGGAGTTGGATTTAAGGAATAGTTCGAAAGCTTAGGCCTTAAAATCCTGGAAACTGTGCCAAGTATTCTAGAACCATAGTTCTTAATTTAAAGAAGGCTTATTTAAAGCATATCACATAGAGAAATCCTAGAGTTATAGGTGGTATATTCTAAACCATCATGTGTTTAGAGTGGACATGTTAGAACTAATTGTACTATAGGAAGTAGTCCTCAATAGCACATATATATGGAATACTATTTTGTTAGTACTTCCAAAGAAAACTAGGTTAACTTCAACTATCCCAAGCCATTTTGTTTCAAGTTTGTCTCATTGCAAATGTGCAATTAAGATAAATGTTGAGACAAATAGTAGAAATTCACATATTTGTGCTAAGTATCACAACCTAAACCTATCTTATGTGGTGTATATACTACACATCTGAACCTGATGTTTAGGGATGTCTTACCCAACTTTTATATTCAGGCATAGAAGGATGTGTATTATAAACACAAAGCTGAATCTTCTTGGATTTTATTGGATTTTCATTGATTGACTAGATCCATACATGAAGTTTGACTTTGATATGCAAATGCATGTTGCAATATCAAGCTCTTACTTGATGTTATAGGTCTAGAGGGTAAAGGTATTCGTGTGAGGAAGTGACGAATTCTGAAGATCTTGGAAGACAAGATGAAGGTTCACTGGAAGAAAGAAGTCAAGTTGTGGGAAGCAACCACAATACTCTAAAGGAAGGACCAATTAAAACTCACTTCTATCCTTAATCAAGGAGTACTTCAACATGGAAGTATCATGGAAGTGAGAAAAATAGTGAATATGGAGCAGTAGAAATGGAGCCATATTCATTATGGAAAAAGGGAATGCAAGTGAAGTTACTTATAATACTATTTTCACAGTATCAACAAGTGGTTATCTTGCAAAACAAATCCTGGAAGAAGGAAAATAGACAAGTGAAGTCGTAGCTGGTGTAATAAGACCGCAGCTGATATAGGATAATCATGAAGAGAAAGTATGTGAAGTGAGGTATATCTTAACTAAAACTATAAAAGTAGCCACAACTGGTAGGTAAATACTGACAAGAACCACATATAGCCACAGCTGATATCAAGTAAGCCACATCTCGTATTAGATAATCTGCAGCTGGTAACAGATAGTCCACAGCTTAATCGTTCTTTCACTCTAAAGGAAAGAGGGATTCCATAGCTGATATTCCGTTGCTGGTAAATATTTAGTTGGAGGACTTACAATGGATATCCACAATTGTGTGGATACACCACAAAGAATTCTTCGTGAGACCCTAGAAAAGTACAAACTATAAGCTAGACCAAGATCAATCTTTTAACCTTGGAGTTTAATGATTAGAAGAAAGTAAGTTTGAAGATCATTAGTAAACTCCAAGGGGGAGAGGAAGGCTGAAGGAGAAGTATTAAGATATTATTTGGAGTATGAAAGCCGAAGAAAAAGGTCTGAACTGAGAGGAAGTCCGATCTTATTTTTATAAGGTTGTTGGGAAGTATCCATATCAAAGTACTCTCAGAAGTTTGTCAGACCAGAAGCCGAGATTCATATCTCGAGGAAGTAAGGGTTAGACCTTAACTTGAGTGGGTAATTGATAATTACTCAGAAGTAGAAGAGCTCAAGTAAGTCTAAGCTAATGAAGTTGGATGAAGAAGATGTCGGAGGACAATCAAAGTCTAAGAAAACAAAAGACCGAAGAGTTTGACCATACCAGAACAGAAGCCTATTAGAAAGATTCCTTTCATGGAACCTAAAGAAACCCAAAAGGAAGATAACTAGTATAAACTAGAAGCCATGATTGGATGGACTAAATGAGTCTAATCCATTCGTAGGACTAAACAACCAGGACCATACCTATTGTAAATACCTTACCAAGTACCATTACTTTCGTTATGGTAGTAAGGGAAAACAATACCCTACCTTAAATAAATCTTTTAGACTTAAGGTTCGGGCACCGCAGCTGGATTACCACAGCTGGTAGAACCAAGCTTTGAGTACCCAAATAGGAAGATGTCACCACAACCATTAGTAAAGTCCATTAGCATAAGAAGATGTCCTAATCCAAGAATCTTTGGAGAGTAATCCTATAAGCTTAGAGTGTTGGAAGAAATCATAGAATTGAAGAAAGTATCAGTGCCAGACATCAGAGGACTACATGAAGGATCTGGACAAGGGATATATCCAATTATATCTAATGAAATCACCATGGACTTTGAAAGGATAGTGATCTGTTCAAGACATTTCAACATTCCGAAAAATGAGAGCGTTCGAACTTCGGACGAAGTCAGTTTAAGGGGGAGAGGCTGTAATATCCCAGGTTTAGAGGCAACAAAATGAGAGAACACCAAAGTGTGCATTGCATTCATGCATAGAAAATCCGGGAATTTTCGCTTTCAAATAAAACTTACCACAGTACTGAAGTTTCACTTGACTTGCTGGAATTGAAGTAGATCATCAAGTCAAGCGCTATAAACTTCACTGTGATCTTTGCTAAACCCTTATTTTGGGTAGACATAATTTGATCCATAGGTTGGATCAAAAAGGAACTAGAACTATTACACAACACTTAAAAGTTAGCAACTACCTTTGTGTGTAATTTAATTCACTTATAAATAAGGTAAACCACAGGGTCTAAAGTGCATAAAAGCCACACATTCTCATTTAAATCATAACTTATTAAGTATATGGAATATCATAAAACTAAATCCATTTACATTACGAATTATAGTTCAAACTATTTGAATAAAATTAACTATGAGTACTTTGAAACTCATATGATCATGCCTTGGTGAAATCAAACAAAAACTATCCAAATTTGAGGAATAATCTTCAACATCCACCTTTTCACCAATATTATAATATAAATCCAACCAAATATAATATATTGACTCATCAACAATAATAAAACCATCCACAAGATATTTAGTAGCAAATGCCACTTGGCTATCCAAAAATAAATCATAGGAGAGGATAATGATCTTGCCACATGGGATGAAAATATCTACATGACTTGCATTCCAAGCTTTGCCACCTCATGCTCAAAGGATTGCTATGGATGAGGGCATGACAACCAAGCACCTTACTCATCAAACCAACACAAGAGTCACCACCTATGTGTCATGACACTAGAGCTTGCCCAAGCCTATAAATAGAGCCACACCCTTCATCCATTTGATCATCAAGTACCATCATACATGGGGACAAACACCTAGAGCCACTCCATGTTAATTAGCTAGAATCAAGATGAAGAAGCTAGGAGGTGGAGGCATACCACAAGATGCAGGTTTATCAGATTTCCTGAAGAACAAGCTACATAAGATTGCAAGGTAGAATTCCTAGGCAAACCATATATTTAGAGGATCATATCATCAAATCTTGAGTAGGACCTTAGGCTATTCCAAGACATTGAGAAGTGAGAGAAATTATAATACTAACCATAGCCATGTTCATACAAAAATATTAGATAAGTACTAATCCTAGATGTTCAAGTCAATATTTAATCTTGGAGGTGAGAACCCTATTTCAATCACAATACCTTAGCAAACCAATTCCATGATCATCACAACTTGGTATTAATTATAAACCCTAAGAATCTAGGATGAGTGTGATGAGAGGAATATTAAAGAGGGATTAGTGAGGAATGAGTAGATCTTATCTAATGCATGATTATACCTTGTAGATATAGATGATAAGTTAAACCCATATGATTAATAGATATCATCTACCACATAAAATAATAAGTATATCACTAGTAGTTAACCCCAGGCCAAACCTCATGCCTTGTATGGAGGAGTAACCCTAGCCAATTTAGCATAACCTAGCTTATGCTCATATTCTAATCCTAGTTGTGTATCACCTTGGTAATCACTACTAAAATCCTAGACCACATTTGAAGTTCAATTCAAGTATCACTTTGGATTATAAGTAGAACCCTGCCATACCTCATGCCTATTTAATACTTCAATTAGTGAAGTATTCCCAAAACCATAAACCTTGTCATATGGAACCAATCTACATAAAATGATATGCCATAACTTGTGTAGCATGGATCACCAGTATAATCCAAGCTAGAAGTTGTTAAGCAAGATTAGTAATTATAGAGTTTAATTAACCATTTTCTCAAACCTTAGAAATAACTATCCACATAAAATCATGAACCAATTCTATTCTCCTTTCCAATTGTTAAACTCTAGCCATAATTAAATTATATGTGAGTAATCACTATGAATAAGCACTAGCACAATAGAATATGTTCACCTTCACATGTTCTCAATTTCAAATCCTTTAAAACAGAATTGATTCCTAAATTTAAACGGCAATTGAGATGAACCCTAAATCTATAACTATTTTAAATTTTGAGTTGTGTCTCATGAGAACATAAAATTAATCAATTATAAAATGGTTGTTTGAAAACAAAACAATACAGTGAGTAACATTATCAAATTGTTATGATATTCAAATAAGTTAGAACCTGTAAAACAAAACAGAATTCAAATATGAATTCAAATAAGAAAAATAGAAAACAAAACAGAAATTTAAAAGAGAAAAGAGAGGGAAAGCTCACCTGGCTTACCTGGCCGTGCAGCCCATCACTACCACGTCGACCAAGCCCAGCACCAGCCCAGCCCACCGAAGAAAACGACCCAACCCACCTTACCGATTCGTTGAGGAAGAAAAGGAGCATCGTCGTCTTCCTCAACAGCGACAGCGCACAGGGGCACCCCGGCCACCTCACCGTGATGGATAGGGACGCCCTGGACGTCGTCAGAAATCTCAGAACCGCGCCCAAATCCTCTCGCGTCCGAGCCTATCTAATTGCGTCCCGATTCGTGCTCATTTGCAGTAACAATGACACCGCCACATCTCGGCCGTCGCCGGCGGTGAACTTCCTAATTTGACCTTGCCGAGCTCTATAAATAGGTCAAGAACTTCTCCAGGAAACCCTAGTACCTCGCCGCCCATCCATTCTCTCTCAGTAGCCCTCTATCTCTCGCAATCAACAAAACTCACCGATGACTGTTCTCCGGCTAGCCGCCGATTTAGACCACCTCACCATCCGGCACGTGGTCGAGGAGAAGCGCCGTGTCTCAGGGAGCATCCTCGTGGAAGGAATCGAGAAGAGGAGGTCTCAACTGCCGCCAATCGACCGTTCCCTTTGATCGGCATCCCGCCAAAATTCAAAGCTTGTCGTCATCCTCGTCTCCGGCAGACTCCGTCGAGCATCTGGGAAGCATCAAGGTGAGCAGGCGCGTCGAATGAGCTATCCCTTGCTTCCTATAGTGCATCCTAGCGTGAGTTCGTATGTTGGCCGGACTTCGCCGCCGCAGACGAGTTCACCGGAGTAGCTCCGGTGACCTTTTGGTGGAGGCGTTCATACTCGTTTGCTCAGTATCGTGTACTGGTTCGAACGCGATAGTTTAGGTAGTCTCTGGGGGTCTCTAGCCGTCGTTTTGTTGCTCACCGGAGCATCGCCGGCGTTCTCTCCGGCGAGAGCGACGTGTCCTGCCTCGTCAGTGTTGGTTGACTGGTCTTTGCCCGCGTGGCAAATGACCCAGTCAACGGCCCCACCAGTCAGTCTCTGCGGGTATAAATGAATCGGTACATTTAGTGTTTTAGATTTATTTCAAATTCCAGAAAATCACTGAAACTTTGCAAAATTGTATAAAATTCATTTCAACTCAGAAATTATGAATAATATATCAAAATGCTCACAAAAATAAACTCTATTCAAATAAAATATAAAACAAAAATGTGTGTCAAAACAAAAATCCACTTATTTTTAGCTTTATTAATTATGCCATTTCAATTATTTAACATACAATTTGAATTCAATAATTAATGAAGTTTCAAAACTTAAATTCTAACTATTCAGTAACTAAGTAAAATGTTAAGATTAATTTTATTTACCATATTTGCATTAATTTAATTATTAGTGGTAATTCATAAACCCTAATTTGCAAATTACTATTTTTATTTTCTTTAAATAATAACTCAAGAAAATAGTAAAAGCCAATATCATTTTGATAGCTCAACAATTATTTACTTAAACATTCTTAAGTCAACAAGTTAAATACTTTAAAACCTAACAATAATTAGGAAACCCTGAATTCTAATTAAACCCTAACTAGTAATTATTTTAATTCTTAAACCCTCTAAAAATTAATAGCATGTTAAAATTATTAATAACTCTATTTCAAGTACTTAATCACATTAGTTCTAGTACCAAGTATTACATTAAGAATTGGATCATAATTTAGAAACCTTAGTTTTATTCTAAGTTAGAAACTGAATTCCATTATTTTGTGTGTTCATCCTAAATAGTTGCAATCCTAAAACCCTAGGGGTGTAGCTCACGTAATCATATAAGCTTCATCTATTCCTATAGAACCCTAGTAAGAAACAAATGAATGCATACTTATGATCCACCAACAATAGAACCAATTCACATGAGACCATCATTTCATGACTTTGTTTTTGGTTAACACCTATATGATCCACTAGTGCCACCTAGATATAAACCCTAACTTGTTAATTGGATTAGTACATTGATCACAACTCCTATATACCATACCATGAGGATCAACCTCAACCATTAAACCCTAGTAAAACTATAATGATGAACCCTAGTACCAATCTTGTGTAGTAATTCACAACCCATGCTCCTATTCCACTAAACCCTACTTAGGAAATGATAAGCCACTTAGCTTAGAAACCATTAGAGATTATTTAGTAAAGTAAATATGAAGCCATAGTAAACCTAATAGCAAACCTATGGAACCATCTTAATAACCATCCTTTGATATAATGTATATGGGAAACCATGGTAATAACCCTACCAATACTTGCTACTTATGAACCCATTCCACTTAAAGAACCCAACTAGTTTGTATTAGAAAACTAAATGAAACCATTAGTAAACCCTAGAAGCCATAGCTCCTATTTAAAGTAGTCCTTATTCTTATTAACCTGTTCTTCAAAAGTTATTCTTTTGAAGTACAATTGTCAACCAAACCATAGAAACCCAAAGTTCTTATTTGAAATACTTATTAAATCTTAATCAACATGTTCTTCAAAAGTTATTCTTTTGAAGTATAATATAAGTAATCATCAACCATGTCCTGTAAAACTTAAAATTGACAACTGTTCTTTACATTTTATTCCACTACTATCCTTTGTGTGCATGCTTGTTATGTTGCATCATATTACTTGCTTATGATCTTACTATCACCAACCTTAATAAGAACCTTGTTTGAGAACCATCCTAAAAGTGCAACACACCCTAAAGAAATATTTACAACTTATCAAACCTAAATCATCGAGGTTAGGTTACGCTGGGACGATTGCATCTCATACTATGCATTATAGCATCTTTGCCAGTTCTTTAAACATTGTCCTTACCGGACGATGATGGTATTTCAGCATTTGGAGTTCTCACGTATCGAAGCTTTTGCCTGCATAATCTTGCAGTCAAGAAAGGCAAGTTCATCGCTTGCTCATGTCATTTGATTATTTTTATCAAATTATATGCAAAGTACTATACTTATCACTCATGCATTGAAAAGCAAAGTATTATTTTACAATTATGAATATGACTATGTGGTGGGCAATGGAACCATGGTATGTGTTGATATGGTGGAGGTTCCATTGCATGGGTTATATCACCCTAGGATTAATTACCAATGCCGTCCAGTGATTCTAGCGTCGTACATATCGCGTTGACCATAAGATCTATAATGGCTCTGGGAAGTCAGTATCTTTTCCCTTCTGCACGCCAACGGATTGGTAGAGCCGCGGGATGTTGGAGGCACTGCCGTAGGTTGGGATAGCCTTTTAAATCCCCATCCGTGTGTGATGTCGGGCTCTACGATCTATGATGGATTGTCCAAAGTGCACCGTGAGTAAAGCCGTATTATCGGGAGAAGTCTACTGGGGTGTACGGGTGGACAAAAGGGTGGGTTTGCAGGGTCGCGGAGAAGGCAGTGATTGGCTTGGATCTTACACCTGGCCCCACACCAAGGAAGTGTGGACGAGCATGCATCTCGGATAGGTATCAAGGATAAGGTCTCTTATGGGAAAAGTAACGCACCTCTGCAGAGGATATGAATCCCTATTCCTGAAGGGAACTGCGAACGCGGCAGAAAGGAACTCCACGAAGTTCTAGTCAACTGTGAAGGACGGGCATAGTTTTCAGAATAAAATAAACCTTTTGAAGAAATGTTTATGAAAACTTGCATTGGCCTATGACTTTCTAGTCTATGGCTGTAGCTAGTGCATGATACACCTATTTCCTAATATGAACTTGCTGAGTACGCTCGTACTCATTCTATCCCATTTGAACCCCTTCTTAGATCAAGGCACCGAAGGAGAAACTACCGTGGAACTCGAAGAAGGAGTCAACCGCAACAAGATGAAGAATCCAATCAAAGAAGTCAATGGAGTCAACTTCTGCAACAGCTAGAGTGGAAACTTAGACTAGTAATAGAAGGGAATCTTTCCCTAATCCTAGCACCTAAGTAGCTAGATTTCTATAGCAAGCCAAGTAGCTCTGGAATTTGAGTTAGCAATAAGATAGACTACGAGTCGTTCTTCTGGAGCTTTATTTGAAGTTTTACCTCACTGTAAAGTAGGAGGTTGTGTTAATCTTATGTAAACAGTTCGTGTGTACTTCTATAGACATACCTTGGACTCGCATATGTTTCTGTTGTACCACTCTGAGAGATGTAATATGAGTGGAACGGTGTTTCACTTGTGTTATATCAACGACTTGTGTACTACACCATGCAGTGGTACGCTGGGTCATCACGCCGTTTCACTAGTGGTTTCCGCTATGTGAGTAGCAGGACATGATCTGGTTGAACGGCATGCCATAGAATCTACCAGGCGGTGGCATACCACTTATCTACGCGGTCTAACCGCGGAGGCGCTCTAGACTATAGGGTTATATCCACGTTCTTTCGTTGGCTTGTCTATGGGTTTAGTTATCTATTGTTTTTGGTTACCTTCTATTGTTTTGTATTTTATGGTTCCGCTAGTTCTCGGTGGTCTCACTCTGACTCCTACACCATCACATTTGTATTGTGATTTGTGCACTTAAATTGTTGGGTTGCAACTAGATTTTTTTAGTCGCAAGTCAGGTTACAACTAGAAAAAATGCTCCGAAACATTAATCGTTAGTTGCAACATAGGTTCCAACCTATATTCGATGACGTTATTTTACTAAGAACTAAGCTAGTTCTCAATCGACCAATAATTACTCGCACTTTTTATTTTACTCCCTCTTATCACGGTTTAAGTTAAGTTGAACTAAAACTACGACAAATATTGTGGAATGGAGGAAGTATCTATTATTATGATCCTTTCAAAAGAAAATAACAAAATACTTAGGTTTACCATAAACATAATTAAGCTCATAGACATGTCTTTGTGACAGAGCCGTCAAAATTGCGTCACTTGATGGTTATTCCTGAGATTTCTGTTTGAATCAAGGAAATAGCCACGTTCTTAAACCTACTGAAATTGAATTATCTATCGATCAGTGTCATGCATGCAAACGAAAAATACGTCATTGCTGGGAGGCTCTTGAAACAACAAAACTCTCTTGTGAGGATTTATTAAAATCAAGCACATCGTCTATCAACTTAGCAAGAATAAAGCTAGAGGGATCACGTACTGTCCCAGTTACTAGAAAGATTACTGCTAAAACAAGCCTTAGCTAATTCATGCGTCGTCGAAGAAAGAGCAGAGAAAATGTGATCTAGCGTGTGAGCTGTTCGTGCATATATCACGCGCACGTACGTACAGCATGTCGCAGGATGTCGACACGGTGTGACCAGCAGTCCAGCACCAACCGGTGCGCTAAGGATCGATGTCGCGCGGGTGACCTCACGGTGTCCACGCGCGTCTCTTGTATGCTTCCCGTTGTACTTGGGCCCGTGCAGTCGGTTTCACCGCCGGACGGTGGTACCAGTACGTGCCCCCCACACGCACGGGGCACGGCGAGATTTGCATCGCGCGCGAAATCATGGGCATGCACCACCACGTACAAAAGCCCAGGACCACCACCATGTATGTACGGACGGCATACACCCACCGATCCATCCGTATCTGTCCAATTCGGACCATCTGAGATAGAGGAGATAGCATTACTCGGTACAACGTTTTGCGCTTGGCATAAACACCGGCCGATGCCTGGTGCCACGGCATGAAACGGTTGTCGTGGATTCGCCACCTCCGGCTGGGTCACACCCATCTCTTATCCTCCTCCCAGCTCCTTCTCCGTGGCCACTTTGCGGTATCTTTTTTTTTTTGAGAATCTTGCGGTTGCGGTACCTAATTAGGGAAAAGACATGGCAATGGTTTTTTTTTTACAATTTATACCACATATATTTATAGTAACGAATAGTAAATGGTAGAAATACACGAGCTAACTTCAACGATTATAAAATAAAGTTTAAAAGAAACGAGCAAAATTTTAAGATCTTCGAACTCTTTCTTCTTCCATGAAACAATCTTGCATTTTCTCAAAGCAACTCAATGAAGGTTCTCCGATAATTTTCATTTGAACCGCAATGCCAAGACCATGAAAGTAGTCAAGAAACATCAGCAAGAGTATCAACACCAGCATGACAACAAAAAATAACCTAATAGCTTAGTCATCGTCACTGGAGAGCCGAGAGCACGAATCGCCGTTGTTGGCGGCATAGCAGTCGGGACAAATATTACGAGGACAAATCTCCTCGCGACAACCATGAGAAAAGATCCAAAATTGATCCGGTGAAGCAAGATCTGAAATCCCATACATAGAGAATTTTAATCTTTTAGCACCACCATTAACGTCGTAAAGAAGATCTCGTCGTCAAACGAAGAGTCGAAGATCACTTATTGTAGACGAATCATCTCCATTGAGGTGGATACCAAGTAGGATACGGATACCAAAACTCTACCCTAATCTATGAAAACACTACTTTTATTAAAAACTCCGCGCATAGATCGGATTTCCACTCCTCCTGACACCGGTGAAGCTAGCAGGAGGAAGAGAAACCGATCTATGGAGAAGGCGGAGGTGGAGGCGGCGGCTAGGTTTTTAGATGCGACAGCTAGAGAGGAGCATGTCAACATGTGCTAATAACTCCCCCACTCACAATTATTTCAGATTTTGGGTTTAGTTAAAAATAAATTATGAAAAATTAATTAAATATATAGAAAAATATAGATATTGATATTTTTTCTTCTATTTATGGCTAAACTTTATAGATTTTTATTCTTCCTAAATTCAGAATATGAGGTAAGTGTGAATGCAAGGAAGTAGGGAAACTTTAACGAATCAACCCTGGCTTATCCCCATCGGGCATAACCATTAAGAAACAAAATAAACTCAAAAAGTCCGTTAAGTGTAAGGTAAAATAAATTAGCAAGTCTTGTTGACGCTCCTTTATCAACAACAAGTGCTTTCCAAATGTTCGATAAACCTATGCCTTCTAGAAAAAAAATACTATATTGTATCTGTAATCCGGATTAAAGGAATCATGAAGCCATTTTTTTTTACAGGTGGGTGAAGCCGTTAAAGGCTACTTTAAAAATCAACGTGGATGCATCATTTGACGCTGATGTGCTACGGGGCATAACAGGAGCAGTAATCAACGGTAGTTTTGGTAATTTTGTAGTAGCGAGAAATTCTAACGTTGAGCATGTTCATGATGCAATGTCAGCCCAGGCGCACGCGATGAAGCAAGGGTTGATCCTTGTATAATTCATTGGATGCAACCCGATCATACTCGAGTTGGACTCCTTCAAAGAAACTAATATCTTGAGGGAGGGAGGTGACTCACGACATTGCAGCAGCTGTTATTGATGATTGCTACTATCTACTGAATTTCCGAGAGTTATCTTCGAACATTCTTACTGTAAAGCGAATTGCGTAGGTTAGGAGTTAGCTAAGAGCATCTCTAGCAGAAACCTCAAACCGTAAACCCTAAATACGCGTTTGCAGATCGAAAAATTTGTGATTTGGAGGCCGAAAAATGCCTCCACAGACCAGACCCGTAAATAGAAACTGTAAAATAACATATTCCCGAATATTCCACCTTCTTCTTCTTCCCAACCCTCCCCGCGCCGCCACACCACGCCGCCGGCCCGCGGTCGCGCCACGTAGCCACGCCCGCCACGCGCCGCCACGTCCCCGCGCCCGCAACCCGCGCTCGCAGCAGCCTGCACGCTGGCCACACCGCAGCAACCGCCAACTGCTGGCCACTCTCGCGCGCAGCAGCCTGCCCGCGCCGCCAGCTGCAGGCCACGCTCACGCGCGCCACGCCCACGCCCCGCGCTCAGCCGCCCCGAGCATTCTCGCCGCGCTGCTCCACCGGCTCCGCCCGAATTCGACCGGCGGCTAATTCCGGCGAGCGCGGTTTGATTTTGCCTAATCTCCGGTCGAATTACGTGGAAGTTCGCCGAAATTTGGCCGGACTCCAACGAGTTTATCGGTGAACTGTGTTGGAGCGAGTTGTCGTGAAAGCGTTGACCGTATGCAAACATGCCTTCGAAACCCCAACTATAGAGGTCGCGGCTTGATCTGCAAACAAACCTCCAAAAAATTTACGGATTTGATCACTTTAGGGTGTCTGGCCGGTTTGAGGTTGACTACAATTACCATCTCCACACATTCTCGTCCGACCAAGGAAGCTGGAGCGTCACAACGATTGCTTCCAACGAATAACCCTGGAGAACAGCACCATGGGGACCTTCAGCGATGTCGTCGTGAGCCACGGCACGGCATACTGGCTTTTTGATCATTTTGAAGAACGGTGCTTCTCCTTGGCGACTGTAACATGGCTACCATGACCACCAATACCGAACACTTCTCCTTGACGAAACTCCCTTTTCCAAGTTATTACTTCCGCACGAGTTACAGTCGCCCATGTCTTGTCCTAGCCGCCGACAAGACACTGTCGGTGCTCCGGGTGCAAGGGAGTGGGACTCCGACACTAAGATTTGGGGACAGCAAGACCAACAAAATATCGATGGCAGCTAGGAGACATCGCGAAAGGTAAAAAGAAAACGGCCCCCGCGTCGCTCCTCCCCTGGGCGACACGGGCGGCGACACCACCCGCCGGCAAGCACCCCTCCCCCTCCGTCCCCTCCTCCCCTGCCGTCGCCGGTGGTCTCCGCCGGGCAAAGCCCGCGCGGAGCGGCGGCGGCAGGACCTGTCCTCTCTCCGGCCGGCGGAGGCTAGCTCGCGGTTTTGGGGAATCGCGGCGGCGGGATGCAGTCTGCCACGGGCGCGGCGGCGGGCGGCAGGCGGCGGGCGCGGCATGATGGTTTTGCCCCAGACACACACGTTAACATGGTGGAGAAGATGCACACATACACACGAATAGTTTCAGCACACGCACATAGTGCTTTTTTCTGTATTCCACTCCACAACTCAACTCGGCTGGTTACAGTGGCTTATATAGCCAAACACACACGGCTAATGCGCAGCCACTAACCCACTAACTACATGCTCCACTAATGACTCCACTAACTAGCCACACGTTTAGCACTTGCAGACCGATCCTCACGGCTCACGCAACGGCCACACAGCTCGGCTATCTTGATCCATGCATGTAGCCTGCCACTAACTAAACACATAACTCTTGACTAAGTAAACTAGCAATGCATCATGCACTCATCTCCTGACTTGCCGATCCACTCACGCGCACACACTAACTCTTTGTGCTGTTGTTCCGGCCGCTACGCCATGTTGACATGCATACAGCTAGCTCTAACATCATAAACTACTAACTAACAAGATTAGTTCCAACAATCACCTCCCTAATCTTGTTGTTCTTATTTCTCTCTTGAAGCCCATGGACGTCGATGTCAACGGTGCACCTCGCAGATGGCCGCCAATGCCATCTTGCACGCCGATTGTTGGTCGCCGCTGGCCTCGCCGAGAGACGCACCTCCTAAGCCCTCACCACGAGCGTGCCGCCATGACACACTCGATGCCGCAAGTTCGCCGCCGGTGCCGCACCTCGCCGGTGGCTCGCCTCCATGTTCGCCACCGGCCGGTGCAGCAACTCGCCGGTGACTTCCTCCATGTTGCCGCCGATGACGCACCTTGTCGACGACTCGGACATGGACGATGAACTTCTCGCGGTAATGGCCTCCGCACCTTGGCCATCACCTCCTTGCCGCCGATGACGCAACTTACCGGGCAGCATACCTTCCTCCATCGCTCGTGACGCAGCTTGACGATGATGGAGACTCCGACCTCGATCGCACGAGGCTCTGATACCAAATGATGGTTTTGCCCCAGACACACACGTTAACATGGTGGAGAAGATGCACACATACACACGAATAGTTTCAGCACACGCACATAGTGCTTTTTTCTGTATTCCACTCCACAACTCAACTCGGCTGGTTACAGTGGCTTATATAGCCAAACACACACGGCTAATGCGCAGCCACTAACCCACTAACTACATGCTCCACTAATGACTCCACTAACTAGCCACACGTTTAGCACTTGCAGACCGATCCTCACGGCTCACGCAACGGCCACACAGCTCGGCTATCTTGATCCATGCATGTAGCCTGCCACTAACTAAACACATAACTCTTGACTAAGTAAACTAGCAATGCATCATGCACTCATCTCCTGACTTGCCGATCCACTCACGCGCACACACTAACTCTTTGTGCTGTTGTTCCGGCCGCTACGCCATGTTGACATGCATACAGCTAGCTCTAACATCATAAACTACTAACTAACAAGATTAGTTCCAACACGGCAGCGCTGCTGGCTACGGGCTGCACGTGGCGGCTGTGCGGGTGTGGCGAGGCACGGCGGCGCCGGGTGTGGTCGGGCTTGGCCGGGCCAGATCTGGACCTTGCGGGCCAGCTCGGCCGCGGGAGGTCTGGGCGTTTGTGGCGGTGAGGTGCTGGCCAGCGAGGGCCCCTGGTCGTGGAGGTGCTGCAGGTTGCAGTGGCTGCTGGTTGGTGGTGGTGTGCCGGGGCGGCGGCCCCGGGCAGCGGCGGTGTCATGGTGGGCGAGGTGGTTGGCGGTGCTGGCGCGCATGATGGCGTGCTCCGGCTTCCCTGCTGGTGAAGGAAGCCTCGACGGGAGGGTGCTTGCTCCGGGTGAAAGCTCTGCCCGACCTGGTCGGCGCCGGCGATGGCGACGCCTCAGGGCGCCGTTCCCCTTCTTGGAGGCATCGTCGTGGAGCTTCCACCTCTCCTGCCTTCGAGGATTCATGCCCTCCGGGTGAAAACCCAAGCTCTTGCCTCGGCGGAGCGGGCGACGGCGGCGGTCTCGTCGCTTCCCTTCTTGGAGGCGTCGTCTTTGGAGGGCGGAACTTCACTCGACAAGGGTGGTTTGTTTGCCGACCGTGTTGCCACCGTCTGCGAGGATGCAGGCGGCGGCCTCCTGTAGGTGGGAGCGGCGGCGGCCCCGAAGGCGGTGCAGATCTCTATGGTGCGGGGATGCGGCTTGTCACGGCTTTGGTGGCGACCCGGCTGCGTGCGGAGGGCAGTCGGCTCGGTCGGACGCGTCCCAGAGGGGACGGCCGGACGTTATGGGGCGGCGGCCCGAAGAGTTGGTGTGATGCCCGTGGTCTGCGGCCTTTGCCCCGTGCAGCGGGTTGCGGGTGGACGGTTCGTGCGGCGTCGCAGCTCGAGAGCGAGCGGTGGTATGTCGGGGCGGCGGCCCCGGAAGGTGGTGGTCTTGGTGGATGCACAGGGCGCGACGGAGCAGCGGTATGTCAGAGCGGCGGCTCCGAATGTTTGTCATCTTCGAGGGTGCTTGACCTTGGGTCGCTTGGGCGATAAGGTGACTCTCGGCGGTGGGCTTGGGCGGCAACGACAATGGCGTTGGGCATGGTTTGGTTGCTGCAAGACCGTGTTAGTCGGCTCCATCCCGGCGTGTCCGAATGTCTTCAGGTTGGCCTCCTCTTGCTGTGAAGTCGAAGCTGCCTGTGGGTGGTGTACGATGACCTTCGAGGGGCGGTTTCGACGGTGAAGGTCCTTTTCGGCGCAGGTCTTGTGCATCTCCTCTCCACGGCTCGTCGTCAGAATCGGAGCTACCGGCCTTTTCTTGGGAGCCATCTGTTTAGCATAGGCCAACTCGAGCTTCGCGTTTGTGTAGCTTATGTGGGTAGCCAGGGTGGCTCGGTGTGCCTTCGTGGCGTCGTGTGGGTGGGTGTGGGCTTGGCCCTGTCTTTGTAGGTTGCCCGATTTTCTCCTAAAAAGATTCTGCTAATTAATAGAGATTTACCTCCGTTTCAAAAAAAAAAAACGATGGTACTTCAGAATGGCTCTGCACTCGGACGATCAAGCTAAAACAACCCGTCGTGAAGGGGAATGGAAAAACAACGCTGTGCTTGACGGGAGAGAAGTGTGGAACATTGCTTCTCGCCAACAGTCTCGATGGTAGTGTATACACCGCGGACATCGAAACCGGAATGCTGGAGAGGGTGGTAGACTGGCCTAGCGGACGCCACCTAGTCTATGGAGAGGCCGTGCCCTTGGAGATGGATTGGGCGACAATCTTTGTTTCTCGGCTTGGTTCTAGGTATAGTTAGTCGTTATATACATATTACTTTAAATATTCCTTTATCAAAAAAATTTACTTTAAATATTGCAAGAAAATATCGTGTTGTCCAGTGAACTGTCGAGCCTTGCGGCAGGAGATGCGCCGCCGGATCGAGCACCTCCCGCCGGCGATGCAGCAGCAAGAGGTGTATTAGCGGGAGGACTTCTAGCGTGAATTCCTCGCCTGGAAGCACGAGGCGCGCTGTGTCATCCGCGACCGCCATGACTTCATGCCCAGCGACGACGCGCCGGACAGCGAGGACAGGGTCTTCTACGAGGACGACGACGATGACGGGGGTAACGACAATAAGGACGACAACGACGACGAGAAGATGGACGACGTGCCTCCTGCTACTGTGAAGACGGAGAACATCGTCCCGAACAACTACGATGAGGACGCGGCCACGGGCCGCCCTCGCCGCTTCACTGGCCGACGAGGAAGCCAAGTGGTCCTGGCCATGACTGGATGAGATCGTCCAGCTCTCGGCCATGGTGGCGGCGCACGTAGCATCGCTGCCACCGCCACCACCGCTTTCGCTGGACGCGCCACCATACCCCGTGCGTGGGGATATCAAATTCTAGAAAAAGGTAAAATTGTGTATTTACACAGTTGTACTCCTACAACGCAAAAATATATTAGGTTCAGAGATTCAGCAATTCACAACTGTTTAAAATACAAAAGGATCCTCGCAGATAGATAGACAACTACTTAAAAATAATCGATCCACCCTTTGCGGAATTTAAGTATGCCCAAAAATTATCTGCTTGCAGTTAGATAGGTTCTCGTTTACACGAAGCGACGACAGTGTCACGAAGCGAGATTGCATCGCGCATGCTCTTTACACGCTAACACGCGATTGCTGTAGCAAAACGGTTCGTGGGTTTGTAATAATATACAGCTTCACGTGCTGGAACTTCCTTTCTGCCAGAGAAACATGCATGGATGACGAAGGTTATAAAAACTATTAAGAAATACAAAATCGTTTTGTTTAAATTTGGTTGGGGCGCGCCTGGCTCGTGCTGTAGTGCAACACACGAGCGACACGTGAGAACCCCAGTGGCAAGCCACCGTGGTGGGCCCTCCCCCACGAAAAATAAATTTAATATCGTGTGGACACGAGGGTCCATATATCAGATATTAAACTGATAAGAACAGATACTACACTTGATCTTAGCCAAAAGGCCGAGAAAGGTATGAGTTGCAGCGTTGCCTTCCGCGTCTATTTGTATACTTCGCACGCGCCCGTCTCCTCTTCGCTCGGCGAGGTGGGACTAAACGAGTTGCTTCCTGCTGCGTCCTCCCGCCCGCAGAGTGCATGGGCCTAAATGGCCTAAGATGATAGCCACAACAAGGCCTACCTGGGCCGGAGTTAACAGCCTGTACGCGAGCCCGAAAAAATCGTTGGAGGTGGACGCGAGCGGGCCGTCCGTGTGAGATCCGACGGCTGCGTCGCACATCTTCGTGACCTCCGCTCGCTGGCGCCGGCGTCGCTCATTTCGGCAGCAAAACCTCCTCCTCAGCTCCTCGTCCCCTTCCCCGGAAGAACCTTCTAGAAGCCGGGCAGGGCCCCCCCCCGCAGGATGTCTCCCCGGAGGAAGGAGAGGCGCGTGGTCGCCGTGGCCGGCGCGGCGGCGCTCGTCGCCGTCGGCCTCAACCTCGCCTTCTCCGCCGTCGCCGCCCACCGCCGGAGGAAGCGGCAGGGTAAGCGTCGCCAAACCCTCCAGGATTTTGAATACGAGCGAGCTCGTGTAGGTGCTCTAGTATTGCTCCTGAAACTGCGCAGGCATATGCTAGGTTTGGTTCAGTTATGAAGCAATGTGGTAGGATATGGCGTGTTCGGCTGACTCGTAGAGGAGGCGGACCAGCTATTTCGCCCCTTTGCTGTGTGAAATTGGCTTGCGAGACCTAGGAAATTGTGCTTTGCTCTTTGAATTATGAATTCCCGTGTGGATATTTTCTGATAGGGTTGCAAGGTAGGGAGATTTCCATTGACGTGTTCTCTGAGTAGCTGATGTCTCAGTTGGCTGCTTTGCAGAGCTTCCAGGGTTCACTGCACAGGTCAACCTCTCAGCAGCCGAGATCAAGAGACTGGCCGACCGGATCATCGCTAAGTCCAAGGAAACATACGATGCCGTGGCTGCAGTCCCCTTGGACAAAGTATGTACGCAACACCGTGATGACATTGCATTTTTTTTCTTTATCAGCAGCATGTTTTATGCAATGCAGCTTCAAATTGTTAGAGCCTATGTGTCGTTCCTGATTCCCATTCTGCATAAATAGATACCATGTGTCGCGGATACATATGTGCGTATTCTGATAAAATTAAATGCCCTAAATCTGGCTACACGATGTGTTTGTTGCAGGTCAGCTTTGCAAATGCCATTGCGCCGCTGGCGGAGCTAGATGCACAGCAGTTCCCTCTGGTTCAAGCGTGTCTGCTTCCAAGGATGGTGTCACCATCTGATGATGTGTGCAGGGCCAGCGCTGAAGCAGAGAAGCGATTGGATTCGCACTTTCTGCTCTGCAGGTGCATTGTTACTTATTGTTCTTATATACTACTTGTCGGATGTAGCTCTGGGTCATTGTATGTTTCCCAAACAGACATTCATGTACTCTTGAAAATAATGGGAAATCATGCATGTTGGTTCCTTGCTTGAGTTCTATGAAGCTATGGCACACATACTGTTGCCAGCTCCGTGAGCATTTCTAACATATAAATTCCATTCCAGCACTCCAGTCTTTTCGCTTTTGTGTAAGTCATATGGAGAGATCTCATTAAGAAAAGACGTTCTTAAATAAGCCGATTTCCCCGTTATTGACCTTTTTTTACCCAATATATTACTCGTGACCCTGCGGTATAAGAACCTCTTCATTTCCTGCAAGGTGACCAGGCAGCGTGAGGATGTGTATCGTGTTGTAAAGGCGTTTGCGGAGAGAGGTGAAAGAATAGGTCCTGAAGCAACAAGATTTGTCCAGTGCTTGGTACAATATTCGTGACACTACATGTGAAAGAAATCTCGTAACATAATCTCATGCATTACATGTGACACTCTCAATGCTGTATATCTAGTTATCATCAATTTGTTCATATTTGTTCCAGTATTGTTGATAGACACAGCGCTTATAATCTGAATATTTTTGTTAGATGTTCATTGCATGCATTCAATTTTAATTTCTACAATCATTGTTAGCATACATGACCAATCTCAGTTCTTTGTTAATGTTAGATCAAAGCTCAATCTAAATTGTAAAACCGGTTAATTATGAAGTAATTTAAGGATATATAATATATAGTGCTTGGATGGAGATAATTTGGCGTACTGCTTGACCCAGTTAGTATTTGGTAGGTAACATCTCTTGTTGCGGTGACAGGTGAGAGAGTTTGAACGCAACGGAGCAAAACTAACTCAAACCAAGAGAAAGGAAATGGAGAAGTTGAGGTCTCATATCGACGACTTAAATTTGAAGTATATTCAAAACATGAATGATTTCAACAAATTCCTTCTATTAAGCGAGGAAGAGTTAGCTGGAATGCCTCTTGAGTTCTTAAAGGTAAGCTAAGTAATAGGGTAAGCAAACTTTAGTGTTCAAATCAGCCATCCCAACATTATTCTTAAATGAAACTTTTGTCGAGATAATCTATTACTCTGTCATTTTCTGAGTTCATGGTTGGGCAGAAGTGTGAGATGAAACAAAATAGTGATCGTGGTATTTCTTTCTAATTATGTTTCACTATTACTGTTCAACTCAGGATCTGGAAGAAATAGATGGAAAGCGCAAAGTTCTGTTGACCAGCTACCATGTCACACCAATTCTTGAGCATTGCAAGGTCAGTTCCACATTTCTGCCTATCATGCACCTGCACATTTAGTCGCACCGTCACTTTGAGCAGTTGCTTGATAGCTTGTGATAACATATACCAGGAGAGTACTTGCAGTAAGGTATTTTTTTCACTACAGCCGTGTGTGTACTGTGTACCAGCTGCTAATTTATTTGTCTGTTTTGTTTTCAAGGTTGGCTCTACAAGGAAGCTGATTGCTGTTGCATACGGCCAGAAAGGTGGAAAACAGAACCTAGCCATCCTACAAAAGCTGGTATCCTCCATATGTCCAACTGCATCTTTAACTTCATAGGAACTTATATGTTTTGTTCACTGATTTCACTTTATCTCACAGGCCATAGAATCATTCAATTCTTCTTTGCATTTATTAATTGCCTTGGCAAGACTTGCATCGTTCTAGCTTCTTGAAATAGGGAATATTCTTATTGTGCTTTTAACATTTGGTAATTGCACCAGTGATGCTCGATTAATTGACAGCGAGCTTTGCTATCCAGGTGGGAAATGTGAAGGAGGGTCCTGATATCCAGACTTACTAAAATTGTTTTAAATAACCATTGAATGATTGAAATAGGACCAAGGGAATATAAATGCATCTTCTGCATGCATTATTTCAGTCTGGGATGGAGCCTTGGAACTGACAACTTGCAGTTATTTATATTTAGGTTCAGATAAGACACAGACTTGTGAGATTGCTTGGGTATTCCAACTACTCCGATTTTGCTATTGAACCAAGAATGCCAATGACATCAAGGAAGGTTTGTGGCTTTCCTGCTGTCAAATCTGCTTGAAAGTTTCCAATTTTAGCCAACTATGCCCTGGTGAATGCATTCTTCACACCAACTCTGAGCCAGTGAGCTTTCTGACAAGATGGTGTTTTCCCTACAGGTCTTAGAATTTCTGGAGGAAATGTCAGAACAGTTAAATGACCCAGCTAATGGAGAGCTGAGGTTACTCAAAGATCTGAAGGTTTGCCACTGATCATGCTCTTTTCATTAATTATTTCGATTTTTACTCTCAATATTCTCACTTCAGGTGAAGGAGGAAGGAGATGCTCAATTTGGCATGGAAGATTTGTTATATTACATGAAAAGAGCCGAACAGCACAAGGTTGATCTTGACATTGGTGAAATCAAACGATACTTCCCTGTTAAGCTAGTCATATCAGGAATGTTGAAGATGTTCCAGGATCTATTTGGTATAATTTTACCCATTAAAAACTTCAACATAAATGTCCATCATTAAGTATGAACATGGATATATATATTCCCATGTTTTCTCTGGCAGCACTACGGTTTGAAGAAATTAAGGATGTGGAGGTTTGGCATGAAACAGTTCGTCTCTTTTCTGTTTGGGATGCAAGTTCAAGCGATCATATGGGTTACTTTTTTCTTGATATTTTCTCCAGGTTTGTATTCTATGCTTAGTGGCGGAGTCTTAAAAAATTTAATGGCCTCCCATGCTATTTTCATGTTTAATTGAATACAAATACTGGAAGTTGTTTGGACACTTCTCATATAAGAAATATAGGGAAAGTTGGCTCCTGTCTTATATCTCTGTTGCACCGGTTATCATTGATATGCAACCGAGGAAACCAATTGTCCTAGATCTTAAACTATCTTTTTTCCCTTTGTAGGGAAGGAAAATATGGCCATACTTGTGTTGTGGCACTTCAGAATGGATGCATGTGTTCTAATGGTACACGTAAGGTAATTCAGGGAATCTGTATATTTGGTAATGTAATTTTAGCGTGATTTTCTTGTTAGAAACCTTGTAATGTGGATGTTTTCTTACTAAAGCAAAGTTAATTGAAGACTTATGATAGTTGAACCCTTACAGGCTCTCTCACAATGTTGAAATACCTAATCAGTGAAAAGTACATCTTCTGTCTACTTGAATGACAAACTGTTTCACTCTGTTAATTCAGTAATCTTTGTGACAGGTTCCGGTTGCAGTTTTATTATCTCAGTGCCCAAAAGAGTTTGATGGGAATTCAGCATTGCTGCGGTTCCCCGAAGTTGTAAGGATATTCCATGAATTCAGCCACGTGGTATGCATGTTTTTCCAGACAAATTCTTGAACCACAAATATTCTAATGATCTAAAGTGTCTTTCAGTTTTGTGCTTCAGTGGAGAATGTGGGTTCTAACCAATGCCGAATTGCCTGTTGTCTACTCATATGTTCAATATCAAATAAAATAATTGCAGTGATAATTTTTAATATCCTGCAGGTTCATCATATATCGAACAGAGCTACCTTTTCTAGATTTTCAAGTCTCCGCCTGGAGGGGGACTTTGCTGAAATTCCTAGCCTGTTACTCGAGAACTGGTAGGCATATTTCTTTTTCGTCACTAACATGCCAACATTTCTTTTTAATTCTTTGGAAGCTGTCATTTGTTGTATGTAATGCAACATTGTCATCACAGGTGTTATGAGAGCACTTCTCTTAAAATGATGTCCGGCTTCCATCAGGTGATGAAAGTTCGCTCATGATGTTTATTACTGAAACTATCTTCAAACCATTTATACTACCAGGACCAAGAATAAAAGCGTAAGACTGGTTCTAGTGTAAACTGTAGAAAATACTAACACTATCAAGTTACTCTAGGCAATTGGAAAACAAGTACTGAGTTCATTGATAAGAAACAATGTTTATATCATTGCATGGCTGAAGAATCCTTGGTTAAGCCAAAAAAGAATATATAGGATTGGTTGCTAGTGCCAAAGTTGCACTTATTTTTTTTTTGGCATAAAGTGAATTCGGCGACATATCAAAAAATACTTTGAGTTTGTTAACCTGGCGAGGCTTCTGCTAGTACTTGAACTTTTCTCTCTTTTCATGATTGTAGGACATTACAAAGTCTGTCACTAGTGAAGCTTGCCAGTCATTGAAAAGAAGGCGAGATATGTTCGCTGGCCTGAAGCTGAAGCAAGAGATCCTTTTGTGTGAGTCACTTTTTTATTCTAAAAGCACATGGAATGAGAATAATAGTTCTGAAAATATTATCTGGCTCTTGATGTTCATACACAATCGTGAGATGCTGATACATTTTGCTAACATCACCTGGACTTTTCTGTTGTTTATATCCCCTGTCTCTTATCCTTTTCTTGAGTAGAGTAACAGTGTCTTGATTCCATCAGGCGTTCTGCTATTCGAAATTCAGACTAGTTCTCTGTTCTCCACCTGTTCTTTGAATAGTCAATGTTTCCTACTGTTGTTAATTCGGCAGTCACTACCAACCCAGTAGCCTTCCTGTTATTGATTAGGACATGAATTATTAACCATAGGGTAATTTTCCAGTTACTTGGTTCTGAATCTGTGCTTTACCAGGCCTCGTTGATCAAGTAATACATACAAGCGAGGATGTGGACATCGATGACTTGATCAAAGATCTTCATCCAAAGGTTTGTACATTCTGAACAATCTCGATTCACTATTTTTTGATTACTTAACCGCTGAAGGTAAAATGCTCATTTTCTAGGTAATGTTGGGGATACCTTTGTTGGAAGGAACCAGCCCAGCCTCATGCTTTCCTCGTATTGCTGTCGGCTATGATGCTGTGTGCTACAGTTACATATGGAGCGAGGTCTGAACGAACAGTACTCTGGAAACCTGTTACTTCCATCATATGTTCTGAAATGAGAGAAAATAATATGGATTTGTACGTGCAGGTGTTTGCTGCTGATCTATTCACCACAAAATTTAAAGATGACTTGCTAAATCAGCATGCAGGATTGAGGTTTAGAAATAAGGTAGTAAATAATGCTTTTATAGGTTTGTTATTTTATCGCATATTCGTGACAGCAGTTCTAAAAATGCTTTTGCACCATTCCAGGTATTGGCTCCTGGAGGCTCAAAAGATCCTCTTGAGATCATAACTGACTACTTAGGACGAGAACCATCACTGCAGCCATTTATCCAGAGCAGAACAATGAACACTTTGTGAAAGATCATGTAGCCCTGGAAATTTGATTACCGTTAAGTGTTTTTCTAGGAATGGTTAATGCTGACTTCAGATTTAACGTGATTTCAGATCTTCATTTGCTTAATGGTCAATGTTTATTTGTGTCAAGATCTCTCAGAACAGTCATTACGTTTTCACTACCAATAGTTTCTTTCTGTGGCAACTGGCAAAGGAACGTGAACAATGATTGAAGAATAAGTTGGACGACTTGTAGAAACTTAAGCCTGAAATCTGCTTGTGTCAGTATGAAGCATGTCTTTGACAAGTTTCACTTAAAAGCCTTGCAAAATCAATATTGATAGTTGACGGAAATTGTGTAACGTACACACAAAGATACTCTTGACTTAAACTTTCATCTAAACAGACTGTTATCTTATACTCAAAGATACTATTGACTTGAACTTTCATCTGAACAGACTCCTGAGAACACTTCCTCTTTATAAGGCCAACATATTATATCTTTGACCAAGTTTAGAAAAATATTAACATATGAAATACCAAATAGATAAAATATGAAAACATATTTCACGATGAATCTAACGATACTGGCAACCTATATGTCTAGAAACTTGGTCAAGGATAGCCCAGTCAGACCTTTCCAAAAACTAATACACCTTCTATAAAGGATCGGAGGAGCTAGTTTCAAACAAATTGATGAATTTAAGGTAAACCAGGTAGTAAGGATAATAAAGAAACAAGGTTGGTCGATATTAAATGATTCACTATACAGTGGCATGCCAACAGTTTGAACCGGGGGCGTAAGGTGCTATACTTTCTTTTCTCAAAAATGGTGATTTCAAGCCCCAGCAATTCAATACTTCACAAAGGGTACAAAAGGAATGAAAGAATTAAGCTCTACAAGGCGTAAGAGCATCGTTTTTGAGTTCAGTCTACAATTTGCACACTACATTCTTCCACAAAGATCATCAATAAAGGGGGAAGGTACTCAGCACTCACATTACGCTAATTGGTTCTTCACGTTTTAACTTGCGGTGCCTCCCATCACCAGGTGAACAAGAACACATCTATCCTTCCCTGTAAGAGTCTATTTCACAATGCTGATCTTTGCTACAGCTAATATGAGAACTCATGCCCTCTGAGGGATATGTATTTCTTCATCCATATGGCGATGTCCTCAGCACAGGCCTGGGCCTGTGGTGTCTTCAGAAACACATCAAGCGTCGCGAACTCATGAACTGTATCTTTGTAGTCGAGCACTGGTGCATCCACATTTACCTTGCGGAGTTCCTCCGAGTAAGCAATCGCTCTATCCCTCATCCAGTCATGTTCCGCGATGATCGTCAAGGTCGGAGGCATGCATTTGAGTGGTGGGCCTCCTCTGCCAGGGGCAAGGGGGTTGGCAGCAGGATGGTCCAGGCTGAACTCTTTCTCTGATAGAAGTAATCTCCAAGCAAGTAAGCATGTGGATTTGTCGTAGAAGTATGAGTTCGCAAGCCTTATTTCCGAGTGCGTTGGAACACTTCCTATGAAGAAGGGATACATCAGAACCTGTGCTACGATCTTGACAGGGTCAAATAGCTTTGAATCTTCCACCGTCTTCCGAGTGACAAAATCAGCAATATTGGCACCACTGCTTACACCAAGTAGGACACATCTGCTCCAAGGAAAAGATAGGTGATCTGGTCAAACTCCAGTAAAACCAAATATACAATCGTTATAACAGAAGGAACTACAATAAATGACTAGATACTCTTTTTCTTAGGTAGCAAGGCAAGACAATTTGTCAATGACTTGATGTTAGTGAAGATCCAATCATTCTATCAAAAACTGAATTGAATTGGGCATTTAATTTGTTGAGGGGTCTAAACTCAGGTAGGTGCAAGACCAAGCAACGGAGGTTTGAGACGAAGACATGTCATTTAAGAGATCCCAAAAGTCCAAAAGGAACTAAAATGACAGCTCCTGATTCTACTGAAAGCATAGTAAAATAAAGCTTCATTATTAATAATAAAGTTAACATACTCAAGCTTTACCTAACCTATCCGTTCAAAAAATCCAGTGCACTTCTATTTAATTACTAATAAGTTAGGTCAACAAAGCATGACCGATAAATAATACCAAAACCCGTTATATTAAACTGCATACCCCACTAGTGTTTATAGTTATCGGATTGTGGTGACATCAAGAACCGAACAGTGATCAATTGGCTAGAGCGCACACTTGTGAGCTCGCCCGCCCGCGTTCGAGGCGCAGCCTCGGCAGGTGCCTCACGTCTACCTAAACAACGCACAGTTAAGGACCCATTAACCATGGCCTTTTGGATTTCGGGGACAGCATTATCAGTTATTTACTAAATATTTCCGAAAAGAAATGTTGATGACAATGTGAACTGGACAATTTCAAAAAGAAAAGGTCTATGCACATGCCAAGCGTCAATGAAATCTTAAAATGGCATTGAAATCTTCAAAATGTCAACTCCATTTGGAGTATGTACTCATCTTAAACTAATATATTTGGATATTTTCAAGCATCTATGCTGTGAGCCTGTGTGCCCAATCAGACTCCACACAAACAGGCAAGGAGCATGGCAGCATGCAAATGGTGAGTTGAACAGGAAGTACATGTCACAAGTTAAGTGAGTATAACTGCCAGCTGGTAAACAGTTAAACCTCTCCCGGAAGACACACTCACGTGTTTTAAACCTGCTCGTCCTCATAAGTCAGAAATGGCAACCCGCGGGAAATTATCACACTCCATGTTTAAAAAAATAATGGATCAGCTGAACTAGGGAACTATATCTTCATCATGCTCACTTAATTAGGGTAATTTTCATGTACGGTTTCCAACAGAATGTTTGCGAGCTGAAGAAAAATGGAATCTATCATTTGACATGCCAAGCGTCAAGCACATCTTAGAATGGCACTGAAATCTTCAAAATGTCAGCACCAATGCACTCCTGGAGAATTAATATTTGGTTATTTTGAAGCGCCTATGTTGTGAGGCTGTGTACCCGATCAGACTCCACACAGACAGGTAGTAAGGAGCATGAAAACGGCGAGTTCAACATAAAGTACACACCATAAGTTAAGTGAGTATAACTGTCTGCTGGTGGACACTAAATCTTTCCCAATTGACACACTCACGCGTTTTAAACCTGCTTGTAGTCAAGCAGCCAGAAATGGCGCGCCATGAGGAAATTAATACACTCCATATTTCAAACAATAACGGATCAACTGAACGAGGGAACTATATCTTCATCACATGCAATGTTTTCACGACAAACTAGAGTTTCCAGTTTAGAAAAAAAAATGGAATCTATCATTTGATTTGCTGACTTATTTGGGTAAATAAATTCGGTAGAGAAGTGGATATGTTTGTCAAAAAATGGGTGAATCTATCAAACTACTAGTTATACCTTGCGGGATCACCATGTGCAGCGATCCATGGCTCAACGGAGGAGGCACCAAAGGTATCGACCCCACTCCCGACCTTGCTCATCATGGCGAGGTTGGCCTGCTTGGCGATCCACCTGAGCACCCTGACCCCGTCATCGAAGGCGGCAGGGTACCGGCTCTCGGGCGCGAGCCTGTACCCCACAGCAACAACGATGGCGTCGCAGAACTTGGCGACCCGCCTGCAGAAGGCGTCGTTGGACGCGGAGCAGTTGCTGCCCGTGACGAAACCCCCGCCGTGGAACTGCACGACGATGGGCAGCCTGCGGCGCGCGGAGGGCGCGGAGACGGCGTGCGGGAGGTAGCCCCGGTAGGGCGCGGCGGCGGCCCCCGCGGGCGGGTCGCTGGCGCGGCGCGGGTGGGGGAGGAGGTGCGGGGGAGGAGGGGTGGGGAGGAAGACGCGGACGGAGAGCGCGGAGTTGGGGTCGATGTGCAGGTCCTTGGACGCGACGCCGTCGGCCGCGGAGAAGGCCGGGTTGGCGGGCGCCGTGGCCTCGTCGGCGCGGCAGGAGACCCCGAAGGCGTCGGGGGAGGGGGCGGCGGCGAGCGACTGGAGGCGGTGGCGCAGGAGCAGCTTGAAGAAGACGCTGTAGATCTTCACGCCGACGCTCGGCATGGCTCACCGCCGCCCGGATCGGCGCATCAGAGAGACGGGCGGGGCGGATGGATCCTCGCCGGTCGGATCTGCAACCGCAAATCCCGCCTCCGTCGAGTCGATGAGCAGAGATTCGGGGGAACCGCCGGAGATTGGAGCTGTTGTAGCTGGTAGACAGATGAAATCGTACTAGGGCGAAGGAAAGGCGAATGGGGTTGGATTTGGATTGGATTGGATCGGGTGGCGCGATGTTGGGGTGGTTGGGGGAAGGAAAAAAGAGCAGAGGGTAGGAGAAACCAAGCGTGATTGGCAGGGTGGCTATCTGCAAGGGATGATGATGATGGCAGCAGGAGCAGCAGCAGCGTACGGGAAAGAGAAGGGAAGAATCGAGAGGAGGTGGGTGAGGCCGAGGGAAGCAAGCAAGGAAAAATCGGGGAATTTTTTGGATGCAGGCAGAGGCAGGCGTCGGCCGCTCCCCAAACGTGACCTGACCACGGTCTCACTCCACCTTCAAATTCAAACCCCGCTCCTCAATTCCTCCCAAGCACCGGTGCTTATTCTACATTACAGGTTCTTAATTAAGCATTTTTTTCTAAAATAAATGCTTAAGAAAAATGATTCACTCTTTTAAGAGGTAAATACACCTAAAGTCCTACAATTTGTCCTCCATGTGAAGGTTTGGTCCTACATTTTGTAGATCGTGGTACTGCAGTCCTAGAAC
This sequence comes from Lolium multiflorum, assembly GCA_030979885.1. Taxonomy (NCBI): domain Eukaryota; kingdom Viridiplantae; phylum Streptophyta; class Magnoliopsida; order Poales; family Poaceae; genus Lolium; species Lolium multiflorum. The sequence goes on from CM061749.1 coordinate 309,541,950, forward strand.
TTGCGTTTGATGTGACGTCCAGGTCCTCAGATGCGGATTGGTCCTACGTGGAGTCCGAGTCGAGGCCAGCCAGGCGAAATCCGCGCCACGTTGAACATTTTGCATAAAACCCCCTTTGTCCTCCCGCTCCTTTTCCTCTGCTCCTTAAACAGATGCTCGGTCGTGCAGTTCGTCTTGTGTACAGGCTCTACTCGCGCCGCTCCACTCGCGCCGCTGCACTCGCGCCGCGGCGAATTCTTGTCGCCGTCAATGGAGCCGCCGCCGCCGCCGGGGATTCGCGAGCGGCTCTGGATGGATGACCCGCCCGCGTACGGTACGGACCCTTCCTTCTTCTCCTTCCTCTCCTCCGCTCTGTGTTCGTCGTTGCTCGCCGCCGTGGTGTTCATGTGGAGGGCCAAATCAAGGTCCGATTGATCCAATTTTTCACGCGGAATCCAGCCAAAATCAACGACTCGTTCTAGTGTGCGAGCTGTTTTGTCAAATCTTAGGCTAAATCGTCCGTTTGATTTTGTCCTGTTTCGCGGAAAAGCGGCTACTGTTTCGGTTCAATGTGATGATATAGTTGTTTGATCGTTGGTTTGAGGTGTTCTTTATGTTACCGTGAGTCTGTGGCGTCGCGTAGAGCAAAAAAGTTCAAGATTTACACACCTTTTAGAAATCCTTAATTCTGAATTTAGTGTCTTTTACTGTTACTGCATGTTCATAGTCTGAAACTGAATTTACTGCCTTGTTTTGCATTGCAGTGACTGATCCACTGCTTGGACCAAACCTGTTTTCCGTTGAAGTTAGCCACGATGGTAGTTTCTTTGGATTTGGTGCAAAATTGGAGTATCTGAATGACTCAATCTCAGTCTTCGACAACCTGTTGATTGATGAGTGGTCCAATGCAAAAGTCGATGAAATCCTTTCATACCTTGGATGTAGGAGGGATGAGAAGGTTCATGTCTACTGGATGTACCCTGGGAAGAGTTTGTATGAAGGATTGATGCCACTTGTCACTGAAGCTCACTGCATCGAAATGAGAAGAGCTACTGCACTTGATAAGAGTCTGGCTATCTTTGTTGATCACACCAATTGGGTGAGGATCATAAGATCTGACATTATCCTCTCCAGACCTGCATTTGCAGTACATGAGCCAGTTGCTGCTAGGCAAGGAAGAACTGATGGTGGTCAAGGATCAGTGGCAGCACAATCTACATCAATTGTTGTTGCACATGAACCTGGGGAAGAGTGTGACCAATCACATGTTGCTGATTCAGATAGTTCCAGTGGGAGTGATTGGTGTGACAGTGATTATGATGCACAGGATGGGGATGATGACTTGTTTCTGGACAATGTAGACATAGATGTTAATGACAACAATGAGAGGATTCCAATTGGTGATAATGAAGATGAAGCAGCACTGGATGACACTGACTTGAATCTGCAACAAGGAGAAAGGGACCTGTTACTAGCCAAGATGAATGCATTTAATCCAGAAGTTGACATGGATAGGCCCATCCTGAAGAGAGGATTGCAATTTGCAAACATAGAGGAGGCAAGACAAGCACTAAATGCATACATTGTCAGGGAAAGAGTGAAGATTAGGAGGATCAAAAATGATAGAACTAGACTGCATGCTGTTTGTGATGTGGGTTGCCCCTGGTACATGAGAGTTGGATTTGATTTGAGGAGGAGTGGTGGGTTTGTGATAACTCAATATGAAGGCAACCATAGATGTGAAAAGGTTTATGAAATGAGAGTTCTGACTGCTGCTTTTCTTGCCAAGCAGTTCATTCAAGAATTTAGGGACAACCAGAAGATGGATCTAACTACATTTGCAGCCAAAGTTCAGCGTGAATATCATATATTGCCTGCCAGATGGAAGCTAGGAAGAGCAAGGAAGGCAGCCCTACTGGAAATTCATGGGAATGAAGAAGCTCAATTTGCTCAACTGAGGGAATATGGTGAGGAACTGAAGAGATCCAATCCTGGCTCTACCTTTTTCTTGTCCACAAATAAAGTTCCTGTGCCAGGGAGTGATGAGGTTAAGGAGCATCTAGCAACAATGTATTGGTCATATGATGCCTGCAAAAGGGGTTTTCTTGCAGGATGTAGGCCACTGATTTGTGTGGATGGATGTCACATAAAGACAAGATACAAGGGAGTCCTTCTAACTGCTGTTGCCATAGATCCTAATGACTGCATCTTCCCCATTGCAATGGTGTTGAGGTAGAATGCAAGAGTGCATGGGAATGGTTTCTACAGACATTGAAAGATGATCTAAATATCACCAACACATCTCATTGGACAATCATGAGTGATAGGCAGAAGGGTCTGATCCTGGCTGTGCAAAAGGTGTTTCCTGAGGCAGAGCACAGATTTTGTGTTAGGCATTTGATACAAAACTTCCAAAAGGCTGGTCACAGAGGAGAGACACTAAAAAATAACTTATGGGCTATTGCTAGGTCGACTAGTATTCCAAAGTGGGAGAAAAGCATGGAGAAGATGAATGTTGACAGCAAGGAGGCATATATGTGGGTGGAAGCATTGGATCCCAAGTCATGGATTAAGGCATTCTTCTCTGATTTTTGCAAATGTGACATGTTACTGAACAACCATTCAGAGGTGTTCAACAGTTACATCTTGCCATGTAGGGAAAATCCTGTTTTGTCTATGCTTGAAATGTTGTTCTACAAAGCAATGAACAGAAATCTATCCAAGCAGAGAGATGGTGCTAAGTGGCATGGAAGAATTTGCCCAAAAATTAAAAAGAAGCTGGACAAGTTAGAACAGTTCAGTTTGAATTGCATTGTCACTGCAGGTGGAGATCACAAGTTCTCAGTGCTAGCACATGAGCTAGAGAGAAGCTATTGTGTTAACCTGTCACTAAAAACATGTGATTGCAACAGGTGGCAGCTAACAGGCATCCCATGCCATCATGCAATTGCCTGTTGCAGGTTAGACAGAATGACACCAGAAAATTTAGTGCACCCTTGCTACACAGTGGAAGCATACAACAGAGCGTATGGATTCAATTTAGCACCACTTAGAGGAAGAATTTTCTGGCCTAAAGTGAATGCACCTCCAGTACTACCCCCTCTGTTCACAAAGGTTATGGGAAGGCCGAAGAAAAATAGAAGAAAAGCACCAGAAGAGAAACTTGTCAAGGGAAAAATAGTGTTTACCAAAGCTGGAGGGCAGATCCACTGCTCTATCTGTGGTCGACCTGGTCACAACAAGAAGGGTCACATGAAGTTTATGCAAAGCCTTGCTGAAGATCAACAGAATGGTATCATTGGAGAAGATCAGGATTTTGATATGCCTGAGATATTGCAGGTTAGTACCACAACATTCACTTGCTTGTCTTCTATGCTTTCTCTGCTTTCCATACATGTAAACAAATTCTGTTATTGTCCACAGAATCTATTCCCACAAACACCTGATGAAAGGCTGGACCCAAGTGTAAGACATGATCACATGGTGTACATGATGAGACAGGAGGTAAATGTTTCAGTTAGCCCATTTATACAGACATAAAATTACTATATTGTCACTATTTCAGTTAGCTAATGCACCATTTGATGTAGGCTGCAGCGCATGCACCATCTGATGTACTGCAAGTACCATTGCCAGAGAGTCAGTTTGTGGTAGCTGCAAGAGAGAGCATGCCACATGGAGCTGCAAGAATGACTACTGCAACTACAGAAGGGAGAGCAAGAATGGCTGACAGTGCAAGAGGCAGAGGAATGGCAGGGACAACTGCTGATACTACAAGAGGCAGAGGAAGGGCAGGGAGAAGTGCAGAGACTGCAAGAGGCAGAGGAAGGGGGAGAACACTAGGACTAGCTAAATCTACAAGGAATGTAGGAAAGAAAAGAGCTGCACATGCTACTACAAGTGCAACTGCAGGCCAAAATGATGATGCAGCAACAGGTAACATTCAGAGAAGAGGTTACAGAACTGGACCTGGAAGTACATACTACATGCTATTTGGAGATGACAGACAACCCAGTCCCAGTTCAGTACCAGATTTAAATGACCAGTGCAATGAGGATATGAACATTGGAGAGGAGCCACTTGATTTCAACAACTTCCTGTCCCTCTAGACCTCCATTCCTATTTTGTAATGCAATGTACTTGTCCTTTCTGGATGTATTTATGTTGCTGTCGACAATGTACTGTTAAATGCCCAGCTGGTGACAATGTACTGTTAAATGCTGTTTTCTGGATGTATTTATGTTGCTGGTAAGATTACATATTATCTCCTGTTGGTGATTCATATGTTATGTGCCAAAATGCTGCCAAAATGCTGCCAAAATGCTGTCAAAATAAGCTTAAAAAAGTGTACCTGTCGCCGGCGACCATAAATGGGCGGCGCCGCCGTGCAGGAGTTGACGCCGGCGACCATAAATGGGCGGCGCCGCCGTGTTGGTGTTAAACATGCTTCAGATCACTGAACAACATATGCAACTGAACAACAAAATGTAATAGAACTAAATAGTGCCAACAGGATATTCAATATCCATTTTCAATATCCATTTTCATTGCTCAAATAGTACCAACAGGATACATTGTCATGCTAAAAACTGAAGCATTTGGGTACATTTTCACTCACACAGTCAATGCTTGAGCATCACAACACAAACACTAAAAACTAAGAAGCAAGTAACTAAGATTGACACCAAAATGAGCTCTCTCCTATCTCTACTTCTAAGATCCTCCAAATGTGCCTTCTTCATTGCTATCTTTCTTGCTTTCCTCTTCTTCAACTTCAGATCCATATGAGTAAGCTTCTCCCAAAGCAACGAATTTTCTTCCTCAATGTCTCTCACAAGTCTCCTACTAGTATCACTGACGGCTGGTTCCATTTTTACCTACAATGTAGGAATTATCACATTTTTAGCTGAATTATTCGTCAACAATTTCATGGAAGAAAAACAACAGGGGATATGGCGCGAGGAGAAATTACCGGGGATCCAGTGCCAGCCGTCCTCGACGCCGTGCTCACCGGCGCCCTCGCCGTAGGCGTGTACCAAACGGCGGTCTGCACCCACTCCTCCTCTGGCCAAGTCGTTCCGCCACCGCGTCCACCATGACCGGCGCGCGAGCTGCTTCCACTCGCGGCCATCACCTCGTCGAAGCCCCTCTAAAGTTGCTCCCTGCTCGCCCCTCTCCGGCACTGCTCGCCTCTCACTCCGACACCAGCTGAACGGCAACCTCCCGCGCCAATCGCCGCAGAATCGCCGCTGAATCGCCTAGGGTTTCAGACAGGGGAAAACAGAATCCGCCAGCGCCGCAATTTTCCTTTCTTTTCTAACTAACAGGATGTATTCACAAGTACTGGAAAGTGTAGGGGGCTATCAGCAAAAGTAACGCAACGGCCAGCGCGCGCAAATTCGCCAGCGTGGACACCACGTGGCGCTTCCTGATTGGCGAGGACCTGATTTGAACCCGAAATACAAGTTCTAGGACTGCAATACCACGATCTACAAAATGTAGGACCAAACCTTCACATGGAGGACAAATTGTAGGACTTTAGGTGTATTTACCTCCTCTTTTAACCATCTTTCTAAGCATCTTACATTGTACACAAAAGAGTTTAGAGATTTCTTGATATTTGAAAGAAGCATCATGTTTCCTTCGACGACATTGTCGCCTCATTGAGTTGGTGTTGCTTTTATCTGTGGCGGCAGAAACAACTGAAATTGATTTCACGACGAAATAAAAAATCATGAATAACGAGTGGTGCATCGGGCAAGAGACGTTGAAAAAATTTGATCGGTAGAATTACAACAATTTTCCAGAAAGTAAAGCTTTGCCATTGAGACGACATTATTGATATGTTTGTAGGTTCATCAAATTTATGTTCCTTTTATATTATGTTAGAGTTATATGCACCATTAATATCTCACGACTATTTTGGTCTTTACGAAATAAAATAAAAAATCTAAGAGTTCGCCCTGTCTCAGATTATTTTCATCCTTTGTCACTTATTGTACATGTCCTTAGGGTTCCAAAGTGGTGCCCATTCAGCATCCCTTCGTAGTTTTTGCGAATTTAATTGTAATTAGTTTTAACGATGGACTATTTTATATGGGATGCGCTCTTGCAGCCATAGTAGATATATAGTACTCCCTCCAATTTTGGGATGTCGCAGATTTATCTACATTTAAACAAACCCATGACATCCTTTTAGGAATAGAGTAGGCAGTATTATTTATTTCTTCTTCGTGAGGTCTATTTTTCTAGAGAAAATGTTCTTCTGATTCTAATCTAGCGCATTAATATGGAGTGGACGAAGATTTTTTTGTTTGAAAAATCTGATCTTTTGGTGAAACTAATGTCTTGTTTGATCCCTTGGCGAGACTATTTCAGATTATGACTCTGGGTTCGGGGCTAACTCATCGGAGAGAAGGGGCTTCTGCCGCTGGAGGTGGTGGCCGCCGGTGGCGTCCTCAGGTGGGCGTCCACGTTGTGGCTTGGAACCAAAATTCTTCTTACTTCTTACTTACTTTCTTCTCGAAAGAAATGCGAGGTCCGGGTCGTGTGTGGGGATTACGTGTTGGGTATGGTTTGGGGCCGGGAATTTTCGGGATGGGCTAGGAAGAAACTCTGAAAAATCAGAGAGCACTGACGTACCTATGAACCATTAAGGGGGGCCACCCCCCCCCCCCAAGGTCCGACACTGTCAGATAGGTAGATGAGTTGTTCGGGATTCTGGGGGATCTTGGAGTGGGCTGGTATTTTTCCCTCCCAACCACAAACAACCCGTACAAGTAAACGAGGTCTAATATGGAGCCAATGTAATACCGCTAAACATCTCCGGCGCCGTAGCAAGGTCGACGGTTGGCGCACACTTGGTGGCGAACCATCTACCAAATCTGGTGTGAAAATCATAGTTTCACCGGGGCAGATGAGGCGTTAGTTCTGTCAAGTGATCAAATTTATCAAATGTATTGTTTAGAGAGAATCCTGCATACTACTTATGAGATCCGATGGTTTCACGTGAAACTGGCCCGTTGTGCCCCCCAGCTAGAGAGCTGAGGACATGTGCCGGTGAAGATTCGTTTGTTTTTGTGTTTCTTCTTCTCCAGCTCGTGTCAACATGTCGGTGCGGCCATTTTTTACTCTGCTCCCAGGTTGGCTCAATCAGTTGGACCTAGCAGCAGCAGCAGCTAAGATTCTGGAAGCTAAATAAATCTTCGTAGTACATGGCAACGGTCAACGCCGAAACATCGGCAGGAGAAAAAACCGACTAATCTTTCCCTCGCCATATGGTCATCGGCTCATCGCAGCACTGCGTCTAGAAACGTGCGTACCTTGGTTCGTTCGTCGCAAAGATCGTGACCAGTCTCGCTCGACGGGTTTTGTAGCGAAACCGTGTGGCGTCTTGCGACCCGGCACGTAATAGTACGCGATACTGTTAGCTACAGCTACAGATAAGTTGGTGGCGGCGCCGGAACGTTCCGCGGTTCGTTGGCGTGTTTAACGGGCCACTTCAACGGAACGCACCAAGTCACCAACTACGTTAACGTACGCAGGCGTGCGCGTGCGCTATCGCTTGTGTGGGGTGACCTCCGGCGTCGTACTCGTACACGGCGGACCAGCGGCGACGGCGCCGCTGCGCGTGTGCGCAACCACGGCGCGTTGCCATGCTTGATCGTCCAAGTCGCGGTGGTGGCGTGGTGCCGTTGGGATTTCCCACGGGAAACTAGTATAGCTTGGTTGCACAAGGCCCAACCATGTTTGAGGTTTCGGAGGCCGTGTTGACTGCTTCTCAGTCTGGCTTGCTGGGCTAGCGTGCAACCAACCTACCTGCCATAGGCCATAGCCAATGCCCCTGGCCCGGTGGCCAATAAGGCGAATCTTGCCCAATAGCCCATGTATGAGATTTGGGCTTTGCCTGCCTTTTATACTTTTCATTTTGTTACCCAAAAAAAGCTCATCTTTTTTTTTTTTTGCTTTTCATATGGCTGAAGACAAACAAACCTGTAAAGTCATCTGGTAAAATTGATATTGCTGCTAGTCTTTATTGCAATTTCTTTTTTCTAATGTATGTGCTGCAACCACAAATTTAACCTTGCCGCACCAATGATGGGGATGAGCCAAGTGAGGGCAGCATCAAGGTTGTGGCAGCAAATCAGCTTTCATCGCAAACTCGGAGCTGCGGCTACAGAGAGACGTTGAGCATGCGTGCTCAACGTGGTCCGTCTAACTAGGCCGACCTTCGAGACACCAACCTTGCACAGTTACCACTCTTAGCTTGTCGTCGGATACGGAGCTGCCCCGTTGCTAGCTCGTGTGGCCAAGTCTTGCGCTGATTTTTAGAGTGGTTTCAAGCTACCGTTGCAATCAGGACTTTGCTGGTGATGGTCCGCGGTGAAGCTGGAGTGCATTGCTGGAAGAGGAGTGAGGACGATGCCACTTATCTGTAGCCTTGGCAATGTTTTTATTCTCTTCAGTGTACATGTTGTGTACATTGTAGCATATTATTGAATTCTTTGATATGCAGGTCCAGTTTGCGGTCTGCTCTGGGATCCGTTTTCTTGGACCATTCCCCCTGAAGAGTAAGAAAATGAGAAAGCATGCATCCGTGTCGAAGTTAAGCGGGCCTTCCAAAAAAACACACGTTTCGGTGTAGGTCGGCCGGGTCTCTACTATCGTAAATAACTAGAGCAAGAATTTAGTTTAATGCTAGCTATACCTGCGGATATTTCCTACCGAAAGGATATTATACGCAGATGTGTGAATACCACGTTGTTGCACGAGTTTTTTCCTCGACTGCCAAATTTGTTTGCTCCAATTCCACCACTTCATGTTCTGCCCGTAAATGCAGCATTACCCTAATGTTTTTGCCTCCATTTCAAAGAACAAAGATGTAGCATTGCATTCCTTTACCAATGAGGACAACACGTAGAAGAAATAAACCACATTATACTACTCCCTCCGTTCACAAAAAGATGGATATTTTATCTTTATCTAAATTTACATGGATCTACACACTAAAACATATCTAGATACATGCATATTTTGACAAAGTTGACACATCCTTTTAAAGATGGACGGAATACGTCACTTGAACAGTGTTGGGCAGAGGTGCCCCTGCAATTTCTTCTACTTCAAGCGGCGATTTGTATATACACCCCGTAGCTTTAATTATTACAGATTTATTTATGCTGAAATAGGTCCATGTGCGTGGAAATCACAACGGACTGGAATAAAGTGGTGGCAACAGGTACAAGGAGACAAAACGTTATCGCGAGAAAACTGGACCCAAATAAAAAGCAATCTTGACTTGAGTCTACTCTAGCTCTTGAGTGAAGTTGTGAGTCACCGGGCGCCCATGCCTGCCCCCAAATAATTGCCCCCATGGCCGTGACTGATGATATGATTTGATCTTCTCTCCAAAAAAAAAAATGATTTGATCACATTTCATATGGCCGTAAACTGAGCGCATAGCGTCTACGAAGCTCTGAAAAAACTAAGTGCACAAGTCAGCTAAGTCCTCCATCGTTAGATTTGCTTCGTGATTCGTGCTAGTTATCATTTGTAACGTGAGTTGTAACTGAGATTTGATAATATTCTCAGTCGACTGAGAAATAGCCATTAAAATACATTCGACTAACAAGAAGTAATAATTCATTAATGTTCCCTCCAATGGGTGCAGAAAGCAGGATGATCAGATAGAGAGCACTCTGTAAAATGTCACTAGCAAGGTCTAGGGTCAAGACCATCCTGATTACCCCCAGTAAAGCTACCATCAGCTAGCTAGATCGTTATTCACCATCAATCATCGGGAGCAGTACTCCCAATACCGCTTTACCAGGACATTGTATAGGAAAAACTTTAACCATTAATTTGGTCAACGAATTATGAGATATGTCACAAAATTATACTACTGAGGATACTTTTTATATGAATCCAATGCTTTAATTTTTATAGCATATATCTCATATTTTATTTACCAAATTAATGTTTAAAGTATTTTCCTTAAATTATGTATTACCCTAATAAACATATATGAAAGCAATACCATATTTAAAGTATACTAACCAGGCTTGTCCTGGGGTTTTGAGTCCTAACGAGGGCTGACCATGAGATTTCGAGACCCCAGAGGTGATGCTAGAATTCAAATCCCTTAACATTGAATGAAAAAAATGAACATAACTAGCTATGACATTGCGAAGGCACTGCCTTTTTTTTAGAAAACTTCAAAATTGTTCTTTTGCGTTTCAAAAAATCACATTTTTTCACTGAATATGTAAACATGCCTTGAATGTTCATGTGAAGGCTCCGTGAGAATCTTGTTGTATTTTGAGCTACAGGAAAAACAAATTTATGGTCACCCTCTCCGTCATATGAAACATGTCTTAGCTTTGCTCAAATTTGGATATATCTAGCATATAACTAAACTTAGAGAAATTTAAGACATATTTAATGGGACAGAGGGACTATAGGAAATAAAAAATATTTTTTAAATTTTTTTTTGTGTATCCCAAAATATAATATATTTTCCGGGTACTTCTAGCATACCTTCACGATGTGTATATGTATCCACATACTAGTTTTCAGATTTTTTGGAGACCTACAAATATGTTTTCCCTAAAGGAGCTCACTTAGGGATGGCACCTCAGGGTATGGGTACGGGTGGAGCCATCCCATACCCATACATGCCGCCTTCAATCTCACCATCACCTGTACCCATACCCGTCAATGGGTATAAGTTTTCACATACCCATCACCCGGCAGGGTAAATGGGTACCCGTAGGTAAAAATACCTGCGCTTATAACACATTAAATTGATCAAAAAATATGATAGGAAGTGAAGCGATCCTCAATACGGTCTAATCCTCACTAACTTACTCGCAATTGTGAGATCAAAAAGGGTGAGGTTCAGTCTAGCAACGTGAAGATGTGGTTAGGATAAAAATTAAGTAGTTTAGAATATTACAGAACCCCACTTTTCAAATTTAGATGGGTATATGAGTACGCGGGTATGGGTTCAAGTTCAATGATACTATACCCGTACCCGCTCTACTCGATGGGTATGATATTTTTTCATTTACAAACCCATGGGTGATACTGTGTCCCATACCTGTACCTCTATTGGACTTTTATCCGGCGGGTACGCCGGTCATGGGTACCCACTGCCATCTCTAAGCTCACTAGTGTTCGGTGCTTCGTGTAGGTTTATTGCCTTACGGTGGGATATTTTGCCTTTAGAAACAATTAGAGAAATCAACAAATATTTTTCTTGAGGAAAATAGAAATGATTATGTGTTGCAAATGCGTGCAACGCATCAGAGATTCCTCCTTCCTCTACATCCTAAAATGCACGACAAAAAAAAGCTCCAAACTTGCCTCCAATAGCGCTGCGCATGATCTTTCCCCTTGCCTCTTTGCCATACCTACATGGGCCCCCTTGATCTCGGGGTGGGTCCAGGATGGCCACCCCTGAGGGCCAGTCCTGGTAGTAACACGCACCATCGATCCCTCTCACGGGTGGTGAACGTTGTAGTTTTTGATTTCTATAATGCAAATAAGAGGAAACCCTTTAATCCAAAAGAAATTCTATTCCCGACGACCAATATAGCATGGACATGCACATGCATGATCGTGCAGTGACTCGATTTGTCTAAACAAAATACTATTTTACAATTATGAATATGACTATGTGGTGGGCAATGGAACCATGGTATGTATTGATGATGGAGGTTCCATTGCAAGGATATTACTCATCTAGGACTAATCACCAATGCCGTCTAGTGATTCCAGCGCCGTACATTTCGCGTTAACCATGAGATCTATAATGGCTCTGGGGAAGTTAGTTGTATCTTTTCCCTCTCGTATATCAACGGACTAGTGATAAGGGTTGCATGTATCAGTCTATCTATTTGGTAAAGGTGAGGATGGTGGTCCGTAACAGTCTACCAATATATATAGAAGAGGGCAAACTTGTTAAAAGTCTATGATGGATTGTAAGGGTTGTCCGGGCTAATCTATCTATATTGTACAGGACATGTCATGCGAATTGTTTGAAACAGTCTACCGTAACGGTAAAGGTGAGAACAAATGTCTGGATCAGTCTACCTATAGATAAAGGGCAGGACAGACTTACAAAAGTGTGGGTATGCGGGATCGCGGAGAAGGCAGTGATTGGCTTGGTTCTTACAACTGGCCTCACACCAAGGAAGTGTGGATGGGAACGTTGACACCTGGTTGGCAACAAGGATAAGTTCTCTTATGGGAAAAGTAACGCACATCTGTAGAGTGTATCAAATTGTGGCTGCCACTCCCTGTTCCGGAAAGGGAACTACGAACGCGGCAGAAAAGGAACTCCATGAAGTTTTGGTCAACATGTGAAGACCGACGGGCATAGTTTTGAGAATAAAATAAACCTTTTGAAGAAAAATGTTTACGAAAACTTGCATTCGCCTATGACTTTCTGGTCTGTGGCTGTAGCTAGTGCATGATACACATATTTCCTATAATGAACTTGTTGAGTACGCTCCTACTCATCCCTTTTTGAATCCCTGCTTAGTTATGGAAGCACTAAAGGAGAAACTACCGTGGAACTCGAAGACAAATGAGTCAACTGCAACAAGATGAAGAATCCAATCAATGAAGTCAATGGAGTCAATTTCTGCATCAGCTATAGTGAACTTGAACTAGTAATAGAAGGGAACCATTTTCCTAATCCTAGCACATAAGTAGTTAGAGTTCTATAGCAAGCCAAGATTAGTCTACGAGATGTTTTTTTGGAGCTTTATTTGAAGTTTTACCTCACAGTAAAGTAGGAGGCTATGTTGATCTTCTGTAAACAGTTCGTGTATCCTTCTATGGATATACCTTGGACTCACATATGTTTCTTTTGTACCACTTTGAGGGATGTAATATAAGTGAAATGATGTTTCACTTGTGTTATGTCAACGATTTACGTACTACACAATGCAGTGATATGCTGGATCACCGCAGCGGGCTCCAGCAGCATTGATGGGAGCGGAGGACGAACCAGCGGATCCGGCGCGGGGTGCGGCGACCATCTCGGAATCAAGGCAGGGGCGGCCATGCCATGGGGGACAGGGGCACCGGGCGGCCGGAGAGCCAGCGGAAGGAGGCTTGGGCTTACCTATCCTCTATGTCGCTCGTCTCTTTACGCGCAGATTTGTGAATACCACGTTGTTGCGTTGTTGCACGAGTGTTTTCTTAAACTTGTTTGCTCCAATTGCACTTCAACTTTTTTGCCTCCATTTCAAAGAAGAAAAGCGTAGCATCGCATTCCTTTACCGAATGAGACCAGTACGTTAGAGAATCTTCAATGGGGCGACGCATTTCGGATGCCGAAAATGTCTGCGCGCGTCCGTTTGCGTCGACCCAAATGGTCGAAATCGATCGCGCGTCTGTTTGCGTCAACGGTGGCTCCAGCGACACGACACATTTTTTCGATTTTACATTTTTATAACATGAAAACATAATTTACATAGTAAAAGAAAGGAAAATAAAAACCCTAAAAACACCTGCGCCTACTGGTTCACGTCATCGCTGTCGATCACGACGAGCTCCGGTACCATCCACGGCCAGTTGGGAAGCGGCGGAACATACGCGAGTGCCGCGGGTGGTGGTGGAGTTGGAGGAGCCCAGGCTGGTGGTGGAGGTGGAGGAGCCCACGCCGGTGCTGGAGGTGGACCAGCCCACGCAGGTGCTGGAAGTGGAGGCCCCCACGTGTTGTACGACGGAGGTGGAGGCAGCGGTTGAACCGGTGGCGTGGCCGAGTCCTGCAGTGCCAGTCGTAGGGCTTCTTCCTCCGTGAGGCCCGATGGCATGATGTCGATAGCATACCGAGGCAGCGGCGGCTGCATCGGTCGGTCCACCTTCGACACGAGGACGCCGAGCCTTGCGATCTCGTCGTCCGTCATGTTGTCCGGGTACTCGAACTTCCGGCCCTCCGCCATGGCCAACTACCATTCATGGAAAATGCACGAGGCGTAGTCGTCGTTGTCGTCCTTGGCCTCCTCATTGTGGTACGCCAGCGCCTCGCCGTAGTCCTCATCGTCGTCGATGTCGTCACCGTCGTCGTCCTGTGCAGGCGCCGGCGCCTGGCGTGTTCGATGACGAGGCGCCGGTGGGCGGTCAAAGGGGAAGTCCTTGTCGCCCAGGAAGTCTGACCTCCTCCACGGATCCTTCTCGGACTCGCGATAGGTGCACCAGCTGTCGTAGTCGATGGCCTAGGCGGGATCAGCACAGAGGTCCGGCGGCAGGTACCGCCGCCTGCGCCGGATCTCGGCGCTCCTATAAGGTTCGCGCGCAGGCACGGGCGGGACGGGCACCCGGAGGTAGCTCAGCCGCCAGGCATGTGCAGGTCCCCCAGCCATCGCACGTCGTCCAGTTCACGTGCATCAGCCGCGCCACGTGGACGGGCAGCGGCACCCTGTGCGGCCGCTCCGACTTGTTGGTGGCGCTATCGGACGCCTCGAAGTCATTATTCTTCGTCCCCATGGTGCTGCGGCAGCGCGCGGCAGTGGTGTTGGGAGTGGAGGTGTGGGCGATGGAAGGAAAGATGCCGGTCGACTTTTAAGGCTGGCCCCGCGGGAAATGATGCCATTGAAGGCGGCGCAGAAGCCCAGCCGCCGCCCGCCAGTGCACGCGCAGAATAAGTAGCCACGACATTGATGGCGAAGGCTTCGGCGCAGACACGGAAGCGCTGCCCGTGGAATCGATGCTCTCGATACAGGCTTGCTATCAGGCGGGTCTGGTGGAGAAGTGATGTCTACGCACGCTTCTATTTCTGTAGACAGTGAAGAGCAGAGGTTTGTAGAACAGCAGCAAGTTTCCTTAAGTGAATCACCCAAGGTTTATCGAACTCAGGGAGGTAGATGTCAAAGATATCCCTCTCAAGCAACCCTGCAATTAAGATACAAGAAGTCTCTTGTGTCCCCAACACACCTAATACACTTGTCAGATGTATAGGTGCACTAGTTCGGCGAAGAGATAGTGAAATACAAGTAATATGGATGATTGTAAGTAGTAATTGCAATCTGAAATAAAAATGGCAGCAAGCGAACATGTAACAGAACTTGTTGGAAACGGTGTTTCAATGCTTAGAAACAAGGCCTAGGGATCATACTTTCACTAGTGGACACTCTCAACAATGATCACATAACTGAATAAATAAATGCTACTCTTAAACACTCTCTTGTTGGATAACAAACACCATTCATTGTGTAGCGCTACAAAAGCACACCTCAAACCGGAGTAAACAAGCTCCACAACGTCTGGAGTTCATATTAAAGTAACCTCTAGAGTGTTTGTAACATCCCAAATTTTAAAACAAAGAGAAAATGAAATTCCCTTTTTCAAAAAATGAGAACCAACAAAAACTTTTCTTACATAGAGTGCTATGCATAGTTCGCATACCTAATATTTGTGTATTTCCATGATTGTTTGTTTATTACTGGAACCTATTTCCAAAACCCTAAAACCCTAACCATCTCAAAACAAAGTGGATCAAATATGAGAAACTAAAATAAATAAAAAGACATATGTGGGCATATAGTCCTAATATGTAAATCTTGACCCCTAGCACTCTTATTTTTCTAAATGGTGGTGAACCATTGTAAACCCCACTAAACCCTAAACCTCACCCCTCCTATCACCATCCATTGAAAAACAAAATAAAAAGAAATGATTTTAAATAAGAAAAAAACATATGTAAGCCTATGGCTATTTTTGCAAATGATGAACTTTGCTTTGTCTACCTTGAGTAGATGATTTGAAATGCTTTAACAAACCTAACCTAGTACTTACCAACAAATCAAAGTGAGAAACAAAAATAAAATAAAACATATGCATAGAGGCATATGTGGCACTTAGCCATAATACCAATTCTTGACCTAGGCACCCACATTGTCCCCAAATGGTTTGAACCCTTTACCCAAATCAATCTCACACTAAATAAACCTTACACATGCCTAAGTGAAGCAAAGAAAAAGAAAAGAATAAAAGTTAGAAAATAACAAAAACCCTCACATATGGTTTATGCCCTTTTTACAAATCTTTGACCTAGACCAATTTGGCTTTCACCATTAGTTGTATTATGTTACTAAACACTTATTACAACTTTTGGAATCAAAGAAACTCAAATCAAATCAAGTTTGAACTCAAATTGTGATCACATATGATATTGGTCAAATCTGCCAATTTCAGTCTGGTCACTACTTTGAGCCCCTGTATCTCAAGATTTTCAAACCAAACAAATCCAATTCTTTGCACCTCATCCAAGTACACATCAAGGTGAACAACTTTTGTAAAGGCCACCATATCAAATTCATCCTGGATCAAAAACTATGCTCATGCAAAGTTGAGACTTTTTAACAATCTCAACATTCTCCCTCTTTGCAAATTTTGCATTTCCTTTATTTTGAAAATTCCACCACCACCTTTGAGTGTCTCTGGTCAATTGCAACTCATTCAAATAACTCAATTTCAAATTTTGGAACCACATTGCATTGACCAAATTTGGCAAGAATTTGAGATTTGCAAATAGGCATCAATCTCAAACACTATTTGGCCCAACCTTGAGCACCACTTGAACCCTACCATGTCCCCTGGTCCCCTCTCTCTCTAAAACCAGCATAGAAACCCTAGATGGAGGCCACACATAGCCATGGCAAGGCCATGCCGGCCATGTCACCCTTGGACATGCCAACCCTAGATCCTCCCCTCTCTAGCTCGACCAACCCTGTCCCACTACTCCCCTGGCTCCCCTCAATGCACATGTGCCCGCCATTGCCGGAGAGGAGGTCCCCATCGACGGCACGCGTCGCGTCCAGAACGGCCCAGGCCATGCCGATCACGGCGTGGGCACGCACCAGAGCGCGCCACGGCCACCTGTCGCCCCGACGAACGACACCTCCCCCGGACCCCATTCCTGCACGCTGAACTTCGCCGCCGCACCAACATTCCGCCAGACACGCGCCCGTGCCCTCGCGTAGGCTGTCGCCGTCGACAACCTCACCACTGCTCCGCCGCCGTGCCTCACGGCATTGCACGCGCAAGCACGAACCCGACCGTCCCCTACCTCGTTAGCAGGCTCCCTAGCAACGCCTTGACGCCGCCTACGCAGCCCTGCTCTCGCCTGTCCCCTTCGCTCGCCGGAATCGCCGCGCCGCGGTCGACCTCGCCAGCACTCCACGGCCACCCCTCGCATCTATAAAAGGAGAGCTCATCCTCCTCAATTGAGCACGCCATTGCACTCCCCTCCCTCCTCCGAGCCTCCTCGCACTCTCTCCACTTGACATTGCTCACCACCGCCGCCCGATTCCGACCTCACTGCCCGTGCCTCTCCGCAGAAGCTCGCCGGAGCTAGACGCCACCCCTAGACCTGCGATTTGTTCGAGCAGCTCCGCCGTCGTCTGCAACGTCGCCCTACATCAACGCCGCCGCTCGCCGGAGTCCCTGCTCGCCGTCGACCCCCTAGCCTCGCCGCGCCCATAAGCCCTTCTTGTCGGAGAAGATGACGATCGTGCGCCGCACGATCGCGTTTTAATCCGACGGCCCGCTTTCCCCCGTACCTCTTCGGCGTAGATGACCCGCTGACATGTGGAGCCCCTTGTCAGGCGGCCCGTTGCGCACTGCAACGTAGCTGGGCCGGCCCGTTAGGCTTTTCCCGCTCAAGCCCAAACCATTTGAATTCAAATTCTGGAATTCAATGATTTTTTCCTTACAGGTGCTTTTTCAAAATCAAATAGAATCAAATCTACCCAACCAAATTTGATGAACTTTATATTGTTGAAAAGCTTATGAAAAGCTCTATCTAACTACACTGGTTTCACACTAAAATGTTTTGTATAATTAATGTGATAAAAAGAACAAGGCAAAGACTTTTTCAACTTCAAATAGTTATTAAAAATCAACCAAAAATGATATTAAGTTGATTTCAACTCTCATAGCTCACATTTCACTTACACTAATTGTTTCTGTAAAAATATGGTGTGGTTATCTTGAGTGATCATGGCCTAGTTTAAATAAGGGACTATATGGCTATTTTAGTTAGTTGATATTGTCCAAAACTATTATGTAAATCATATGAAGTGTTTTGCTTCATTTAAATCTTGTCCCAAGTACTTTCATATGAAGTTGTGACCCTGTTCTATATGCTCTCACATGAAAATACTTGGTGATATTAAATAATAATTAGTATTGTTAAATGGTATGAGGTATTCTACCTCATTTAAATTATTTTCCCAAATGATGATGATGGATGGTTGACCTTGGTCAACATAGATTCATACATGATTGTGGGAGGAAATTAAATCTTAAGAAGATTCAATGAGAGGAAATTATTTCCTCAAAGAACTAAATGGAAACTATCATTTACATATGAAATGAGAGGAAATTATTTTTCTTTAAGAAAGGAAACCAAATGCAACTAATATGTTATGTGTGCCATGATATTAGAATAGTTAGTGTGAAGCTATTGTGTGCTTAGTATAGCTCTTGAACCTTGTTGGGTGATTGTATCTCGTATTCGTTTTTAGACGCTAGTACTGGAGAATACTGATACGTCTCCAACGTATCGATAATTTCTTATGTTCCATGCCACATTATTGATGTTATCTACATGTTTTATGCATACTTTATGTCATATTCGTGTATTTCTGGAACTAACCTATTAACAAGATGCCGAAGTGCCTTGTCTGCTGTTTTTGGTTTCGAAATCCTAGTAACGAAATATTCTCGGAATTGGACGAAATCAACGCCAGGGTCCTATTTTGCCACGAAGCTTCCAAGACCGAAGAGGAGACGAAGTGGGGCCACGAGGCGCCCAAACCCTAGGGCGGCGTGGCCTGCCCTTGGCCGCGCCGACGTGGTGTGGGGCCCTCGTGTGGCCCCCGACCTGCCCTTCCGCCTACTTAAAGCCTCCGTCGAAACCCCCCAGACGGAGAACCACGATACGGAAAACCTTCGAGACGCCGCCGCCGCCAATCCCATCTCGGGATTCAGGAGATCGCCCCGGCACCCTGCCGGGAGAGGATTCATCTCCCGAGGACTCTACGCCGCCATGGTCGCCTCCGGAGTGATGTGTGAGTAGTCTACCCCGGACTATGGGTCCATAGTAGCTAGATGGTTGTCTTCTCCTCATTGTGCTTCATTGTCGGATCTTGTGAGCTGCATAACATGATCAAGATCATCTATCCGTAATTCTATATGTTGCGTTTGTTGGGATCCGATGAATAGAGAATACTTGTTATGTTGATTATCAAAGTTATGTCTATGTGTTGTTTATGATCTTGCATGCTCTCCGTTATTAGTAGATGCTCTGGCCAAGTTGATGCTAGTAACTCCAAGAGGGAGTATTTATGCTCGATAGTGGGTTCATGTCTCCGTGAATCTGGAGGGGTGATAAGAACCTCTAAGGTTATGGATGTGCTGTTGCCACTAGGGATAAAATATTGGTGCTATGTTCAAGGATGTAGTCACTGATTACATTACGCGCAATACTTAATGCAATTGTCCGTTGTTAGCTTAATACTGGAGGGGGTTCGGATGATAACCCGAAGGTGGACTTTTTAGGCATAGATGCATGGATAGCGGTCTATGTACTTTGTCGTAATGCCCAATTAAATCTCACAATACTCATCATAATATGTATGTGCATGGTCATGCCCTCTCTATTTGTCAATTGCCCAACTGTAATTTGTTCACCCAACATGCTTTTATCTTATGGGAGAGACACCTCTAGTGAACTGTGGACCCCGGTCCAATTCTCTATACTGAAATACAATCTACTGCAATTGTTCTTGTTTTCTGCAAACAATCATCATCCACACTATACATCTAATCCTTTGTTACAGCAGGTGAGATTGACAACCTCACTGTTTCGTTGGGGCAAAGTACTTTGGTTGTGTTGTGCAGGTTCCACGTTGGCGCCGGAATCTCTCGGTGTTGCGCCGCACTACATTCCGCCGCCATCAACCTTCAACGTGCTTCTTGGCTCCTACTGGTTCGATAAACCTTGGTTTCATACTGAGGGAAAACTTGCCGCTGTACGCATCACACCTTCCTCTTGGGGTTCCCAACGGACGCGTGTTGTACGCGTATCAAATTCCAAGAGGAAGAAGGCTTCTACCAAGAAGAGGAGGAAGAGAACTTTGATCACTACCCTCACCAAGGCAAGCTAGACTATTGCAAGTTATATTGTTGCAAGCTAATATTCTTGCAAGTGCAAAGCCCTTTGGGACAAGGCACCATTAGTCTTACCTTACTTACAATGATCCCATCCCAAGTTTTTACCTTACAAGTTTTTACTTGATTTATGAAGAAGTTACTTTTATAGTTAACTTTGGTCTAAGTTTAGTATGTTACTAGAGTAGTAAAGTTAGCCTCAAAGATGGCCAAGCAAGATAGCACCCCTCATGATTAGTGCTAGTGCTAATAACTAAAATTGACTACTCTAGATGAGAACTTGTGACTTGAATTGAATTTGAAACTTTGGAATGATGAGTCATTCCATTGAAAGATTTTTGAAGGTGAATATGACTTGAATGAGATGGTGAATTTTGACTAAAACTGATATTGGTTTGGATGCGATACCTTTCCAATTTTTGGGTACCCCCACAATACCTGATTATGGGTAGGGCTTAACTGGAAAGTTATACATCTTAGTATGGGTTCCCTCTAAACAAGCATCATAGGGGTTATGCCGAGGCTGCCTCCGTTGTATGAGAAATGATGTGAAATGAGGTGAATTGTAAGCCTGTGCGTTCCCAGGTTGATGGTCTTCACCGGGAGGCCAAGCTCATGGGAGATGTGCCTATACTAGGTTTGTAAGTGAAAGGTTATGGTTGATGATCCGCGTATTGGTTACGATGATTCGGGGTTATCGCGACGGATGAAATCAAATGTTGTGGCACAAGTGTGCAACCTCTGCAGAGTGTAAACCTATTCGAATAGCCGTGTCCACGTTGACGATTGGAAAGGCCATCGCTCCTGTCGATTCTTGAAAATATTGATGAAGTGGCTGGTGATTTTGAACCAAATTGTTTTGAATCACAACTGAGTTGTGGGAATGACACTAATGTTCCCACTTGAGTTAGTTAGCACATGAAAGAGTCTTTATCAAATACTTGTGAACTAAAATTGGCTTTATGCAAAGGAAACTAGAGCTTAGCACCCCTTACTAGAATTGATAGCACTTACACTAGTATTAGTTTGCGAGTACTTAAAGTACTCACGGCTGTGTCCCTGACTATTCAAATGGCCAGAATATGAAGATGAACAGAACTACCAAGGTGACGATCAGCAGGACGCCTACGACAACTAGGAGTATTCCGATGTCAAGCGTTGGCCTATGGACTAGAGAGTCCCCTTTTATTTACGCTTCCGCTATGAACTGTGTTCGTTGATCAATAAATCAACTATTTGTGTAATATGGATCATGTGATCTGAATTTGTAAGACAAGTATGGTTTGTAATGAATGATGGCTTATGATATTCGACTGTTATGTCTCGCAACAACAATATTCCAGGGATTGCGATGAATGGCATAATAGGCATCTGGACTTAAGAATCCGGGTGTTGACAGCATAATAGACCGTTGCAATTTAGACCGAGTACTAACATAGCATACACACTATCACCAATAGCTATGAAAGGGGGAATAGATCACATCAATACTATCATAGTAATAGTTAACTTCATAATCTACACGAGATTACAATCATAACCTACGCCAAGTACTACATGATGCACACACTGTCAACTTTACATCATGGAGGAGGAATAGACTACTTTAATAACATCACTAGAGTAGCACATAGATTAATAGTGATACAAAGCTCATGATCACATAAAGATCACACCATGGGAGAGAGAGATGAACCACATAGCTACCGGTAGAGCCCCCAGCCTCGGGGGAGAACTACTCCCTCCTCATCATGGGAGACAGCAACGGCGATGAAGATGGCGGTGGTGTCGATGGAGATGACTTCCGGCACTTCCCCGTCCCCGGGCGTGCTCGAACAGATTCTGTCCCCAAACTCTTCGTGGGAACTCGTTGAATTCGTCTTGGGTCGAGGGTTTACCTGCATCAGGGGTAGTGCTATGGAGTCGAGGTGGGGTCCCTCGGCGCCCAAGGCCGCCCCATGGTGTGGGCCTCCTCGTGGCCCCCCGTTCTCCTCCTCCTTCCCCCGGCCGGAAGTTTGCCAACCGTGCCTTTTCCAGGCGAGAAGCCACCGTGCGTTTCTGGTCAGAAACCCAACGCGACTTGACGCACGGCTGGCCCAACTTAGGCCTGGCTTTCACCGGCAAGACTCCGCACGCACGTCCGATGCTGGTGCAGGCGTGCCACCTGACCTATACCTGGTCGGAAGGTGATGAAGATGCCTCGCTTAGTTTCCGCATGGCATACACGTAAACATTAAATACGAGCCTCGATCGGCTCTCAGGTTATCCTGTGAATCGGCTCAAAGAGCCGATCCACCCATGATTCGTACGAGGTGTACGAATATATGGTGGTCCTGCTTGATCAAGATAAAGCTAAAGTGATCTACGACGATTTAGGGTTTCACCGCATAATCGGATCATCCTACTCACGATTGGGCCTCGCGGTCACGTACGGTGATCGTAAGCCGATCCTAGACAAGGCCTAAAAACCAACACGAGGTTGATCCCCGGAACATCCTGTCTAGGGCTAGCAAACTACACCCTACGCGTCGCTGGATCCTCCAACCCTTTGTAAGGCCTAACTATTGCAGATATTAAACTAATCCTTGAAGAACAAGGAGCAACCGTAACGGATCGGATCTACTAAATAATGATCAAGCGGGGTGCCGCCCCTACACCTAAGATAGGTGTAAGGGCGGCTAGATGTCTAAGGGTTGCACTACGACAACATATGATACGAAGAACAATGCTAACCCTAACACATCTAAGATAACTACGTTGCTCGCCATCAAAAAGGCTTCAGACGAGCAACGCATGGCAACGAATAAACTTGTACGCCTAGATCGCAAGATGCGATCTAGGCAACATGATGCTTACCGGAAGAAACCCTCGAGACGAAGGAGTTGGTGATGCGCCTAGATTGATTTGTGGTGAACGATGATTGTTGTTTATTTCATAAACCCTAGATACATATTTATAGTCCAGGGGACTTTCTAATTTAGGTGTGCACCTAACCGTGCACGGGTAAAACTCTATCTTTTAATCTAAGATGCGATCTACTATATTACAGATACACGGGCAATCTAGCCCAAATTCTTCGTGCAAGGCCGCTTCAGAGATCTTCCACGTGTAATCTTCCAAGCCCATCTCCTTACGGCCCATCTCCTGATTTGGCCAAAATCTGGTGATAACACATGCCCCCCGGTTTTGGTAATGATAATTTCAAAACCACTGTTTTTCCTTCGAAGGGTAATGTCGTGGCAGATCAGAACCGTCGCAGTATTCTTCATCATGATGATTTGCCTTCTCAACTTCTCTGCACGATTTGACAATTTTGGCTCCACCTCCTCGGAAACTGCTGTGGCATTGAATCTCTACCATATCCCCTTTATTTAACCGCTCTGAGCAGTTTGCCACTTCATCCCTTTGCTCTGTTCCGGCCATCGGCACCCAAAAACCCCCAATCTCCCGTAGCCATGTCCTCCTCTTCTTCCTCCTCCGCCTCGTCGGTCTTCTCCGACTCTTCCTCATCTCGCGAGCCGACGCCGGAGTGGGGCTCGTTGGCGGCGCATGACATTCTCGCCCCAACGACGTGGGACAAGGAGGAACACGATTCCTTCGTCTGGTCCGAGGATGACAAATCCTTGACCGACGGAGAGGGCGACCTTCAATTCCTCGTTGAAGGGGAAGAGGAGGCGGAGAGCGAGGACGACCGCTCTCCCGACGATTTCACCTCCTCCGAGGAAGAGGCGGAGGAGGACGACGACGACTCCTCGAAGGTTACCCACCAGCGAAGCGCTCCGCACCTGGTGGGACGACGACGATGACGACGGAGAAGACGAGGCTCCCGTAGAAGGCTACGGAGTTCCGATGAGGAGCCTATCAGCAGCTGCGCGGCGGCAGCGACGACGAGGGCAGCAACGGCCCTTAGATTAGGGACTAGTAGTAGTAGTCGGCTTTTGTCCTCTTCTTCTCTGAGTGATCGGCTCTTTCTTTGTAAGAAATCCCTCTATTAATGAAGAAAACATTCCTCAATTAATTTCGCTTCCTTGTCAACTTTGCCGATCGTCGAACGAAGTCGTCGTATAGAGAGCCGATAGCAGGACATCGGCTCGCAGTATAAACGCGATCTGAGGCCAAGCCGTCGCCTAAACACGCGGTCCAACAGGTCTAACTCACGTCCAAACCATCAGATTGAACTCCTCAGCAACCCACTAGGAGATTCATCCCAAATATCATGATTTCTGGCCTGAACCGATCCCGTTACCCTGCTAATTTGAGCTTATTCCTCTAGAGTCGATAGCAATGTATCGGCTTTATTATTCTGAAGTCGATGCCCTCCAAGATTCTGGACGTAACAACCTCTGAAAGTGACATCGACCAAGCCGCCACCTTGGTCCACGCCAGGCAAAAACGCCATAGCCGCTTGATTTGTCATCGGCTGTGCTCATGCTCCTAGGATAGGTATGCTCCCTTTGTTGGACTCACCCTTAACCTGATCTGCATGCTTACACTGGCACTGCTGAACTTGAAGACTTGCAGAAGGAGTTGGAGGTCTTGAGAAGGAATTCATCCAGTAGAGCCTCTCCTTGTAACTCAACAACGCTCCATCGGGCTTCTGCTTGTATCAGCTGTACCTCTTGAGTCGATGGCCATGCATCGGCTTTCTATAAAGTCGATGTCTGTGCATCGGCTGTATACCCACTATGAGTATATTTTTTTTCGTCGATTTTTCTATCGGCCCCCAATATTTCACCGCACACATGTTCACTCGCACATGTTCATCTGATTTAGGCCCCCGAGCCGAACTGTCAAAACTGAGATATCGGCTCTAGTTTAGCCAAGGCACCGTATTTGCACGTCGGCTTTGGTAGGACCAATGTTGATTTTCCTGACTCATCAGCCGACCCGCTGCCCAGTAGATCGACGTTGCATACAAGCAGAACATGTGGTGAGGATAATTTGGCCGATTGCTGGAATCGGCCTCCATATTGAATCGCTCAAATGAAGGTTTTGTAATGTTCCTTCATAGATCTTTGGGGCCGATCCCAAGGATCGGCCTCGCCACGTTTGCTCATCGGTTGGTTCTTGCTACATAGTCAGGCCGGTGGATAAGACCAACCTGACCCCATCCTGTGTCGCGTTGATGTGCTCGCAGTCGTCAAAATTGGGTGCCTCGTGTAATCCTGGAGCACTAAACTCCGTCGGAAGGACGAGCACCATGTTTGTGCCAGCCGATGTCTCATCATCGGCTTTCTTTGCTTGGGGCGTCACTCCATTTTCCGTGGTCGACCCTCTTCATCCAGGGTTCGCTGAATTTTCGCGCCGATCAGCCGCGCCTTCCTTAGCGTGTGCAGTATAACCTTTCGGCTTCCTCCAAGCCGCGCAATCGCTGAACCCTACGCTTTTGGGAACGGCTGAGTCCATCAGGGCACCACCTTGGTCGGTGGTACCTGTCTTCTTCTTCTTCTCCCTCGTCTTCCAAATCCTCGAGATCTTCCATCCGAGGGGACTCGGCGTGCCGAGGTGGGAGAGGCCCCCGTTGAACACGGACACGTTAGCCGCATCCTTCCTCTTCTGTCTACATTCTGGGCAGTTGCCGATTGTAGGCAATCGGCTCATTCCCGAATCCCAGCAGTGTCCGAAGAAGGGGCAGTCCCAAGGCCTATCCTCGTGTCTTGCTCCCTCGATTCTTCCTTGGCACGGCGCTCGTACTCCTCCTCATCGCGATCATGCCGACGATGTCTCCCGGCGTCCCTAGCCAGACGGTCTCTATCATCATCGTCGCTGGATCGTCGGCGTTGGCTATATTGACTCACATACTTATTGAGGAGGTGATCAGAGAGAGGTCGCTGATATCTTATGTTCTTCACTTCTCCCTCTGTGACATAGCGCTTTGCCATCGTGACGGAGCCGATCGCGTGGAGCGGCCTCCTCGTGTCCTTGCTACGAGAGCAGCTGCCCTCGTCTCCATCCTTGCCAGTGGTGCCCATGTCCTACCATGTTGATGCTGAATGAGGATCCTGGCTGGCAACCTTCAGGGTAAGTGCACTCCACCATGTTAACGGGAAGGGGTGGGTGTCGACCTTCATGGCGTAGTTGAAAATCGACGTCCTTGTTCTATCTCCATTTGGATCTGCGACGCCACACCGCACCGTGGTGGCATGGGAGAGTGAGTTATGCCATTTGCAATATGGCTTTCCGTTCAGCTCCACCGTGGGGATTTTGAGGCCTTCGGGTATCTTCAACTGCTTTTCCTTGAGTAGGAGGTCGAAGATTTGCTCCGTTTTAGTCACGTCAAAATCGAACCCTCTGGGGGACTTGCTTTACCCATTTGCAGGACACGGGGTTGCCCCGAGTCCATTCAGCCACCGCTACTTCCTGATCTCCCGCAGAACCTTCGTCTTCATTTGCCTCAACCAGGACTACCGCACGCTTGAATTTGTCCTGGTACAAGTCCGTGGCGCTGTTCATATGCCGACGCTTCGAACCATGTGCGCTGAAGGGTAGTCTGCTTGGGAGGCCATGTCCTTGATGGGTGATGCAAGGCCCACCACCGCCAACTCGACCGCTTCTTTCGCAGTCACACGGGCCGAATAACATCGGTTCCTCGATTTCTAAGCTGGATGTATTCCGCCACGGTTTCTCCACGCTTCGACGTATTTGAGCTAGATCGGCAATGCCGGCCTCGGCTTCTGAGTGAAACTGCATGTGGAATTGTTCTTCCAACTGCTTCCAAGTCCGGATCGAGTCTGGTGGTAATGAAGTGTACCATCCGAAAGCCGATCCCGTGAGGGACTGTGCGAAGTGTAGGATAACGTTGCATAGAAAACAAAAAATTTTCCTACCGCGAACACGCAATCCAAGCCAAGATGCAATCTAGAAGACGGTAGCAACGAGGGGGTATCGAGTCTCACCCTTGAAGAGATTCCAAAGCCTACAAGATGAGGCTCTTGTTGCTGCGGTAGATCACTTGCCGCTTGCAAAAGCGCGTAGAAGATCTTGATCACGATCGGTTCCGGCGCCACGAACGGGCAGCACCTCCGTACTCGGTCACACGTTCGGTTGTTGATGAAGACGACGTCCACCTCCCCGTTCCAGGGCAGCGGAAGTAGTAGCTCCTTGAATCCGACAGCACGACGGCGTGGTGTCGGTGGCGGTGTAGAAGTCCCATGGAGCTTCGCTAAGCAAACCGGACAATATGAAGTGGAGGAGCAAAGCTAGGGTTTGGGAGGTGGCCGGCCACTCAAGGGCGCCAAGCTATGGTCTTGGGTGGCCGGCCCCCTCCTTGGCCCCTCATTATATAGGTGGATCCCAAGTGTTGGTGTCCAAGTCTTCGAATAAGACCCGAAACCAAAACCTTCCATAGGAGGGGGAAACCTAGCCCAACTAGGACTCCCACCCAAAGGTGGGATTCCCACCTCCCATGTGGGGGGTGGCCGCCCCTATGGTGGAGTCCACTTGGGACTCCACCCCCACTAGGGCTGGCCGCCCATGGAGGTGGAGTCCCTTGTGGACTCCACCTTCCTTGGTGGTTTCTTCCGGACTTTTCTAGAACCTTCTAGAACCTTCCATAGAACCTTCCGCGACATTTTATTTCACATAAAATGACATCCTATATATGAATCTTATTCTCCGACCATTCCGAACTCCTCGTGATGTCCGGGATCTCATCCGGGACTCCGAACAAATATTCGAACTTCATTCCATAATTCAAGAACTACCATTTCAACATCCAACTTTAAGTGTGTCACCCTACGGTTCGAGAACTATGCGGACATGGTTGAGTACTCATCCGACCAATAACCAATAGCGGGATCTGGAGATCCATAATGGCTCCCACATATTCAACGATGACTTTAGTGATCGAATGAACCATACACATATATTACCAATTCCCTTTGTCTCGCGATATTTTACTTGTCCGAGGTTTGATCTTCGGTATCACTCTATACCTTGTTCAACCTCGTCTCCCGACAAGTACTCTTTACTCGTACCGTGGTATGTGGTCTCTTATGAACTCATTCATATGCTTGCAAGACATTAGACGACATTCCACCGAGAGGGCCCAGAGTATCTATCTGTCATCGGGATGGACAAATCCCACCGTTGATCCATATGCCTCAACTCATACTTTCCGGATACTTAATCCCACCTTTATAGCCACCCATTTACGCAGTGGTGTTTGGTGTAATCAAAGTACCTTTCCGGTATAAGTGATTTACATGATCTCATGGTCATAAGGACTAGGTAACTATGTATCGAAAGCTTATAGCAAATAACTTAATGACGATCTTATGCTACGCTTAATTGGGTGTGTCCATTACATCATTCACACAATGACATAACCTTGTTATTAATAACATCCAATGTTCATGATTATGAAACTAATCATCCATTAATCAACAAGCTAGTTTAAGAGGCATACTAGGGACTTCTTGTTTGTCTACATATCACACATGTACTAATGTTTCGGTTTACAATTCTAGCATGATATATAAACATTTATCATAAACATAAAGATATAAATAATAACCACTTTATTATTGCCTCTAGGGCATATCTCCTTCAGTCTCCCACTTGCACTAGAGTCAATAATCTAGATTACATTGTAATATACCTAACACCCATGGCATTCGGTGTTGGTCATGCTTTGCCCTAGGGAGAGCTTTAGTCAACGGATCTGCTACATTCAGATCAGTGTGTACTTTGCAAATCTTTACTTCTCCATCTTCGATGTACTCGCGAATCGAGTGGTAACGCAGCTTGATATGCTTCAGCCTCTTGTGTGACCTTGGCTCTTGTGCATTGGCGATGGCACCCATGTTATCACAGAAATGATTAATGGGTCCAATGCACTCGGAACCACACCGAGCTCTACAATGAACCTCTTCATCCATACCGCTTCGATGAAGCCTCTGCCGCTATGTACTCTGATTCTGTTGAAGACTTCGCCACCGTGCACTGCTTCGAGCTTGCCCAGCTTACTGCAGCACCATTCAATATAAACACGTACCAGATTGTGACTTAGAGTCATCAGGATCTGTTCCAACTTGCATCGGTGTAACCGTTTACAACGAGCTCTTGGTCACCTCCATAACAAAGAAACATATCCTTAGTTCTTTTCAAGTACTTGATATTCTTGACCGCTGGTGTTCCATTCCCGGATCACTTTGATATCTGCTAGTCAAACTAACGCATGTGCTATATCCGGTCTAGTACATAGCATGGCATACATGATAGATCCTACTGCCGAGGCATAGGGGATGTTACACATCCTTTCTCTTTCTTCTGCCGTAGCCGGTCCTTGAGTTTTACTCAATACCTTGCCTGGTAACATAGGTAAGAACCCTTTCTTACTTTCGTCCATTCTAAACTTCTTTAGAATCTTGTCCAGTATGTACTCTGTGATAGCCCTATTAGACGTCTTGATCTATCTCTATAAATCTTGATGCCTAATATATACGATGCTTCACCAAGGTCTTTCATTGAAAACTATTATTCAAATAACCCTTAACACTGCTTAATAGTTCTATATCATTCCCGATCAATAATATGTCATCTACATATAATATCAGGAATGCTACAGAGCTCCCACTCACTTTCTTGTAAATACAGGCCTCTCCATGACACTGTATAAACCCGAAGTCTTTGATCACCTTATCAAAGCGTCGGTTCCAACTTCTCGATGCTTGCTTCAGTCCATAGATTGAACGCTGAAGTTTGCATACTTTGTCAGCATTTTTAGGATCGACAAAACCTTTGGGTTGTACCATATACAACTCTTCCTCAATGTCTCCATTAAGGAACGCCGTTTGACATCCATCTCGCCAAATCTCATAATCGAAAAATGCAGCTATTGCTAACAAAATCCTCACAGATTTCAGCTTCGCTACAGTGAGAAAGTCTCATCGTAGTCAACTCTTGAATTTGTCGGAAACCCTTTGCGACAAGTCGAGCTTTATAGACAATATATTACCATCAGCATCTGTTTTTCTCTTGAAGATCCATTTATTTTCGACAGCCTTTCGCGGCTATCGGGTAAGTCTACCAAAGTCCATACTTTGTTATCATACATGGATCCCATTTCGGATTTCATGGCTTCTTGCCATTTGTTGGAATCTGGGCTCATCATCGCTTCTTCATACGTCGCAGGGTCCTCATCATTGTTATCCACAATCATGACATTTAGACAAGGATCATACCAATCAGGAGTGGCACGTTCCCTTGTCGATCTGCGAGGTTCAGTAGTTTCCTCGTTCGAAGTTTCATGATCATTATCATTAGCTTCCTCTGTTGCAGGCGGTGCAGGTACAACTTCCGGTACTGCGCTACTCTGATCAACGAGTATAGATTCATCAATCTCATCGAGTTCTACTTTTCTTCCAGTCATTTCTTTAGTGAGAAATTCTTTCTCAAGAAAGGTTCCGTTCTTAGCAACAAAGATTTTGCCTTCGGATCTGTGATAGAAAGTGTATCCTATAGTTTCCTTAGGATAACCTATGAAGACGCATTTCTCCGCTTTGGGTTCTAGCTTGTCCGGTTGTAACTTCTTTACATAGGCTTCGCAACCCCAAACTTTCAGGAACGACAATTAGGTTTCTTATTAAACCATAATTCATACGGTGTCGTTTCTACGGATTTTGATGGTGCTCTATTTAAAGTGAATGCGGCTGTCTCTAATGCATAACTCCAAAATGATAACGGCAAATCAGTAAGAGACATCATACTACGAACCATATCTAAGAGAGTTCGATTACGACGTTCGGACACACCGTTTCGTTGAGGTGTTCCAATTGTGAAAGTATTCCGCATTTCTTTAAATGCATGCCAAACTCATAACTCAGATATTCACCTCCACGATCAGATCGTAGAAATTTGATCTTCTTGTTACGTTGATTTTCTACTTCACTTTGAAATTCCTTAAACTTCTCGAAAGTTTCGGATTTATGTTTCATGAAATAGATATACCCATATCTACTCAGATCATCTGTGAAGGTTAGAACATAACGATAACCACCGCGCGATGCTACGCTCATTGGTCCACATACATCGGTATGTATGATTTCCAATAAGTCAGTAGCTCGCTCCATCATACCAGAGAATGGAGTCTTTGTCATTTTTCCCATTAGACATGCTTCGCATCTATCAAGTGACTCAAAGTCAAGTGATTCAAGTAATCCATCAGTATGGAGTTTCTTCATGCGTTTCACTCCAATATGACCAAGATGACAGTGCCACATATAAGTAGAATTATCATTTAGTTTAATTCGCTTAGCATCAATGTTATGTATATGTGTATCACTACTATCGAGATCTAACAAAAATAAGCCATTCTTTTGTGGTGCTCACCATAAAAGATATTATTCATAAAAATAGAACAACCATTATTCTCAGACTTGAATGAATAACCGTCTTGCATTAAACAAGATCCAGATATAATGTTCATGCTCAACGCAGTACATAATAACAATTATTTAGGCTTAAAACTAATCCCGAAGGTAGATGTAGAGGAAGTGTCCCGACTGCGATCACATTGACCTTGGATCCGTTTCCAACGCGCATCGTCACTTCATCTTTCAGTTGTCGTTTATTCTTTAGTTCCTGTTTCGAGTTACAAATATGAGCAACCGAACCAGTATCAAATACCCAGGTACTAGAACGAGAACTAGTGAGATAAACATCTATAACATGTATATCAGATATACCTTCTTTCTTCTTCTTGACAAGGCCGCTCTTAGATCAGCCGATACTTGAGCAATTACGCTCCAGTTGTCCCTTCTCCTTGCAAAATAGCACTCAGCATCGGCTTAGGGCCGTTCTTAGGTTTCATAGGAGGCGTGGCAGCTTTCTTGCCACCCTTCTTGAATTTTCCCTTAGACTTGCCCTGTTTCTTGAAACCGGTGGTCTTGTTGACCATCAACACTTGGTGCTCTTTCTTGATCTCAATCTCAGCAGCTTTTAGCATGCCAAAGAGTTCAGTAACTCCTTGTTCATGTTCCGCATATTGTAGTTCATCACAAAGTTCTTGTAACTTGGTGGCAGTGATTGAAGGACACGATTAATCCCCAGTCTGTTAGGAATCACTATTCCCAAGTCAATGAGTTTCTTCGCATGCCCGGTCATGGCGAGCATGTGCTCACTAACGGAGCTACCTTCTTCCATCATACAACAAGAAATGTTTCGATGCTTCATAGCATTCCACGCCGCATGAGTCTCGAATATAGCTTTTCATTCATCAACTCATGAGGATCATGGTGCTCAAAACGTTTTTGAAGATCGGATTCCGATGCACAGATGGCACACCGAACTTGAGAGTACCGAGTTTTCGAGTTGCGTAAACAGCTTTTACTTCATCGGATTCATCTTCTGGGAGGGTCACCTAGCGGTGCATCAAGCACAAATTGCAGATTTCCGCCGAGAGGAAGATCCTCACATGACGGAACCACGAAGTTGCTACCGTTGCTCTTAAGTTTCTCTTTCTCTAGGAACTGATTAAAATTGATTGAGGACGCCATCTCTACAACATATATTTGCAATAGTTTAGACTAAGTTTATGACAAATTGAGTTCAAATTTTAATTCAACATAATTAAAACCCTAGGTGAACTCCCACTCAAAACAATATCCCTCGCATTGTCTTAGTGATCACACGAACCAAATCCACCGCACCTAAACCCGATCATCACGAGAAAAGGTGTGATTTCAATGGCGAACACTCATAGTGTTCATCATATCAACCATATGATTCATGCTCTACCTTTCGGATCACGTGTTCCGAGACCATGTCCGACATGCTAGGCTCGTCAAGGCCACCTTAGTATCCGCAAAAAACTGTCTTGCACCCGTTGTATGTACTTATCGAATCTATCACACCCGATCATCACGAGATGCTTCGAAACGATAAGACTTAATAACGGTGCTACTAAGGATGAACACTTTATTATCTTGAGATTTTAGTGAGGGATCATCTTATAATGCTACCGTCGCGATCTAAGCAAAATAAGATGCATAAAAGGATTAACATCACATGCAGTTCATATGTGATATGATATGGCCCTTTTGTTCTTGTGCCTTTGATCTTCATCTCCAAAGCACGGATATGATCTCCATCATCTTCGGGCATGATCTCCATCATCGTCGGCGTAGCACCAAGGTCAATGGCACCGTCTTCATGTTTGTCCTCCATGTAGCAACTATTACAACTACTTTGAAATACTACTCAACATGAAATTTAAAGACAACCATAAGGCTCCTGCCGGTTGCCACAATACAATAATGATCATCTCATACATATTCATCATCATATCATGGCCATATCACATCACCAAACCCTGCAAAAACAAGTTAGACGTCTCTAATTTGGTTTGCATATTTTACGTGGTTTAGGGTTTTCGAGAGAGATCTAATCTACCTACGAACATGAACCACAACGTTGATACTAATGTTTTCAATAGAAGAGTAAATTGAATCTTTACTATAGTAGGAGAGACAGACACCCAAAGCCTCTTATGCAATACAAGTTGCATGTCGAACGAGGAACAAGTCTCATGAACGCGGTCATGTAAAGTTAGTCCGAGCCGCTTCATCCCACTATGCCATAAAGATGCAAAGTACTCAAACTAAAGATAACAAGAGCATCAACGCCCACAAACCATTGTGTTCTACTCGTGCAACCATCTATGCATAGACCGGCTCTGATACCACTGTAGGATAACGTTGCATAGAAAACAAAAATTTTCCTACCGCGAACACGCAATCCAAGCCAAGATGCAATCTAGAAGACGGTAGCAACGAGGGGGTATCGAGTCTCACCCTTGAAGAGATTCCAAAGCCTACAAGATGAGGCTCTTGTTGCTGCGGAGACGATCACTTGCCGCTTGCAAAAGCGCGTAGAAGATCTTGATCACGATCGGTTCCGGGCACGAACGGGCAGCACCTCCGTTTCGGTCACACGTTCGGTTGTTGATGAAGACGACGTCCACCTCCCTGCCCAGCGGGCAGCGGAAGTAGTAGCTCCTCTTGAATCCGACAAAGACGGCGTGGTGTGGTGTGGCGGTAGAAGTCCGGCGGAGCTTCGCTACAAACCGGACAATATGAAGTGGAGGAGCAGCTAGGGTTTGGGAGGGGTGGCCGGCCACTCAGGGGGCGGCCAAGCCATGGTCTTGGGGTGGCCGGCCCCTCCTTGGCCCCTCATTATATAGGTGGATCCCAAGTGTTGGTGTCCAAGTCTTCGAATAAGACCCGAAACCAAAACCTTCCATAGGGGAAACCTAGCCCAACTAGGACTCCCACCCAAAGGTGATTCCCACCTCCCATGTGGGGGTGGCCCGGCCCCCATGGTGGAGTCCACTTGGGACTCCACCCCACTAGGCTGGCCGGCCATGGAGGTGGAGTCCCTTGTGGACTCCACCTTCCTTGGTGGTTTCTTCCGGACTTTTCTAGAACCTTCTAGAACCTTCCATAGAACCTTTCGCGACATTTTATTTCACATAAAATGACATCCTATATATGAATCTTATTCTCCGACCATTCCGGAACTCCTCGTGATGTCCGGGATCTCATCCGGGACTCCGAACAAATATTCGAACTTCATTCCATAATTCAAGAACTACCATTTCAACATCCAACTTTAAGTGTGTCACCCTACGGTTCGAGAACTATGCGGACATGGTTGAGTACTCACTCCGACCAATAACCAATAGCGGGATCTGGAGATCCATAATGGCTCCCACATATTCAACGATGACTTTAGTGATCGAATGAACCATACACATATATTACCAATTCCCTTTGTCTCGCGATATTTTACTTGTCCGAGGTTTGATCTTCGGTATCACTCTATACCTTGTTCAACCTCGTCTCGACAAGTACTCTTTACTCGTACCGTGGTATGTGGTCTCTTATGAACTCATTCATATGCTTGCAAGACATTAGACGACATTCCACCGAGAGGGCCCAGAGTATATCTATCCGTCATCGGGATGGACAAATCCCACTGTTGATCCATATGCCTCAACTCATACTTTCCGGATACTTAATCCCACCTTTATAGCCACCCATTTACGCAGTGGTGTTTGGTGTAATCAAAGTACCTTTCCGGTATAAGTGATTTACATGATCTCATGGTCATAAGGACTAGGTAACTATGTATCGAAAGCTTATAGCAAATAACTTAATGACGAGATCTTATGCTACGCTTAATTGGGTGTGTCCATTACATCATTCACACAATGACATAACCTTGTTATTAATAACATCCAATGTTCATGATTATGAAACTAATCATCCATTAATCAACAAGCTAGTTTAAGAGGCATACTAGGGACTTCTTGTTTGTCTACATATCACACATGTACTAATGTTTCGGTTAATACAATTCTAGCATGATATATAAACATTTATCATAAACATAAAGATATAAATAATAACCACTTTATTATTGCCTCTAGGGCATATCTCCTTCACGAAGAACCTCACGCGTAGTGGATCCGACGCTGAGGCCGTTCCTAGCTGCGCCAAATATCGGCTCACATGCTCGATGGAGCTGGAACCATCTGATCCACTGAACTTGGAGAAGTCAGGGAGCCGATATTTGGGTGGTAGCGGGACCAACTCGTATTCGTCGGGGTACGGCTTGGAATAGCCGATTGTCCTCCTTTCGCACCATGCCGAACTGGTCCCTCAGATCGTATCGATCTGATCCGCCGTGTTGGCAGGAGTCGAATCAAGATTCGCCGGAGTGGCATACTTAGCCAGCCATGCTTGCTTTTCCAGCTCTGAGCCAACTGGGAGCTGCGCTCGGGAGGTTTGTTGGAGTGGCGTACTTAGCTAGCCACTGCGTTTCTCAAGATCTGCGCGTTCCTCCCCGCTTCCTTAAGTCCCCGCCGTGTGGTTTGTGAGTGCCCCATCAGCCCGCACGTATGTGCACATGTACCCATGAGGGATCTCCTTAGGCGCCTCATGCAAGAACCGGCACTAGGGTCACCACCGATCTTGTAGACGACGAATGCCGGTGACCGGCACTTCCGGTGCTGCCAACGCAAACGGCAGCGGTGGACGGGACTTGAGTGGCATCTCTCCTTGGTATGTCCCGCGAGCTGGTCCCGTCGGAGAGTACTGGTGCCTCATGATCTCCTGGATTACCCGAAGAGCGACACGCTCCAAAGTGTTCACCATTCTCGGTGGCGTGCAGTGAGCCACCATGTAGTTAATCTCGACGCAGGACCTGGTGCGTTCTCGACGGGGCGGATAGGTCTATTCCATCGAGCGCACCATCAGCGAGAACCCTTTCCACCTGATGCCATGTGAACGGGTTCAGGAAAGAGCCGATGAGGTCGCCTCGAGGATAGCTTTGACCTCGTCATACTTCTTCTTGAGCTCGTCGGTCAGATCCTCGTACGTGACTGGAGTGCGTCCGCCATCTCAGATGTAGATGGCGATGTGGTTGATGTCGAAGATTGTCCCACCGGGCGTGCCAGAATGTGTTGCGGTCAAAACCCACCGGCGAGCAGCGACGGGCAACACAGGAGAGCCGGGAACAACTTAGGGCTGCGGCTGGCCCGGTCCCTCCGAGCGACGGCCCGCAAAGACTCGGCACGCACGTCCGATGCCGGTGCAAGGCGTGCCACCTGACCTATACAGGTCGTAAGGTGATGAAGATGCCTCGCTTAGTTTCCATGGCATACACGTAAACATTAAATACGAGCCTCGATCGGCTCTCGGGTTATCCGTGAATCGGCTCAAAGAGCCGATCCACCCATGATTCGACGAGGTGTACGAATATATGGTGGTCCCGCTTGATCAAGATAAAGCTAAAGCGATCTACGACGATTTAGGGTTTTCACCGCATAATCGGATCATCCTACTCACGATTGGGCCTCGCGGTCACGTACGGTGATCGTAAGCCGATCCTAGACAAGGCCTAAAAACCAACACGAGGTTGATCCCCGGAACATCCTGTCTAGGGCTAGCAAACTACACCCTACGCCGCCGGATCCTCCAACCCTTTGTAAGGCCTAACTATTGCAGATATTAAACTAATCCTTGAAGAACAAGGAGCAACCGTAACGGATCGGATCTACTAAAT
Organism: Lolium multiflorum; assembly: GCA_030979885.1. NCBI lineage: Eukaryota > Viridiplantae > Streptophyta > Magnoliopsida > Poales > Poaceae > Lolium > Lolium multiflorum. The sequence goes on from CM061749.1 coordinate 309,579,183, forward strand.
AATGATCAGCGGGGTGCCGCCCCTACACCTAAGATAGGTGTAATGCGATGTCTAAGGGTTGCACTACGACAGCATATGATACGAAGAACAATGCTAACCCTAACACATCTAAGATAACTACGTTGCTCGCCATCAAAAAGGCTTCAGTACGAGCAATGCATGGCAACGAATAAACTTGTACTGCCGATCTAGGCAGCATGATGCTTACCCGGAACCCTCGAGAGAGGAGTTGGCGATGCGCCTAGATTGATTTGTGGTGAACGATGATTGTTGTTTATTTCATAAACCCTAGATACATATTTATAGTCCAGGGACTTTCTAATTTAGGCGTGCACCTAACCGTGCACGGGTAAAACTCTATCTTTTAATCTAAGATGCGATCTACTATATTACGTATACACGGGCAATCTTGCCCAAATTCTTCGTGCAAGGCCGCTTCGAGATCTTCCACGTAATCTTCCAAGCCCATCTCCCTTACGGCCCATCTCCTGATTTGGCCAAAATCTGGTGATAACAGTAAGATTTCTGAAACCAAAAATAACAGAAAATAGGAACTGGCGCTTCGGCATCTTGTTAGTAGGTTAGTTCCGGAAAATGCATCAAAATGATATAAAGAATGAATAAAACATGTAGGTATTGTCATAAAACTAGCATGGAACATAAGAAATTATAGATACGTTTGAGACGTATCAAGCATCCCCAAGCTTAGTTCCTATTCGCCCTCGAGTAGGTAAACGATAAAAAGGATAATTTCTAAAGTGACATGCTACCAACGTGATCTTGATCAATACTATTGTAAAGCATATGAGATGAATGAAGTGATTCAAAGCAATGGTAAAGATAATGACTAAACAACTGAATCATGTAGCAAAGACTTTTCATGAATAGTACTTTCAAGACAAGCATCAATAAGACTTGCATAAGAGTTAACTCATAAAGCAATAAATTCTTAATAGAAGGTTTTAAAGCAACACAAAGGAAGATATAAGTTTCAGGAGTTGCTTTCAACTTTCAACATGTATATCTCATGGATAATTGTCAACACAAAGTAATATGATGAGTGCAATAAGCAAGCATATAAGAATCAATGCACACAGTTGACACAAGTGTTTGCTTCTAAGATAGAAAGAAGTAGGTAAACTGACTCAACATAAAGTAAAAGAAAGACCTTGCAGAGGGAAGCATGGATTACTCATGTGCTAGAGCTTTTTATTTTGAAAACATGGAAACAATTTTGTCAACGGTAGTAATAATTCATATGTGTTATGCATAAAACATCCTATAAGTTGCAAGCCTCATGCATCGAATACCAATAGTGCTCGCACCTTGTCCTAATTAGCCTGGATTTCCATGGATTATCATTGCATTACATATGTTTCAACCAAGTGTCACAAAGGGGTACCTCTATGCCACCCGTACAAAGGTCCAAGGAGATAGATCACATTTGATTTCTCGTTTTGATAAATCTCAACTTGAGGACATCCATACCGGGACAACATAGAAAAGGATAATGGACTCCTCTTTAATGCTTAAGCATTCAACATAAGATTCTCATAAGAGATTGATGATTAATGTCCAAGCTGAAACTTCCACCATGATACATGGGTTTGGTTGGCGGCCCAATGTTCTTCTCTAACAATATGCATACTCAAACCATTCAACTCATGGCAAATCTCCCTTACTTCAGACAAGACGAACATGCATAGCAACTCACATCATATTCAACAAAGGTGTGACAGGTTGATGACGTCCCCAGAAACATGGTTACCGCTCAACAAGCAACTTATATGAACTAAGATACACAAGCGTCATATTCATCACCACAATAGTTTTTAGGCTACTTTCCCATGAGCTATGAATCGCAAAGACAAGGAATGAAATTTTTAAAGGTAGCACGCAAGCAATTTACTTTGGAATGGCAGAAAAATACCACATAGTAGGTAGTTATGGTGGACACAAATGGCATAGGTTTTGGCTCAAGGTTTTGGATGCACGAGAAGCATTCTCTCGTACAAGGCTTTGGCTAGCAAGGTTGTTTGAAGCAAACACAAGTATGAACCGGTACAGCAAAACTTACATAAGAACATATTGCAAGCATTATAAGACTCTACACCGTCTTCCTTGTTGTTCAAACACTTTTACCAGAAAATATCTAGACTTTAGAGAGACCAATCATGCAAACCAAATTTCAACAAGCTCTAGAGTAGTTCACCACTAATAGGTTCAAACTACATGATGCAAGAGCTTAAACATGATCTATTTGAGAGCTCAAAACAATTGCCAAGTATCAAATTATTTAAGACCATATACCAATTACCACATGAAGTATTTTCTGTTTCCAACCAAATAGCAATAAATGCAGCAGCTTTTAACTTTTGCCATGAACATTAAAAGTAAAACTAAGAACACTAGTGTTCAATATGAAAAAGCGGAGCGTGTCTCTCTCCCACAAAAGCATGATAGGATCCGATTTATTCAAAGAACTAAGATAACAAAACGAAAATAAAAGCACACAGACGCTCCAAGTAAAGCACATAAGATGTGACGGAATAAAACTATAGTTTCACTAGAGGTGACCTGACAAGTTGTTGATGAAGAAGGGGATGCCTTGGGCATCCCCAAGCTTAGATGCTTGAGTCTTCTTGAAATATGCAGGGATGAACCACGGGGGCATCCGCAAGTTTAGAATTTTCACTCTTCTTGATCACATTATATCATCCTCCTCTCTTGACCCTTGAAAACTTCCTCCACACCAAACTCAAAACAATCTCATTAGAGGGTTAGTGCATAATCAAAAATTCACATGTTCAGAGAGCACACAATCATTCCCAACACTTCTGGATATTATCCAAAGCTACTGAAAGTTAATGGAGCAAAGAAATCCACTCAACACAGTAAACGAGGCAATGTGAAATAAAAGGCAGAATCTGTCAAAACAGAACAGTCCGTAAATACGAATTTTTTAGAGGCACTTAACATGCTCAGATGAAGAAGCTCAAATTGAATGAAAGTTGCGTACATATCTGAGGATCACTCATGAATTTTTGCAGATTTTTTAGACTCTCCTACAGAGAGATCAACTCAAATTCGTGACAGCTAAAAATCTGTTTCTGCGCAGAAATCCAAATCTAGTATCAACCTTCTATAAAAGACTTTACTTGGCACAACAATGCACTAAAATAAAGATAAGGAGATGTTGCTACAGTAGTAACAACTTCCAAGACACAACAAAACAGTAGTAAAATAAAAACATGGGTTATCTCCCAAGAAGTGCTTTCTTTATAGCCATTAAAATGGGCTCAGTAATTTTAATGATGCTCTCGCAAGAAATAAGAGTTGAAGCAAAAGAGAGCATCAAAAGCAAATAAGAAACACTTTTAAGTCTAACCCACTTCCTATGAAAAGGAATCTTGTAAATAAATAAATTCATGAAGAACAATGTGACAAGCATAGGAAGATAAAACACGAGTAACTTCAAGATTCTCAACATGAAGAGGGGAACTTAATATTATTAAGATGAATATAACCATGTTTCCCTCTCTCATAATAATTTTCAGTAGCATCATGAACAAACTCAACAATATAACTATCACATAAAGCATTCTTATCATGAGTCTCATGTATAAAATAATTACTACTCCCAACATAAGCATAGTCATTCTTATTAATTGTAGTGGGAGAAAATTCAAAAAAGTAGCTATCATTATTATTCTCATCACCATAATCATCAAATATGGGAGGCATAGTATAATCATAATAAACTTTATCCTCCATAGTAGGTGGCACCAAAATACCACTATCATTATAATCATCATAAATGGGAGGCAAAGTACCATCAAAGTAAATTTTCTCCTCCATGCTTGGGGGACTAAAAATATAATGCTCATCAAAACCAGCTTCCCCAAGCTTAGAATTTTCCATAGCATTAGCAACAATGGTGTTCAAAGCATTCATACTAATAACATTGCCATTAGCATGCATATAAAGTTCCATAGGTTTTTTAATTTTCTCTTCAAACACCTCATGTCCTAACTCAAGATAAATTTCATAAAGATCTCTAATTTTTTTTGTTGTTTTCCATTAAGCCTAACTAGTGAAATAAAAATAAGAAACAAAAAGATATAATTGCAGGATCTAAAGGAAATAGCTTCGAGCACTCACACACCGGCAACAGTGCTAGGAAATAGCTTAGTAGTCGGAGGATGTGAATACCTTTTACCTTACCTCCCAACGGCGCCTTAAAATAGCTTGATGTCTATGCACGCTTCTATTCCTAGTAGACAAGGTTGGGCCTCCAAGAGCAGAGGTTTGTAGAACAGCAGCAAGTTTCCCTTAAGTGAATCACCCAAGGTTTATCGAACTCAGGAGGTAGAGGTCAAAGATATCCCTCTCAAGCAACCCTGCAATTAAGATACAAGAAGTCTCGTGTGTCCCCAACACACCTAATACACTTGTCAGATGTATAGGTGCACTAGTTCGGCGAAGAGATAGTGAAATACAAGTAATATGGATGATTGTAAGTAGTAATTGCAATCTGAAATAAAAATGGCAGCAAGCGAACATGTAGCAGAACTTGTTGGAAACGGTGTTTCAATGCTTAGAAACAAGGCCTAGGGATCATACTTTCACTAGTGGACACTCTCAACAATGATCACATAACTGAATAAATAAATGCTACTCTTAAACACTCTCATAACAAACACCATTCATTGTGTAGGGCTACAAAAGCACACCTCAAATCGGAGTAAACAAGCTCCACAACGTCCGGAGTTCATATTAAAGTAACCTCTAGAGTGCATAATAGACCGTTGCAATTTAGACCGAGTACTAACATAGCATACACACTGTCACCAATAGCTATGAAAGGGGGAATAGATCACATCAATACTATCATAGTAATAGTTAACTTCATAATCTACAAGAGACTACAATCATAACCTACGCCAAGTACTACATGATGCACACACTGTCAACTTTACATCATGGAGGAGGAATAGAGTACTTTAATAACATCACTAGAGTAGCACATAGATTAATAGTGATACAAAGCTCATGATCACATAAAGATCACACCAAGGGAGAGAGAGATGAACCACATAGCTACCGGTAGAGCCCCTAGCCTCGGGGAGAACTACTCCCTCCTCATCATGGGAGACAGCAACGGCGATGAAGATGGCGGTGGTGTCGATGGAGATGACTTCCGGGGGCACTTCCCCGTCCCGGCGGCGTGCCGAACAGAGATTCTGTCTCCCCGAAACTTGTCTTCGCGATGGCGACGACTACGGAACTCTTCGTGGAATATCGTCGGTTTTCTTAGGGTTTTCACATCTGGGAGCATATATAGGCGAAGGGGCTATGTCGGTGGAGTCCCGAGGTGGGGTCCCCACCTGGTGGCGCGGCCAAGGGGTGGCCCGCACCCCCCTATGGTGTGGGCTCCTCGTGGCCCCCTTCGTCTCTCCTTCGGACTCCGTGAAGCCCCTGGAAAATAAGAACGTGGCCTTTTGTTTCGTTCAATTGAGAATATTTCCGTGTAAGATTTCTGAAACCAAAAACAGCAGAAAACAGGAACTGGCGCTTCGACATCTTATTAATAGGTTAGTTCTGGAAAATGCATCAAAATGATATAAAGTATGAATAAAACATGTAGGTATTGTCATAAAACTAGCATGTAACATAAGAAATTATAGATACGTTTGAGACGTATCAAGAAGCGAGCGATCACTTGGGCCGTCCGCCCGATGTATTCCAGGCGCAAATATGCGCCTGGTTGCGGCGCCTGCGGACGGCCCGGTCACGATATGTCTCCCCGCTAGAGCGTGTTCCAGATGCATTTTCTGCATGGACGGACACGAACGATCGCTCAACGGAGATGGCCGTAGAAGAAATAAACGACACTATGGTACCTCACTTGAACAGCAGTGTTGGGCAGAGTTTTTTATAGATAAAAGGCAATACTGCCTGACTTTAAATTAATAAAGCCTGGAACGGTTCAATAAGGTTATCGGACTACAAGAGCTGCGTCATACAGCTTAGCCAAGATAAAAACATGAGCGGATACAGTCTAGCAAGAACACAAAGAGAGATACAGTGGTTAAGACACACCCAGGACGATGCTACTGCGACTAGATAGGCCCCCTCATGGCCTCCTCAGGAACTTGGCGCGGCAGATGTACTTCTGTTGCTGGAAGAGGAGGGCTCCCTGGAAGCGGAGTAGAGTTCACGAAGGGAGTTGATCATCCAGCAGATACCTTCCTTGTCGCTAGTCCTGGAGTTGATACTCCACAGCTACAGAAACACCATAGATTTAAAAATAACATCAGATGAATGGTTTAGCACCTTCTTCTCAATGTTACGAACTTGCCACATCGCCCACGACTATGCAAGAAACAAAAGCCAGAGTAATCTACGCGGGCGCCCTGTAAGGCTAGAAAGAATATGATGAAATTGCGCAAAGTTGGCAGGGTGCCAGCTACACCCAAGTAGCTGGCGAAGAACACTCCAGGCAAAGACCGCAAGCGAGCACAAGAAGAATATATGCGACGCATCCTCTGGTAAGCCACAAAGAGCACATGAACCGTTGGAAGAGCCATGTCGAATAGCAAGCTGAAACGCAGAAGGAAGCTTATCAAGAGCTAACTGCCAAGCAAAGATCTTAATCTTGAGCGGGACCGCCGCCTTCCAAAGGTCACACCAATGCACAACCATCGCCCCTTACGACAGCTTGGCGTACAGGTACTTTGCAGAGTACCTCCCCGCCTCCTCTAAGTGCCAAATCACCTTGTGCAATTTCTTCTACTGATAGGAACATTTAGACGGCGATCTGTATATATAATCCGTTATTAGACTTATGCTAAAAATAGGTCTATGTTCGCTGGAAAGCCATGAGAGTGGACTAGAGTGATGGCACCAGCTGCAAGGAGACAAAACGTTATCACGAGAAAACTGAACCCAAAAAAAGCAATCTTGACGTGATTTGATGAATGATATTTCTTATGGCTGTCAAGCCGATCCCGTTCATCGTGTCAGAACGAAGGCATGGCGCACCGATCATCAGGCGCTACGTAGTGGAACTTGTGCCAGCCCGCGCGCGGGCGTCTGTTGACGCGTGCGTGTGTGTTGCGTCCCATGTGGCAACCAAGCACGGTGCCGGTGGCAGTGCGACACGGTGCCGAAGAGGAGTGCGACACTGTAAACGGTAAGCACATAAATATCCCCAAAACTGAGCACATAACGTCTACGAAACTACAAAAAACTACGCGCACATGCAAGTTTTTTTTTTTACGTAGCTGATGTGAAATACATTCCACATAACAAGAAGTAATAATTCATTAATGTTCCCTCCAGTGAGTGCACAAAGCAGGATGATCAGATAGAGAGCAGTCGGTAAAATGTCACTAGCAAGGTCTAGGGTCAAGACCATCCAGATTAAGCCTAGTGAAGCTACCATTAGCTAGCTAGATCATCATTCATCATCAATCACCGGGAGCAGTACTGTAGCAATCACTGTATGCAGTTACTGTTCATATAAATCTTCTAAATTTGGTCAACGAAATCTGGCATATATATCATATTTTATTTACCAAAGTAATGGTTAAAGTTTTTTTCTTAAAGTGTGTATTGCCCAATAAACTGATATGAAAGGAGTGCCGTATTCAAAATATACAAACTAGGCCATGTCCTGGGATTTTGAGTCCTAACAAGGGCCGACCATGAGATTTTCGAGGTCCCATAGGTGAAGCTAGAATTCAAATTCCTTACTATTGAATGAAAAAATGACCATAACTAGCCACCATGACATGGCGAAAGCAGATTTGCGTCACCTGGGCACTAACCTTTCCTTTTTAGAAAATTTTAAAATTATACCTTTTAGTTTAAGAAAATCAATTTTTTTTTACTGCATACGTACACATGCCTTGAATGTGCGAAGGCTCCGTAGGAATCTTGTTGTATTTTGGGCTATAGGAAAAACAAATTTATGGTCGTCTTCCTCCATCTTATGAAACATGTCTTAACTTTGTCTAACTTTAGATATATCTAATATACATCCAAATTTAGACAAAGCTAAGACATGTTTCATGGGACAGAGGAAATATGTAGAAAAAACAACTCTTTTTATTTTTCTAAATTGTCCAAAATATAATATATTTTCTCGGTACTTCTAGCATACCTTCACGATATGTACATGTATCCGCATACTAGTTTTCAGATTTTTTTTGGGGACCTACAAATATGTTTTTTAAAGGAGCTTACTAGTGTTCGGTGCTTCGTGTTGCGTTTGTTGCGTTAGGGTGGGATATTTTGCCTTTAGAACCAATTAGAGAAATTAACAAGTATTTTTCTTGAGGAAAGTATAAATAATTATGTGTTCAAATCGATGGAACACATCAGAGATTGCTCCTTCCTCTCCTCCCTAAAACGCACGACATAAAAAGCTCCAAACTTGCCTCGAATGGCGCTTCCGCATGATCTTTTCCCTTGCCTCTTATTCCATACCTACATGGGCCCCCTTGATCTCGGGGGTCCATGACGGCCGCCCCTGAGGGCCAGTCTTGATAGCAACACACACCATCGATCCCTCTCACGACTGGTGACCATTGAAGCTTTTGATTTCTATAATGGAAATCAGAGGAAACCCTTTAATCCAAAAATAATTCTAATCCTGAACGACCAATATAGCATGGGCATGCACATGCATGATCATGCAATGACTCGATTTGTCTAAACACAATTTGTCTAAATATTATTACTCTACTAGTTTTCAATCCATATAGCGGAAAACCAAAAGTGATCTCGGGTGCATATGCACCCGGTATATATAAAACATATTTCATAAAGTTAAAAAAATTAGAATTTTTTTTTGTATGTATAGATACATGTTTTATGTGCGCACGTAAAGTTTCACATAAAACTGATATTTTTTGTGCTCTGTGTAAAAAAGACAAACAAATATCTCGTCAAATGGACTATTTTAGCACTAAAATTTGTGTTTTTTACACATAACACAAAACATATCGGTTTTGCTGAAACAACTTTGTGAGCATGCAACATGTCAAGATATACAACCAACAATTTTTTATTTTTGACATTTGAGAATATGTTTAAAATGCATTTGAAATAAAGGGTGCATATGCACTCGGGCGCAGAGAAACACCGTACCCTCATATAGAACTAACTTAATTGTTGTACAGATGATGTCACTCAGTTCCATGTGCAATTTATGTGTAATTGGCGAAAGAAGGTGCAATTTGTAATTGTCATATGCACAAATCACAATTCATGATACAAATTTAACAGTATTAGAGTTGAACCAGAACTAGCAAAAGGATCATGTAAACACGTTATATTGCACGCACAGATTCGTACAGTCGCATCCACTCCTTGGCAGCTTATATATGGCCATTGTAATCCTGTCCCGAGTATACATGTTCAGTCGTTATTGCAACATTAGCTGTCACCTATCTCGCTCTTAACTCTCTAGCTAGTGGCACCATATGGGGAGCAGCTAGCTAGGGGAAATTCCAACTCGTGGCTAAGAGCGACATGGACAAGATATATATGAGAACGTAGGGTGCAGCTACAAAGGAAGATCGGCAACGAACACAGCATTATCGGCCAGCCCGGGGCAAAATCAATCAATTATAATCAAGGTATGCTTTCTTGAACCACTCTCTATCTTGAGTTCTGGACTCAGCTCGATCTGATCCTTGTTAATTACGTTCTGTTATCGTAGGGGTGTAAATTAATCACATGTTGATACTTTGTCAGCAGCAATTTGAGGCGTTAGTGTAGTCATGTCTCTGAAAGTGGTGTACATCTGTAGGGTCACCCGATCGAGCTGTTCATAGTTCAGACCATGGAAGCTGTAGAATTAGAATCAAAAGGCTCGCATGGTGGCGACGCCGACCGCCGGACGTCCAGGAATGATCGCCGGAGCTCGTGGGGCTGCACTTTACTCCTCGGTAACAGTTACAGCCTTCTCCATTTTCTTCTCTTAATTTCCTAATGTATCATGTCTCATATGTGTGCTTAATGCTCATACCAAAAAAGAAACCTATGATTAACGCTGGCATGTTCGGTTGATCATGCATGCACGGTGAGCAGTGAACAACAGCTTGCAGTACATGTCCTACTTCGGCTTGTCGACGAACCTGGTGAACTACTTCAAGGTCGAACTGCACGCCGACAGCAAGTCCGCCGCGAACAGCGTCACCAACTGGGTGGGTACCAGTGCCATCACGCCGCTCGCCGCCGCCTTCCTTGCCGACTCCTTCCTCGGCAGATACTGGACCATCACTATCTTCCTCGTCATCTCCGTCGCGGGATACGGGGTGGTGACGGTGAGCGCGTCGGCGGGGCTGCAGAGCGCGGTGTTCTACGCGGGGCTTTACCTGGTGGCCCTCGGCGGCGCGCTGTCACCGATCATGGCGTCATTCGGCGCCGACCAATTCGGTGACAACGAGTCCGACCGTGGGCGGCAGAGCTCCTTCTTCAACTGGTTCTACTTCTCCATCAACGTGGGCTCTCTCGTCGGCGGCACCGTGCTGGTATGGGTGCAGACCGCCCACGGCTGGCTTCTCGGCTACGGCATCCCGGCTCTGCTCAGCGTGCTCGCTCTCGCGCTGTTCAGCGCCGGTACAGGCGCGTACCGCAGGCACCAGCCGCCAGCGGGCAGCCCGCTTACCAGGATCGCGCAGGTGGTAGTCGCCGCCGTCAGGAAGTGCGACGTGGAGGCGCCGGACGACGCCGCCCTTCTGCACGAGTGCGACGGCGATGATGGCATGTCGGCGATAAAGGGGAGCCGCCGACTCGCGCACACCGACCAGTTCAGGTTAGCGCCCGTCGCTAGCTAGCGTAGCTTCCACTTGTACTGTTTTCTTTCTCCATCCGGTGCAGCTTTTTCTTCCGTTCATGATTGAGCATTAATAATGCATGATTCTTCAGTTCAAGGCACTTAGAGCATGTCTAACAGGCCCCCGTATAACCCGCCCACCCCGTAAAATTCCGGCGGGATACGGGGCAGGTGCGATTTGGGGCGTCTAGCAGGCCCCGTATACGGGCCGGCCCGTTTCGGCGGAATACGGGGCCCAGGAAATCGGCCCCGTCGCCCCCTACTTATATCGGGCAGCGAGTGAGGGGTTAACCCCTCACTCGCACCTAGCCCGCCGTCGCCGCCGCCTCCATCCTGCTCCGGCGAGCAATCCCTCAGTACCTACCTCCACATTTCACCCCAGCTTCGGCATGGACGCACACCGCCGCAGTACCGCCTCGCCGGCGAGCGGATCGATGCGATCCCGCTCGCCGGACAACGTGGAGGATGCGTGGCGTCTCCAATGCAAGAGATCCGCCGCCAGGAGCCGACGTGCTGCCTGCAGGTACGCCGGCGCCGCGTACGTCCCGCCGAAGCTCGTTGACTTCTCGGCGGGCGAGCGCTGGTACAACCAGGATCCGCCGATGAAGCCGATGAGCGGCCCCAAGTTCGACGAGTGGCGCGCCGAGTGGGAGCGCCGACGCTGGGCGAAGGCGGCTTGGAACGCGAGCATCGGGAGCACCAGCGCCGGAGGAGCTCCGCTCGCCGGCGAGGAGGAGGAGGACCCCGACTTGTTGAAGGCGCTACGAGAGTCCCTCAAGGACGACGCCGAGAGGAAGAGGGCGGAGGAGGAAGAGGAGGCAGCGTCCATCGCCGCCGTGAAGGAGGCGCAGTTGCGGGAGGCGGAGGCGGACTCGTACATAGTCGACCTCTCCGAGTAGAAGTCGCGATCCATTTAGGATCGCGCATTTTGGATGTACAAGCGTTGATCCATATGTATGATCGACGAACTATGAATATGAAAGTTTCCCGGGGTTTTAAATTTACGGGGTGAAATACGGGGTCTGCTAGACGGAATGGTATATCTACCAGCACTTTTTTTATACGGGGCGAAATAATCGCGATATACGGGGCAGAAAAGTAAGAGGCCTGTTAGACATGCTCTTAGATCACCGGCGATCCCCAAATAGACATGCAGGTGCGCAGGTAAAGGGCTATTGGGCGCCGGCAGCACCTCCGTCCCTATGAATTGAATAGAGACGGCCGTTTCACACCGGTGCTCTCCAAATGTTTGCCCCCAAAAGATTTAAAATTTGAAAACTTCATACTTTTATACACCGAAGTTCATTGAACTTTGTACAAAAGTTTACAAAATTTAAACTAATACTAAACGTAACTCCAGGGTGGTTGCGCTGCTCTCCACGTCATCGCCGTCGTCGTCAGAGGAGGCGAATGCCTCGTCGAGGCTGTCATAGGCCTTCTCCTTTGAAACTAGAGCTGGCGATGGCGCGCATCTCCGACAAGGTCGATGACGTTACCGATGTCGGTCGCCGACCATCACCCTCCAAACCCGTCACCAGCCACGGGGACGCTGTTGTACCCGCGGTTGAGCAGCGCCGCCTAGGTAGGCACATCAACGGGGTCAGCCGGACTCCGGAGCGTAGTGCGTCGCCTGGATCTCAAGCTCGAACTCCCACCATCGCTCCTCCCTCAACGGTGGCTTAGGAATGATGATCTTCTCCTTCTCAGGGCGCCGTAAGGTACATGCGCCCTCGCGGTGGCTGATGTCTACGCCCCCTCCTTTTCCTGTAGACAGTGTTGGGCCTCCAAGAACAGAGGTTTGTAGAACAGCAGCAAGTTTTCCCTTAAGTGGATCACCCAAGGTTTATCGATCTCAGGGAGGAAGAGGTCAAAGATATCCCTCTCATGCAACCCTGCAACCACAAAGCAAGAAGTCTCTTGTGTCCCCAACACACCAAATAGGTGCACTAGTTCGCGAAGAGATAGTGAAATACAGGTGGTATGAATAAATAGTAGCAGGCAACGGAAAAAATAGCTTGCTGGCGTGTAGTTGATGGTGGTAGTATTGCAGCAGTAGTAACGCAATAAAACAGTAAACAAGCAGCGATAGCAGTATTTAGGAACAAGGCCTAGGGATCATACTTTCACTAGTGGACACTCTCAACTTTGATCACATAACAATAGATAAATGCATACTCTACACTCTCTTGTTGGATGATGAACACATTGCGTAGGATTACACGAACCCTCAATGCCGGAGTTAACAAGCTCCACAATTCAATGTTCATATTTAAATAACCTTAGAATGCATGAAAGATCAATTCGACTAAACCAAGTACTAACATAGTATGCACACTGTCACCTTCACACTATGTAGGAGGAATATATCACATCAATACCATCATAGCAATAGTTAACTTCATAATCTACAAGAGATCATAATCATAGTCTACGCCAAGTACTAACACGGATGCACACACTGTCACCATTACACCGTGCAGAGGAATAAAACTACTTTAATAACATTGCTAGAGTAGCACATAGATAAATTGTGATACAAACACATTGCAATCATAAAGAGATATAAATAAGCACTTCACTATGCCATTCATAACAGTGAATAAGTATTCGTGAAATATAGCCTAAGAGACCCACACGGTGCACACACGTCACCTTTACACACGTGGGACAAGGAGTCTCGGGAGATCACATAAGTAAAATTCACTTGACTAGCATAACGACATCTAGATTACAAGCATCATCATATGAATCTCAATCATGTAAGGCAGCTCATGAGATTATTGTATTGAAGTACATAGGAGAGAGATGAACCACATAGCTACCGGTACAGCCCCGAGCCTCGATGGAGAACTACTCCCTCCTCATGGGAGCAGCAGCGATGAAGATGGCGGTGGAGATGGCAGCGGTGTCGATGGAGAAGCCTTCCGGGGCACTTTCCCGTTCGGCGTGCCGGAACAGAGACTCTGTCCCCCAGATCTTGGCTTCGCGATGGCGGCGGCTCGAAGGTTTCGTGGGTTTCGTCGAACGTGATAGGGTTTTCGCGACGAGGCTTTAAATAGGCGGAAGGGCAGCCTCGGAGGGGCCTGGGGCCACCACACCATAGGGCGGCGCCCCCCGCCGCGCCAGGTGTGGTGTGGGGCCCCGGGCTTCCGCGGCTCTCGGGTGTTCTGGATGGTTCCGGGAAAAATAGGAACCCGGCGTTGATTTCGTCCGATTCCGAGAATATTTCGTTACTAGGATTCTGAAACCAAAAACAGCAGAAAACAGGAACTGGCACTTCGGCATCTTGTTAGTAGGTTAGTTCCAGAAAATGCACGAATATGACATAAAATGTGCATATAACATGTAGAAATCATCAATAATGTGGCATGGAACATAAGAAATTATCGATACGTCGGAGACGTATCAGTGGCGAGTACTCATCATTCTTCAGGTGAAGATGCGCTGGCGCTGAAGACGACTCACGCAACATGTCACGGATGGCGATGCCACCGGCGGAAACACGGCTTCTCTCCTAATTTAAACCCGTTGCCTACCTTGGGTCATGCCACGTAATGTTTGCGTAGGTTTCGCAGCCGCGTCGCAGGTTTCCTAGGCACGCATGGATATGTCTCGCCGTGCATGGCTCCGTAGCCATGCGCGCTGTTGTTAATTTGCACCACCGCTCCCTTGCGTGCCTCCGCTACATAGATAGCGTGTTCGCGTGTTATTCCCTCACACACACCCTCGTTGCCCCCTCACAACCCTAGCGCCACCCAACTTCCACATCCACATCGCCATGTCGAACCACCAACCCACTGGCACCACCCCAAATGGATTTGTGTGCGGCGGCTTGACTGTCACCGATGGTGGGCCTTGTATGGCGCACGCTATCCAATGTCGCCGAACATGCTTCTTCTCATCAACAACAGCAAGAAGATGGCCGCCCATGGAGTCGGCATCCCGCAGGCGCCGAGGGAGGGAAGCGAGTGGCGGCTCCAGGGGAACCATGAACACTGCTGCAGTCTGTCGACGGCAGAGCGGGCAAACCGAACGTAGGCGGTAACCTGCAACGAAACCGGATGGTGGAAAACACGAATAAAGGAGGAGTTCGCAACGCCTTCGACGAGGCGCAACCCCTCACGCGACATTAGGATCCACGAGCGGCGACGCTCGGCCGCAGTGGCCTGCACCGCCCAAAGCCGAAGGTCAAGGTGGAGGAGGAGGTCGACAGCGGAGGCTCGTTGATGGCCGCTAGTACACCATCAGCGGCTCCTCTTTAGAAGCGAGGACCCTGCCAACACTCCGGTATACAATGTGGTGTGAATGGAGTAGCTCAACGGCAAAAAGACGTGGAGGGTACGTCGAGGACCTTCTCACGACATCGATCCGCAACTCTAGCAAACCGCTCGTCGACCTAACGTGCGACAATGAAGATGGCCCTAGCGGCGCCGTGAAGGATGAGCCCGCTCACGAGGATGGGGAAGAACGAAATCACCAACAACGACTACCGGTACCACGATGAACGCTATCCCCAATAGATTTAGTATAATTTTAGATGAACATCTCCAGTCCTCCTTTTTATTTACTTTTATCCTATAGTAAAAGCTAACTAGGCTGTTGATTAGTATGTAAATTCAGAAGATGTTATCGTATTCTACGCGCAAATACCTCAAATAAAATTATAGAACTCACCTATCAGGCTGTCGAGTTCTCGGATGTTTGCACGGTACGCACGTTTCATTTACTACCGGAGATCTTATAATTGCGCTGCCGAAAGAAGTCTGTCGCATGCATCGCCCAGTGTGTTCCGCGTCGTTTTCTTTTCTTTCGTTACCAGCATCCGGCCTGTTTTGTACAGTCACTTTCATACATACGGCTTGGCGAAATATCCCAGATTTCATGCATGACTGTTTGGACTTTGGAGGTTTGGATACGCTTGCTGTATTAGTCATGTCATTTTTTACGGAAATTGACGATCGTAATAATTCAGCACGCCTCCAAAGGGAGCCGCCTAAACAAATGACCGATATTCTGCATGGTGCGAGCAACTTGGATAGTAGTACCAGACAATCGAGCAATCAACGAAATTGTACAATACATGCATATCACAACAGTAAATTAATCAATCGATAACGCAGGTTCTTGGATAAAGCGGCGGTCGAGACGGCGGGTGACAAGCAGGGGGCGCAGCCGCCGAGCCCGTGGCGGCTGTGCACGGTGACGCAGGTGGAGGAGCTCAAGTGTGTGCTCAGGCTGTTGCCGGTGTGGGCATGCGGCATCATCTTCACGGCAGCCTACACGCAGATGTCCACAACCTTCATCCTCCAGGGTGACACCCTAGATCCTCGCCTCGGCAGCTTTCGCATTCCCGCCGCCGTGCTCTCCGTCTTCGACACCCTGAGTGTCATGCTCTGGGTCCTCCTCTACGACCGCGCCATCGTCCCGCTCGCACGCCGCCTCACGGGCCATCACGGAGGGTTCACGCAGCTGGTGCGCATGGGCATCGGCTTCATCATCCTCACCGTTGCGATGCTCGCCGCCGGTGCGCTCGAGGTTGCCCGCCGCCGCGTCCTCTCGCGCCACGGGATGTTCGTCGATGCGGACGGAGCAGAGTACGTGCCGATGTCAATCTTTTGGCAGGTGCCGCAATACGTGGTGGTGGGGGCCGCGGAGGTGTTCACGTTCATCGGGCAGATCGAGTTTTTCTACGACCAGGCGCCAGACGCCATGCGAAGCGTCTGCTCGGGGCTTGCCGCTGCGTCGTTTGCACTGGGTAACTATGCTAGCTCGTTGCTCGTGGCTATCGTGGTGCGCGCCACGGCGACTGGAGGGCAGCCCGGGTGGATCCCCGATGACATCAACAATGGCCACCTCGACTATTTCTTCTGGCTGCTCGCCATGCTCTGTGTCGGCAATTTCGGCGTCTACCTGCTGGTCGCACGGTGGTACAACTACAAGAAAACTATGGATTAGTGTGCTAGAAGATCACCGTGCGTACGTGTAAAATGGAAATGCGTGTCATGGACTCATGGTTGATGCACGAAGTTTCTACGTATCCGGATGGAAGAATATTTCGAGTGTACTACACTTGAATCCCACTAGTACAAAATCTATTATCGCCGTGGGGCATTTAAACCCCTGTTCCCACGGGCTAGTTACTCGTCACTTTGATCTTGTAAGACTAGTCACAATAGGAAGTATCATACACTAGTATTATGTATTAGTGTATGATACTACCTCCACAATGCATAGTATCATAATATGGTATCATACTTATGTCATATTTAATGTTTTATAAAATCTCAATGCAAATGTGTGTACATGATGTATTTGTTATGAAGTTTTCTAGGCTTATGTGTCATGATACAGTATCATATTATGATAGTACTCTCATCTCTCACCTCATTAATTGATGTGACATCAGATTTTTGCCAACATGACATGTATGATACTACTTATGATACTCCCATTAGGACTAGTCTAAGTACTACTAATTTTGAGCCACTGACGGGCGCTGAATCCTTTAGCGCTAAAGCCCTCCTCTAACGGTTTTTAGGAAACGCCCGGCCCTTATCCCACACCGTCTATTCCATTAGCATGCATCAAGATTGGTGACTTATTTTTGCGAAAACACCCTTAGGCACTGTGTAATTCGTAGCAGAGAGTCCTTTCTATTTATAAAGTACCACAAAAATGCTTTGTGGTTCCACCGGGTGAAATATGAAGTGTTGGCCAATTTTAGGAAGTTCTTTACAAAATATTCTCGCCAACTGATGTGTGTATCTAATGTTGTGACAAAAAAGTTCTTTAGATTTGCTGTTATTTTTATAAAGTTCTCCATAAATTTTTGTATGGATCCATCGTTGTCATTTTGAAGTTCTTTAGAATCTCAAAGTGAGTATCTAATCGTCAAGAAAGTTCTTCACGTTTCCTGGTAAATATCCAAGAAATTCCGTGAAGGATTCGTGCAACAATGAAAAGGGCTCCATTCACAGTAGTCATTTTCGTGTAAATATCCAAGAAAAATCCAAGTGGATCTCTCCATGATTTTTTTTCACAAATCTTCATATTTTTCGATAAAGAATGCTTTATTACTTTGAAAAGCAATTACATCCAGTCTCTGCATAATCAGGATGCACACACCCGTTTAAGTGTCTCAAGTCAAAGATGGAAAAAAACTAGACGAGATACATATCGAAGCGATGAATAATACTCCCTCCGGTCCTTTCTATAGTGCCTATAGATTTTTGGCATTTGTTTCACAATATAAGGCTGTAGCTTGGCTTTTTTCAATTATCCCCTTCACCGGTCAACTCCCACACGGCATTCATGAAAAAAAATCCATACATAATAGGAAATAATTAATTGAGATTCCTAATGCATGACCCCAAGGATTGCTTAGATTTAGGAAGCAATGTTTTTCTTTCCTTAATTAAACATGGCTGCACATATATGTAGAGTTAACCAGACAGATTTATAGGATTTGCTATGCTAAGTTAGGAAGTTATTGCTTTCCCTAATTTTAGTCTGATCTCAAATCGTTCAGCCAGTGGGTCTTGTGTAAAAAATACTTTTGTGGTAATTTCGGTGCCAAAACACTATAAGCACTATAGAATGGAACGGAGGGAGTATATTGAAACATTTGAGTAATCGGAGCTACTAAGTTCGTCTTCTACGAGTCCGGCGAGCTTACCGGCAATGGCGTGGCGGTTTCCCGTGGTGCCAGCGAAGGTGAAGGTCGTCGGAGCGGCGTGCAGACCTCCGGCTATACCACGCAACGGCGGCGGAGCTAATTTCCCGATCAACCGTTCGTAGTTCGGGTCGAGGGAGACCTTGGAACGGCTGCGGATGAAGCTCTCCGGGGAGAAGCTCGCCGGAGATGAGATCTACTGGGCGGCGCTGTCGCGAGGAGGAAGATGAAGTGGTGAGCGCGGTGAAAGAATGGGATTGACCGTGCGCGCGGGGGTATTTATAGACCTCGCGCTGAGATTCATGAGCCGGATCCTACGGTGGGAACGGAACGGTCGCACCATTGGATGATCGTCACATATCCTAGGTTAAAAACGGTGAAACGGAAGCATCGGTAACTTAACTGCGCGCCTTTGAAAATTTCGGCTGAAAGATTCGCATCTCCGAAAATTTAGCGCGGGAAAACAGGAAGTTGTGCGCGGTATGGAAGGAAAATCCGCTAAGTTACCGTTACAGAGGAACAAATGATTTACGGTTGGGTGAAGCCGGAAACGAGGAAGTTTTGGAAGGTTTTCAAGATTCTCTTCGGATCCGGGTAAATGAAGTGGGAAGAACGATGAATCTCGGAGAACTTCGGGGGCTACTATTGTGGGTATACTTATGGGTATATCAACAGCGTGGCCTAGATCCGGCAAGCCCGGGTGGCCCATAGATGGTGATGGTGGCATGTGGCCCATCGGGCGGCCCAATTGCTGTAGATCAAGATGGATGAAGTCCAGCACAGGTAATAGGAGCTGGATCTCAACGGACCTATGAAGATAGTCGGATCTGTGAAGGCCCATGAAGTATTCGGATCCAATACGGTGCATAAGGAAAGGTGGATCCTTGACGTGCACGACAATGTAATATTCCGTAGTTAGGCATCTTGTATTCCGGCTAGGACTCTCCATGTAACCCTAGATCCGGGTGTCTTTATAAGCCGGATCCTGGGAGCCCTAGAGGCATGTAATATCCCAGGTATTGGGGTTACAAAAATAGAGGAAACAGATGTGTGCATTGCATTCATGCATAGAAAATCTGGGGAATTTTCGCGCTTTAAAGTAAAACAGTCAGAAGTTTCACTTGACCTTGGTGGAATTGAAGTAGCTCATCAAGTCAAGCGCTACAAACCTCAATGTGACTTTGCTAAAACCTTGTCTTGGGAAGAGATGATTTGATCTAAGGGGTTAGATCAAATGGAACTAATAATCAACACAACAACACCTTGCTCAATGATCAATTGCTTGATCTTATAAAAGATTATAATATGGTAATCCTTGCTACAACATATGAACATCCATTTAATTGGAAATCAAGTAACAATAATTGGAGTAACTATTCCTAACTTATCTTTTCCATGTCTTAAACTAATCCTTGATCCTATCATGAACCTCATGGTATTCATTTTACTTCATCCTTGGAAACAAGACAAGGAGATCCAACCAAGGAATACATATCTTTCTCTATTCCATATTATTATACATCAAACCTAGAGAGGTGAGAGTCCTATTTCATTCAAGGAAGCAATGACAAACCTAGAGGCAAACCTTGGATATGCATCCATGTATTCAAATAACCATCTTTAAGAGAAACCCTTGGATGTTATTCAAGACCATCCCTAGAGAGAGAACCCATTTATATTAACCATAGATATTGGTGACCACATCATTCTCTATGGAGCCTAACCTTAGGTTAGTATTAAAGTCCTTTCCCAAATGAGAGAGACCACTCATACCAATCATAGCTTTACCTATTGAAGAATAAAGGACAACCTTTGAATTAAAGTATTAGGTTGAAAACCATTTCCCTTGGAGTGGTGAGTTAACTTAATATCTCATGGAATCAAACAATATCCATGAATTGATAAAGTAAGTAGGAGATTAATTCAACTAAGATAGCCAAGTGGAGTTTAGACTAGATACCTATTGAGATATGGTGAATACACCATAAACCCTAGAATAACTATTCCTATATGAGAGAACTCAAGCTATGGAGTTACACTCAATATAGTTGAGGCAACACCTGGATTTGAGGGAGAGAACTATCCATATACGAGATGATTGTATCATCATTGTTTAAGTAGAATCTTAACAGAATATCTCAGGTATTCTCCTGGGATATAAATTATTGAGGCAACCATAGTAGTCCCATCCAAGAAAGTAAAATAGAAGTGCTATACCTTAATTGATCAAGACAATGCTTGATCATGGAAGTGAGAAACCTATTTAATGAGAGTACCTTAGGAAGCCAAACCTTGATCATTATAAATTGAGTGATGATCATAAACCCTAAGAACTTGGGGTAATGATATCAAGAACAAGTTCATCATGTCTAACCATGATCATGCTTTTGAGATATGTGAGGATAAGATAAATCTTATAGGATAAGTAGATATCATTCACCACATTAAATCATGGGGAGATCACTAGTAAGCAACCCTAGACTTATATCCCAACCTTTATTTAGGAACCACTTGGTGATCACAAATAGAATCATACCATATCTATATTTCATAAATCAATGTACCTAAGAAAACCTTTAGAGTCACACTCTATATTTATATGGTGAGAAACCATTCATCCATATAACCAAAGTTAACTATAAAAAGAACTATAATCAATGTAGTTACTTTAATGATAAGTTGGGGATAATAATAGGAGTTAATTGGTAGAAGATAAAACCAATTCTCAAATCCTTAGTATTTAGAGAAGCACAT
Organism: Lolium multiflorum; assembly: GCA_030979885.1. Classification (NCBI taxonomy): domain Eukaryota; kingdom Viridiplantae; phylum Streptophyta; class Magnoliopsida; order Poales; family Poaceae; genus Lolium; species Lolium multiflorum. The sequence continues at coordinate 309,600,458 of CM061749.1, forward strand.
CAGATATGAAATATTAAGCAAGTAACCACCTTATAATGGATAGGGAGAATCAAACCTAGTTGGTGAATCATTGGAGTGATCACAAATATAAACCAAGTGCACATTTGAGTTACAAACCACATGCTATTAGGTGAACCTCTTTAGAATCCTAGAAATTGCTCACAAACTACATCTTATGTTTCAATTATGAACCTAAGATCAACCTAGTGCTAATTTCTATTATTAAGACCTATAGGTGTTGATCAACCACTTATCATTATAACCAAGATCAATCATGATGGAACCACTATCTACCTAGATCCTTTCAAATATAATGATAATATTAACTTAATAAAGGGGGTTAGGATAAAAACTATAAAACCCTAATATATTGAAGCTCACATAAGATCATATGTAAGTGACTAAATCAAGACCCTAGAAATATTTAGGTACATAAAGCCCTGTCATTTGGTCATCTCCTTAAAATCATAAAAATATTTGGAATATCAAAGAAAGAGAATGGAAGATTATTATTATTAACATACATATTTGAAATATTGTGTATGTTGAACCTATCATCATATTAAAAATCAAAATAGTAAGTCTCAAGTAGAATTATTACTTCAGAGGTAATTGCCAGGTTAAAAGTATATGCAAATATCTGCAGGGCAGAATTGAATTCAAAATATGAATTCAACAAATAGAATTGAAGACAGAAAATATAAATCAGAAAATGGAAAAAAAGAAAATGAGAGAAAACCTTACCTGGACCTTACCAGTCGACGCAGCCCAGCACCACAGTCCACCAGAAGCCCAGCACCACAGCCTAGCACTGGCCCAAGCCCAGCCCGCCATAACCCTTCATCAAATATCTGAGAGAGGAACTCGTCCTCATCCTCTCTCTCTCGCATGGAGGACAGCACCGAGCCGTGCTCGGCTTCTCCTCGGTGCTGGCAGCTCCTCCTCGCTCGGCGTCGTGACGAGGCACGTTCCTGGCGCCATATAAAGCTCCCCGAAGAACCCTAGCTCGGGATTTTCCCCCTCCTCTGCTCGAAATCATCTCAGACGGAAACCTAGATCGCCCGGTCACCACTACCGCCAGCGATTGAAGCCTTCCCTATCCATGCCAAGCACACCACCGTGACCACCGTACTCGAAAAGCTATGCCCACGAGAGGAATTGGCCCGGGGGGATCTAAGCTCGGCGAATTCCGTCGATTTCATCCGTGGCAGTTCGCCGGAATTCGTGACGGTAAGCTCGTCTCCGGTCACCACTGCCTTCGGCGAGTCTTCTACAAACTCCATGGTGAGCTTGCGCGTCGATTGCATCCTTATATCCTCCCTGACATGCACCATAGCTCGGTTTGGTGGTCTCGCCGGTGATGCCCCGCCGCGGGAAAGCTTGCCGGTGATGCTCTGGTGCATTTCTCGAAAGGCCAACACCACCACAGGGTTCCTCTTGTCGATAGGATTCATTAGAGCCCAGCCATGCATCTGGGGAGGCCGTAAATCGGCGGCGCCGTCCCCAGGTGACCACCGGCGTGGTCAACGCATCCGGTCAGCCTTGGCCAATCGCCACTTGCGTGGCCACTGACGTGGACTATGGTCCACCAATCAGTGACACGGGTAGAACCCCCAACCGGTACAATTAGCCTTTTCGTTTAAAGTTTAATTCCAGAAAATTGCTGCAACTTCAAAATATTGTAGAAAATTCATAAAAGCTCAGAAAAATACAAATGTGATATCAAAATTCTTATAAAATAAAAATCTATCCAATAAAAATATAAAATGAAATTTATATTTTTAATAAAAATTCAATTATTTAATACTTGTTATTTAAACCTTATTTATTAATTCTAAATTCAATTAAACTTCAATAATTAAGAAAAGTTTCTAAAATAAATAAAAAACAGTAAGAAGTTGAATAAAACATTATAACTTATTTTCTTTAATTATTATTTTGTTAAATCCTTATTAGAAGGATTTCAACCTAATTAATAATTATCTTAATTATTAATTCATTAAAATTAATAAAATATCAAATCCAATATTATTTTTATTTCAAAGTTATTAATAATTTCAACTTGATAATGAAGTTCTTAACCTAAGAACTAAATAGTAATTATGAAACCTAGTTCCATTTTAAATAACATTATGGTTTCATAATTTCATATGGAACCCTAAAACCCTAATTCAATTATGCACCAAACCCTAGCTCCAATAATCAATATGAAACCTAAATTACTTCTAACCTAAACCCTAGGTTAGAGTATGTGATCATGGTATCTTCTTTCATTCATAGCTCCATAGTAACAACTAAAGACATACCTATGTCCACATAAAATGTAGAACCCTATCACTAGCAATGTAGTATCCCATGTGTTCATCATCATCAAACCTAAATAATCCAGTAGGGTTAACCAAGTGCAAGACCCTAGTTCCTATTCCCAAGACCACCATCCTTAACTATCCATGATTAGCATCACACCATTGTGATGAACCCTAATAGTAACCATGCTTAATGATTACCTTACATTCCATACTCCACTAAACCTTATTAGTGTTGGATACTTATAGACCATCCTATTGAGGAACCAACCATTCTCTACTTAGAAATCCATTAGCTAAATCAAGATAACCTCAACCTTAATTGTAATACTTCTTATTACTTAAGAAGTATGTTCTTCAAAAGTTATTCTTTTGAAGTAAATAAAGAATCATCATCAACCCTGCTTATAAGAACCTATAAACCCTAGCTAGCAATCACCAGCCAGATAAATTAACCTTGATAGCAACCTTGTATGAATAATTGCTTAGGATGCCTAGGCTTAACTCAACCTTACAAGCCCTAGATGTTGATGAATCCAACTAGGTTGTGATCCATCTACTACTTACTCCAGAAACCAATTAGAACCATAGAAAACCATAGAACCCCACAAACCTAGATATCATACTTGTTCTTTATTAAAGAACATGTCCTTCAAAAATTATTCTTTTGAATTATATAATAAGTAATCATCAACCATGTATTATAGGACTTAAAATTGACAACTGCTCTTTACTTATTATACAGCTACTATTCCTGGTTGTGTATGATTGTTACTATTCATGTTGCCACCTGCTTATAATTCTAAAACAACACAACCCTGAATAAGAACCTTGTTTGTGAATCACTCTAAAAGTGTAACACACCCTGAACCAATCATTACAACTCACTGATCCTAAATCATCGGGGTTAGATCACGCTTAGAGCGATTGCATCTCATACTTATGCATTATTGCATCCTTGCCAATCTTTTAAACATCGTCTTACCGGACGATGATGCTATTTCAGAATTTGGAGTTATCGCGTATCGAAGACCTTGTCTGCATAATCTTGCAGTCAAGAAAGGCAAGTTCATCGCTTGCTCATGTCATTTGAGTATCTTTATCAAATTACTTGCAAAGTACTATGTTTATCACTATTGCATAAAAAGCAAAACCACTATTTTCATAACTATGAATATGACTATGTGGTGGGCAATGGAACCATGGATTGTGTTGATTTGGTGGAGGTTCCATTGCAAGGGTTTATATCCATCTAGGATTAAACAACAAATGTCGCCAGTGATTCTTGTGCCGTAATACCCGTGTTAACCATAAGATCTGGAGTGGGACGGAATAGTCAATTGTATTTCCACCTCTTGTACATCATGCGCGTTACCGTAGACCCTTGATCCAAGAGAGGACAAGTGGTACCCTTGATCCAAGAGAGGACAAGTGGTAGGGTGGGGGTCCCGATGAAGTCCCCACGGTAATTGCGGTCTATGAAGGGTTGCACTGCCGGAAGGAGTTCATGGTAGAGACCTGAACTGTTGTCGTGGTCGTCCACCCGTAAGTGGGAATAATGGGACCGGCGAGGACCCGGGTCGGAGTTTGCAGCAAAGGGTGGGTGTATGAGGTAGCAGAGGAATATGATTGGCTATGACCTTATACCGGCCTCACACCAAAGGAAGTGTGGACGAGAACTAGACTCGGTTGGCACCAAGGTTAAGATCTCTTATGGGTAAAGCAACACACCTCGAGTGTAATGAATCGTGACTGTCACTCCCTGTTCCGGTTTGGAACTGACCGCTAAAGGAACTCCATGAAGTTCTAGTAAACCGGTGAAGGCTGACGGACATAGTTCTTCCGAATAAAAGCAACCTTTGAAGAAATGGTTATGAAAACCTGCATTGGTATTAGACTTTCTGGTCTAATAGTAGCATTAAACACCTCTTTCCTATAATGAACTTGTTGAGTACGCTCGTACTCATCCCACTCTTAAATCCCCTGCTTAGATATGGAGGCATCGAAGGAGGATCTACAATACAACTCGAAGGCCGAGGAGTCAACAACTACTTCAAGGGACAGAACCCAGATTAGCAATAGCAATAGGAACTAGCTTCCTAAACTTAGCTCCTATTTAGCTAGAATCTATTCATAGCCTCTATAGATAGTTAAATACTCCACAAATATAGTTCTTGATAGGATTAGACTACGAGTCGTTCTTCTGGAGTTTATTTGCAGTTTTACCTCATTGTAAAGTAGGAGGCTGTGATGATCTTATGTAACAGAATTTGTGTGTAATTCTATAGACATGCCTTGGACCCGCATATGTTTCTGTTGTACCACTGAGCGATATAATACTAGTGGAACGGTGTTTCATTGGTGTTATATCGACTTGCATACTACACCATGCAGTGGTATGCCGGGTCTCCACAGGTATCAGAGCAAATGCTTTGACCCTAGGAGTAAACCCTTTAAAGGAGACCTATAGGATTGGTAGTGTCTATAGGAAGTTGTCCTAGGTAAACCAAATACTTCTTATGACTTGAGATGGATATTCACTTGAGAATAATCCTGACACACTTGAGTCAACATTTCTTACCTAACTTACCAAGATAAAGTAAAGTTAGTCAGCTAATCCCAAACATGTAGTGCACAATTAAGTTCCTAAACAATAGATGAGTAGATCACAGTTGGTATACAATACTTGGTAGTCCAAAGAGAGGATACAACCATAAGGAAGATATCCTATTGGAAGATGTGTACCAACACATGTTATAATTAAAGAAAATTATCCAGACTTGTGAAACAATTGATAGTAAGTGAAAAATATAAGTTATATAAAGTAGTATAGACCATGGTGAGTCAATCATGGAATGTAAGGAGGAGTGACAGAAATAAAACTTGTCTACTTACATGGTAGAGTTGTTAATCATATATGATTCACTTGAGAGTCATTATGTGATGAACTAGAACATCATAAGTATATATAAGGAGTACAATAAGAAGCTGGATGTTCAACAATAGTGCAAGACTTGTGTTCCAAAACCATGGAAAGTGTGCCAAGCACATCATGACCATAGTCTTATGATAGTTTAAACACTTGGAAGTATAGGAGCTATATTTCCATAGTTATGTGTTTAGAGTAGCAATGTTAGAACCTAGACATATCATGTGGGATAGTCCTCAATAAAATGAAAGTTAAGTAGTACTTCCAAACAAAACTAGGTTAACTTCAACCATTTCAGACCACTTTGTCAAGTTTATCTCATTGCGATTGTGCAATTAAGGTAAATGTTGAGATAAAGAGTAGAATCCCATATACTCGTGCTAAGTATCACGATATAAACCTATCTTATGTGGTGTTATATACTACACATCTCAGCCTGATGTTTAGAGATGTCTTACTCAATTAGTATATTCAGGCTTATGATGGTGTGTATTATATGCACAAAGCTGAATCTTCTTGGATTTTATTGGATTTTCATTGTTTGACTAGATCCATACATAGAGTTTAACTTTGATATGCAAGTGCATGTTGCAATATCAAGTTCTTACTTGGTGCTATAGATCTAGAGGGTAATGGTATTCGTGTGAGGAAGTGATGAATTCTGAAGATTCTGAAGACAAGATGAAGGTTCATCAGAAGAAAGGAGTAAAGTTGTGGGAAGCAACCACAATATTCAGAAGGAAGTGCCAATCAAAACTCATGCTTTGCCTCAACAGAGGAGTACTTTAGTACATAAGAGGCATGAAGGTGAGAAATATGATAATTATGGTGAAGCTGAAGCAGATCCATAGTCAACATAAAAGAGGGAATGCATGAGAAATCACTTAGGATACTATAGTCATAGTATCAGCTAGTGGTTTTTCTGCAAAATAGACCCTGAATGAAGGAAGATGATATATGAAATCATAACAGATATAAGAAGACCATAGTTGGTATCAGAAGACCACAGTTGTGGTATAGGATCAATACTGCGAGATAAAGTAGAAGATGTCTCGTCCAGTTGATCAAAACCTATAATAGAATCTATTTTTAGATAAAAAATAGCCACAATTGGTATCAAGTAGTCCACCATTAGATTATTTGTATCAAGAAATTGTGAACAAATAAAATTTTGTTAGCCAAATAACAGTGACCTATAATCATTTAGTCGAAGGATTCACATTGGTGTCCACAATTGAGTGGATACACCATAGATATTCTTCGTGAGACCTTAGAAGAATACAAACCATAAGCTAGAACCTAGACCAATATTCTAATCATAAGTCCAATGGTTGGAAGAAAAAGGAGTTGAAGACCATAAGAAAACTCTAAGGGGTAGAGTAAAGATTGAGTTGGATGTACAATAACTCAATATTTTGAGCAAAAAGGATGATGAAGGTCTGAACTGAGAGGAAGTCTATCTTATTTTCATAAGATTGTTGGGCATTATTTTCAGAAGGATGTCAGACTAGAAGCCGAGGTTCATACCTCGAGGAAGAAAGAAGTGGACTAGAACTTGATAAAGTGAGTAATATTTACTCAGAAGTACGAAAGCTCAAGTAAGTCAGGCATAAATAAGTTGGGCGAAGAAAATACCATAGACCAAATACAGTTCAAAAAGGCCAAAGACCGAAGAAGATTGAACATACCAATACCAAAGACTAATAGAATGATTCCTTTCATGGAACCTAAATAACCCAAAATAGTTATAGGTATCAACCATAAACCAGGATTGGATGGACTAAATGAGTCTAATCCATTCTTAGGGAAATAAACCATCACAACCATTTCCATGGTAAGTACCTTACCAAGTACCATTATTGCAGTTTTGGTAGTAATGGAAAACAAAGACCTATTTATCAATTAGGAGTGTCTTATCAAATCAGTCTTCAGTTAAGACTAGCAACACCAGAAGAAGTCCTAATCATTAAGTCTTCAAAGAGAAAGGAAACAAGCTTATAGAGTTGGAAGAAATCAAAGAATCAAAGTAAGAACCATGGTTCAGAGACAAACCTTAATGGATTCCAGGAAGAATCTGGACAAGGGATATATTCAATTATATCCAGTGAGATCACTACGGAGTTCGAGAAAAGTTTAAGTCTGCATAAGTCAGAACCACACTCCGAAACGTGAGAGAGATCAAACTTCGAGGACGAAGTTTAGTTTAAGGGGTAGAGACTGTAATATCCAGGTATTGGGGTTACAAAAATAGAGGAAACAGATGTGTGCATTGCATTCATGCATAGAAAATCTGGGGAATTTTCACGCTTTAAAGTAAAACAGTCACAGTAACGAAGTTTCACTTGACCTTGGTGGAATTGAAGTAGCTCATCAAGTCAAGCGCTACAAACCTCAATGTGACTTTGCTAAAACCTTGTCTTGGGAAGAGATGATTTGATCTAAGGGGTTAGATCAAATGGAACTAATAATCAACACAACAACACCTTGCTCAATGATCAATTGCTTGATCTTATAAAAGATTATAATATGGTAATCCTTGCTACAACATATGAACATCCATTTAATTGGAAATCAAGTAATAATAATTGGAGTAACTATTCCTAACTTATCTTTTCCATGTCTTAAACTAATCCTTGATCCTATCATGAACCTCATGGTATTCATTTTACTTCATCCTTGGAAACAAGACAAGGAGATCCAACCAAGGAATACATATCTTTCTCTATTCCATATTATTATACATCAAACCTAGAGAGGTGAGAGTCCTATTTCATTCAAGGAAGCAATGACAAACCTAGAGGCAAACCTTGGATATGCATCCATGTATTCAAATAACCATCTTTAAGAGAAACCCTTGGATGTTATTCAAGACCATCCCTAGAGAGAGAACCCATTTATATTAACCATAGATATTGGTGACCACATCATTCTCTATGGAGCCTAACCTTAGGTTAGTATTAAAGTCCTTTCCCAAATGAGAGAGAGACCACTCATACCAATCATAGCTTTACCTATTGAAGAATAAAGGACAACCTTTGAATTAAAGTATTAGGTTGAAAACCATTTCCCTTGGAGTGGTGAGTTAACTTAATATCTCATGGAATCAAACCATATCCATGAATTGATAAAGTAAGTAGGAGATTAATTCAACTAAGATAGCCAAGTGGAGTTTAGACTAGATACCTATTGAGATATGGTGAATACACCATAAGCCCTAGAATAACTATTCCTATATGAGAGAACTCAAGCTATGGAGTTACACTCAATATAGTTGAGGCAACACCTGGATTTGAGGGAGAGAACTATCCATATACCAGATGATTATATCATCATTGTTTAAGTAGAATCTTAACAGAATATCTCAGGTATTCTCCTGGGATATAAATTATTGAGGCAACCATAGTAGTCCCATCCAAGAAAGTAAAATAGAAGTGCTATACCTTAATTGATCAAGACAATGCTTGATCATGGAAGTGAGAAACCTATTTAATGAGAGATACCTTAGGAAGCCAAACCTTGATCATTATAAATTGAGTGATGATCATAAACCCTAAGAACTTGGGGTAATGATATCAATAACAAGTTGATCATGTCTAACCATGATCATGATTTTGAGATATGTGAGGAGAAGATAAATCTTAATAGGATAAGTAGATATCATTCACCACATTAAATCATGGGGAGATTACTAGTAAGCAACCCTAGACTTATATCCCAACCTTTATTTAGGAACCACTTGGTGATCACAATTAGAATCCTACCATATCTATATTTCATAAATCAATGTACCTAAGAAAACCTTTAGAGTCACACTCTATATTTATATGGTGAGAAACCATTCATCCATATAACCAAAGTTAACTATAAAAAGAACTATAATCAATGTAGTTACTTTAATGATAAGTTGGGGATAATAATAGGAGTTAATTGGTAGAAGATAAAACCAATTCTCAAATCCTTAGTATTTAGAGAAGCACATCAGATATGAAATATTAAGCAAGTAACCACCTTATAATGGATAGGGAGAATCAAACCTAGTTGGTGAATCATTGGAGTGATCACAAATATAAACCAAGTGCACATTTGAGTTACAAACCACATGCTATTAGGTGAACCTCTTTAGAATCCTAGAAATTGCTCACAAACTACATCTTATGTTTCAATTATGAACCTAAGATCAACCTAGTGCTAATTTCTATTATTAAGACCTATAGGTGTTGATCAACCACTTATCATTATAACCAAGATCAATCATGATGGAACCACTATCTACCTAGATCCTTTCAAATATAATGATAATATTAACTTAATAAAGGGGGTTAGGATAAAAACTATAAAACCCTAATATATTGAAGCTCACATAAGATCATATGTAAGTGACTAAATCAAGACCCTAGAAATATTTAGGTACATAAAGCCCTGTCATTTGGTCATCTCCTTAAAATCATAAAAATATTTGGAATATCAAAGAAAGAGAATGGAAGATTATTATTATTAACATACATATTTGAAATATTGTGTATGTTGAACCTATCATCATATTAAAAATCAAAATAGTAAGTCTCAAGTAGAATTATTACTTCAGAGGTAATTGCCAGGTTAAAAGTATATGCAAATATCTGCAGGGCAGAATTGAATTCAAAATATGAATTCAACAAATAGATTGAAAACATAAAATATAAATCAGAAAATGGAAAAATAGAAAATGAGAGAAAACATTACCTGGACCTTACCAGTCGACAAAGCCCAGCACCACAGTCCACCAGAAGCCCAGCACCACAGCCTAGCACTGGCCCAAGCCCAGCCCACCATACCCCTTCATCAAATATCTGAGAGAGGAACTCGTCCTCATCCTCTCTCTCTCGCATGGAGGACAGCACCGAGCCGTGCTCGGCTTCTCCTCGGTGCTGGCAGCTCCTCCTCGCTCGGCGTCGTGACGAGGCACGTTCCTGGCGCCATATAAAGCTCCCCGAAGAACCCTAGCTCGGGATTTTCCCCCTCCTCTGCTCGAAATCATCTCAGACGGAAACCTAGCTCGCCCGGTCACCACTACCGCCGGCGATTGAAGCCTTCCCTATCCATGCCAAGCACACCACCGTGACCACCGTACTCGAAAAGCTACGCCCACGAGAGGAATTGGCCCGGGGGATCTAAGCTCGGCGAATTCCATCGATTTCATCCGTGGCAGTTCGCCGGAATTCGTGACGGTAAGCTCGTCTCCGGTCACCACTGCCTTCAGCGAGTCTTCTACAAACTCCACGGTGAGCTTGCGCGTCGATTGCATCCTTATATCATCCCTGGCATGCACGATAGCTCGGTTTGGTGGTCTCGCCGGTGATGCCCCGCCGCGGGAAAGCTTGCCGGTGATGCTCTGGTGCATTTCTCGAAAGGCCAACACCACCACAGGGTTCGTCTTGTCGAGAGGATTCATTAGAGCCCAGCCAGGCATCTGGGGAGGCCGTAAATCGGCGGCGCCGTCCCCAGGTGACCACCGGCGTTTAAACGCCGGCGTGGTCAACACGTCCGGTCAGCCTTGACCAATCGCCACTTGCGTGGCAGCTGACGTGGACTATGGTCCACCATCAGTGACACGGGTAGAACCCCCAACCGGTACAATTAGCCTTTTCGTTTAAAGTTTAATTCCAGAAAATTGCTGCAACTTCAAATTATTGTAGAAAATGCATAAAAGCTCAGAAAAATACAAATGAGATATCAAAATTCTTATAAAATAAAAATCTATCCAATAAAAATATAAAATGAAATTTATATTTTTAATAAAAATTCAATTATTTAATACTTGTTATTTAAACCTTATTTATTAATTCTAAATTCAATTAAACTTCAATAATTAAGAAAAGTTTCTAAAATAAATAAAAACCAGTAAGAAGTTGAATAAAACATTATAACTTATTTTCTTTAATTATTATTTTGTTAAATCCTTATTAGAAGGATTTCAACCTAATTAATAATTATCTTAATTATTAATTCATTAAAATTAATAAAATATCAAATCCAATATTATTTTTATTTCAAAGTTATTAATAATTTCAACTTGATAATGAAGTTCTTAACCTAAGAACTAAATAGTAATTATGAAACCTAGTTCCATTTTAAATAACATTATGGTTTCATAATTTCATATGGAACCCTAAAACCCTAATTCAATTATGCACCAAACCCTAGCTCCAATAATCAATATGAAACCTAAATTACTTCTAACCTAAACCCTAGGTTAGAGTATGTGATCATGGTATCTTCTTTCATTCATAGCTCCATAGTAACAACTAAAGACATACCTATGTCCACATAAAATGTAGAACCCTATCACTAGCAATGTAGTATCCCATGTGTTCATCATCATCAAACCTAAATAATCCAGTAGGGTTAACCAAGTGCAAGACCCTAGTTCCTATTTCCAAGACCACCATCCTTAACTATCCATGATTAGCATCACACCATTGTGATGAACCCTAATAGTAACCATGCTTAATGATTACCTTACATTCCATACTCCACTAAACCTTATTAGTGTTGGATACTTATAGACCATCCTATTGAGGAACCAACCATTCTCTACTTAGAAATCCATTAGCTAAATCAAGATAACCTCAACCTTAATTGTAATACTTCTTATTACTTAAGAAGTATGTTCTTCAAAAGTTATTCTTTTGAAGTAAATAAAGAATCATCATCAACCCTGCTTATAAGAACCTATAAACCCTAGCTAGCAATCACCAGCCAGATAAATTAACCTTGATAGTAACCTTGTATGAATAATTGCTTAGGATGCCTAGGCTTAACTCAACCTTACAAGCCCTAGATGTTGATGAATCCAACTAGGTTGTGATCCATCTACTACTTACTCCAGAAACCAATTAGAACCATAGAAAACCATAGAACCCCACAAACCTAGATATCATACTTGTTCTTTATTAAAGAACATGTCCTTCAAAAATTATTCTTTTGAATTATATAATAAGTAATCATCAACCATGTATTATAGGACTTAAAATTGACAACTGCTCTTTACTTATTATACAGCTACTATTCCTGGTTGTGTATGATTGTTACTATTCATGTTGCCACCTGCTTATAATTCTAAAACAACACAACCCCGAATAAGAACCTTGTTTGTGAATCACTCTAAAAGTGTAACACACCCTGAACCAATCATTACAACTCACTGATCCTAAATCATCGGGGTTAGATCACGCTTAGAGCGATTGCATCTCATACTTATGTATTATTGCATCCTTGCCAATCTTTTAAACATCGTCCTTACCGGACGATGATGCTATTTCAGAATTTGGAGTTATCGCGTATCGAAGACCTTGTCTACATAATCTTGCAGTCAAGAAAGGCAAGTTCATCGCTTGCTCATGTCATTTGAGTATCTTTATCAAATTACTTGCAAAGTACTATGTTTATCACTATTGCATAAAAAGCAAAACCACTATTTTCATAACTATGAATATGACTATGTGGTGGGCAATGGAACCATGGATTGTGTTGATATGGTGGAGGTTCCATTGCAAGGGTTTATATCCATCTAGGATTAAATAACAAATGTCGCCAGTGATTCTTGTGCTGTAATAGCCGTGTTAACCATAAGATCTGGAGTGGGACGGAATAGTCAATTGTATTTCCACCTCTTGTACATCAACGGATGCGCGTTACCGTAGACCCTTGATCCAAGAGAGGACAAGTGGTACCCTTGATCCAAGAGAGGACAAGTGGTAGGGTGGGGGTCTCCCCACGGTAATTGCGGTCTATGATGGGTTGCAGGCGAAGGAGTTCATGTTAGAGACCTGAACTGTTGTCGTGGGGGTCCACCGTAAGTGGGAATAATGGGACCGGCGAGGACCCAGGGTCGGAGTTTGCAGCAAAGGGTGGGTGTATGAGGTAGCGGAGGAATATGATTGGCTATGACCTTATACCGGCCTCACACCAAAGGAAGTGTGGACGAGAACTAGACTCGGTTGGCACCAAGGTTAAGATCTCTTATGGGTAAAGCAACACACCTCTGAGTGTAATGAATCGTGACCTGTCACTCCCTGTTCCGGGTTTGGAACTGCGAACGCTGCCGGAAAGGAACTCCATGAAGTTCTAGTAAATCGGTGAAGGCTGACGGACATAGTTCTTCTGAATGAAAGCAACCTTTTGAAGAAATGGTTATGAAAACCTGCATTGGTATTAGACTTTCTGGTCTAATGTTGTAGCTAGTGCATTAAACACCTCTTTCCTATAATGAACTTGTTGAGTACGCTCGTACTCATCCCACTCTTAAATCCCCTGCTTAGATATGGAGGCATCGAAGGAGGATCTACAATACAACTCGAAGGCCGAGGAGTCAACAACTACTTCAAGGGACAGGACCAGACAGAAGAGTCAAACACCACATCCAACAAGGATAAAACCTAGATTAGCAATAGAAGGGAACTAGCTTCCTAAACTTAGCTCCTATTTAGCTAGAATCTATTCATAGCCTCTATAGATAGTTAAATACTCCACAAATAGAGTTCTTGATAGGATTAGACTACGAGTCGTTCTTCTGGAGTTTATTTGCAGTTTTACCTCATTATAAAGTAGGAGGCTGTGATGATCTTATGTAACAGAATTTGTGTGTAATTCTATAGACATGCCTTGGACCCGCATATGTTTCGGTTGTACCACTCTGAGCGAGATAATACTAGTGGAACGGTGTTTCATTGGTGTTATATCAGACTTGCATACTACACCATGCAGTGGTATGCCGGGTCACCACAAGGCACAACCACAACTTAGTGTAACAACGCGAAAGCGCCCAAATAGGCCCTGTCATCGTGCATGTGTTCCGAAGCTGGGTAAATAACGTACCACTGTCCCGAGGACTCTCCGCTCGATGGCCCCTACTTCTTCTCCCCCTCGTGAGGATCCCTCCTCCGAGGTACCGTCGAATAGGCAACGACAGTGTATGATTCTGTCCCATTAGTCTGAATGGTGCTGAAAAATTGTTCGATATAGAAGTCATTACATCACTTGTTAATCTTAGGAAGATAATTGATACTCCATTCGATCTATTTTAATTATTACCCGGTTGAAACAACAAAGAGGTCAAATATGAGGATTATGCCAATTAGAATAGATGCCCAAGGCCTAGCATGCGGTTTCATTTTACTTGCATACCATGTGATTTAGCACAGGTACATCCCAAGCTAACAAAGTGAGCCTATTTCATTTTGCACTTTGCTGAGAGCACGCGCCCATAGGCAACCCAACCTGGACACTGTAAAGCAGGCCGAAAACGACAAAAACGGATTCGCAAAAAAAAGTCAATAAAAATGACTATGTACCCTCAACAGAAACCTAGATCGACAGCAAGTTCCGCGGTCAACCTTGCCATTGTTCTGCCATCTGAAATCGTCTCCCTTAATTTATTGTTGGGACTGACAAAAAATTCCATAATACATAGAAGAACCTTCCCACTTCCCACTAACAATGTTCTCATTTATTAATTATTAGTACGAGTAACAATTAATTAGAAGAATTGGTGGTTTACCCTTACAGATTTTTTTAATACCGTTGAAACGCACGGGCAAATTTACTAGTTCTGACTTAAGTCCATCCACATCAGAAAAACACACTTAATTCTGACGGACCGCTCGGTACCATCAGGATTGTGTTACACCATCAGGAAATTCTCGGTTTGGGGTAGTGTAAGCCCATAACGATGGTCATATATGTGCTTTGTATCCACTTAGCACACACGATAGTCACCACGAGTTAGACCAAAATTTAAAATCAAGCAAGAGGTGATTCAAAAATAAAAAGAATGATAAACCAGTGCGTAGAGGCATGGTTTTGATGCACTAACTAGGGAAAAAAATACCAAGCATGGTGTACCAATCATTTGGAGAAGTCCATCACAAATTTTGGCACCAAAGAGAAGTTTACTTGCCTTTCTACGCAAGTGAGCTTGGTAAGTGCAACATCCATGTCAAAACTTGGAATCATGACTCCATCTTCGGTTATGAAAAATGCATCCCAATAACTTAACAAACTATTTTTTTAGCTTCCACGCAAAATTGTGATATTGACAGAGAATTAGTGCCCAAATTCGTCTAAAAGGTAGTTTTTGTGTGAAGGTTAGTGCAAGATTAATGAGAAAATATTCGAATCATGAGGCCATCGTCAGACATGATACAGTCGGCAGGCACGATAGAAATTTTGCCAAAAGAGACCACCTGCCTCAATTTATTGACAAAAAGAACCACCTCTGAATCAAATTGACAAAAAAGACCACGTCGCGCGTGGCGGCAGGGCCCCCAGCCGACACGTGGCGCTTGCCGCCGGGGCTGCGGCGGCAGGGACCCGCCGCCCAAGCAGGTGGCGGCACGTTAGCTGCTCCGCCTCGCTGTCAGCTGACGTTTGCGTGGACGCGTCGTCCGTCCATCGCCGTTACGTGCGGTGGGACATGCCGCCCCGTGGCATGGCGGCAGGGCAACATGGAGGCTGCCTCCGCTCCATCCGGCGGCATGGCCCGCCAGTTGCGGGACGCAGCGACGACTTTGGACGCACTTTGATGGATTGATCGACCACGCGCGGGAATCTGCCGACATGCAGACACTTTGCTGTAAAAGAAGCTGCTACTATTTTCAATCAGAGTGCTTTGAACTGTTGCAAATTTTGCTGCTTTCGGTGTGATTGCTGCAAAACTGTTGCAAATTGAGATGATACGGTCGCGGGCGGAGATTCTTTGGTACTCCCTCCGTTTAAAAATAGGTGTCTTACTTTTTTCTACATATAGATGTATGTAATGCATTTTAGTTAGAAAAGCATCCGTATGTAGATAAAGGTGAGACATCTAGACAGAGTGCAATAAATAAAGCATGGATTGATTCCGTTGTGCTGAGCTATATAAAGACGTTGCTCGCTCTTGCTCTCACTTTCACTGTGAACACACTCAGTCTCTTCTCACTTAGTTGATGTCTCTTGCTCTGCATCATTAATGTCTCTTACTCAGTTAGTTCATGTCTTTTGATTGAGTGGAGCCTGGTTGATTCCTTATTTGCTCAAGGTAAGGATTACAAGAAGCTAGCATGTTGTATTTATTTACCGTAGTTAGAGTCTAATTAGTTATGTAGTGTAATTAGTTTAAGTGGTGCATGTTCTATAGTTGCATGCATAGGTAGGATGAAAATATTAGTACGGCATATTATTGAGTACTATATTAGGACATGCAACATGTAATTAAGCCGTAGATAGCTAATTAAATGTGCTGTATAGAATTTATATTTTTTGTATGCGACATGCGGAGTATACAGACTATGATTTTATGTGTTACGTACAAAAATGTTAATGACATGTTATATATTGTTGTGTTGTAATCTAATATAATTTTAAAAATATGGTTGTGCAGTAGGTAGGATCGAAACTGTGTTAGTGTTTTATGGAGACGTCGTACGCGACGAATTTTCTGGTGTCGATGTGCTGCGACTCGATGAAAGTTGTAGTGACATACATGGTCAATAGAGAATTTTTGGATGTTAGAAGATGCATCCGGGCACAGTTTGGACGTGAGATGCGTGGGAAGAAGATGACCGTTGAGGCTCTCATCGTCGTAGGAGGGAATGATGGGACACCTGCCCGTTGGGGTTTGCGGGAGGTAAAGAGTGATAGAAATTGGGGTACATACATGAGGTTTGCAAGCACACCTGGTGCTGCTATGTACGGAGAGCCCATGGTGTATGTTCAGTTTATATCAAATGATGATGGTGCCGGAAGCAGTACCGGCGCTGGTGAAGAGGAGATGGCCATCATCACAAGACCGAGTATCGTTCAATCGGAGCTTTTAGCCCTAACTGCAGCAGGCATGATAGGCTAATCAGAGCATAAGGCACTGACTGCAGGCCATAGCACCGGCCCATCTGAGCAGATGGTCGCCCAGTTTGCTGCTGAACCAGGATACTGGTCTGCGTTCGTTGACATTAGCGAGCGTGTGGAGGGACTGCCGGAGGCGTTGGATGATGACGCTCGTTCTTTTTCGTCTGAATCCTCCTCAGACGAAGAAGGCGTCGGTCCTTCCCGGAGGGCGGTTGCGGCACCAATGGATCCTAAGTTCTTAAAAATAATGACCATTAGCAATGAATTCCACTCTGTTCCAGGCCTAGGGGAGGTGAGTCTGCAGGTTGGGCAAACTTTCCTAGACAAGGACTCGGCTGACCAAGCAATCAAGAGGTATGCCTTGGCCATATCTTGGCAACACAGAGTGAAGCAGTCTGATCGAAGGCAGCTTAAAGTCATATGCGTCAAATTGAATGAGGGTTGCAGGGGGGAGTTATCGCTCGGGTGAGCCCTGGGGTATGTCAGTCATGGCATATCTCAAAATATAGAACCCCACAGCTGCGAGCAATTGGGGGCTCTTGACCAACACCGCAACGTCACTGCAAAATATGTATCACATATCATGCAAGTGGCGGTGAAAGAAGATATAACCCTTGGTATAAAGAAGCTGCAAAAAACCGCGGAAGATCTGATTGGCTTCCCGGTCAGCATTAGTAAGGCAAGGCGGGCGAAGGAGGAGATTTTCCAGAGATTGTATGGCACCTATGAGGAGGCATATGACCTTGCCCCGAGACTACTCCATCAGATAGCAACAACTAACCAGGGGACTCAAGTGGTCAGGAGATCTCGTCAACACCCTCTGGAGGAAAACCAAGAAATCCTTGATCGTTTATTCTGGGCATTCCCCCAGACTATACGGGCATTCCATCACTGCCACCCGGTGCTGTCAATAGATGGTACCTTTCTCACAGGAAAGTACAAGGGCACACTCTTGGTGGCGATTGTAGCTGATGCAAATAATCAGCTCTTGCATATTGCCTATGCACTTGTCGAGAGTGAAAACAAAGATAGCTGGTTATGGTTCCTCAGCTGCTTGAAGATGGGAGTCGTGAGAGATCGGCCCGATGTTTGCATCATATCAGATCGCAACACAGGCCTTTTGAGCGCTCTCGAAATAATCAAGAATTCATTGGACCCTAACTGGGGGTGGCCCGACCTGGAGACAAGGTGGTGCATGAGGCACTTGGCAGCCAATTTTTACTCAAAGTTCAAGAACAAGGACTGGTTCAAGCTATTTAAGAGGATGTGCATGCAGAAGACTGAGGCGAAGATGAATGCTATTTGGGATGGAATCGACAAAGAAATCGAGAGTGCTGCCTTGCCACCGAGAGAAGACCGAAGGGGCCGGAGGACTGAAATAAATTTGACTACATGGATTAATCAGAACTGCCCCGATTTAAGTAAGTGGGTGCAAGCTCACGACTCAGGGGCTCTGTACGGCATAATGACCAGCAACATGTCATAGGTTTACAATGGCTTGCTAAAAGGTGTGCGAGCCCTCCCTATCACAGCCCTGATTACTGAAACTTGGAACCGGACTCTGTCAAACTTTGCAGACAGAGTGCAGGTCGCAAACACACAGTATGTGATGAACAAGCAATGGTCTGAAAAAAATGCAACGACATTTGGATGAGAAAGCTAAAAAATCCAAAAGTCATGGGTTTCGTCAAATTGATGCACTTAATAATAAGTGGGAAATCCACGTACGAGCCAAGTATGTGAAAGGCCACCATAGAGGATCGAGAAAGCAAGCTGTTCAACTCGGCCCCAACACGTGTGAATGCAGTTGCAACAAGCCCAACCTTTTAGGATACCCATGTAGTCATGTCCTGAGGGCGGCTGCAGCGCAGAACATCAGCGTGGAGAACTACATATCTCCCTACTTCAACATCCAGAACCTACTCAGAACTTGGAACAGTGAGTTCTAAACCTGGGGACTCAACAGACACTATAGGTACGAGTTTCCAGAAAGAACTACCAAATGAGTTCCGGACCCGACATTGAAGAGAACCGCGAGGGGACGACGCCAATCTTGATGTCATAGGAATGACATGGATCATAGCCAGGCAGCAGGAGAACCTCACCGTTATCGCCTATGCAGATGCCCCGGTCATGCGCGAAGGGAATGCCCTTACCGCACCAACAATAACCCTACATGATGTAATTTTTTGTTTTCAAATATTTGTATGTTTGGTGTGCTGTAATAAAGAGACATGTATTAATGTACTATTGTATGATTATCGTATCGCTGAATGCATACATATTTAAATTAATAAAGAGACATGTATTAAACGTATCTTAATATTGCCATTAAAGGGCTTAGGCGTCTTGGTTGCAGCCGCCATGATGATATTGTCAGCCGAGCATTCGACATGCCGGAGGCACCATCGAACAGACCGAGTATGGTACGTGTGAGCCATCCATCCGCCACACCGACCGTACCAGTTCCCTCTACCTCGCATACATCTAATCCACGACGCGACTCATCTCTACTTGACCGATCACAGTCCGCACACATATCTCAACGCCATGGCGCCACACAGGTAATCAACTTGCGTACATACATTCCTCCTGAACTTACAACAATGACACATTTTTTTCCAATTGTATTAGGACGACGATCATTTTCCGTCATATCCATCTGGACAACGATACTCCTACACAGAAGGCGAGTACTCGCAAAGATTCAACACTCATGTATGCTCATATTTAATAATTACCTACCAACACGATGAATGCCTACTAATGACATGTCGTTTACGTTCGCAGAAATCTGTTGACCCTACGTGGTCCAACATGGGAGCTGGTTTAGGCCATAATATACCCCCACTGCGGGGTTGTGACCACATGCAATCGCAATACCCAACTCCGGTTAATGCATATTAATTACATACATGATTATTGTGTGCATGTTTCTGACGGAGCCGTTCAATATGCAGGAATCTTCAGTTCCAACATGACCTGATATGACGCAGCAACAACACTTCCCAACAACCTCGCGATGATGTTACCAGGATAGTTGAAGAATTCTTTGGAGGTGCTATTTTCAGCACATATGCCAGTTTGATTCCCCCAAATCAGGAATCTCCATACGTATTTCAGACTCCATCACCAGCAGATGAGACACGTACAGAGGATGAGGAAAATCAGTACGGCCGAGGTTTGCATCCACCTCATCCCCCTCGTCCCCGGTTGTCACCTTCCGGTCCAAGGCCACGACATCAACGTCGTCGTCGTCGACAGGAATGATACACATGGGCCTAACTTGTATGTAACATATATTTATCTATGTGCGTGACAGACATATAACCTATGTATGAGACATTTTTCTATGTATCTCGGAGACATATTAATATTTGTTACAATAAGTTTAATTTGTAAATTAACTCCAATAATGAAGATACAACATAAGTAAAAACGTTTCAGATAAAACATGTAATGAATAATACGGCTAATTACTACGACAAATTTTAAGATAGAACGAGAAAGTAAAACTGAAATTAACATACATAGCTACTACAACAGATCACTCTATTTGCCCTGCGTCCGTCGTGGCCATTTTCTGGACTTGTCGCCGCGTTCTTCTGCCGCTTGCGCCTCGACATCTCTTTCCCTTAATCTCTTCCTCTCCGCTTCACGTGCCTCTCTGCGCACCTCTTCCTCTGCATACCTACGTGCAGCCTCATCATCCATCCTCTTCTGATTCACCTCATGATTTCGAGCTTGCTCCGCCCTTAATTTTTGTATTTGTCTCTCTCTGCTTTAGCATTAGCAACAGCCTTTTCCCGACGCTCTTCCTCATGGAACATTGCCCATGCACGCCGCTGTTTTTCCTCCACCACACGGCGTGCCCAATCCGGCTACTCCTGGTCTATCCAATGAAACCACATGCAAAGGGGCGGGGGAGACTAGAACACAAATAATACGGTTAATAAACGAAAATTAATGACATATAAATTTTTTTTTTAATCATGCTGTTATAACATACCGTAGGCCTCGATGACGATGAACTTGATTGTCTGGGTGGATCATGATCATAGCTCGCACACATGAAATATTTCATGCTGAACTTATCAGAAAAATCAACCACCTCCTTCACCTTCGCAAGGCGGCCGCACCAACACCTCTCTGTTCTCACCCCCGGTGGCAAGCTTGCATTCTTACCCTTCATCGGCCTAAAATCCTGGTCGGCGCAAGGCACACTCATACTCACTTCAATATTTTGCGCACGAAAGAGAGACGCGGAGAAGGCAAACTCGATCCTGCTGTTTTCATTTGTATGCGGGTAAGACGGCTTATATAGCCTTCAAATAGTGTGAGCCGTACCAACAAAGTAGCGCAGAATAATTGGCGCAGGCAGTCGGTGGTCTATTTGTTGTATCAGTACAGATTTCCTACGCAAATAGACTGCTTTCGGTGTTTAATTTTCTGTATCGAGCGGGAACTGCTGCCTCCACCGCACACTTAAGCACCATCAAAGTTAGTGCCAATTATCAAAATCAGTGTGATGGGACCTGTCGTCTGCAGGTGCGGTCGGCCTTTTCCTGCTCGAAGTCTGCCTCCATCTCATGTGGCAGCAAGTTCCACCTCAACTTGCCGCCCCATGCACCGGCGGCATGGCCCACTAGTGCAAACGGCAGCTGATGGCGAGGTGGAGTAGCTAACGTGCCGCCACCTGCTCGGGCGGCGGGTCCCTGCCGCCGCAGCCCCCGGCGGCAAACGCCACTTGTCGGCTGGGGGCCCTGCCACCATGCGCGACGTGGTCTTTTTTTGTCAATTTGATTCAGAGGTGGTCCTTTTTGTCAATAAATTGGGGCAGGTGGTCTCTTTTGGCAAAATTTCGGCACGATACAGTAGATTGGAGCAACTGTTGAATGTAGATGGGCTGCAGCCCATGTAGTCTACAATTCCTGAAATCTCAAGGCCCATCACGTTGGCAGCTTGGGACGGTCTTGGGGGACAAAGTTTAGTCCCACATTGCTAGTTGGGAGAGAGTTAGAGTGGTATATAAGGGCTGCTGTTCTAGTCCTTCCAAGTGAGTGAGAATAGAAGGAGCCCTCGCGCACTCCTCCTCCTCCGCCCGCCTCGCCTCGGCTCGGCACGTCACGACACGTCACGCATGCACGTCACGTCACGTTTCGTGACTCGAGTTCGAGTTCGAGACATACTCAAGGAAGCCTAAATTTTTGCTTGGTGCACCAACTGAGTTGGGTACGTGTCGACCTGCATGTGCATGCTCGCCGCGTGTCCCTGGCTTCCTACGCGTGGCAACGCGGTCGGGTCGGCTCTCCTCCCAGGCTATACAAGGAGACAGATCAGATCTGGAGAATATAGCTCTCAGAACTCCCTAGTCCGTCTCTCTCACGAAGTTCCTTTTGCTGCGCTACTCTCCAGTCTTCCCCATCCCGGCGACTGCGCACCGTCCGGAGAGCAGGCCTCCGAAACCCCATCCGTTGAGATCCTGCACCGGGAGACGGGCGATAAGGTTTTTGGGAGCGTCTGCGCGACGTCACGTTGTTCGTGCTCTTCTTCGCCGGTTCGATCGCTTCATCGAGATTCGACTACACCATGGGCGACATCAACAACTCCCATGGTGGTGTTGCTGCTGCTGGTGCGACCTTCCCGGTCGCGATGTACGTGCTTTTCCTCTTTGCACTGCTACTTGTTCCATGTTCAGATCTGATGCATGTGCTTAGTCTGATGTGTGTGGTTAAGTATGCTTGTGCATCTGTAATGTTGCTTTCGGTAATTAAACTCACACGAAAATTGCCTAATATTCTAACAATCCAAAAACCTTATATGCTTAGGCAGTTTTCACCGTCTGGTTTTGCTGCTGCGCTCAAACCGAGCCCGTTTACGGGTTCTTATTTCAAGAGATGGCAGAATAAGACCCTCTTGTGGCTCACTTCTATGGACGTGCACCGAGTTGCGGAAGGTACTCCCAGAGGTCTGCTTACTCCTGAAGAGGATAAAGCGTTCGGGGATGCCACCGTAATGTTTGTGGGTACTGTCCTAAGTGTGCTTGAAGACAAGTTGGTTGATGCTTATCTGCACATCCAAAATGGAAAGGAACTGTGAGATGCACTGGACGCTAAGTTTGGTGCTGCCGATGCCGGAGGTGAACTGTATGCTATAGAGCAGTTCAATGACTACAAGATGGTTGTGAACCGATCTGTAGTGGAACAGGCTCATGAGATACAGATCATGGCAAAGGAACTTGAGCCCCTCAAGTGTTTGCTATCGGACAAGTTTGTCGTGGGATGAATTGTCGCTAAGCTTCCCCCTTCATGGAGGAACTTTGCCACTTCTCTGAAACATCAGAGGCATGAGTTCTCTGTTGAGAATATCATGGGCTCTCTAGATGTTGAGGAGAAGGCGAGGGCAAAAGACAAACACACTGGAGGAACCGAGAGACGTTCTGCTGCCAATATGGTGCAGAAAAATGCCCACAAGTCCAAGGGAAAGAACAAGGGAGTCTTCCAGACTACCAACTTCAAGAAGAAGGGGAAAACGGAGAAGAAAGATCCTTGTTGGGTGTGTGGCGAGATAGGCCATTGGGCTAATCGCTGTCCACAACGCAAAGGAAAGAAAGGTCAGGCTGGACATAACTCAAACTCTGTCAACATGGTCATTGGCAACACCGGTGAAGGAACTACAGGTATGGTAATATATTACCTACTGTTCTTTCGGTGTTTCAGTCCACGGAATGGTGGGTTGATACAGATGCTAATGTTCATGTGTGTGCTGACATCTCCATGTTTACCTCTTATCAGGCCCGAGGTTCCTCAGTAATGATGGAAAATGGGTTACATACTACTGTTCGTGGTGTTGACACGGTAGATCTAAAGTTTACTTCGGGAAAGATCGTGCAACTGAAGAACATGCTGCATGTCCCTTCTATCAAGAAGAATCTTGTTAGTGGCTCCCGTCTTATGAAAGATGGGTTTAAATTGGTGTTCGAGTCCAATAAAGGTGTACTGTCTAAGTATGGAACTTTTGTTGGAAAGGGCTATGAATGTGAGGGAATGTTTCGCTTCTCTCTATAAGACTTCTTTGATAATGTTGTGAACCATGTAAGCACTAGTGTTAATGAAACTAATGTTTGGCATTCACGACTTTGTCATGTTAATTTCGGTTGTATGACGCGGCTTGCTGATATGAATTTAATTCCAAAATTCACCTTTGTCAAAGGCCCCAAGTGCCATGCTTGTGTGCAAGCAAAGCAGCCTCGCAAGCCTCACAAGCCTGAGAAGGAAAGAAACTTGGCACTGATGACCCACAAGTATAGGGGGTCGCGATAGTCTTCGAGGGAAGTAAAACCCAAATTTATTGATTCGACACAAGGGGAGGTAAAGAATACTTATAAGCCTTAACAACTGAGTTGTCAATTCAGCTGCACCTGAAAAGCACTAGTAACAGGGTGATGTGAAAGTAGCGTAATATGAGAGCAGAGTAAAAGTAAAGTAACACAGCAGCAGTAATAGCAATATGAGAGCAATGGCACCAGAAAATAGTTGATACTACTTCCAATGACATGTAGAACGAGTATATAATGATGAAAGATGGACCGGGGTTCCCAGCGATCTACACTAGTGGTAACTCTCCAATAAGTGACAAGTGTTGGGTGAACAAATTACAGTTGGGCAATTGATAGGAATCAAAGCATTAAGACAGAACATCCAGATTATTAATTATGTAAGCATGTTTTCCAATTATAGTCGTACGTGCTCGCAATGAGAAACTTGCACAACATCTTTTGTCCTACCAGCCGGTGGCAGCCAGGCCTCAAGGGAAACTACACTACAACAATACAGAGGTTTGGTAACACATATCTGTAACGCAAGAAAAATTGTGTTACTCCATAAAATCCCAGTAACACACCTATTGTGTCCACGACAAATTTGTAACACAAAATGTAAGAGATGCAAAGAGTGTTACGAAGGTGTAACACATTGTTCAACATGTTACATGGTAGTAACACATAATTTGCACTAGGTTGTAACAGATAGCTCGGGAGGAATATTGTGTACAAATTTGTAACATAGGGTAGGGTGCAAAATTAAATGTTACAACTAAAATTACAACAAACTAGTTGTATGTGTCTTTCTTGTATGTGAGCACACCCAACACACATAGCCGCCACGCCGCCACCGAGCAACTATGCCACCGCCGCGCAAGGGGAGGGATGGGAGAGTCCCCGCCGCTGCCGGCGCCCCTGGAGCCTTTCCCGGTGGTGCCCTCTAGCGGTAGCGAGGAGGAAGGGCGGAGGTGGGAGGACTGGCGGCTCGATTTAGGGTTCGCCATGCCACTCCCGGGAGCATACAAAGCGAACAGTTTGTTTTTCTTGTTCACTACTTACTTTCGTTGGCCCACTGCGCAGCTCTATTGCAGGTTCTCGAAAAAAATGGTGAAAGATTCTTTTACTTAGCCTGAAAATTATGGGCTGCCTATAAAATTGGCGCTAATAAAATTTTGCCGCCTAACTCCTTCTGCGAGGGAAAAAATTGCCTAATCTAAATTTTGCCGCTGTCCATCTAGGCGGTAATGCCAGAAAATTCCCTCGAAATATCGTACAGTAACAAAAATCCCTAATTTATAGCCCATCCCAGCCTCACCGCCCTTGACATAACCGCGCCGCCCTCCATTCTACATCTCCAGCCATGTCGATCTTGACCTCCCGTCCTTGCCCCTAACTCGCCAAATCACTCAACGCACAAATCAATAGGACCGAATCTGCCTCGGACTAGTTCGCCGCTGGCGGCCAAATCACAAATCTACGCAACTGCATCTCACAAGCAAACTGCAGAGGTTGTGTATTTTGCTGATTCTCCCGTCCAGCAGTCGCCGCCAGATCTCAGGTCCCAATTCCAAGGTGAATGCGTCTTTTTTCTCACATGTTCAGAAATGGATTACAGATTAGACAGACTGAATATACTCTTCTTTTGTACTCTGTTCCGTATTGCATCGTTGATGTCCTCCCCCACCAATTCATTGTATATTTCTCTGGCTGTACACTCACGATCCTTATTGGCACGGTCTTTATCCATGATAAATTAATGCATATATGGAACTCCCCGTCCCGATTTGGTTAAAAATAAGATAATGTGTGTAACTCTAGATATGACACAAGAATTTCTCTGTTACATATAGTGGCGCCCCGCATCAAACCCAGATCAACTAATTGAGCACCCTTAATTTCTTATGATTGCACGGTTAAATTTGTTCCCAATGTATTATCAATGATCATGAGTGTGCAACTATTCTTAATCCAGTATATGGTTTCATAAATGTCTTTGATTTGATCTTTTTCCGGAGTTACTCGTGCTTTTCACATTCATACCATTCTACGATCTGTTTGCTGTTGATATTTCTTACATGCATGTATAAGGAGAGGGCCAACATTGATGTTGCTCCATCAAAACCTCTGAGTGAGGATGATAGACCCATTACAAGCTTAGAGGAGGAGGATGCATTTCCTGAAGGAGCAGTACAAACTAGGACGAGCAAGTCACAAAGTAATTACAACCTTAAGATTAACTACTGACTTTTTTTGTAGAAAATAATAGGTTTGCAGTAGACTATTTTTGCAGCCTATTGTCATGTTTAGGCTACCTGATAATATCACTTTTGTATCTACACTTGCAATTAATGGATAAATGATGTATGAATTTATTGTAGTAATGATGCGTAAATAAAAAATATTGAATGTGGTTCAGAGCCCTCGACGGCGCCAGGGGTATTCACCTGTATTCAGCTGAATACCCAAGATCTAATGCAAAAAATACATGTACACATGTGTTATAGCCCAGCCCACTAGACCAGGCCAGCCCACATTGCCACACAAGCTCTCGCTCAAGTCTCACGCCTTAGGAACGCACCGCTCGCTCGCACATGGACGCACAGCTCGTCGTCGTCCTCTCGCCCCTAGCGACAAGCGATTACGGCGACCCGGCGGTGGGAATCGGAGAGGTGCGGCCGAGCGGGAGTCGCCGTGGACAGAGGGCCATGTACTCTTCAGTTCTTCCTCAGATTAGCACTCTAGTTGAGTATCAGATCTAATCTGATTTGATCCACCTAGCTTGGATGCGATGCAAGCTTTAGTTTTCCAAATTTCTCCCTTATTTTCTTGTACTAATATAGATGAATAAGAATAGTTCTAAATTTCCAAATTTCTCCCTTATTTTCTTGTACTAATATACCGAGCCATGATCATCACAACATACTCTCGATGTATTTCCTTTAGAACTCTTTGAATCAATGTATGATCTTGAACATATGGTAGATCTCGGCCATTCTTCTTAATTGATTAATGTACTAAAGCTAGTTTTTAAATTATGTAGAAAAATATCCAACTAGGTAATGGTGAATCATCTCAGTCGGAAGTACATAATAAAATAAAATTATTTGTCACTATATCTGACATGTGTTCAGTCCTTTTTGAATAATTTTCCTTAATATTACACTTTGCAGAGAGTTCATGCTAGTGGACGTGAGCAAGTACACTTAGTGACCAGACCAAAAGATACAATAAAGGTAAATATATTTATCACTACAATGTATGTTATAACTACTAATAATTGTGAATGTAAACTGCATCAAAAAGTGCATAGACAAATTACTCAAAAAAAGACTCCAAGCTATATGTCCTCAAAGCTGAAATGTGGTCATTTGAAAGAGGTAAAATAACATAGTGTGACAGTATTTGTGTTTTTGTTATTAATGGTGGCTTTGATCCTAGTTTAGATTCATACTGGAGTAATTTTAATGTCTTCAATGTATCCAAACAAAAGACATGGCATATGCAACTGTTTTGGGCAGTAATTCAAAAACACTGGTTGGTGGTGTTGAGCTTGGCTGCCAATTTACACATGGTTGATAAACCTATTGAGGCAGAGCGCTTGGTAAGGGAATGGAACAGCTTTGTGGCAATCAGTGATGCTTTTGCATCTAGAGTAACAATTTCTTGGCCTTCAACATGTGTATGGTCCTTCTTGAGTATTGTCAATTTAATATTTAGGTATATTTAATTTCATATCTAATTGTAATTTTCTTTCCCAATTGAGAAGATCAATTGTTGAGACTTGGGAGATGATATTGAAGATTTTTCTAGCGATGGAATGAAGATGTAAAATATGAAGAATTTGTGCGAGAAATATCCAAGGGTAGTTTGGAGCCACCATGATTGGTGTTTTTGCAGTCACAATAATATTAAGTATTTCTAGTACTGTAATAGGGTAGCTTAATCTGTTGAGAAATGCAGTGTTTTTCTTGAATATGTATCATCTGTGTGTTCATCTCTATGTCCATTGTTACGAATGCTATGAAATTACATGAAACATGTTGGTTGTACATCCATAATGCAGTTCATATGCACATGGTGTTCATTGTATCAATCATTTATTATTACGTAGTGTGGCATATGCTTACGATTTTCATTACGTACAAGTTTAAATAAATAATTTGTTAATAAAATATGAAATTGTGCAATTCTAAATAAGCACCATTTAAGGAAAATAGTAAGGTGTTACTACAACTAGATAAATATGTTACAAGGGTTAGTACGAACCACGGATTTTTATGTTACAAAATATAGAAAAACATGTGACTATTAGTAGAGAAAAATGTTACAAACTGTGTTACTAAGACCTATAGGGCTCGCTCCAATCTTGAATAGTTGTGTTACAATATGTGTTACCAATCATGTTGCTATAGCTAGAAAAACATGTTACTAAGCGTGTTACTACAGTCATAAAAACGTGTTACTAGGACTAACGGTAACATATATGGCTTGTGTTACTAGGGTACGCTTGTAACAAGTTTCTATGCATATTGGAACAGTTATTATGTGCTACAAGGACACCACCTAATAACACGGCATATAAGAACACATAGAAAAGGTGTTACTGCGAGTGTCAGTAACACCTTTTCTAAGCTATAGTAGCACATGAGTGTGTTACTATACATCTGTCGTGGTGTAGTGCTACTGGATATTAAGGTACTCCTTTTAATAGAGTGCCGGAGCAAAGCATTAACACTCCGTGAAAACATGTGTCCCTCACATCACTACCATCCCCTCCGGTTGTCCCGATTCTTGTCACTTCGGGGCCTTTGGTTCCGGACAGTGACATGTGCATACAACTTGTAGATACAATCTAAGCAATAATATAGAGCTTAAATCTAAGATCATGCCACTCGGGCCCTAGTGACAAGCATTAAGAATAACAAGATTGCAGCAACAATAACTTCACAAACTTTATAGATAGACTAATCATAATGTATCATCCATCGATCCCAACAAACACAACACCGATTACATCGATGGATCTCAATCATGTAAGGCAGCTCATGAGATCATTGTATTGAAGTACATGGAGGGAGTATACCAACTAGCTACTGCTAGAACCCGTAGTCCATGGGGGAACTACTCACGAACATGATGGAGGCGGTGGCGTCGATGGAGATGGCTTCGGGGCACTTCCCCGTCCCGGCTGCGAACAGAGACTTCTATCCCCCGAATTGGAGTTTCGCGATGGCGGCGCCGGAGTTTCGTCCAGGTACTGCGTTTTAGGTCGAAAGGGGTTATATAGGCGAAGAGGGCGCGGAGCGGGGGGCTCTGGCCTGCGCGGGGCCAGCCGCGCCGCCTTATGGTGTGGTGCCCCTTGCCCTCTGGACTCTTCTTCGGTGTTCTCAGTTCCGGAAATAGAAAAATAGGAGGTTTGTTGTTTCGTCCAATTCCGAGAATATTGCCCGAACAGCCTTTCTGGAACCAAAAATAGCAGAAAACAGGAACTGCACTGTGGCATCTTGTTAATAGGTTAGTTCCGGAAAATGCATAAAAACATTATAAAGTGCAAGCAAAACATGTAAGTATTGTCATAAAACAAGCATGGAACATCGAAATTATGGATACGTTGGAGACGTATCGCATCCCCAAGCTTAGTTTATGCTCGTCCCGAGCAGGTAAACGATAAAAAGAATAATTTCTGTAGTGACATGCTACTTACATAACCTTGATCATACTATTACAAAGCATATGAAATGAATGAAGTGACTCAAGGCAATGATCATAGTTGCTAACAAATAGATAACATATAGCAAAACTTTTCATGAAGAGTACTTTCAAGACAAGCATCAAAAGTCTTGCACAAGAGTTAACTCATAAAGCAATAGATTCAAAGTAAAGGCATCGAAGCAACACAAAGGAAGATATAAGTTTCAGCGGTTGCTTTCAACTTTCAACATGCATATCTCATGGATATTGTCAACATAAAGTAATATGATGAATGCAAATAAGCAGTATGTAAGAATCAATGCACAGTTAACACAAGTGTTTGCTTCTAAGGTGGGAGGAAATGGGTAAACTGACTCAACATAAAAGTAGAAGAATGGCCCTTCTACGAGGGAAGCATCGATTGCTATATTTGTGCTAGAGCTTTGGTTTTGAAAACATAAAGAGAGCATAAAAGTAAAGTTTTGAGAGGTGTTTGTTGTTGTCAACGAATGGTAGTGGGCACTCTAACCCCTCGCCGACAAACCTTCAAAGAGCGGCTCCCATTTTATTTTATTTTTGGGTGGCACTCCTTCCAACCTTTCTTTCACAAACCATGGCTAACCGAATCCTCGGGTGCACAGCAGTGGCCCAATCCTTTTTAGCACAAAGGACAAGCCGGTTTGTTTACTTATAATGACCAAACGTTCTCGAGGACACACGGGATTTTAGTCTAGTGCTTTCGCTACATACGGCTAAATAATCTTCATTGTTATGATAAGTGTTGTGTGGGTGAACCTATGCTAATGTACCGCCCTTCCTAGGACTAATACATACTTGTGATTATACCCCTTGCAAGCATCCGCAACTACAAGAAAGTAATTAAGAATAAATCTAACAACAGCCTTAAACTCTGAGATCCTGCTATCCCTCCTGCATCGATATACCAACCGGGGTTTAGGTTTCTGTCACTCCGGCAACCCCGCAATCGGCAAACGAGTACAAGATGCATTCCCCTAGGCCCATAAAGGTGAAGTGTCATGTAGTCGACGTTCACATGACACCACTAGAAGAATGACACCACAACTTAAATATCATAGCATTGAATATTACTCAACCATAATTCACTACTAGCATTTAGACTTCACCCATGTCCTCAAGAACTAAACGAACTACTCACGAGACATCATATAGAACATGATCAGAGGTGATATGATGATGAATAACAATCTGAACATAAACCTTGGTCCAATGGTTTCACTCAATAGCATCAACAACAAGTAGAAATCGATACCGGGAGAGTTTCCCCTATCAAACAATCAAGATCAAACCCAAATTGCTATGGCGGCGACGAGGTGCTGCGGTGGAGACGGCGGTGATGATGGTGGAGATGACGATGATGGTGATGGAGATGATGTCCAGCTCGATGACGGTGACGATGGCGTCGATTTCCCCCTCCGGAGGGAATTTCCCCGGCGGATTCCTGCCCGCCGGAGAGCTCTTTTCTCTCTGGTGTTCTCAGCCCCGCAGAGGCGGCTATAACTCTTCGCGAGGTACCCTCTGTGGCTTAGGTTTCGGGACGAAGGGTTTCGCGAAGAAAAGGAGGCGAAAGGGGTGGGGCCCCACACCACAAGGTGGCGCGGGGCCATGGGCCGCGCCGGCTGTGGTCTGGCCCCACCTTGGGCCTTCTCAGCTCCTCCTTCCGCTTCCTTCGTCATCTTGAAAAATAGGATTTTTGGTATAATTTCCTTCCACAGTTGATCTTCCGAAATATTGCGTTCGACGGTGCTTTTTCAGAATCCTGGCTCCGGTGCTTGATCCTCCAATAATGATGAAACATGCAAAATAGATGAAATAACATAAGTATTATGTCCCAATATGAAATATATCAATGAATAACAGCAAATTATGATATAAAATAATGATGCAAATTGGACGTATCAGTGCCTGCCAACAATCTCATACCATGAAGGAGTGCCTTTTTATTTTAGTTTTATTATGATGACACTCCTCCCCACCTTTGCTTTCTCAAGCCATGGCTAACCGAATCCTCGGGTGCCTACCAATCATTCACATACCATGGAGGAGTGTCTATTTAGTTTGATTAATTTGGGACTGGGAATCCCATTGCCAGCTCTTTTTGCAAAATTATTGGATAAGCGGATGAAGCCACTAGTCCATTGGTGAAAGTTGCCCAACAAGATTGAAAGATAAACACCACATACTTCCTCATGAGCTATAAAACATTGACACAAATTGAGAAGCATTTTGAATTGTTTAAAGGTAGCACTCAAGCAATTTACTTTGGAATGGAAATACCACATAGTAGGTAGGTATGGTGGACACAAATGGCATAGTGGTTGGCTCAAGGATTTTGGATGCATGAGAAGTATTCCCTCTCGATACAAGGCTTTGGCTAGCAAGGTTATTTGAAACAAACACAAGTATGAACCGGTGCAGCAAAACTTACATAAGAACATATTGCAAGCATTATAATACTCTACACTGTCTTCCTTGTTGCTCAAACACTTTTACCAGAAAATATCTAGACCTTAAGAGAGACCAATCATGCAAACCAATTTTAACAAGCTCTACAGTAGTTATCCACTAATAGGTTTAAACTACATGAAAAAAACTTAATCATGATCTACTTGAAAGCTCAAAACAATTGCCAAGTGTCAAATTATCCAAGACATTATGAGGCATTTTCTTCCAACCAAATAACCATAAGTATTGTAGCTTCCAACTTTTATCATTGAATATTAAAAGTAAAACGAAGAACAAGTGTTCATATGAAAAAGCGGAGCGTGTCTCTCTCCCAAACAAGGATTGCTAGGATCCGAATTTATTCAAACATAAACAAAACAAAAATAAAAGCACACAGACGCTCCAAGTAAAGCACATATGATGTGACCGAATAAAAATATAGTTTCAATAGAAGAAACCTGATAAGTTGATGAAGAAGGGGATGCCTTGGGCATCCCCAAGCTTAGACGCTTGAGTCTTCTTGAAATATGCAGGGATGAACCACGGGGCATCCCCAAGCTTAGACTTTTCACTCTTCTTGATCATATATCATCCTCCTCTCTTGACCCTTGAAAACTTCCTTCACACCAAACTTCTCATAAACTTCATTAGAGGGGTTAGTACTCAAAAAACTTGAATCCACTTTTAGTCCTGTAGTGACACATTGCAAGAACTCAATAAAACATTAGCTATAGCTCTCCACGTCTAGAAAGCCTTGCTTAAAGTCCACAAGAGACAATGCAAAAAAAGAGACAGAATCTGCCAAAACAGAACAGCCAGTAAAGACGAATTTTAAAGAAATACTTCCGTTGCTCAAATCAGAAAACTCAAAACTAATGAAAGTTGCGTACATATCTGAGGAACACGCACGTAAATTGGCATATTTTTCTGAGTTACCTACAGAGAAAACAGCCCAGATTCGTGACAGATAGAAATCTGTTTCTGCGCAGAAATCCAAATCTAGAATCAACCTTCGATTAGAGGCTTCACTTGGCACAACAAAACACAAAACTAAGATAAGGAGAGGTTGCTACAGTAGTAAACAACTTCCAAGACACAAATATAAAACAAAGTACTGTAGCAAAATAATACATGGGTTATCTCCCAAGAAGTTGCTTTCTTTATAGCCATTAAGATGGGCTCAGCAGTTTTAAGGATGCACTCGCAAGAAATAGTATTTGAAGCAAACAGAGAGCATCAAGAGGCAAATTCAAAACACATTTAAGTCTAACATGCTTCCTATGAAAAGGAATATTGTACGCAAATAAATTCATGAAGAACAAAGTGACAAGCATAAGAAGATAAAACAAGAGTAACTTCAAAATTTTAAGCACATAGAGAGGTGTTTTAGTACCATGCAAATTTCTACAACCATATTTTCCTCTCTCATAATAATTTCCAGTAGCTCATGAATAAACTCAACAATATAACTATCACATGCAGCATACTTTTCATGATCCACAAACATATAATTTTTATCAAGTTCTAGAATAGTGGAATTAAAACTTTCAAACTTTCTTTTATTAATAATATAACAAGGTAGTTGATCAATCTCAAGAGATATGGGACACATAGATAAAGTGAAGAACTCTCCAATCCCATTTTCATTAGTAGTACAATTAATAGCATCAAGTAACATAGGACCATCATCTAGAGCTTTATCATAAACATTTGCCAAGCAAAATTCTTTAGTACCATGCATTTCGACATCAGGCACAAACAAAGCATTATCATAAGATTTATCAAAGTAGCATGGATTATCATAAATAACAGTAGCATAATTATTCTCACAAGTTTTACTCATAGGTACTATTTCAAGAGAATCCACAGGAACATAACATTCAACCTCTTTCGGTAAGCATGGAGGACAATCAAATAGTGTAAGAGATAAAGAGTTACTCTCATTAGAAGGTTGGCATGGGTAGCTAATCCATTCTTCCTCCTTTTGTTCGTCGCTCTCCTCTTCTTTTTCATCCAATGAGCTTTCAGGTTCATCAATTTCCTCATCTTTTTCATCCAATGAGATTTCAGGTTCATCAATTTCTTCTTCCACAGGTTCCTGCAAATTGTGAGTGCATTCTTGTGCATTAATGAGTCTCTCTTTATAATCAATGATATAAGGATTATCACTGAAGCATTCTATGCAACAATTAAGGATAGAAGAGACATAATCTTTAAGGTCCTTACAAACAACACAAGTTTCATAATTCTCAACCATGAAGGATTCGATCTCAGGCTCCCATAAATACGACAAATTGTTCTACCTCTTCGAACCCATAATGAATATAGCAATTCCGATTATAGTTCTTAATTAAAAATTCCTCACTAAAGCCACATTGAAATTTAAGATGTTCAGTATCCTGTTGAGAGCAACAGTTTATATCATGGCGTTTAAGCAAGATTTTAGCAATTGTATTCACTTTTTCTATCATAGCACTCATTACTTCACCCGCTCTTGATTTCCTATAATTATTATAACATTCTATGAGCTCCAAGTAGGTTGTAGGTTCTCCCATAACAGCAGTTTTTAATTTTTAGATTTTTCGAATTTTTATGGATTTTTGGGTATATGAGAAAAGTAAAACAAGACAAAAAGAAACTAAGCAAAATAATACTAGACAGAAATAAACTAAGCACAAATAAACTAGGCAAAAGTAAACTAAGCAAAACAAAACAAAATAAAACAGAGAGAGTGGTAGAGTGTACTCCCCAGGTGAACTTATGAGTAGAGCTATGCCTCCCCGGCAACGGCGCCAGAAAATAGTCTTGATGACTCACAAGTATAGGGGATCGTGATAGTCTTCGAGGGAAGTAAAACCCAAATTTATTGATTCGACACAAGGAGGTAAAGAATACTTATAAGCCTTAACAACTGAGTTGTCAATTCATGCACTGGAAAAGCACTAGTAACAGGGGTGATGTGAAAGTAATAAGGAGAGTAAAGTAGTAAAAAGCAGTAATATGAGAAATGGCACGGAAATAGTTGATACTACTTCCAATGACATGTAGAACGAGTATATAATGATGAAAGATGGATCGGGGTTCCCAGCGATCTACACTAGTGGTAACTCTCCAATAAGTGACAAGTGTTGGGTGAACAAATTACAGTTGGGCAATTGATAGGAATCAAAGCATTAAGACAGAACATCCAGATTATTAATTATGTAGGCATGTTTTCCAATTATAGTCGTACGTGCTCGCAATGAGAAACTTGCACAACATCTTTTGTCCTACCAGCCGGTGGCAGCCGGGCCTCAAGGGAAACTACTGGATATTAAGGTACTCCTTTTAATAGAGTACCGGAGCAAAACATTAACACTCCGTGAAAACATGTGTCCCTCACATCACTACCATCCCCTCCGGTTGTCCCGATTCTTGTCACTTCGGGGCCTTTGGTTCCGGACAGTGACATGTGCATACAACTTGTAGATACAATCTAAGCAATAATATAGAGCTTAAATCTAAGATCATGCCACTCGGGCCCTAGTGACAAGCATTAAGAATAACAAGATTGCAGCAACAATAACTTCACAAACTTTATAGATAGACTAATCATAATGTATCATCCATCGGATCCCAACAAACACAACACCGATTACATCAGATGGATCTCAATCATGTAAGGCAGCTCATGAGATCATTGTATTGAAGTACATGGAGGAGAGTATACCAACTAGCTACCGCTAGAACCCGTAGTCCATGGGGGAACTACTCACGGAGCATGATGGAGGCGGTGGCGTCGATGGAGATGGCTTCCGGGGCACTTCCCCATCCCGGCAGGTGCCGGAACAGAGACTTCGTCCCCGAATTGGAGTTTCGCGATGGCGGCGGCGCCCTTTCTGGAGTTTCGTCCATTGGTACTGCGTTTTAGGTCGAAAGGGGTTATATAGGCGAAGAGGCGCATGAGGGTGCTCGGGGGCTCCTCATAGGCGGCGCGGCCTGTGCCAGGCCGCGCCGCCTTATGGTGTGGTGGCCCTCTGGCCCCTCTCCTCTTCTTCGGTGTTCGGAGCCTTCCGGGAAAAATAGGAGGTTTGGCGTTGATTTCGTCCAATTCCGAGAATATTGCCCGAACAGCCTTTCTGGAACCAAAAACAGCAGAAAACAGGAACTGGCACCGTGGCATCTTGTTAATAGGTTAGTTCCGGAAAACGCATAAAAACATTATAAAGTGCAAGCAAAACATGTAAGTATTGTCATAAAACAAGCATGGAACATCAGAAATTATGGATACGTTGGAGACGTATCAGACACCACTAGAGCTCATACATTCAGATCTATGTGAGATGAATGGTGAGTTGACAAGATGTGGAAATAAATATTTCATGACTTTGATTGATGATTCCACTAGGTACTGTTATGTGTATCTCCTAAAAACTAAAGATGAGGCTCTTGATTTCTTTAAAATCTGTAAGGCTAAAGTTGAGAATCAACATGAAAGAAAGATAAAAAGGGTTCGGTCCGATCGTGGTGGAGAGTACTTTTATAATGAGTTCAATTTATTCTGTGCGGAACATGGTATAATCCATGAGAGGACGCCTCCTAATTCCCCACAATCCAATGGGATTGCGGAAAGGAAAAACCGTACTCTAACAGATTTGGTTAACGCCATGTTAGATGTTTCGGGTTTATCCAAGGAATGGTGGGGGGAGGCTATATTGACTTCATGTTATGTCCTAAACCGTGTTCCAACCAAGAATAAAGAGATTACCCCTTATGAGGAATGGGAAAATAAAAGACCATCACTCTCCTACCTACGAACTTGGGGCTGTTTGGCTAAAGTGAATTTGCCAATCACCAAGAAGCAAAAGCTTGAACCAAAAACCGTGGACTGTGTCTTTCTTGGCTATGTTGCCCATAGCATTTCTTATAGATTTCTTGTGGTGAAATCTGGAGTGGATGACATGAATGTTGGCACCATCTTTGAATCAAGAGATGCTACATTCTTTGAGGATATATTTCCTATGAGAGATATGCATGGCATGTCTAGTTAGGAATCTGATCCAATACATGAAACTCCTATGGAGTCTGATGAGGAATCTGATGATGAGAGTTCAGATTCTGATGAAGATGACAATGAAGCTCCCACAGGAGTAAGAGACAAAGGACTGCAAAGTCTTTTGGTAATGATTTCATTGTGTATCTTGTGGATGATACTCCCACTACCATTTCAGAAGCTCTCGCATCTCCTGATGCAGACTACTGGAAGGAAGCAGTTCAAAGCGAGATGTATTCCATCTTGGCTAATGGAACGTGGGAGTTAACTGAGCGTCCTTATGGGTGCAAACCTGTAGGATGTAAATGGGTATTTCAGAAGAAGCTTTGAGCTGATGGTACTATGGAGAAGTACAAAGCTCGGCTTGTAGCCAAAGGCTATACCCAAAAGGAAGGCGACGATTTGTTCGATACCTACTCACCTGTGGCGAGATTGACCACCATTCGAGTACTACTGTCATTGGCTGCCTCACACAGTCTTCTCGTTCATCAAATGGATGTTAAGACGACTTTCCTAAATGGAG
Source organism: Lolium multiflorum (assembly GCA_030979885.1). Taxonomy (NCBI): domain Eukaryota; kingdom Viridiplantae; phylum Streptophyta; class Magnoliopsida; order Poales; family Poaceae; genus Lolium; species Lolium multiflorum. The sequence continues at coordinate 309,638,606 of CM061749.1, forward strand.
ACTTGGATGAGGAAATTTACATGGAACAGCCTGATGGTTTCGTACTACAAGGTCAATAAAGAAAGGTGTGTAAATTAAAGAAATCTTTGTATGGTCTCAAACAAGCCCCAAACAATGGCATGCGAAGTTTGAAAGAACTTTGACATCTGTGGGCTTTGTTGTCAATGAAGCTGACAAATGTGTGTACTACCGCCATGGTGGGGGTGAGGGAGTTGTCCTATGTTTGTATGTGGATGACATACTAATTCGTGGGACAAGTCTCAAAGTGACCGAGGAGGTCAAAACCTTCTTATCTCATTGTTTCGAGATGAAAGATCTTGGAGAAGCTGATGTTATATTAAACATCAAGTTACTGAGAGATGAGAATAATGGGATTACACTTGTGCAATCTCATTATGTTGAGAAGGTGTTGAACAAATTTGGCTATGCTAATTGCAAATCTTCTCTCACACCTTATGATCCTAGTGTCTTGCTTCGAAAGAATGAAAAGACAACTAGAGATCAATTAAGATACTCTCAAATCATTGGTTCACTCATGTATTTAGCTTGCGCTACGAGGCCTGATATCTTGTTTTCTATATGCAAACTTAGCCGGTTTGTGGCACCCCCGGGAGATGATCATTGGCATGCTCTTGAGAGAGTAATGCGCTATCTAAAGGGAACCATGAGTTATGAAATTCATTACACCGGGTATCCAAGAGGACTTGAAGGGTATAGTGATTCCAATTGGATTTCAGATGCTAAGATGAAGGCCACAAGTGGATATGTTTTCACTCTTGGTGTTTCCTGGAAGTCTTGCAAGCAGACCATCTTAACGAGGTCAACTATGGAAACAGAACTCACATCATTAGATACAACTACTGTCGAAGCGGAATGGCTTCGTGATCTCTTGATGGACTGCCCTATGGTTGAAAAACCAATACCGGCCATCCTCATGAATTGTGATAATCAAACTGTGATTATTAAAGTGAAAAGTTCTGAGGATAATATGAAAAGTTTCAAACATATCAAGAGGAGATTGAAGTATGTCAGAAAACTGAAGAACTCTGGAGTGATAGCATTGGAATATGTCCAAAGTGCTAAAAATCTGGCAGATCCTTTCACAAAAGGACTATCAAGAAACATGATAGACCTTGCATCGAGGGAGATGGTTTTGAGACCCACTTGAGTTGCCGAGGGGGTAACCCAACCTATGCGATCGGAAATTCTGTGAACTAGGACCTGGGAAAACAAACCGGAGCAACTGAGTTGAGAGAAAATTTAATACTCCCACTCCGCTGCAGATGCAATTCTCTCATAGCTAATGTAAGGCAGGTTGACAATGTCTTAATGTGTTCTGAGCGGCTCTTGATGAGCGAAGACGCTGTCTTACAGGGCGATCTTTGAAGAACACACCTATACGAGTGACACTACTGGTCATAGTGTGGGAGATTTGGGTGAATCTCTATTAAGCTCATGAAGGGCTGAGGAGTATGACTTATAAGCTCCACCCGAGGGGAAGGCTATGGTAGCCTAGTACCGTGCCGACATTGAGTGAAACTTGCTGCACAAAGACTGACAATTCAAGGCATAGTCCATTGTTCAGTTGTAGTCAAGCGTAACTCCTTGTCTAGGTGGAAGTTCAACTTAACAGTCTTCACTGAAGTGCAGGTATATTAAACAGTAAATGGAACTAATGTGTCATCTGATGTGCACATGAGATCTGGTGGGGGATTGTTGAATGTAGATGGGCTGCAGCCCAATAAGGTAGCCCATGTAGTCTACAATTTCTGAAATCTCAAGGACCATCACGTTGGCAGCTTGGGACAGTCTTGGGGGAGAAAGTTTAGTCCCACATTGCTAGTTGGCAGGGCCGGCCCTGACCCATGGCAGCCATGGGCGGCCGCCTAGGGCCCAGGCCAGTGAGGGGCCCAGGAACGGAAGATTTATTTACTATGGGCTGGAAAATAATACAATATACGTAGTAGCCTAGTACATGCAGCAGCAAATACCAGTACAACCTTCCCACGTGAGTGCGTGAGCATGGTCCGCGCGCTAGATCGGTCAGCTCCTTGCGCGCGGCTGCTCGTCAACGTGTGATCTTTCGTTCGTGAGCGCGTGAGGTGTGACCGATCGGTCCAACTCCCTGCCTCGACTGCTCGGCTAACACGGTATAAAGGAATAGACAGGGTTGTGGGAAAATGGGAATAGACGAAGACGATCGCTAGCTCCTGTGTCTTTCTCATCTTTGCATCTCACCAATTGCTTCGTCAACCGCTTTGATCTCCCGTTCGGCAGCCCTTCGTGTCGTCCCAGCCCACCCCTTTGAAAGTGCATGACTAAATCTCTCTCCTAATTCTCTTGTGTAATTTATGACTTATTCTCTTAATTGGGATTATAATTTGATGTAAATTTCTTTACCATTATAATTGTTATAATAACAAAATAATTGTCCAGTGCTGCGAAAAAGAAAAGAAAAAAGCTAGATAATTAGTTTATTGAATCGCAAAGAGGTGCTTTAAATAAGTATTTTCCAGCTAAAAGTAGTGTAATCCTAGATGAAGTTATTGTAATTTTGCATCTAGAAATGCATGAAGAAGCTTTTTTGTGAAGCATTGAAGCGTAATTATCGATGAAGTCATTGTAATTTGATTTTATTTGAGTTAATTAAACTAGTAAAAAATATTTATTCTATTTTTACCATTTTATTATTTTTTCTATCCTAAATATGAATACATATATTAGCCTTAAAGGGTTATTTTGTCGAATTCGCCCAAGGGCCCCGAAAAACATAGGGCCGGCCCTGCTAGTTGGGAGAGAGTTAGAGTGGTATATAAGGGTTGTTGTTCTAGTCCTTTCAAGTGAGTGAGAATAGAAGGAGCCCTCGCGCACTCCTCCTCCTCCGCCCGCCCCGCCTCGGCACGGCACGGCACGTCACGTCACGTCATGTCACGTCACGTCACGCACGCACGTCGCGTTTCGTGACTCGAGTTCGAGTTTGAGACACACTCAAGGAAGCCTAAATTTTTACTTGGTGCACCAATTGAATTGGGTACGTGTCGACCTGCATGTGCATGATCGCCGCGTGTCCCTGGCTTCCTACGCGTGGCAACGTTGTCGGATTGGCTCTCCTCCCAGGCCATACAAGGAGACAGATCAAATCTGGAGAATATAGCTCTCAGAACTCCCTAGTCCGTCTCTCTCACGAAGTTCCTTCTGCTGCGCTACTCTCTAGTATTCCCCATCCCGGCGACTGCGTGCACAGCCGTCCGGGAGAGCAGGCCTCCGAAACCCCATCCATTGAGATCCTGCACCGGGAGACGGGCGATAAGGTTTTTGGGGAGGAGATTGCTCGCTCGCGTCGTGTCTCGTCGCGGTTCGACTGCTTCATCGACGATTTCGACTACACCATGAGCGACATCAACAACTCCCATGGTGGTGGTGCTGCTGCTGGTGCGACCTTCCCGGTCGCGATGTACGTGTTTTCCTCTCCTACTTTGCACTGCTACTTGTTTCATGTTCAGATCTAATGCATGTGTTTAGTCTGATGTGTGTGGTTAAGTATGGTGGTGTATCTGTAATATTGCTTTCGATAATTAAACTCACACGAAAATTGCCTAATATTCTAGCAGCAACTTGTGCCGGCAGGCGCGTTTGCCGTCGTGTATGTACGTGCTGCATGCGTCCCCATCTGGCAACCAAGCGCGTTGCAAGCCTGGCCGAGCAAGCTAGTGATTGTGCAGGGCCGTAAACGGTAAGCACAACAGTCGCCATTGCCCAATTAGCATAACCGTTTTCGCTCTCAGCTCTCAAGTGGCACCATATGCAGACAAGCTAGCTAGCCAAATGCCAACTCGTGACCGATCGAGAGCGAAAGGGACAGAATTCATGTCCAGAACATAGGGTGAAGCTTGCAGCAAAGGAAGATCGGCAACGAACAGAGCACTAATTATAGCATATATACTACCGATCAGTCGTGATCAGGGTACGTTGTCACGAAGCATTTGTATCTGCTCTCAACTCCCGATCTTCTTTGGACTGTCAACAAGGAGTGCTAATTAATCACATATGGTGATCAGGAGTAAAAGAGTTAGTGTAGCAAGTTTGCTTTGCATGATCCCGTGTAAATATCATCCAGACCGTGTTCAATCTTTCAGACTATGCATATGCAAGCTGTAGAAGTAGAGTCAAAAGGCTCCAATGCCGGCGATGACGATCGCCGGACGTCCAGTAAGGATAGCCGGAGCTCGTGGGGCTGCGCTTTCCTTCTTGGTAACACTTGCAGAATGAAGACTACTTTCCCGTTCTGTTTCGTAATATGTATGCCTAATGCTCGCGTGTTCGGCCATGCACGCACGGTGAGCAGTCAACACCTGCTTCCAGTACACCGCGTACTTCGGCTTGTCGACGAACCTGGTAAACTACCTCAAAGTCGAGCTGCACGCCGACAGCAAGTCCGCGGCCAACAGCGTCACCAACTGGGTGGGCACCAGTGCCATCACGCCGCTCGCCGCCGCCTTCCTCGCTGACTCCTTCCTCGGCAGATACTGGACCATCACCCTCTTCCTCGTCATCTCCGTTGCGGTACGTATCTGTGCCCGCTCCTCCACGAGCATGACCGTAGTAGCTCCGGCCAAGACAACAACGGCATATGGACATGCGCGTGCCGCCGTCGATCACCTTTTTCATGCTGCCATGTTTAATCTGGACAGGGGTATGGGGTGGTGACGGCGAGCGCGTCGGCGGCGCTGCAGAGCGCGGTGTTCTACGCGGGTCTGTACCTGATCGCGCTGGGCGGCGCGCTGCAGCCGGTCATGGCGTCGTTCGGCGCGGATCAGTTCGGCGACGACGAATCCGAGCGCGGGCGGAAGAGCTCCTTCTTCAACTGGTTCTATTTCTCCATCAATGTGGGCTGCCTCATCGGTGGCACCGTGCTGGTGTGGGTGCAGACCACGCACGGGTGGCGGCTCGGGTACGGCATCCCGGCGCTCCTCAGCGTGCTCGCTGTCGCGCTGTTCCTCGCCGGCACCCGCGAGTACCGGCGCCACCAGCCCCCCCGGCGGGAGCCCGCTCACCAGGATCGCACAGGTGGTTGTCGCCGCAGCCAGGAAGGGCGACGTGGAGGTCCCCGACGACGTTGCGCTGCTCCATGAGTGCGACCGCGACGATGGCATGTCCGCGATACAGGGGAACCGCCGCCTCCCGCACACCGACCAGTTCAGCAGTGGCGGAGCGTGACCAAAAGTAAAGAGGGGGCGAAATTCAAATTTTTATCTTAAATTTTGCTAATTTCAAGCTATTTGTAACCAGGAACCAATGATTTTCAATCTTGAAAATGCACTTAGTATGTTTTCCTAGGGAAAATGGACTTAATATCATAATTTACATAGGAATTGACATATCATGGAAGAGAGCAAAAGAAAGAAAAAAATGCCCAAGATCGGCTGATGGCCTGCCACGATTTCTTGATTTGCAAAGAATCGGCATACTAAGCAATTTATATTCGGAAACTAGAAATGTAGCTCGGGCTACATGTGGACTGCTTTTTTGAAAAACTTGAAAATGACATTTTTGAGTTCCAAACAAATATGAGAAAATTCTAGATGTTAAAAGTGATGTGGTCTACCAACATGTAAAATCTCAACCCTAAACATCTTGTATTTTGGGCAACGCAAAAATGACAAAATATGACAAATCTGCAGGTTCCAAAATCTGCACACTATTTTAGATTTTCACATTTGTTATTTTTGCACAGCCTAAAAAATAAACTATTTCGAGTTGAAGTTTTTCACTTTTATAGGATATACATCATTACTACTTCTAGGAGTTTTCAGATTCTTTTTGAATTTTTCTAAAAAAAACTACATGTAGGGCCAAGGTTTACCCGATAGCCAACAAGTAAAAAAACATATAGTATTAGTCTATCTCCGTAGGTAAGAAAATAAAATTAACCTATTGCTACTAGATCTGGGAACTGTACTCAGCAGGCTCATCTGTCAGACGGCCAACGTATATCTGATGTATAAAATTGAGGTCTCTTTCTCGTCACTCCATTCTGCTAGGAAACTAGTACTCTGTAATCTATACCTAATAATAAAGGAGCTAAGGTTTCTGCCAAAATTTTCGTCTAACTTTTTATTGAACCGTTTTGCCCTCCCACCAAATCGCATAATACAGCAAATTGCCACCGTACCGGTTCGTGCAGTTTTTCTTTCTTCCCTCCCGCACGGAAAACGCTCGCCGCCTGACCGCGCCTCCGTGGCTCCGCGCGCTGCTGTCTTTCGGCGACGTCGGCTACCCGTGCCTCCGCGGCTCCGCGCGCTGCTGTCCGACGTCGGCTACCCGCGCTTCCCTCACATCCCCAACCTCGCCCGAATCACCGCCCCACATCCTTGCCGCCGCGTCTTCATCTTTTACCGGTGCTCCACCGCAGCTGGCAACACAGTCCATGGCGGCAGAGGCTGGGTTGCAGTGTGGAACTGCCGACTTCTCGACGCTCAATATACGGATCTGGTGTCCCCGCTGCTTCGGGCGCCTCATGGTACAGCGCGTCATCTGCACGCCCCTCTCTAGGCCAAGATCTTCCATTGGACGTAGGGGCTGATGGATCCGGTCCTCGGGAGACGCAGAAGAAACGGAGGGAGAAAAGAAAGATTGGAGGCATAGCAAGTGCGACAAGGAGATTTGGAGGAATTCCGTGCATTTTTTTAGTCTGCTTATGCCGCTGCCCATGGAGGTTCGCCGCCCTGGTGCTTTGCTGCCTGAGAAGCGCTGTCGTGCTGCTCTTTTATTCTTGATTAAGCTGATGTCTAGGCCATCAGGAAAAAATGCATTATCTCCAGCTCGTCGCCGATGAAGGACTTGTCGCGCTGGATTCCCAGCTCCAGCGCCATCTCACCTGCAACGGTAATTTGGACATATCTAGCGCCCACTTCACCACAGATTTGCCCCTACAGTTTCTCCTTTTTCACGTGGATCTGACACTGCCTAAATGTAAATGGACCAAACTGGCGTATGCAAATTGACCAAAGGAGCAGCAATGAGGTGTTGTTAGGACTTGAGCCGATCGACGTAGTAGTTAATTAAATTACCACCAAGCGCTGCCGAGCTTGAGAACAACACTGAGAACAAAAACTGGGATTTTTTTCAGGTCATAATCTACTACAAGTGTATACTTTTAGTCAAAAGACATCATCTTTAAAGTTTGATTAATTTTATACACGGAAACATGAACATATACTAGACCAAATTCATCAAGAGAATGAGGAGACACGCTGACGCTGGGACGGTCGAGTGGTGCGACCGGGAAAGACTCCTCCCCACCGAGACCCTCTTCCAGATCCGTCGAGCGCGCGAGCTGGGAAGCGAGGTGGCCGTCGGCGGTGGGTTGCTGCAGGCCGGCGGCACGTGAGCTGGGAAGCGAGGTGGCCGTCGGCAGTGGGTTGCTGCAGGCCGGCAGTGACGTCGCGCGAGCTGGGAGGTCGAGCGAGGTGCGCGCGGCTGTGCGTGGGCGATGCTGTGCCTGAATGGGAGGCCTTCGTCGCGATGCGTGGCCTGAGCGATGTGGGCACTACCTGATCCCCATTATGGGTGACGCTGTGCAAGCCATCAATGTGGGTCGGCCTGTGCGAGCGGCCGAGCAGCCCAATTAACGAACAAAGAACTGACCAGGACCATTTAGCACGAAAAGAATTATCGACTCAACACCTAGGTATAGTCCCACCTCGCTCCCGTACAAAGAATAGCACCTATTTATATCCTCAAGTTTTCCGGGTTGTAACAAGCCACTACCAGCAGCAACATCATTGTACGATCTAAGATATAATGTTGAAGAGGATTTAAAAGAGGAAATTGAGTAGTACAAAATTGGCACTGCACCGTCAGCTTACAGGGCTCCGCCGCTGTGAAGCAAAAGGCCAAAGAATATGATCAGACATATGGTTATACTAACTCATCTGCATCATAAACAACATCAAATAGTCTTGTTACCCGACAATCTACAAAAAGAACAATGCAAACCTATAATAGCAGATTGAATTAAAAGAGTAGATCAACTAAATGATATAAATGAACGACAATGAAACTTTTTGAACTGAAGCTAGGGTTACTCAAGTTTATAGTGTTATAAGAAGGAGCACCATAGAACCGCAAAGAAAGACATGTCTCCCATTGGGTCCAACTTTGGGCTCTACTATCTCCGGTAGGACAACGGGATGCCATGGTTTTTGGATGCACACGGCTCCTGATGGTCGCTCAGGATATCTTGTGCCAGGCTGGTTGGCGTCATACTAGAAGGCTATGTTGATATGTAGTCTTTCTTCTTTTGTTTTTCGTTCATGGATTGATTGTTGTATCAATCCTTGATCCTGCGTGCCGTGTAATGCTTTAATACTCAGAACCTTTTTTGCTTAATAAAGGGCTGTGTGCATCGCCACGATGCAGAAGCCGGGGCATACCCCCATTTCGAAAAAAAAAATTTCTTGATGATAGTGCCGCCTCGCTAAAAGTGTTTTGTTGTGTCGCAACACAGAGTCATATCATCATGGATGTCATATCACCATGGATGATTCACTAGGGGCGTTTGATTTTTTTCTCCCTCCAGGACCTATTATTCTCGAAGGCCTGGAGTCGAAGAACGAAATGGTGGTTCGAGGGGTAACAGACACTGCCGGCGTCGAAGCGGAAGGTGTAATTGGGTGCGAAGCTTGCCAGGACTCCAAGAGAGACGCACACGCAAGAGCTAAAGCGGTGGGCGACGGCCAGCCGAGCGGAGCTAGGAAGGGGGCGTCATGGTCACTGTGGTGCGACATGCATAGTGGCCGGGGTAGCGACGAGGTCCAAAATGTGTGGATTGATATGTTGAAATATATAGTGTCATTTAGAAAGTCCACCATATTGATACAAACCAAATCGAATTTATTTAGAGAATCATATAAGTGGATATATCGAGAGGTATATTTCCACCCATGATGTATTGGAGGAGAAATGAGAAAAGGCCAAAGAAAGGCTAGGGTTACACTGCTCGACGACCTAAATTGTCGCGAAAAATTTGAGTAGTATAGATGTTTTAAGTACACAATTTAGGAACCGTTAGCAAAATATTATATGTGTACTAATTGTAAATTCACTTGAATTATTATATCAATAAAATTTAAGAATGGTGCTCACCATCTTACCGTTGTGCGATATTGCAAGTCGGTGCGACGAGCTGCTTACAATCTAATCTTATTAGGTTTGACTATGTCAGTCATAAAACTTGACCACCATCACCTCAATGGTAACAAAGATGAGAGGTTTCAACGTAGATTGTTTGCTTAGTGTTTGACTATTTTTGTTTCCCGATGCAACGCACGGGCACTTTTGCTAGTACTACTCTATAGTAGGAAACATATGCCTAGAAAAGCATTTGCGTTTTTTTAAGGGGGGGTCGTAGCCCACTTTCATCTCCAAGGCGCTCCGCCTATGCAGTTCAGGTCAGTCAGCAAACGGTCAGTGCTGAATAGTCACTGCCGTCAAGGCATGCACGTAGCGCCCATGGCTAGTCTAGCGTAGCGCATCGTCTTCTACCCTAGAATAATATCCAAGGAAAGAAATAGCATGCTAAATGAAATATGGTGATCCTTCTCTAAAAACGTTATGTAAGTTATAACGTGCTCATAGCGCGCTATTTTTCAAAATACCGTTTCACAAAAAAAAAATAGAAAATCGATATGTATAACATGTATATCAATGATTTCATTAGCTAAAAAATAACTAATTAACTAGTTTTGACTGGATTATATCAACATTTTTTTCCTTCCTCTCATAGAGACAACACATGAATGATGAACACAAGAACTACATAAGTGAACTGAATTAAGAAGTATAGAGTTGAACTGAACTAACAACTATAGAGCTAAATCATGGTGTTTACGGGCTACAGCTACCACTACTGATCTACCTTCATGTACTAGTCAAGTTGGAAGATAATCTGCAAGGATGAAACTAGATATGATTATATATACACATATAATAATCATTCCGTTCTGAAATAGTCTACATTCTAGTCTCAAAATTTATTCCAAAATAGTTAAAATTTTAGCTTTTAGTCAACAATAACACTGAAAAGGAAATGAGTTTGCTTATTTTATTGGATGTTGTTATTTTCAATGTAGTTTGAATTGGTTGTTCACATACCTAAGTAGTACTAATAAATGTAGCACTAGTTTGTCTCTTTTTCTAGAATATACTATAAGATTATGTCGAGTATCGAAAAACCTCAAATGCTTTTAAATTCAATTATACTAATTACTTTCAAACGGCGACAACAAGATGAGGCAATGACGACCGATTCCTTGTATCACCCGAGCTCCTCCAATGTCGGGATACCGGTGAAGATGAAGATGTGGGAATGAGAAGAATTGGGGCGAGAGAGATGGGTGGAGAAATGCTACTATAACGTGCATGGACCACCTTCTCTCTCTCTCTCTTTCTTTTTTTCTTATTTTTGTCATTTAGATTCCCTCTCATCCATATAGTGGATCTATTTCTAAAACTTAAAATCTCTGCAGATTTTCTATCGTAAAATTAATTTGCAATCCGCTTACATATTTGAGTTCCTACAGAAAAGAGCTTCAAAATAACATCAATATTGAATATTTTTGACAGTTTTTGAAATCCACTTTTGAAACTTGATGAAACATGTTGTTGCCTTGTGAAACTTGGTGAAATGTCTCTTTGAAACATTTTGATTCACTCTGTTTCAAACTAGGTTCATTAAAGTTACAAAATATTTAGAAATTATCTTAGAGTCCAATTTAAAGATGCAATTTTTTGTATCTACTTTTGTTGCGTTTTACTGTGTATCATCGTGTTTCAAGATTTTAATTTTCAATTTTAGGAAAAAAAAACCCTTTTAGTCTTGTTTGAAACATATAACTGAAAGAAATACAAAGATTGAAACGAAATGTTAATAGATATGACGATTTCAATAGATATGACGATTTCAAATTAAATACTAGAAAGAAAATCAGTGTAGTAGCAAAATTCTATTGGTACGTGCACAGGAGGTCCCGTGCACCCAACAATCGCCACTCTCGGAATGAGTGGGCAAACTGGTTTTTGCCGCTGATGGGGCTGACAGGGAAGGACAAGAGACCATTTTATGCCTAATTTTAAGGATTAAAATACGTTAAAAAGAAAGGCGCAGATATTTTCTGTTCGGAGGGCCACGGAACCATGTTTTTGGTCCGCGCAGTCCAAATAGGCAAATAGAAATCGGTCATGTCTTTTGAAGTTGCCCTTACCGACGTCAGCTAATTTCACTTGCCCTACCGTGCCGAATCTCAGAATACAAGCAAAGAATGTTTAGATTTCCGAATTTTGGATGCGCTTTTGTGCTTTAGTCATGGCAAAACAAATCAGCACTTATGATGCATGGAAAAGTTGTGAGTGACCACCATGACATGGCACAGCCATAATGTGGAAAAACAAGTTCAGAAATTTCATGTGCAATTTAAAATTTTCAAATATAAAAAAATATAAAATAAATTTTATTTATTTATTTTTATAAAAAAATCTGAAATATTTTTCCCACATTATAGCTGTTATGTTTGAGTAATCTGTAAAGTTTGAAATTCAAAGATTGTTTGATATCAGAGATAAAAAATTAGAAAGAGCTAGCAACGGATCTTGATCAACTACCAAGAGTCCATCTACAAGTGTGCAGTGAGGCCCTGAAAGTGCTCTCTCACGATGCATCATACTACATGTGGTGGATCTAGCGCAATATGCTAGAGTGGGGCGGGTCTTAATTGGGCTAGGCTTCTTTACAAATTTTCCTTTCTCCTATAGCTGTCTCCGCCACTTGATGCATGACATATTAGTAAACTAGTCTGTATTGCAGCTGTGGGTCGGGTGTTAATCGATCGATGACGCAGGTTCTTGGACAAGGCTGCGGTGGAGACGGCAGGCGACAAGGCAGGGCGGCAGACGAGTCCATGGCAGCTGTGCACGGTGACGCAGGTGGAGGAGCTCAAGTGCGTGCTGCAGATGCTCCCCGTGTGGGCGTGCGGAATCATCTTCGCTGCCGCCTACACACAGATGTCCACCACCTTCATCCTGCAAGGCGATACGTTGGACCCACTCATCGGCAGCTTCCGCGTCCCGGCCGCCGTGCTATCCGTCTTCGGCACCCTCAGTGTCATGCTCTGGGTGCCCCTCTACGACTGCGCTGTCGTCCCACTCGCGAGCCGCCTCACGGGCTACCGCCATGGGTTCACGCAGCTAGCGCGGATTGGCGTCGGCTTCGTCGTCCTCACCGTCGCCATGCTGCTCGCCGGCGCGCTCGAGGTCGCCCGCCGCCGTGTCCTCGCGCACCATGGCACGTACGTCGGCGTGGACGGTGCGCGGTACGTGCCTATGTCAATCTTCTGGCAGGTGCCGCAGTATGTGGTGGTGGGAGCGGCAGAGGTGTTCACATTCATTGGCCAGATGGAGTTTTTCTACGATCAGGCGCCGGACGCCATGCGGAGCGTCTGCTCAGGCCTTGCCAAAGCGGCGTTCGCGCTGGGAAACTACACCAGCTCGGCGCTCGTGGCCGTCGTGGTACACGCCACGGCGAGGGGCGGGAGTCCTGGGTGGATCCCCGATGATATCAACGATGGCCACCTCGACTACTTCTTCTGGCTGCTGGCCTTGCTCTGTGTCGGTAACTTTGGTGCCTACCTGATCGTAGCGCGGTGGTACAACTATAAGAACTTGGACCAAACTACTACTTGCTCCGTCCCATGAAGATAATATATATTCAATTTTTGACAAATCTCAAATAACTTTGATGAGACGAAGGAAATATTAGAGATCACCTAGACGTAAATTCGGAAGTAAATCTATATTAAGGTGAGATTTTTTTTTTCCTTTCGAAATGCTTGCCAAGTTTTCATGATATTAGTTACTAGTGTTGCTTCTCCAAAAAACAAAAACGTGTGTTGCTTCTCTAATGTAGTGCTGCAAAGAGATTTCTACATATATCCGAATGCAGGAAATCCCCGAGGGTAAACCTGACTAATTGGAGGGCACAAATCAAGAATTCTATTATTGTCCGTATGAGCTTCAAATATGGGTCGTCCAGCCTGGTCTCTATTAAAGAAGGGGACTCTCTAATCATCATCTAGCTGAAAATGGAATTGGGTTCAAGTCAGATTTTCCCCAGGCCAATTCATTCCCACGTTCAGTCATTTCCTGTTGTAAGGCTCAGTCCAGTTTCATTACCAACTCAGTCCGGCCCAAAACCATCAGTCCGGGTTTTTTTCTGTTTTTTTCAGTCGGGCTGTAGCTCCTGGGCCTTACAACTACAGCAAGGAACTAGGCCTTGCAAACCACTTCTAACAAAAAAACGTCTCCACGTCACCTTCTCTTCTCCTTCTTCCTCCTCACGCAAAGTATCTGGGAAACACAGTAGCGACGACGCCCCCGGCCGCCGGGAAAATGCGATCAGAATAGAAAGGAGATCTGGAAGAAATAGAGGGCAAGACCAAGAGAGATCCAAAAGAAACATGAATGACAACGAGGGAGGGACCTACGTGGACATGGAGAACGTTGCTGCTGGGAAGGCCTTTGGATCTCCTCCCGTCTCAGCACAGGTGTGTGTCCAACACCTCTTCATCCATCTCCTCTTTTTAGTGCAACTGTGTTTGTCTCTCAAATCATGTACCTGACTTGAAAGATAACACAAGTCTGATTAGCTCAAATCAGCACATGGGTGTGACAAACTAACTAGTTCAAGATTAAAATCGTGGCAGCCATATCATCATGGAAACTGAACTCACAAAAATGTGATTAAACATTTTGTTCAATCAACTTATAGACATGATTAAAAACATCAAAAAAAGCAAAGGATCACTCACTTTGGTTATCATACTGCACATTCTCCGTTCTCTGGCAACCGTGGAAGGCCTTCCAATATCTGAAAATAAATGAATTGCAAACTAAGAAAAGGAAAACTGAAGAAACAGAAGAAACGGAAAATCCTATTTAGACAGATGATGTAACATGGATGCAGATAGTGACATGATTTCATATAAAACAGTGAGTTTAAGTTAACATGGTTGCAGATATGTGTTTGACGGTGCGGGAAAGAAAGAAACTGAAGAATAGACTAAAAGAAAGCACCGCATATGTGTTTGATGTAGCCCTTCTCCAGGCCCAGGTTCTCGGCACAGCAAGTCCAGTGCGCTCCACCCCAGCTTGTAGAAATCTCGAAAACAACACACAAAACAACAGCTACATTAAGAAAAATCTGAGGCTAATAAGTGAACTGTGTGCACAAAGACAAAACGGAGAGATTTTAGATAAGGCTAAACCTACAATGCATGCTAGTATGTCGCCTGACATGCTATGCTGCATTCACAACTGAATATGCCAAACAAAACATGCAATAGAGCTTGCAGGAGCGGATGATACATACCAGACTTCCCCCCGCTTGCCTTCTTACAGCCTAGAACCCGCATGATTAGCCTGTGCTGGCTTGTTCCCTGTGATCAGAAAAAGATTGGAACACAATGAGTGTAACTATGTGATAAGATAATCAAGCAACTAGATGTGTAAGGTCTCCAATTGTATGCCAGTGCCATTTTGTAGGCAAAATTGAAGAAAAAGACTGAAGTAGTAGACAAATCAGAGAAAAAAAAGAGCAGGAGGGAGCATGTCCATCACCACTGCTTCTCCATCTCCATCACTGCTTCTCCATCTCCATCTCTCCATCTCCATCACTGCTTCTCCGGCTTGCCATACTAGGGCTGAAGAAAGAGTGACAGATAATGAGCGACGGAGAATGAGTGATTAACTGAAGAATTAATGAATAAGTGACAAGAAAATATGAGGGACAAAGAATGAGTTAGGAATGAGAGGCCTAAGCTGAGGTTGAGACTGAGACTGAGGAATAAAAACCGAATTACACATGCACTGCTCCACCACACGCGCACCCTTGTCCTTGGTCACTATCGCTGGCTCTATCCGCAAGGTCGTTCTGCATACTTTAAGTGACCACGCGTCTGCACCTTTTCACCGATCGATCTCAACTCAGCTGGCTGGCTGCTCGCTGCACTTCATCATGCCCATTCCAAAAAACCCACGAGACGCACCTGTCACTGGACAGAGAAAAGAAGAAAGTAGTTAGAATATATGAAAACCGATAACTAAAAACTAAAAACTGAAGAATGACACTGCAAAACAAAGGGACTATTCTAATGAATAAATACTGATTAATGAATAATGAATGATTGAGGACTGAGATAAATACACCGAAACAGAGATACACTGAAGACCAAATACATCTCTGCTTGCCTAGAAAATTATAGCAAAACTAAAAATGAGAGATAGAGAATCCTGAGACTGAGTAACTGAAGAATGAAGAAGGATCAATCTGAGGATAGAGCAAATAAAAAAAAAGCCAATCAGAGAAACTGAGCAACTGACAGGACTGAGAAAATAACAATATTGACAGACTGAAGAACTAAAGGCTGAAACTAAACTAAGAACTGAAGACATAATTACTAAGAGACAGAGGTAATTGAAAAAATGAGGAAGAACTGCAGACTTAGGAAAGTAACTGAGCCACTTAATTACAAACTGAAGAAATTCTAAAACTGACAAACCGAGGACTAAAAGACTGAAGAAAATATAAATGAGATAGACTGAAAACTGAGGGACCGAGAGAAACCCGTTGCTCAAAACCGAAAACTGAAGACTAAAGAATAAAGACTGAAACTGAAACTTAAAATACACTGTGAATAATCTAACTTAGACTGAAACGGAGAATGAGCGAGAAGACTGATGAATAAAGACTGAAACTGTGAAGAATCTAACTTAGAATCAAACTTAGAATGAAACAGAGAGTGAGCGACAAGTAATGAGGGATGGCGAATGAGCGACAAGTAAACTGAAGAATTAATGAAACGGAGAATGAGCGAGAAACTAAATACTGATGAGAAACTGAAGAGATACTGATGGCTGGTAGTGTTAAGTTCTGTTGATTGGCAATGCATGCCTGCCTTACTTGGGATACTATGGCATCTGTTCTCTGGCCATATTTAGATGGTTGCCATATATGTCTAAGAATGCAATTGATGAGATCTGCAGTCCATATAAGCTGCAAATTACAAAACTTCAAAGGAAAATACTGATAACTGAAGCCACAGAAAAAACAAAGAAGCCACAGAACCAAGACGGCTAGCCACTAGGGAGCTCGAAAATGTTAAGTGCGATGTGCTTTTATGCTTGCAAATAAAATTGTTATGCAGTATTCACGACTTTACTAATAAAAACATGTATATTTCTCTTATGCAGGATACAGGAAATTACTCACAAACAGTTAACGATGATATGCTAGATGACTTCTTCAATCAGGTATGATGAAAAAATAAATGAAACAAGAGCAAAATAAATAACTTACCATTCATAACAATGCTTAATTAAATAACATCTTATTGCAGGAAGGATTTTCATATACAGGATTGCTTCTTGGAACTATGAAAAAAAATGAAGTGAATCAAATAAGCGGTGACCAGGTATTTTTGAACAAACCAATTATAAACAAAAAAATAAAGTAATTAAAATTATTGCTAACCGATTAAATGCAGGGACAAATTAACAAGGACACAGAGGATGACAAGGTGGACACATCTACTTCGTTCCTGGAAGAAGAAATTGATGATCCATGGAATTTAAACATGTTTGACAACATGAACCTAGATCAGGTTATTAACATTAATAAACTCTGTTTTATAATAAAAGAAACCTCAAAGAGTACAGCTGATAAAAATAAAAATATACATGCATGCAGGTTACTGATAATCCAAGTACAGAGCAAAACTATGGGATGAAGCACCCAATGTCAGAGGATTACCATGATCAAGCATCGACAAGCACGATTACTGACAACTCACCCAATCAAACTGAAGAACAGCGCAAGGACATAACTGAAGAAGATATACACATATTCCTACAAAATGAAGAGTTAGCTGCTGAGGGAAAGGAAATGGAGGAGGATACACCAAATGAAAGTGATAGCCAGTTAAAACCTGAAAAGGGAATGCATTTTTAGACAAGAGAAGAAGCTCAGAAGTTCTTCAACTTGTATGCATACACTGCTGGCTTCTCAGTAAGCATTGTCTCTTCTTACCGTACTACAAGTAAGAAAAGAAACAATGAAGTCATAAGATTCACTATGAAGTGCAACAAGTACGGGAAAATAAATGAACAAGAAACTAAGCAAGTTGTAGCACAGAGACAAAGCACGGTCATAGCGAAAAGTGATTGCAAAGTTGAGATGGTGGTCAGTGAGAAGAAAGGATTTTGGGAAATTACAGGACTAAACCTTTTGCACAACCATCAACTCAGCCCTCAAAGCAGGTTTTTCAGATCACACATCTACATGGCTGACGGTGAAAAGGAAATGATACGGACAATGAAATATTGCAACATGCCTACTAGAGACATGGTTGCTGTCTTGGCATTCATAAGAGGAGGGATGGAACAACTACCATACAACAAGAGAAAGGTCGGCAACTACAGCAATTCAATAAACAGGGAATTAACAAACAATGACATGATGGAAGTTCTGGACTGGTTTAAAAAGAAAAGAACTGAAAACCCAGGATTCTATCACTCGCTTGACTTGGACAAAGAAAACAAAGTCAAGAGTGTGTTTTGGGCAGATGCAAGGGCAATACAGTATTATGACATATGTGGTGACTGTGTGAGCTTTGACACGACATTCCTAACAAATAAGTACAATCTCCCTTTTGCACCATTTGTTGGAGTGTCGCCACACGGAAAAACTTACCTATTTGCATGCGCATTCATAGTCAACGAAACATCAGAAAGTTTCCAGTGGTGCTTCAGGGAATTCAAAGCAGCAATGGGTGGAAAGCCACCAAAAACAATTATAACTGACCAGGACAAGGGCATGGCAAGTGCAATACCATCTATTTTCCCAAATGCTATACAAAAATGTTGTTTGTTTCATATCAAGAAGAAAATAGATGACAAGGGAGGCACTGTATTTCAAGCAAATGAAGGCCTGTATGAGGAACTACAAGATATAATTGACAAGTCCTTGACAGTGCATGAATTCGAAACACTATGGCAGCAAATGATAAATGAGTACAATGTGGGACATATTAAAATATTCCAAGATCTTTGGAAAAGCAGAGAGAAGTGGGTACCAGTTTACTTCAAGAATCATTTCTTCCCATTCATACAAACAACGGCTAGAAGCGAAGGCACTAATGCATTGTTCAAGAAGGGAGTTGGACCACAATTTAGCATGACAAGCTTCTTGAGAGAATACCAAAGAATAATGGATAACATGCATGCAAATGAAAACGAGTTGGATCATAATGCAACTAACAAGAAAGTCCGGGAGAAAAAGTTCATCACTCAATACTACATTGAACGGCAGGCACATGAGCTGTACAATTTAGCAATCTTTAGAAAGTTCCAGATAGTCCTAAATGATGCAACAAGACTCCAAATAAGAGAAGATGTTAAAGGGAAGATGTACTGGGTGTTTCAGGCAGCAAATTATCCTGTAAAAGAGCATAGGCACAGAGAGTACCTAGTACAAGTTAATGAAGAAACAGAAGACTATTCTTGCATCTGCTGCAAATTTGATAAAGATGGTCTTCTTTGCTCACATATCCTCAAAGTGATGTTGCAACTGCAGGTAAACAAGATCCCAGATAAGTACATAATAGACAGGTGGCGGAAAAGAGAAAGAAAACTTCTGAAACATATTGTTCCACCACTAAATGAGGACATCACAGTTTTAAGATTCAATGTTCTTTCTAGAATGTTAGGACACACGGCTTCAAATGGTTCTAAGAACAAAAGAAAATACCAATATTTGCTACAAGAGATACCAAGACTTGAGGTAGAAATGGCCAAAATGGACACAGACACATATGATATGTCAGCTATGGGACAGAACAGCTCATCAAGAACAGTAGTCAATCTGGATCCTACAGGTGAAAGTGGAACGACAATACAATTACTTGACCCAGATGTTGCTGATACAAAGGGCCGCCCTAGATTACGGACTATAAAGGAAAGGATTAAGCAAAATAAGTTCTATACCTGCAGCCATTGTGGTTCTACTAATCACACAAAGAAAAAATGTGATATGTTGCATTTGGTCTTCAATTTGCCAAAGAAGAACAGAGGAAAGAAGAAGAAGAAAGAAAATGAAGGTTCGAATAATTCTTATTACTAAAAAAAAGATATGAAAGCAAAAAAGACTATAACTAATTATGATATAAACTGCTTTTGCTACCAGGTACACAAAAAAAAGGACAAGAAGCTGAAGCAGCCAAGTCCAGGGACAAAACTCAAGACTGAAATAAGAGAAAGCAGACGACCGCTTCAAAAGAAATCAAATCTGATTGCGTAAAAAGATGTATTAGTAGATGGCAGAGAAAAAGCCAATAATGTGTTTGTTCTTATTTATTGTAACAGATATTTGTATAAACAAATCTATTCATGGCTGTATGCACTTGCTCAGACCCCAAAAAAAAGAATAACAATGAGTTATGTAGCTGGGAATCATGTAACCATGTGTGGAGAGTTATATGCCTATCAATGAGTTGTGCTACACTAAAAGTATTTCCGTGAATATCGGGGAGCTTTGCAAAAAGGCAGAGACAAAAATGTGCTGGAATTGCACCATAAGTGTTACATATTGTGTCATAGATTTGAAAAGTTAGTGCACTGCATAGACTTCAAATGTGTTTTGTTGTGCTGGAATTTCATGGTATCTCATGGAAACACAACAAAAAAGATAGCAAAAACTAAAGTGTGTTTCCTCCTCCTTTTCCCGGGCTTGGAACCGACTACACCATCCTTGTAAAAACGAAGTAAGGAAGAAATGGCGTAGGCGGAGTTACCCACCCCCTAAAAAACCCCAGAAAAAGAACAAATGCACCCCTGACAAAAACAAAAAAAGAATGAAAATTATACTGGTGATCTTACAAAGAAAGATCTCTCTGAAGTGACAATGGAAGATGGCATACAGAGTGATTCGAGTCATCCAAGTACCATTTTCATGGCATCTCAGACTGACCTAGCAGAGCCTAGCTCAGACCCTACTTCTCATGATACCAATATGATAAGTAGCAAGGAGGATCTTGACGAGAACATACTGAATGAGAATATCAGTGCAGACCTTACTTCTCGTGATACAACGGAGGCGCAAAGCGTGGACGCTGAGGAAACTACTTCTCATGAGACTAAAGCAGTGGGCAGTATAGAAAAAATTGAAGAGATTAAGCAGATCGAGCAAATTACTGTAGAAGCTAGCCCTACAGAGTCCAGCGTATTACACTGTACAAAGTAATGCTGAAGAAAGGGAACTGATTGAAGAGGTAATAGCAGATCCTGCTTCTTACAAGGTTGATGTGATAAGCAGCAGAAACATAGTTGTGGAAAAGGAAGAGAGCGATAAAAATGTGGGAACTACTCAGGAGATAAAATGTGGTGGATGTCCCAGCCAATGTTGAATTAGAGAAGCACGATTAAGAAACTACCAGAGACCCTGCTGCCTGTGAGACTGATATAATGAACACCACAGATAATGTTGAAGAAAAAGAAGCAAACTGAAGAAACTACCACAGATCCTGCTCCTAGTGCTATCAGTGTGATACACAGCCCTAGCAACGATGACAAGGTGCACCCCTCACAAAAACAAAAAAAGAAGAACCAAAAAAGATATCCATATAATTCCTGTACATGAAAAAATAGAGATATATCTGTGCCAAAAACAAAGAAAAAGCGAAAAAGGATGTTAATGAACTACACAAAGCTCATGATAGCTGAATTACAACACATACTATGTTCAAAACACACATATTATATGGAAAAAAACATGACAGAATTCATAAAAGAAAAGCGTGACACAACTGATTAGTCTTGATGAGGAGCAGAACAAAAATTGAGGATCTACATCAACGAAGCTGCCGCACAAAATCCTCCTAGAAAAACGAAAAAAAATGAATAAGCGTACAGTCAGCTTCATCGACACTAAGTTAATGAGACAAAGAAAAATGCAGAAAAAATGTTACCTTCACATAGTAGTTGGTAACTATGCTACGATCAACTGTATTGCCACTATGGAAGAACAGACGGTTTGCATACTGAATGCGCAAGTGAAGAACATCATCTTTACTAAACTCCTTGCGGAGGTCCTTGGTGGGATCAAAAACTTCAACAGACTTCATTGTAAAGACACCACAATCATGACTGATCAAAAAAAATATGGGCATAAAATTAGTAATTCTATGTAACACATTTTGAAAAAAATGTGCAGAAGTTGAACAAAACCAAGCATGGTGTCCATTAACTTACCAGTGTTACAAAAAAGACAACATTCAACACTATAGAAAGAAACCTTGTATGAACTATACTAGAAAAAACATTAAAACAGAACTTACGCATTCCCCTGGCGTGGCATGTTGGGAGTCATAACACTAAATTTCTTGAAATCAGGTTCATCGCTGTTGAATATCTTCTTCCAAAGAAGTGTAAAATTCCTAATCTGTTATTGTCAAATAAATAGTAAGACACTATGAAAAACAAAAAAGCTTAGGTCTAGATAAAATGAAAATAAATATAGAAGAATCAAGAAAAACATACTAAGGGGGCACGAACTGCAATCTGATAATCCGATTTTGCACTGTAGAACGAATCAAGAAACGCAAAAAGCTTGAACTTGAAGTCTACCACGAAAGAAAACCAATGATCGAGATGACATATGGGAAAGAACAACTGCATGGGATATGTATACAAAAATTAAACACATGTACATTAGCAGATATAGTATAAAATTTTTGGAGCAGATGAATCAAGTCTACACACTATATCTGATAAATCAAGTCTTTTCCCTTTACTGGCTCTAGCAGCACCAAGAAATGAGGTACGGACAATGTTCTCCTGCATTGGACTAGATAAATCAAGGATGCTTTCCTGAAAAAAGAATGAAAAGCATTTTCATACAGGATTAAAACAAGGAAAAATAAGGAGACAACAAATATTTAAAAAAAGGTGTAGATGCTCATACCCCAACATATGAAAAGAAATAATGCCTCCCAGATTTGAAGGATGGTTGTCTTCGAATAGCTTCCGACATAAACACGGGATCAAGAAGTTGTCAATGTGTCCATCACGCATAAGCGTCTGCCCAAGTGAAATAAAACTACAGTGGACACCATGATATTTAAGAGCATAATTCCTGAATTGAAAGAAAATAAAAGAAGAATGATAAGTGAGGTATACAATCAAATATGAATGATAAGTGAGGAAACAAATCAAAGGTCTGAAAAGGCAGGAAAAAAGATACTTAACAAAAATAGAGAGAAGTAGAAGAACAAACAGAAAAAGTGAGAGATATAAAACATACTTCTGAATTCGATCGGTGTACGCCAGCTCAACAATTGCACAGAAATGCATGATATCATCGTCAGATACGGGGAAACGTGGATTATCTGCTAAAGGAAAGACCAGACTGTTCTTCGGCTGAAGAGTAACAAAACCATTGACTATGGCAGGCTGTTTTTGAACAAATTTATCGACATCTACTACCTCCACACCTTCTTCAACGACATGCAAGCTGCCCACTCTAATTTTCATAGGTTTATTGACATGCGACGATCTGGGATGCACTGTCCTGTTGTAAACATCATCACCCTTCGCAGCTAACTCCTTCTGCTTATCCTTGAAGCTTGATGTACCAGTGATAGTAACTCCAGGTGATGCATCCGCCTTCTAGAAATTCAGAAAAACATGAATTAAAAAATGATGAAAAGGCTGAACAAGATTTAAATAATTATAAAGAATGAATTAAAAAGAAAAATACCAAAATGGCTTCAGGTGTTGTGTCACCAACAGGGATTGGAGCTTGTTTGCTTCCATCAGATGCTTTTGGTAAAATATTCTGCATTGAAGTAGTCGCTGGTACTTTCATAGCATCCTGCATACATGAAAACACAAACGGAGAAATAGAAAAAGAGTTGGAAACCAAATTGGGATGTTTACACAAAAGAGCCAACATGATAGAATATATGCACTTAATTGAAAAAATAAAATTAATGAAAGCAAAAAGGAACACTAACCATGCCACCACGAGAAGGTGACAAATTCAAACGGCCGATGGGAGATATCAAATCGGACTGACAAGGACCAGGAACATTATTTTCAGGCAAGTGTAAACTCAATCTGGACATGACCTTACGTAGAGGATGAATTTGTGGTGCTGCATTCAAGAAGAAAAATTAAAAAGAAGGACATACTAGGAAAAGAAATAATGAAAACAGATTTCTAAAAAAGAAAATATAGAAAAGTATGCTAAATAATAAGCAAATGCCTGTCAAGTTGAAGTTCTGATCAACATGATTACTTGTGAGGGCAACAGGAGTATCTGCGCACATAGAAGTAGAAATGCACATGACGATATGCTAATGAAATATACCAAGAGAGATGGAATGTAAAAGCTGAAATGTATACCAAGACAACCAATGGCTGGAGAAATGGTGCTGTTGCTCTTGTAACAAGGATGTGCATTTGATAGAAATTGAAGAACATTATGAGATAAAATCTCCAACATGTTCTTGTTACCAAATTGAGATGACGCCAAACTCTGAACAGTTTCAAAAATACCATCTATAATCTGCAAGCGGTGACATATAAAAAGTAAACACAGTAAAGGTCAGGAAAAACACAAATGATAAAAGGATACATTAACATAGACTCTTGGAAGATCAGATCAGTGGAAAATATATAAGAAAGATGACAAAAGGACTACAGGGGTGACAGTATAATACCTTTCCATCCAAAATCATACCAAATTTATCGTGAAAGGACTGCTTTACTTGCTCCGACATAGGCTCACAACTTGTACCACAATTCATGCCATCCATGTTTCTCTTGAACATTCTCTGACAAATGAAAATGCAGGGGCAAGAATTTCATATAAGAAAACAGAAAAATGATAACAACAAGAACTTAGAACGAAAATGAACTGTAGGTCAGAAGAAAATATACATTAACATAGACACTTGGAAGATCAGATCTCAAGCGTCTCCGGCCAAAGCATCGTTTGCTTCTGCGGTCCAACTCAGAGTATTGAACAATCATGTCACCATTCCACGAACCTAGGAACTCCACTACCAACAATGTGAGCGCCAAAATCGAGGCAATCAAGATACTTTACCTTCAGTAAACAAATAATAGATAAAATAGTTATTATAAAGAATAATATGGACAAAATGAAATGACTAAAAAATACTACACTTACTGCAAGCGCAAACGAACAGAACTCAAATGATTTCGGCTTCCTTCCTTTCACTTTTATGAACCTCAAAAGTTTTTCAACTCCAAGAATGAAATGGTTGTAAACCAACTGGCAAATATCAAAACTGCTCGCTCGGTCAAAGTCACCAAGCTGCTTTATGTATTTAGTATCTAAGCGGTCATTGGCACATGGGCACAAGAAACAAGAGATAGCGATTTGCATGAAGCACACAAACACCTGTTCATCAGATAGAGGTTTGGTGGACTTTAACATGTCACCAAAGAATGTGATGTGTGGGACTTCTGATAAATGGAACAAAGACATGATGAAATCAGCTCCGCCTTCACTGTCCTCAACAACCTCAGACCCGGAATTTGGCAAGCCAAGAACAAAGTGAAAAGAATCTTTTGAAATATTTATTATCTTGTCATCGACAATAATTTGCGAAGAATGATAATCAACACGACAAGCGAGCCAGAGAATGAAAGACGATGGAATGTGAGTCTTGGTAAGACCAAGTAAACAACCAAAACCAAATCTCTGGATAGCACACTTCTGCTCCACAGTAAGCCGATGCAACACTTCAAAGAAATACTTGAATGAATATACAGTGAAGCACGATTTGTCAATTCCAGACAACTTCGCCTTTTTATTCTGGAAAAAAATCAAGAGATATAGAAAAGGAAAACTTTATAACCCAAAAACTAAGATTAAAAAGCGTAAAAAGACAAAGAACAAAAACAAAACCAACTACCAGACCTCTTTCCATACATTAGAACAACTACAGAAATTGGAGAAATCCCTCTTCATGGATTTAATTTCCTGTCATTCAAAAAGAAAAAAAAAATAGGAGAAAAGAACTTCAAAACCAATAAAATGGTACCAACCTAAAAATGGCAAAATGAAAAAATAGAATGAAAATGCTACCTCCTTACTGAAAAACTCAAACAAAGCATCATCTAATAACCTCTTCCTTCTTCGCTTGACAATACCCTATATAATTCAGGGGACTTAATGTAACTAAGAAAGGAAACAAAACCTTGAAAAAAACGGTAGAAAATGATTTTTTTCAAAAAGTAATAACTGAAAACTGATGATCCTCGAAGCTGATATCATCATGGCTGTCATCAGAAAAATCACACGAATGGTCAGGGACATGTCGACCACCCCTGCAGACCATGCAACAGTTGTCGCAGTTATGATGCCTACATACAAAAACACAAAAAGCTCTATGAGCAAAATACTGCCACATGCCATGATCTAGCATAAAACTGAACACTGGGTTTGCATGAATATATTTCCAGAAAAAAGACTAAACAACCTAGTCAAAAGAAACAATGAAGTGCTAAGTTAGAATCTAAGTGTAGTAAACTGAACTGCAAAGTTGAACACAAATGCTAAAAACTAATGATGATTTGTGAGTTGGCTTGAAGGATAACATAAATCAAACTACCAAAAACGTGAGAGAGCTACATATCAGGTTGCATCAGACAAAAAAAACTAGTAGAAACCATGAATCACTAAGTAAAAACACTGTCAAAACCATGAGGTCAAAATAAAGCTTGATCAAAACAATGGACTAGCAGGTAGGGCACAATGAGTAAATCTACAATCACTCAGAAAACATATAAAAAGTACATGTAAAATGAACCTACTAAGCAGCAGATGCTGGCAGAAAATGGCCTCACAACATCACCAGATGAGATATAGTGACAAACCATGAGGTCAATAAGCTTGAGCAAAACAAAATGGACTAGCAAACACTGAAAGTCAATGTGCTTGAGCAATGATATAGGCGCTGCAAATGCACATACGTGTAGAAATTTCTACTGAATAAAAATGATCCGCATCAGCAAAATTGGAACACATAGAACAGATATCTCACGAATACAACCAAAAATCCACCACCTAAAACTAGTTCACTTCGCCTCTATGAACTAATAACAAGCAGATCCACCACCACACAGTGATGCTCGCTAAGAAAACAGGAAGTAGAAAAGCAAAAATCCGCAACCGCACAAAGTGATGCGGCCTAAAAATCAGATGATGGGAAAACACATACCCTCGACGCCGGCGACGAGGACACCTACGGCGAGCTAAGAAGGATGGTAGCTCGCTGGAACCTTCACCATGGAGGAACTCGGTGCCTTGGCCTCGACTCACGCCCATGGTTGTGAAAGCAGATCGAAGACGATCTCGGCCGCGCGAGTCACCAACACCAACACCCTCACTCCCCCACCACCTCCATGTAGGATAACGTTGCATAGAAAACAAAAATTTTCCTACCGCGAACACGCAATCCAAGCCAAGATGCAATCTAGAAGACGGTAGCAACGAGGGGTTTATCGAGTCTCACCCTTGAAGAGATTCCAAAGCCTACAAGAGGAGGCTCTTGTTGCTGCGGTAGACGTTCACTTGCCGCTTGCAAAAGCGCGTAGAAGATCTTGATCACGATCGGTTCCGGCGCCACGAACGGGCAGCACCTCCGTACGGTCACACGTTCGGTTGTTGATGAAGACGACGCCCACCTCCGCTCCGGCAGCGGAAGTAGTAGCTCCTCTTGAACCGACAGACGACGTGGTGTCGGTGGTGGTGGAGAAGTCCGACGGAGCTTCGCTAAAGCTACGCGGGAGTTATGGAGGAGAGGGGGCGGCTAGGGTTTGGGAGGGGTGGCCGGCCACTTCAAGGGGGGCGGCCAGCTTGTGGTCTTGGGGTGGCCGGCCCCCTCCCCTTGGCCATAGGTGGATCCCCAAGAGTTGGTCTCCAAGTCTTCGAATAAGACCCGACCAAAACCTTCCATATGGAGGGGAAACCTAGCCAAGCTAGGACTCCCACTAGAGGTGGGAGTTCCACCTCCCATATGGGGGGCGGCCCCCTAAGGGGGAGTCCACTTGGGACTCCTCCCCCACTAGGGTTGGCCGGCCATGGAGGTGGAGTCCCATGTGAACTCCACCTTCCTTGGTGGTTTCTTCCGGACTTTTCTAGAACCTTCTAGAACCTTCCATAGAACCTTCCGCGACATTTTAATTCACATAAAATGACATCCTATATATGAATCTTATTCTCCGGACCATTCCTAACTCCTCGTGATGTCCGGGATCTTATCCGGGACTCCGAACAAATATTCGAACTCCATTCCATATTCAAGTTCTACCATTTCAACATCCAACTTTAAGTGTGTCACCCTACGGTTCGTGAACTATGCGGACATGGTTGAGTACTCACTCCGACCAATAACCAATAGCGGGATCTGAGATCCATAATGGCTCCCACATATTCAACGATGACTTTTAGTGATCGAATGAACCATTCACATACAATACCAATTCCCTTTGTCACGCGATATTTTACTTGTCCGAGGTTTGATCTTCGGTATCACTCTATACCTTGTTCAACCTCGTCTCCTGACAAGTACTCTTTACTCGTACCGTGGTATGTGGTCTCTTATGAACTCATTCATATGCTTGCAAGACATTAGACGACATTCCACCGAGAGGGCCCAGAGTATATCTATCCGTCATCGGGATGGACAAATCCCACTGTTGATCCATATGCCTCAACTCATACTTTCCGGATACTTAATCCCACCTTTATAGCCACCCATTTACGCAGTGGTGTTTGGTGTAATCAAAGTACCTTTCCGGTATAAGTGATTTACATGATCTCATGGTCATAAGGACTAGGTAACTATGTATCGAAAGCTTATAGCAAATAACTTAATGACGAGATCTTATGCTACGCTTAATTGGGTGTGTCCATTACATCATTCATATATTGATATAACCTTGTTATTAATAACATCCAATGTTCATGATTATGAAACTAATCATCTATTAATCAACAAGCTAGTTTAAGAGGCATACTAGGGACTTCTTGTTGTCTACATATCACACATGTACTAATGTTTCGGTTAATACAATTATAGCATGATATATAAACATTTATCATAAACATAAAGATATAAATAATAACCACTTTATTATTGCCTCTAGGGCATATCTCCAACAGTCTCCCACTTGCACTAGAGTCAATAATCTAGATTACATTGTAATATACCTAACACCCATGGCATTCTGGTGTTGGTCATGCTTTGCCCTAGGGAGAGCTTTAGTCAATGGATCTGCTACATTTAGATCAGTGTGTACTTTGCAAATCTTTACTTCTCCATCTTCGATATACTCGCGAATCGAGTGGTAACGCAGCTTGATATGCTTCAGCCTCTTGTGTGACCTTGGCTCTTGTGCATTGGCGATGGCACCCATGTTATCACAGTAAATGATTAATGGGTCCAATGCACTAGGAACCACACCGAGCTCTATAATGAACCTCTTCATCCATACCGCTTCCGATGAAGCCTCCGAAGCCGCTATGTACTCGATTCTGTTGAAGACTTCGCCACCATGCACGCTTCGAGCTTGCCCACCATCGCAGCACCATTCAATATAAACACGTACCCAGACTGTGACTTAGAGTCATCAGGATCAGTTCCAACTTGCATCGGTGTAACCATTTACAACGAGCTCTTGGTCACCTCCATAACAAAGAAACATATCCTTAGTTCTTTTCAAGTACTTCAGGATATTCTTGACCGTTGTCCAGTGTTCCATTCCTGGATCACTTTGATATCTGCTAGTCAAACTAACAGCATGTGCTATATCCGGTCTAGTACATAGCATGGCATACATGATAGATCCTACTGCCGAGGCATAGGGGATTTTACTCATCCTTTCTCTTTCTTCTGCCGTAGCCGGTCCTTGAGTCTTACTCAAGACCTTGCCTGGTAACATAGGTAAGAACCCTTTCTTACTTTCGTCCATTCTAAACTTCTTTAGAATCTTGTCCAGATATGTACTCTGTAATAGCTGATGCGTGTAGTTGACACGTCCGTTGGGAACCCCAAGAGGAAGGTGTGATGCGCACAGCGGCAAGTTTCCCTCAGTAGAAACCAAGGTTTAATCGAACCAGTAGGAGTCAAGAAGCACGTTGAAGGTTGATGGCGGCGGGATGTAGTGCGGCGCAACACCAGATTCCGGCGCCAACGTGGAACCTGCACAACACAAACCAAGTACTTTGCCCCAACGAAACAGCGAGGTTGTCAATCTCACCGGCTTGCTGTAACAAAGGATTAGATGTATAGTGTGGAAGATGATTGTTTGCAGAAAATAGTAGAACAATTGCAGTAGATTGTATTTCAGTATAGAGAATTGGACCGGGGTCCACAGTTCACTAGAGGTGTCTCTCCCATAAGATAAACAGCATGTTGGGTGAACAAATTACAGCTGGGCAATTGACAAATAAAGAGGGCATGACCATGCACATACATATTATGATGAGTATTGTGAGATTTAATTGGGCATTACAACAAAGTACATAGACCGCTATCCAGCATGCATCTATGCCTAAAAAGTCCACCTTCAGTTATCATCCGAACCCTCCAGTATTAAGTTGCTAACAATAGACAATTGCATTAAGTATTGCGCGTAATGTAATCAGAACTACATCCTCGAACATAGCACCAATGTTTTATCCCTAGTGGCAACAGCACATCCATAATCTTAGAGGTTTCTCACTCCCCCAGATTCACGGAGACATGAACCCACTATCGAGCATAAATACTCCCTCTTGGAGTTACAAGCATCTACTTGGCCAGAGCATCTACTAGTAACGGAGAGCATGCAAGATCATAAACAACACATAGATATAAATTGATAATCAACATAACAAGTATTCTCTATTCATCGGATCCCAACAAACGCAACATATAGAATTACGTATAGATGATCTTGATCATGTTCGGCAGCTCACAAGACCCGACAATTAAGCACAATGGGGAGAAGACAACCATCTAGCTACTGCTATGGACCCATAGTCCAGGGGTAGACTACTCACTCATCACTCCGAGGCGACCATGGCGGCGTAGAGTCCTCCGGGAGATGAATCCCCTCTCCGGGCAGGTGCCGGAGGCGATCTCCCGAATCCCCGAGATGGGATTGGCGGCGGCGTCTCTGTAAAGTTTTCCGTATCGTGGCTCTCGGCACTGGGGGTTTCGCGACGGAGGCTTTAAGTAGGCGGAAGGCGTCAGGCCACACGAGGGCCCCACACCACAGGTCGGCGCGGCCAAGGGCCAGCCGCGCGCCCTAGGGTTTGGCCGCCTCGGCCCCACTTCGTCTCCTCTTCGGTCTTCTGGAAGCTTCGTGGCAAAATAGGACCCCGGGCGTTGATTTCGTCCAATTTCGAGAATATTTCTTTACTAGGATTTCTGAAACCAAAAACAGCAGTAAAACAGGAAGGCACTTCGGCATCTTGTTAATAGGTTAGTTCCAGAAAATGCACGAATATGACATAAAGTGTGCATAAAACATGTAGATATCATCAATAATGTGGCATGGAACACAAGAAATTATCGATACGTCGGAGACGTATCAGCATCCCCAAGCTTAGTTCTGCTCGTCCCGAGCAGGTAAAATGATAACAAAGATAATTTCTGGAGTGACATGCCATCATAACCTTGATCATACTATTTGTAAACATATGTAATGAATGCAGCGATCAAAACAATGTATATGACATGAGTAAACAAGTGAATCATATAGCAAAGACTTTTCATGAATAGTACTTCAAGACAAGCATCAATAAGTCTTGCATAAGAGTTAACTCATAAAGCAATAATTCAAAGTAAAAGTATTGAAGCAACACAAAGGAAGATTAAGTTTCAGCGGTTGCTTTCAACTTGTAACATGTATATCTCATGGATATTGTCAACATAGAGTAATATAATAAGTGCAATATGCAAGTATGTAGGAATCAATGCACAGTTCACACAAGTGTTTGCTTCTTGAGGTGGAGAGAAATAGGTGAACCGACTCAACAATGAAAGTAAAAGAATGGTCCTCCATAGAGGAAAAGCATCGATTGCTATATTTGTGCTAGAGCTTTGATTTTGAAAACAAGAAACTATTTTGTCAACGGTAGTAATAAAGCATATGTATCATGTAAATTATATCTTACAAGTTGCAAGCCTCATGCATAGTATACTAATAGTGCCCGCAGCTTGTCCTAATTAGCTTGGACTACCGGATCATCGCAATACACATGTTTTAACCAAGTGTCACAATGGGGTACCTCCATGCCGCCTGTACAAAGGTCTAAGGAGAAAGCTCGCATTTTGGATTTCTCGCTTTTGATTATTCTCAACTTAGACATCCATACCGGGACAACATGGACAACAGATAATGGACTCCTCTTTAATGCATAAGCATGTGGCAACAATTATTATTCTCATATGAGATTGAGGATATATGTCCAAAACTGAAACTTCCACCATGAATCATGGCTTTAGTTAGCGGCCCAATGTTCTTCTCTAACAATATGCATGCTTAACCATAAGGTGGTAGATCTCCCTACTTCAGAAGACGAACATGCATAGCAACTCACATGATATTCAACAAAGAATAGTTGATGGCGTCCCCAGTAAACATGGTTATCGCACAACAAGCAACTTAATAAGAGATAAAGTGCATAAGTACATATTCAATACCACAATAGTTTTTAAGCTATTTGTCCCATGAGCTATATATTGCAAAGGCGAATGATGGAATTTTAAAGGTAGCACTCAAGCAATTTACTTTGGAATGGCGGAGAAATACCATGTAGTAGGTAGGTATGGTGGACACAAATGGCATAGTGGTTGGCTCAAGGATTTTGGATGCATGAGAAGTATTCCCTCTCGATACAAGGTTTAGGCTAGCAAGGTTATTTGAAACAAACACAAGGATGAACGGTGCAGCAAAACTCACATAAAAGACATATTGTAAACATTATAAGAATCTACACCGTCTTCCTTGTTGTTCAAAACTCAATACTAGATATTATCTAGACTTCAGAGAGACCAAATATGCAAACCAAATTAGCAAGCTCTAGGTGTTTCTTCATTAATGGGTGCAAAATATATGATGCAAGAGCTTAAACATGAGCACAACAATTGCCAAGTATCAAATTATTCAAGACATTATAGCAAATTACTACATGTATCATTTTCCAATTCCAACCATATAACATTTTAACGAAGAAGAAACTTCGCCATGAATATTATGAGTAAAGCCTAAGGACATACTTGTCCATATGCAACAGAGGAGCGTGTCTCTCTCCCATACAGTGAATGCTAGGATCCATTTTATTGAAACAGAACAAAAACAAAAACAAACCGACGCTCCAAGCAAAGCACATAAGATGTGATGGAATAAAAATATAGTTTCAGGGGAGGAACCTGATAATGTTGTCGATGAAGAAAGGGATGCCCAAGGCATCCCCAAGCTTAGACGCTTGAGTCTTCTTGATATATGCAGGGGTGAACCACCGGGGCATCCCCAAGCTTAGAGCTTTCACTCTCCTTGATCATGTTGTATCATCTCCCTCTCTTGATCCTTGAAAACTTCCTCCACACCAAACTCGAAACAACTCATTAGAGGGTTAGTGCACAATCAAAATATACATGTTCAGAGGTGACATAATCATTCTTAACACTTCTGGACATTGCACAAAGCTACTGAAAGTCAATGGAATCGAAATATCCATCGAACATAACAAAACTGGCAATGCGAAATAAAAGGCAGAATCTGTCAAAACCAGAACAGTTCGTATTGACGAATTTTATCGAGGCACCAGACTTGCTCAAATGAAAATGCTCAAATTCAATTAAAGTTGCGTACATATCTGAGGATTACTCACGTAAATTGGCATAATTTTCTGAGTTACCTACAGAGAAAACAGCCCAGATTCGTGACAGCAAAGAAATCTGTTTCTGCGCAGTAATCCAAATCTAGTATGAACTTTACTATTAACGACTTTACTTGGCACAACAAAACACTAAACTAAGATAAGGAGAGGTTGCTACAGTAGTAAACAACTTCCAAGACACAAAATAAAAACAAAGTACTGTAGTAAAAATCATGGGTTGTCTCCCATAAGCGCTTTTCTTTAACGCCTTTCAGCTAGGCGCAGAAAGTGTATATCAAGTATTATCAAGAGACGAAGTGTCAACATCATAATTTGTTCCAATAATAGAATCAAAAGGTAACTTCATTCTCTTTCTAGGGAAGTGTTCCATACCTTTCTTGAGAGGAAATTGATAATTAATATTACCTTCCTTCATATCAATAGTAGCACCAACTGTTCGAAGAAAAGGTCTTCCCAATATAATGGGGCAAGATGCATTGCATTCAATATCCAAGACAACAAAATCAACGGGGACAAGGTTATTGTTAACCATAATATGAACATTATCAACTCTCCCCAAAGGTTTCCTTTTAGCATTATCAGCGAGATTAACATCCAAATAACAATTTTTCAATGGTGGCAAGTCAAGCATATCATAGACTTTCTTAGGCATAACAGAAATACTTGCACCAAGATCACATAAAGCATTACAATTAAAATCATTAACCCTCATTTTAATTATGGGTTCCTAACCATCCTCTAGCTTTCTAGGAATAGAAGTTTCAAGTTTTAGTTTCTCTTCTCTAGCTTTTATGAGAGCATTTGTAATATGTTTTGTGAAAGCCAAGTTTATAGCACTAGCATTAGGACTCTTAGCAAGTTTTTGTAAGAACTTTATAACTTCAGAGATGTGGCAATCATCAAAATCTAAATCATTATGAGCTACAGCATCATCATCCCCAAGGTTGGAAAAAATTTCAGCAGTTTTATCACAAGCAATTTCAGCAGTTTTAGCAATTTCAGGCAGTTTTGTACGCTTTGCACTAGGAGTAGAAACATTGCCAACACCAATTATTTTACCATTAATAGTAGGAGGTGCAGCAACATGTGAAGAATCAACATTACTTGTGGTGGTAATAGTCCAAACTTTAGCTACATTTTTCTCTTAGCTAGTTTTTCATTTTCTTCTCTATCCCACCTAGCACGCAATTCAGCCATCAATCTTATATTCTCATTAATTCTAACTTGGATGGCATTTGCTGTAGTAACAATTTTATTTTCAATATCCCTATTAGGCATAACTTTCGATTTCAAGAGATCAACATCAGAGGCAAGACTATCAACCTTAGAAGCGAGAATATCAATTTTATTGAGTTTTTCCTCAACAGATTTGTTAAAGGCAGTTTGTGTACTAATAAATTCTTTAAGCATAGCTTCAAGTCCAGGGGTGTGTTCCTATTATTATTGTAAGAATTCCCATAAGAATTAGCATAACTGTTACCATTATTATAAGGATATGGCCTATAGTTATTACTAGAATTGTTCCGATAAGCATTGTTGTTGAAATTATTATTTTTAATGAAGTTTACATCAACATGTTCTTCTTGGGCAACCAATGAAGCTAATGGAACATTATTAGGATCAACATTAGTCCTATCATTCACAAGCATAGACATAATAGCATCAATCTTATCATTCAAGGAAGAGGATTCTTCAACAGAATTTACCTTCTTACCTTGTGGAGCTCTTTCCGTGTGCCATTCAGAGTAATTAATCATCATATTATCAAGGAGCTTTGTTGCTTCACCAAGAGTGATGGACATAAAGGTACCTCCAGCAGCTGAATCCAATAGGTTCCGCGAGGAAAAATTCAGTCCTGCATAAAAGGTTTGGATGATCATCCAAGTAGTCAGTCCATGGGTTGGGCAATTTTTAACCAAAGATTTCATTCTTTCCCATGCTTGTGCAACATGCTCAGTATCTAATTGTTTAAAATTCATTATGCTACTTCTCAAAGATATAATTTTAGCAGGGGGATAATATCTACCAATAAAAGCATCCTTGCATTTAGTCCAGGAATCAATACTATTCTTAGGCAGAGATAGCAACCAATCTTTAGCTCTTCCTCTTAATGAGAAAGGAAACAATTTCAATTTAATAATATCACCATCTACATCCTTATACTTTTGCATTTCACATAGTTCAACAAAATTATTAAGATGGGCAGCAGCATCATCAGAACTAACACCAGAAAATTGCTCTCGCATAACAAGATTCAGTAAAGCAGGTTTAATTTCAAAGAATTCTGCTGTAGTAGCAGGTGGAGCAATAGGTGTGCATAAGAAATCATTATTATTTGTGGTTGTGAAATCACACAACTTAGTATTTTCAGGGGTGGCCATTTTAGCTATAGTAAATAAAGCAAGCTAGATAAAGTAAATGCAAGTAACTAATTTTTTTTGTGTTTTTGATATAGCAAACAAGATAGCAAATAAAGTTAAACTAGCAACTAATTTTTTTGTATTTTGATTTAGTGCAGCAAACAAAGTAGGAAATAAAACTAAGCAAGACAAAAACAAAGTAAAGAGATTGGGATGTGGAGACTCCCCTTGCAGCGTGTCTTGATCTCCCCGGCAACGGCGCCAGAAATTTGCTTGATGCGTGTAGTTGACACGTCCGTTGGGAACCCCAAGAGGAAGGTGTGATGCGCACATCGGCAAGTTTCCCTCAGTAAGAAACCAAGGTTTAATCGAACCAGTAGGAGTCAAGAAGCACGTTGAAGGTTGATGGCGGCGGGATGTAGTGCGGCGCAACACCAGAGATTCCGGCGCCAACGTGGAACCTGCACAACACAAACCAAGTACTTTGCCCCAACGAAACAGCGAGGTTGTCAATCTCACCGGCTTGCTGTAACAAAGGATTAGATGTATAGTGTGGAAAATGATTGTTTGCAGAAAACAGTAGAACAGTATTGCAGTAGATTGTATTTCAGTATAGAGAATTGGACCGGGTCCACAGTTCACTAGAGGTGTCTCTCCCATAAGATAAACAGCATGTTGGGTGAACAAATTACAGTTGGGCAATTGACAAATAAAGAGGGCATGACCATGCACATACATATTATGATGAGTATTGTGAGATTTAATTGGGCATTACGACAAAGTACATAGACCGCTATCCAGCATGCATCTATGCCTAAAAAGTCCACCTTCAGGTTATCATCCGAACCCCTCCAGTATTAAGTTGATAACAACAGACAATTGCATTAAGTATTGCGCGTAATGTAATCAGTAACTACATCCTCGAACATAGCACCAATGTTTTATCCCTAGTGGCAATAGCACATCCATAATCTTAGAGGTTTCTGTCACTCCCCAGATTCACGGAGACATGAACCCACTATCGAGCATAAATACTCCCTCTTGGAGTTACAAGCATCTACTTGGCCAGAGCATCTACTAGTAACGGAGAGCATGCAAGATCATAAACAACACATAGATATAAATTGATAATCAACATAACAAGTATTCTCTATTCATCGGATCCCAACAAACGCAACATATAGAATTACAGATAGATGATCTTGATCATGTTCGGCAGCTCACAAGACCCGACAATTAAGCACAATGGGGAGAAGACAACCATCTAGCTACTGCTATGGACCCATAGTCCAGGGGTAGACTACTCACTCATCACTCCGGAGGCGACCATGGCGGCGTAGAGTCCTCCGGGAGATGAATCCCCTCCCGGCAGGGTGCCGGAGGCGATCTCCCGAATCCCCCGAGATGGGATTGGCGGCGGCGTCTCTGTAAGGTTTTCCGTATCGTGGCTCTCGGTACTGGGGTTTCGCGATGGAGGCTTTAAGTGGCGGAAGGGCGGGGGCCACACGAGGGCCCCACACCACAGGTCGGCGCGGGGGCCAGGCCGCGCCGCCCTAGGGTTTGGCCGCCTCGTGGCCCCACTTCGTCTCCTCTTCGGTCTTCTGGAAGCTTCGTGGCAAAATAGGACCCTGGGCGTTGATTTCGTCCAATTCCGAGAATATTTCTTTACTAGGATTTCTGAAACCAAAAACAGCAGAAAACAGCAACTGGCACTTCGCCATCTTGTTAATAGGTTAGTTCCAGAAAATGCACGAATATGACATAAAGTGTGCATAAAACATGTATATATCATCAATAATGTGGCATGGAACACAAGAAATTATCGATACGTCGGAGACGGATCAATAGCCCTATTAGGCGTCTTGATCTATCTCTATAGATCTTGATGCCTAATATATATGATGCTTCACCAAGGTCTTTCATTGAAAAACTATTATTCAAATAACCTTTAACACGCTTAATAGTTCTATATCATTCCCGATCAATAATATGTCATCTACATATAATATCAGGAATGCTACAGAGCTCCCACTCACTTTCTTGTAAATACAGGCCTCTCCATGACACTGTATAAACCCGAAGTCTTTGATCACCTTATCAAAGCGTCGGTTCCAACTTCTCGATGCTTGCTTCAGTCCATAGATTGAACGCTGAAGTTTGCATACTTTGTCAGCATTTTTAGGATCGACA
This sequence comes from Lolium multiflorum, assembly GCA_030979885.1. NCBI lineage: Eukaryota > Viridiplantae > Streptophyta > Magnoliopsida > Poales > Poaceae > Lolium > Lolium multiflorum. The sequence goes on from CM061749.1 coordinate 309,676,187, forward strand.
AAACCTTTGGGTTGTACCATATACAACTCTTCCTCAATGTCTCCATTAAGGAACGCCGTTTTGACATCCATCTACCAAATTTCATAATCGAAAAATGCAGCTATTGCTAACAAAATCCTCACAGATTTTACCTTCACTACAGGTGAGAAAGTCTCATCGTAGTCAACTCCTTGAATTTGTCGGAAACCCTTTGCGACAAGTCGAGCTTTATAGACAGTAATATTACCATCAGCATCTGTTTTTCTCTTGAAGATCCATTTATTTTCGACAGCCTTTCGGCTATCAGGTAAGTCTACCAAAGTCCATACTTTGTTATCATACATGGATCCCATTTCGGATTTCATGGCTTCTTGCCATTTGTTGGAATCTAGGCTCATCATCGCTTCTTCATACGTCGCAGGTCCTCATCATTGTTATCCACAATCATGACATTTAGACAAGGATCATACCAATCAGGAGTGGTACGTTCCCTTGTCGATCTGCGAGGTTCAGTAGTTTCCTCGTTCGAAGTTTCATGATCATTATCATTAGCTTCCTCTGTTGCCGGTGTAGGCGGTACAGGTACAACTTCCGGTACTGCGCTACTCTGATCAACGAGTATAGATTCATCAATCTCATCGAGTTCTACTTTTCTTCCAGTCACTTCTTTAGTGAGAAATTCTTTCTCAAGAAAGGTTCCGTTCTTAGCAACAAATATTTTGCCTTCGGATCTGTGATAGAAAGTGTACCCTATAGTTTCCTTAGGGTATCCTATGAAGACGCATTTCTCCGCTTTGGGTTCTAGCTTGTCCGGTTGTAACTTCTTTACATAGGCTTCGCAACCCCAAACTTTCAGGAACGACAGCTTAGGTTTCTTATTAAACCATAATTCATACGGTGTCGTTTCTACGGATTTTGATGGTGCTCTATTTAAAGTGAATGCGGCTGTCTCTAATGCATAACTCCAAAATGATAATGGCAAATCAGTAAGAGACATCATAGAACGAACCATATCTAAGAGAGTTCGATTACGACGTTCGGACACACCGTTTCGTTGTGGTGTTCCCGGCGGTGTCAATTGTGAAAGTATTCCGCATTTCTTTAAATGCATGCCAAACTCATAACTCAGATATTCACCTCCACGATCAGATCGTAGAAATTTGATCTTCTTGTTACGTTGATTTTCTACTTCACTTTGGAATTCCTTAAACTTCTCGAAAGTTTCGGATTTATGTTTCATGAAATAGATATACCCATATCTACTCAGATCATCTGTGAAGGTTAGAACATAACGATAACCACCGCGCGATGCTACGCTCATTGGTCCACATACATCGGTATGTATGATTTCCAATAAGTCAGTAGCTCGCTCCATCATACCAGAAAATGGAGTCTTTGTCATTTTTCCCATTAGACATGCTTCGCATCTATCAAGTGACTCAAAGTCAAGTGATTCAAGTAATCCATCGGTATGGAGTTTCTTCATGCGTTTCACTCCAATATGACCAAGACGACAGTGCCACATATAAGTAGAATTATCATTCAATTTAATTCGCTTAGCATCAATGTTATGTATATGCGTATCACTACTATCGAGATCTAACAAATAAGCCATTCTTTTCAGGTGCTCGACCATAAAAGATATTATTCATAAAAATAGAACAACCATTATTCTCAGACTTGAATGAATAACCGTCTTGCATTAAACAAGATCCAGATATAATGTTCATGCTCAACGCAGGTACATAATAACAATTATTTAGGCTTAAAACTAATCCCGAAGGTAGATGTAGAGGAAGTGTGCCGACTGCGATCACATTGACCTTGGATCCGTTTCCAACGCGCATCGTCACTTCATCTTTCAGCAGTTGTCGTTTATTCTTTAGTTCCTGTTTCGAGTTACAAATATGAGCAACCGAACCAGTATCAAATACCCAGGTACTAGAACGAGAACCAGTGAAATGAACATCTATAACATGTATATCAGATATACCTTCTTTCTTCTTCTTGACAAGGCCGCTCTTCAGATCAGCCAGATACTTGGAGCAATTACGCTTCCAGTGTCCCTTCTCCTTGCAGTAATAGCACTCAGCATCAGGCTTAGGTTTCACAGGAGGCGTGGCAGCTTTCTTGCCACCCTTCTTGAATTTTCCCTTAGACTTGCCCTGTTTCTTGAAACTGGTGGTCTTGTTGACCATCAACACTTGGTGCTCTTTCTTGATCTCAATCTCAGCAGCTTTTAGCATGCCAAAGAGTTCAGGTAACTCCTTGTTCATGTTCTGCATATTGTAGTTCATCACGAAGTTCTTGTAACTTGGTGGCAGTGATTGAAGGACACGATTAATCCCCAGTCTGTTAGGAATCACTATTCCCAAGTCACTGAGTTTCTTCGCATGCCCGGTCATGGCGAGCATGTGCTCACTAACGGAGCTGCCTTCTTCCATCATGCAGCTCAAGAATTGTTTCGATGCTTCATAGCATTCCACGGCCGCATGAGTCTCAAAAATAGCTTTCAGCTCTTTCATCAACTCATGAGGATCGTGGTGCTCAAAACGTTTTTGAAGATCGGATTCCAGACTGCATAGGATGGCACACTGAACTTGAGAGTACCGTATTTTCCGAGTCTCGTAAACAGCTTTTACTTCATCGGTTTCAGTTTCTGCAGGAGGGTCACCTAGCGGTGCATCAAGCACATATTGCAGATTTCCGCCAGAGAGGAAGATCCTCACATGACGGAACCAGTCGGTGAAGTTGCTACCGTTGCTCTTAAGTTTCTCTTTCTCTAGGAACTGATTAAAATTGATTGGGGATGCCATCTCTACAACATATATTTGCAAAAGTTTAGACTAAGTTTATGACAAATTGAGTTCAAATTTTAATTCAACATAATTAAAAACTAAGTGAACTCCCACTCAAAACAATATCCCTCGCATTGTCTTAGTGATCACACGAACCAAATCCACCGCACCTAAACCCGATCATCACGAGAAAAGGTGTGATTTCAATGGCGAACACTCAAAGTGTTCATCATATCAACCATATGATTCATGCTCTACCTTTCGGTATCACGTGTTCCGAGACCATGTCTGTACATGCTAGGCTCGTCAAGGCCACCTTAGTATCCGCATGTGCAAAACTGTCTTGCACCCGTTGTATGTACTTATTGAATCTATCACACCCGATCATCACGAGATGCTTCGAAACGACAAGACTTGGTAACGGTGCTACTAAGGATGAACACTTTATTATCTTGAGATTTTAGTGAGGGATCATCTTATAATGCTACCGTCGCGATCTAAGCAAAATAAGATGCATAAAAGGATTAACATCACATGCAGTTCATATGTGATATGATATGGCCCTTTTGTCTTTGCGCCTTTGATCTTCATCTCCAAAGCACGGACATGATCTCCATCATCTTCGGGCATGATCTCCATCATCGTCGGCGTAGCGTCAAGGTCAATGGCGCTGATACGTCTCCGACGTATCGATAATTTCTTATGTTCCATGCCACATTATTGATGTTATCTACATGTTTTATGCACACTTTATGTCATATTTGTGCATTTTCTGGAACTAACCTATTAACAAGATGCCGAAGTGCGTTCCTGTTTTCTGCTTTTTTGGTTTCAGAAATCCTAGTAACAAAATATTCTCGGAATCGGACGAAATCAACGCCCAAGTTCCTATTTTACCCGGAAGCATCCAGAACACGACGAACCGCCGAGAAGGGGGACAGGGGCCCAAACCACACCCGGCGCGGCCAGGGGCGCCCAATGGGTTTGGGCAGCCCGTGGCCCCTCCGACTCCGACTCTTCGCCTATTTAAGCCGTCGTGACCTAAAACTTCGACACCAATTGACGAAACTCCAGAAAGACTCCAGGGGCGCCGCCGCCATCGCGAAACTCCAATTCGGGGACAGAACTCTCTGCCGCCGGGACGGGGAATTGCCCCCGGAGCCATCTCCACCGCCGTCTCACCGCCATCTTCACCGCCATCGCTGCCTCCATGATGAGGAGGGAGTAATCCACCCCCGAGGCTGGGGCTCCGCTGTAGCTATGTGGTTCATCTCTCTCCCATGTACCTCAATACAATAATCTCATGAGCTGCTTTACATGATTGAGATTCATATGAGTTTTGTATCACTACTATCTATGTGCTACTCTAGCAATGTTATTAAAGTAGTTCTATTCCTCCTGCACGTGTGTAAAGGTGACAGTGTGTGCACCGTGTTAGTACTTGGTTTATGCTATGATCATGATCTCTTGTAGATTATGAAGTTAACTATTGCTATGATAATATTGATGTGATCTATTCCTCCTACATATGCATGAAGGTGACAGTGTGCATGCTATGTTAGTACTTGGTTTAGTCTTTTGATCTATCTTACACTATAAGGTTACTAAAATATGAGCATTATTGTGGAGCTTGTTAACTCCGGCATTGAGGGTTCGTGTAATCCTACGCAATGTGTTCATCATCCAACAAAAGTGTAGAGTATGCATTCATCTATTCTGTTATGTGATCAATGTTGAGAGTGTCCACTAGTGAAAGTCTGATCCCTAGGCCTTGTTCCTAAATACTGCTATCTACTGCTTGTTTATGTTTCACTGTGTTACTACTGCTGCAATACTACCACCATCAACTACACGCCAGCAAGCTATTTTCTGGCACCGTTGCTACTTATTCATACCACCTGTATTTCACTATCTCTTCGCCGAACTAGTGCACCTATTAGGTGTGTTGGGGACACAAGAGACTTCTTGCTTTGTGGTTGCAGGGTTGCATGAGAGGGATATCTTTGACCTCTTCCTCCCCGAGTTCGATAAACCTTGGGTGATCCACTTAAGGGAAAACTTGCTGCTGTTCTACAAACCTCTGCTCTTGGAGGCCCAACACTGCCTCAGGAAAAGGAGGGGGAAGTAGACATCAAGCTATTTTCTGGCGCCGTTGCCGGAGGAAAGGTAAAAGGTACTCACACTCCGGATCTCGGCTACCAAGCTATTTTCCGGCGCATTGTAAGTACTCGATTTCCTTTAGATCCTGCAATTGCAACTTTTTGTTTCTTGTTTACACTAGTTTGGCATAATGGACAAGAATGAGCTTCTTTTCTATTTCCTGATTTAAAACATGGATTGTTTGATGCGAAAATTAAAAAACCTATGGAATCTTATTTGCATGCTGGTAGTAATATTAGTATGAACGCTTTGAACACCATTGTTGATAATGATATAGAAAGTTCTAAGCTTGGGGAAGCTGGTTTTCATGATCTTTTTAGTCCCCCAAGCATTGAGGAGAAAATTTTCTTTGATGATACTTTGCCTCCCATATATGATGATTATAATGATAGTGGTCTTTTGGTGCCACCTACTATGGAGAGTAAATTTTGTTGTGATTATACTATGCCTCCTACACTTGATGAGAATAATAATGATAGCTACTTTGTTGAATTTGCTCCCACTATTACTAATAAAATTGATTATGCCTATGTGGAGAGTAATAATTTTATGCATGAGACTCATGATAAGAATGCTTTAAGTGATAGTTATATTGTTGAGTTTGCTCATGATGCTACTGAAAGTTATTATGAGAGAGGAAAATATGGTTGTAGAAATCTTCATGTTACTAAAATACCTCTCTATGTGCTGAAATTTTTCAAGCTACACTTGTTTTATCTTCCTATGCTTGTTACTTTGCTCTTATGAACTTGTTTATTTACAAGATTCCCATGCATAGGAAGCATGTTAGGCTTAAATGTGTTTTGAATTTGCCTCTTGATGCTCTCTTTTGCTTCAAATACTATTTCTTGCGAGTGCATCATTAAAACTGCTGAGCCCATCTTAATGGCTATAAAGAAAAGAACTTCTTGGGAGATAACCCATGTGTTATTTTGCTACAGTACTCTTTTTTTTTTTTGTGTCTTGGAAGTTGTTTACTACTGTAGCAACCTCTCCTTATCTTAGTTTTGTGTTTTGTTGTGCCAAGTGAAGCCTCTAATCGAAGGTTGATACTAGATTTGGATTTCTGCGCAGAAACAAATTTCTATCTGCCACGAATCTGGGATTTTCTCTCTGTATAAAAATCAGAAAAATATGCCAATTTACGTGCGTGTTCCTCAGATATGTACGCAACTTTCATTAGTTTTGAGTTTTCTGATCTGAGCAACGGAAGTATTTATTAGAAATTCGTCTTTACGGACTGTTCTGTTTTGACAGATTCTGCCTTTTATTTCGCATTGCTTCTTTCGCTGTGTTGGGTGGATTTCTTTGTTCCATTACCTTCCAGTAGCTTTGAGCAATGTCCAGAAGTGTTAAGAATGATTGTGTCACCTCTGAACATGTGAGTTTTTGATTATGTACTAACCCCTCTAATGAAGTTTATGAGAAGTCTGGTGTGAAGGAAGTTTTCAAGGGTCAAGAGAGGAGGATGATATACTATGATCAAGAAGAGTGAAAGCTCTAAGCTTGGGGATGCCCCGTGGTTCATCCCTGCATATTTCAAGAAGACTCAAGCATCTAAGCTTGGGGATGCCCAAGGCATCCCCTTCTTCATCGACAAATTATCAGGTTCATTCTCTTGAAACTATATTTTTATTCGGTCACATCTTATGTGCTTTACTTGGAGCGTCTGTATGCTTTTATTTTTGTTTGTGTTTGAATAAATTGGATTACATCATGCTTGTGTGGAGAGAGACACGCTCCGCTGTTGCATATGAACACATGTGTTCTTAGCTTTTAGTATTCATGGCGAAGTTTCTTCTTCGTTAAATTGTTATATGGTTGGAATTGGAAAATAATACATGTAGTAATTGCTATAATGTCTTGGGTAATGTGATACTTGGCAATTGTTGTGCTCATGTTTAAGCTCTTTCATCATATACTTTGCACCCATTAATGAAGAAATACATAGAGCATGCTAAAATTTGGTTTGCATATTTGGTTTCTCTAAGGTCTAGATAATTTCTAGTATTGAGTTTGAACAACAAGGAAGACGGTGTAGAGTCTTATAATGTTTTCAATATGTCTTTTATGTGAGTTTTGCTGCACCGGTTCATCCTTGTGTTTGTTTCAAATAAGCCTTGCTAGCCTAAACCTTGTATCGAGAGGGAATACTTCTCATGCATCCAAAATACTTGAGCCAACCACTATGCCATTTGTGTCCACCATACCTACCTACTACATGGTATTTTCCGCCATTCCAAAGTAAATTGCTTGAGTGCTACCTTTAAAATTCCATCATTCACCCTTGCAATATATAGCTCATGGGACAAATAGCTTAAAAACTATTGTGGTATTGAATATGTAATTATGCACTTTATCTCTTAATAAGTTGCTTGTTGTGCGATAACCATGTTCACTGGGGACGCCATCAACTATTCATTGTTGAATTTCATGTGAGTTGCTATGCATGTTCGTCTTGTCTGAAGTAAGAGCGATCTACCACCTTATGGTTAAGCATGCATATTGTTAGAGAAGAACATTGGGCCGCTAACTAAAGCCATGATCCATGGTGGAAGTTTCAGTTTTGGACATATATCCTTAATCTCAAATGAGAAAATTATTAATTGTTGTTACATGCTTATGCATAAAAGAGGAGTCCATTATCTGTTGTCTATGTTGTCCCGGTATGGATGTCTAAGTTGAAGAATAATCAATAGCGAGAAATCCAATGCGAGCTTTCTCCTTAGACCTTTGTACAGGCGGCATAGAGGTACCCCTTTGTGACACTTGGTAAAAACATGTGCATTGTGATGATCCGGTAGTCCAAGCTAATTAGGACAAGGTGCGGGCACTATTAGTACACTATGCATGAGGCTTGCAACTTATAAGATATAATTTACATGATGCATATGCTTTATTACTACCGTTGACAAAATTGTTTCATGTTTTCAAAATCAAAGCTCTAGCACAAATATAGCAATCGATGCTTTTCCTCTATGGAGGACCATTCTTTTACTTTCAATGTTGAGTCAGTTCACCTATTTCTCTCCACCTCAAGAAGCAAACACTTGTGTGAACTGTGCATTGATTCTTACATACTTGCTTATTGCATTTGTTATATTGCTTTGCATTGACAACTATCCATGAGATATACATGTTACAAGTTGAAAGCAACCGCTGAAACTTAATCTTCCATTGTGTTGCTTCAATGTCTCTACTATGAATTTATTGCTTTATGAGTAACCCTTATGCAAGACTTATTGATGCTTGTCTTCAAAGTACTATTCATGAAAAGTCTTTGCTATATGATTCAATTGTTTACTCATGTCATATACATTGTTTTGATCGCTGCATTCACTACATATGCTTTACAAATAGTATGATCAAGGTTATGATGGCATGTCACTCCAGAAATTATCTGTTATCGTTTTACCTGCTCGGGACGAGCAGAACTAAGCTTGGGGATGCTGATACGTCTCCGACGTATCGATAATTTCTTATGTTCCATGCCACATTATTGATGTTATCTACATGTTTTATGCACACTTTATGTCATATTTGTGCATTTTCCGGAACTAACCTATTAACAAGATGTCGAAGTGCCAGTTCTGTTTTCTGTTTTTGGTTTCAGAAATCCTAGTAACGAAATATTCTCGGAATCGGACGAAATCAACGCCCAAGTTCCTATTTTACCGGAAGCATCCTAACACACGAGAACCGCGAGAAGGGGACAGGGCCACCAAACCACACCCCGGCGCGCCGGGGCGCGCCCTATGGTTTGGGCAGCCCGTGGCCCCTCCGACTCCGACTCTTCGCCTATTTAAGCCGTCGTGACCTAAAACTTCGACACCAATTGACGAAACTCCAGAAAAGTTACTGTGGCGCCGCCGCCATCGCGAAACTCCAATTCGGGACAGAACGCCACCGGGACAGGGAATTGCCCCGGAGCCATCTCCACCGCCGTCTTCACCGCCATCTTCACCGCCATCGCTGCCTCCATGATGAGGAGGGAGTAATCCACCCCGAGGCTGAGGGCTCCGCCGTAGCTATGTGGTTCATCTCTCTCCCATGTACCTCAATACAATAATCTCATGAGCTGCTTTACATGATTGAGATTCATATGAGTTTTGTATCACTACTATCTATGTGCTACTCTAGCAATGTTATTAAAGTAGTTCTATTCCTCCTGCACGTGTGTAAAGGTGACAGTGTGTGCACCGTGTTAGTACTTGGTTTATGCTATGATCATGATCTCTTGTAGATTATGAAGTTAACTATTGCTATGATAATATTGATGTGATCTATTCCTCCTACATATGCATGAAGGTGACAATGTGCATGCTATGTTAGTACTTGGTTTAGTCTTTTGATCTATCTTACACTATAAGGTTACTAAAATATGAGCATTATTGTGGAGCTTGTTAACTCCGGCATTGAGGGTTCGTGTAATCCTACGCAATGTGTTCATCATTGTTGACTGCCAAAACCCACCGGCGGGCAGCGGCTTGTCAACACCGTAGAGCCGGGAAGAGCCTAGAGCTGCGGCTGGCTGAGACCCCTCCGAGCGACGGCCCGCAATGCTCTTCTGGTCACACGCGGCGATGCGAAGTGCAAGGGCGTGCCACCTGACCTATACCTGGTCAGGAAGGTGATGGGGATGCCTCGCTTAGTTTCCTGCATGGCATACACGTAAACATGAAATACGAGCCTCGATCGGCTCTCAGGTTATCCTGTGAATCGGCTCAAAGAGCCGATCCACCCATGATTCGTACGGGGTGCACGAATATATGGTGATCCTGCTTGATCAAGATAAAGCTAATGAGATCTACGACGATTTAGGGTTTTCACCGCATAATCGGATCATCCTACTCCAGGTTGGGCCTCGCGGCCACGCACGGTGATCGTAAGCCGATCCTAAACAAGGCCTAAAAACCAACATGAAGTTGATCCTCGGAACATCCCGTTTAGGACTTGCGAACGCCACCCTACGTGCCGCTGGATCCTCCCCCCTTTGTAAGGCCTAACTATTGCAGATATTAAACCTTGCAGAACAAGGAGCAATCGTAACGGATCAGATCTACTAAATAATGATCAAGCGGGGTGCCGCCCCCACACCTGAGATAGGTGTGAGGGCGGCTAGACATGCAAGGGTTGCACTACGTAAGCATGTTATACGAAGAGCTATGCTAACCCTAACACATCTATGATAACTACGTTGCTCGCCATCAAAGACGCTTCAGTATGAGCAACGCATGAACAACGTGGAGCTTGTGCTGCCTAGATCGCAAGATGCGATCTAGGCAGCATGTCGCTTACCTGGTAGAAACCCTCGAGACGAAGGAGTTGGCGATGCGCCGAGATTGGTTTGTTTTGGGTTGAACGTGAGTTGTTGTTTATTCCATAAACCCTAGATACATATTTATAGTCCAGGGGACTTTCTAATCGTGGGAATATCCCATCGTGCACGATACAAACTCTAACTTTTGATCTAAGATATAATCTACTAACTAAAGATACATGGGCAATCTAGCCCAAATTCTCCGTGCAAGGCCGCTTCAAAGATCTTCCACGTGTAATCTTCCAAGCCCATCTCTCTTACGGCCCACCTTCGGATTTGACCAAAATCTGGTGATAACACATGCCCCCCGGGTTTTGGAAATGACATTTCCAAAATCATTATGCTTTTCCTTCGAAGGGTCATGTCGTGGCAGAGCAGAGCCATTTGCAGCCTCCGTCATCATTACGCCCGGTCCTCTCAGCTTCTCTGCAAAATTTGACAGCTCTGACATCACCCCTTCGGAAACTGTAATGGCAGTAATTCCCACCAGGTTTCTCATTATTTAACCGTGCCGACTGATTAGTTATCTTTATCCCCTTCCTCTGTTCCAGCCATCGGCACCCCAAAAAACCCTTCTGCGCACCATGTCCTCCTCTTCCTCCGCCTCGTCGGGACTTTCCTTTGAGTCCTCTTCTTCTCCCGAGCCGATGCCAGCACCAAGCCCACAAGAGGTCCACGCGGCCAACATCCGCCGCGCCATTGCGGCCGGGGAGGAGTCAGACCATGACTTCTCCATCTGGTCCGAGGACGATCAGTCCTCGACGGACGGGGAGAGCGACCTCCGCTTCCTCGCCAACGGGGAATCGGAGGAGAAGAGCGATGACGATCGCTTCTCCTGGGATGACTTCACCTCCTCCGAGGTGGAGGCGGAGGAAGAGGAGGAGGAGGACGACGACGACAGCCCCTCCGACGAGCCGCCGGCCAAGCGCCACTGCCCCTGGCCAGGGAACCTCAGTGACTATGATAGCGACGACGACGATGACGACGTGGAGGACGAGGACAACGAAGGTCCTGTCGGCGGCCGCTACAGCAGCGACGACGAGCCCGCCGGGAGCAGCGCCGACAGCGCTGATGATGATGACGACGAGGGCAGTGACGGCCGGTAGAATAGGATCTCTAGAATAGGATCAGCAGCAGTAGATGGGGCAATGTATCCCCTTAGTACTCCCTTTTGAGAGCAATCAGCTCTTCTATGTAAGAAATCTGGTTTATCAATGAAGAAATTCCCCAATTTGATTTTGCCAATTTCTCTTACGCCAATTTAGCCGATTCCCTTTATACTGACCCCGCCGATCGTCACTTAGCCAATGCCTAACGAAATGACAACGCACCCCTCTCAATGTCTCATGCTTCATCCCTTTGACGTTGGAGCAATCGTGAATTTGATCAATGCCCGGTCGACGTTAACTTATCAATCCTTCACGATCCATTTTTCTTCCAACTGACGACTTTGAGCCCCAAAACCATTGCTGAAACGACTCGATGCTGAAATTGATACCTCTGGGATTCTACGCCACGCTGCCAAGTCATGATACAGAACCACCGATTTCAGAAAATCGGCTCTCAGGCAGAGAGCCTTGGGCGGGCTGCCCCCCGAGCGTTCGATCGGCTCCTCACTGACCGTCGGTGTCGATGTGAACTTTGAGCATATAACCAGCCGGTCTGGCTTCGCTTCTTAGTTCGAAGTCGATGCCCGGCATCGGCTGAAATTTTTTTATTTGGCCGATTTTTCTTAATCGGCCCCCAATGTTTCACCGCACGCATGTTTGCACATGTTTATCTGCACATGTTCATCTGACTACATGCCCCCGAGCCGAATCGCCAAATGACTGCAGATATCGGCTTTTATGGTTAGTCAGGGCACTGCACTTGCACGTCGGCTTCGCAAAGATTCATGCTGACTCTCATCTACCGTCGTGGCCGCTGCCCAGTGGATCATTGCTATGAGAGCAGCTGCCCTCATCTCCATCTCTGCCAGAGTGGTTCCCAGGTCCTACCATGTTGATGCTGAACGAGGGACCTGGCTGGCAACCCTCAGGGTAGATGACTTCTACCATGTTAACGGCGGGGAAGGGCTGGGTGTCGACCTTCATGGCGTACTGGTTGAAAATTAGACGCCCCTTTTCTATCGCCGCTTGGATGTGCTGACGCCACACCCTGCAGTCGTTGGTGGCATGGGAGAGCGAGTTGTGGAATTTGCAGTACGGCTTTCCGTTTAGCTCTTGCGCCGTGGGGAACTTGAGACCTTCAGGAATCGTCAACTGTTTCTCCTTGAGCAGGAGGTCGAAGATTTGTTCAGTCTTGGTCACGTCAAAATCAAACCCCCTGGCGGCCCTGGTGGCTTTACCCATTTGCAGACACGGGGTTCCTCCCCAAGTCCACTCAGCCACTGCTACTTCTTGGTCTCCGCAGGCACTTCATCTTCCTCTCGTACGACCATGACTACTGACGCTTGAACTTGTCTTGGTACAGGTCCGGGGTGGCGCCACCATATGCCGATAATTTCTGAACCATGTGCGCGAGGGATAATCTGCTTGGGAGGCCATGTCCTTGAGCTGTGTTGCAAGGCCAGCTACGCCAACTCGATGCTTCCTTTTCAGTCATACGAACCGAATAACATCGGTTCCTCGATTCCTGAAGCGCTGGATGTACTCTGTCACCGTTTCTCCGCGCTTCTGACGTAGTTGTGCTAGATCGGCAATGCTAGACTCGGAAGCTTCTGAATGGTATTGCATATGGAACTGTTCTTCCAATTGCTTCCAAGACTGGATGGAGTTTGCTGGCAAAGAGGTGTACCATCCAAAAGCCGATCCCGTGAGGGACTGTGAAAAGAGCCTCACGCGTAGCTGATCCGACACCGAAGCCGGTCCTAGTTGCGCCAAATATCGGCCGACGTGCTCGATGGAGCTGGAGCCATCTGATCCACTGAATTTGGAGAAGTCAGGGAGCCGATATTTAGGTGGCAGCGGGATCATCTCGTACTCATCGGGGTACGGCTTGGAATAGCCGATTGCCCTCCTTTTCGGCACCATGCCGAACTGGTCTCTTAGTATGGTACCGATCTGATCCGCCGTGGCCGGCTGCAGAGTTCACTCGAAGATTCGCCGGGTGGCGTACTTAGCCAGCCATGTTTGCTTTTCCAGCTCTGAGCCAACGCAGGAGCTGGCTCTGAGTTTCGTCGGGGTGGCGTACTTAGTTAGCCACGTTCTGCTTCTCAAGCTCTGTTGCCGACGTTCCTCCTGTTTCGCCGGAGCCCCTAATGTTGTGGCCTGGTTTGAGAGTGCCCAGTTGCCACAATCTGGCACATAAGTGCACGCGTATCCTTGAGGGATCTCCTTAGGCGCCTCAGCCAAGAACTGGTAGTCACTAGGGTCACCACCGATCTTGTAGACGACGAATGCCGGTGTAGCCGGCACTTCAGCTGGTGCTGCCAACGCATATGGCAGCGGTGGACGGGACTGGAGTGGCAACTCTCCTTGATGCGTCCCGAGAGCTGGTCCTGACGGCGAGTACTGGTGGCTCATGATCTCCTGGATCACGCGAAGAGCGACACGCTCCAACACGTTGACCAGGTTTTCAGAGTGGCGGTGTAGCGAGTGAGCCACCAAGTAGTTGATCTCCTGCCGCAGGCCCCTGGTGCGTTCCTCCGACGGGGCAGAGAGGTCTATCCCATCGAGTGCACCTTCTGGTGAGAATCCCTTCCATCTGATGCCATGGGAACGGGTTCTCTGAAAAGAGCCGATGAGGTCGGCTTCGAGGGTGGCCTTGATCTCGTTATATTTCTTCTTGAGCTCTTCAGGCAGCTCCTCGTAGGTGACTGGCGTGCGCCATCTCAGATGTAGATGGCGATGTGGTTGATGTAGACGATTGTCCCACCGGGCGTGCCAGAAATGTGTTGACTGCCAAAACCCACCGGCGGGCAGCGGCTTGTCAACACTGTAGAGCCGGGAAGAGCCTAGAGCTGCGGCTGGCTGAGACCCCTCCGAGCGATGGCCCGCAATGCTCTTCTGGTCACACGCGGCCGACGGTGCAAGGGCGTGCCACCTGACCTATACCTGGTCAGAAGGTGATGGGGATGCCTCGCTTAGTTTCCTGCATGGCATACACGTAAACATGAAATACGAGCCTCGATCGGCTCTCAGGTTATCCTGTGAATCGGCTCAAAGAGCCGATCCACCCATGATTCGTACGGGGTGCACGAATATATGGTGATCCTGCTTGATCAAGATAAAGCTAATGAGATCTACGACGATTTAGGGTTTTCACCGCATAATCGGATCATCCTACTCCAGGTTGAGCCTCGCGGCCACGCACGGTGATCGTAAGCCGATCCTAAACAAGGCCTAAAAACCAACATGAAGTTGATCCTCGGAACATCCTGTTTAGGACTTGCGAACGCCACCCTACGTGCCGCTGGATCCTCCCCCCTTTGTAAGGCCTAACTATTGCAGATATTAAACTAATCCTTGCAGAACAAGGAGCAATCGTAACGGATCAGATCTACTAAATAATGATCAAGCGGGGTGCCGCCCCCACACCTGAGACAGATGTGAGGGCGGCTAGACATGCAAGGGTTGCACTACGTAAGCATGTTATACGAAGAGCTATGCTAACCCTAACACATCTATGATAACTACGTTGCTCGCCATCAAAGACGCTTCAGTACGAGCAACGCATGAACAACGTGGAGCTTGCTGCCTAGATCGCAAGATGCGATCTAGGCAGCATGTCGCTTACCGGTAGAAACCCTCGAGACGAAGGAGTTGGCGATGCGCCGAGATTGGTTTGTTTTGGGTTGAACGTGAGTTGTTGTTTATTCCATAAACCCTAGATACATATTTATAGTCCAGGGGACTTTCTAATCGTGGGAATATCCCATCGTGCACGATACAAACTCTAACTTTTGATCTAAGATATAATCTACTAACTAAAGATACACGGGCAATCTAGCCCAAATTCTCCGTGCAAGGCCGCTTCAAAGATCTTCCACGTGTAATCTTCCAAGCCCATCTCTCTTACGGCCCACCTTCGGATTTGACCAAAATCTGGTGATAACAATCATCCAACAAAAGTGTAGAGTATGCATTCATCTATTCTGTTATGTGATCAATGTTGAGAGTGTCCACTAGTGAAAGTCTGATCCCTAGGCCTTGTTCCTAAATACTGCGTTACTACTGTTTGTTGTTTTACCACAACAATACTACTACCACCATCAATCGCACGCCACAAGCTATTTTCTGGCACCGTTGCTACTTATTCATACCACCCGTATTTCACTATCTCTTCGCCGAACTAGTGCACCTATTAGGTGTGTGGGGACACAAGAGACTTCTTGCTTTGTGGTTGCGTGGTTGCATGAGAGGGATATCTTTGACCTCTTCCTCCCTGAGTTCGATAAACCTTGGGTGATCCACTTAAGGAAAACTTGCTGCTGTTCTAGCTCTTGGAGGCCCAACACTGTCTACGTAGGGGGAAGGTTCATGGCGCCGTCTTCATGATTGTCCTCCATGTAGCAACTATTACAACTACTTTGAAATACTACTCAACATGAATTTTAAAGACAACCATAAGGCTCCTGCCGGTTGCCACAATACAATAATGATCATCTCATACATATTCATCATCACATTATGGCCATATCACATCACCAAACCCTGCAAAAACAAGTTAGACATCTCTAATTTGGTTTGCATATTTTACGTGGTTTAGGGTTTTCGAGAGAGATCTAATCTACCTACGAACATGAACCACAACGTTGATACTAATGTTTTCAATAGAAGAGTAAATTGAATCTTTACTATAGTAGGAGAGACAGACACCCGCAAAGCCTCTTATGCAATACAAGTTGCATGTCGAACGAGGAACAAGTCTCATGAACGCGGTCATGTAAAGTTAGTCCGAGCCGCTTCATCCCACTATGCCACAAAGATGCAAAGTACTCAAACTAAAGATAACAAGAGCATCAACGCCCACAAAACCATTGTGTTCTACTCGTAACCATCTATGCATAGACACGGCTCTGATACCACTGTAGGATAACGTTGCATAGAAAACAAAAATTTTCCTACCGCGAACACGCAATCCAAGCCAAGATGCAATCTAGAAGACGGTAGCAACGAGGGGTTTATCGAGTCTCACCCTTGAAGAGATTCCAAAGCCTACAAGAGGAGGCTCTTGTTGCTGCGGTAGACGTTCACTTGCCGCTTGCAAAAGCGCGTAGAAGATCTTGATCACGATCGGTTCCGGCGCCACGAACGGGCAGCACCTCCGTACTCGGTCACACGTTCGGTTGTTGATGAAGACGACGTCCACCTCCCCTTCCAGCGGGCAGCGGAAGTAGTAGCTCCTCTTGAATCCGACAGCACGACGGCGTGGTGTCGGTGGTGGTGGAGAAGTCCGGCGGAGCTTCGCTAAAGCTACGCGGGAGTTATGGAGGAGAGGGGGCGGCTAGGGTTTGGGAGGGGGTGGCCGGCCACTTCAATGGGGCGGCCAGCTTGTGGTCTTGGGGTGGCCGGCCCCCTCCCTTGGCCCCTCATTATATAGGTGGATCCCCAAGAGTTGGTCTCCAAGTCTTCGAATAAGACCCGAACCAAAACCTTCCATATGGAGGGGAAACCTAGCCAAGCTAGGACTCCCACTAGAGGTGGGAGTTCCACCTCCCATATGGGGGGTGGCCGGCCCCCTAAGGGGGAGTCCACTTGGGACTCCTCCCCACTAGGGTTGGCCGGCCATGGAGGTGGAGTCCCATGTGAACTCCACCTTCCTTGGTGGTTTCTTCCGGACTTTCTAGAACCTTCTAGAACCTTCCATAGAACCTTCCGCGACATTTTAATTCACATAAAATGACATCCTATATATGAATCTTATTCTCCGGACCATTCCGGAACTCCTCGTGATGTCCGGGATCTCATCCGGGACTCCGAACAAATATTCGAACTCCATTCCATATTCAAGTTCTACCATTTCAACATCCAACTTTAAGTGTGTCACCCTACGGTTCGTGAACTATGCGGACATGGTTGAGTACTCACTCCGACCAATAACCAATAGCGGGATCTGGAGATCCATAATGGCTCCCACATATTCAACGATGACTTTTAGTGATCGAATGAACCATTCACATACAATACCAATTCCCTTTGTCACGCGATATTTTACTTGTCCGAGGTTTGATCTTCGGTATCACTCTATACCTTGTTCAACCTCGTCTCCGACAAGTACTCTTTACTCGTACCGTTGTATGTGGTCTCTTATGAACTCATTCATATGCTTGCAAGACATTAGACGACATTCCACCGAGAGGGCCCAGAGTATATCTATCCATCATCGGGATGGACAAATCCCACCGTTGATCCATATGCCTCAACTCATACTTTCCGGATACTTAATCCCACCTTTATAGCCACCCATTTACGTAGTGGTGTTTGGTGTAATCAAAGTACCTTTCCGGTATAAGTGATTTACATGATCTCATGGTCATAAGGACTAGGTAACTATGTATCGAAAGCTTATAGCAAATAACTTAATGATGAGATCTTATGCTACGCTAATTGGGTGTGTCCATTACATCATTCATATAATGATATAACCTTGTTATTAATAACATCCAATGTTCATGATTATGAAACTAATCATCTATTAATCAACAAGCTAGTTTAAGAGGCATACTAGGGACTTCTTGTTGTCTACATATCACACATGTACTAATGTTTCGGTTAATACAATTATAGCATGATATATAAACATTTATCATAAACATAAAGATATAAATAATAACCACTTTATTATTGCCTCTAGGGCATATCTCCTTCACTCCACCCCACCGTAACCCTACACCAAATCTCGCCGGCGGAGAGGCGCTCGGCAGCTTGCAGGAGTGGCGGAAAGCCGACGCCCCACCGACTAGACCGCGGCCGCACGGAGAAGCGGCTCTCCGCCGACTCCACCGACTAAACCCCGGCCGCCGGAGAACAGGATCTCCGCCGTCGGAGTCGCCCACACCAGCCCCGCCTCCCCCTTACTCCTCTCTCCGCCACAGAAATGAATGGGGAAAAGGAGAAGACATACAGACAAAAGGGAACGGACCCCGAAATTCAAAACAGTGGAAAAAACCGGCCAAAATGAAAAAACCAAAGAAACCCGAACCGGACCGGCCAACCCGTGGATGACTGAGCAGAGGAGCTGAGGCTTCGTCAAGATTCGTGCGTGGCGGGAATTGGACGGCCACGGATCTGACTTGAAGCCAATTCCAATTTCATCTAGCTTAAAATTAGGATCGGTGTAAAGAAATTCAACATAACTTTTATATATTTGATTTTTGTTTAGGAGTCATATTTGGAGTAGGTGGCTAGAAAAGGGACGCCGCCAATCAGCCCTTAAACGACCAATCCAATGTTTTACTGGACATCATTTAAGGGAAGATGGTATTTTTTTTTTGCGAAGAAGGACTTGATTGCATTAAACAAGAGTCTTACAAATAAGCCTAGAAAACAAGAAAATTACAAAGACGCCCTCCGAGTTCTGGCTTCGTCGTCCTCATCGAGCAAGCCGCTACGCCGGCGAAACCCGCCGCATCTCCCTCAAACGCTTGGACTGGGAGGATCCCCTCCGCGACCCGAAAGTCGACGTTCCTCGGTGCCTAAGCACCTCCACCCTGCGCGACAGACGGCGCCGCCATCTTGTTCAACATCAACCAAACCTTCAAGATCTAAACCGGTGCCGCCACCTCTCGGCCACCGGCAGGGGACGCCCACCGAAAGTTCCACGAGCCACGAGCGAGAAAAGACGGCAGATCCGCGGCGGCTCCACCGGAGCCGCACCGACGAAGGAGAAGACCACCGCCACCAAAAGCCACTCCGGCACCACCGCTTCCACCTCAGCGCCGCCGGCTGGCACCCCACGCACACCTAGGCAATATACATATCGGGATCCGCGGATTCCCCGTCCTCCGGCCGCCGGAGCGGCCGCCGGAGGGCGAGGAATCTAGCGAATCGCGGGCAGCAAGCTGACGCGCACGGGTTCGCCCAAAAAATTCCCTTTTTCACTATAGATGGGGAAAGGGAGAGAGAAGGGAAGATGGTATTTACACGGTAGGATAATTTTGGTGGAGAGAATGATGGGCTGGGGATTGGGCTTAACCCAAACAAAATAAGATGGCGCCGATGCTGTAGCTTTCAGCCAATCCGAAGATTCTATGGGCCGTGAACAAACCTCCACGGGCTAACGTGAAAAGCGTAGGCGAACATTTGAGCACACAGGTAATATCAGATTCTCAAAAAGACAAAAAGAATCTCTAGTGATGCAAATAACCTTGTCCGTGCGGTCTGGTCGACTACATTTGATCTTGCTCCTGAGGGAGTAATAATATATAGAAATAATATTAGGTCCATTTTTTATCTTAACTTGTTCGTCAGTCTCCTTTAATTATACTCCAAAAATCTGTAATAAAATAGCTCATGCTCTAGCAGCCATGGGAGCAAGTGCTCAAGCGTCCAGTCAAGTGTAGATGGATGAAATACCAAACGATTATTATTGTGCTGGTGGCCATCGATATGGTTGTGCCTGCTAACTAATGGAATAGCTTTGTTTGTAAAAAATCATTAGGAAAAATATGTATTACTACGTATGATAGCAAAGAAAAAAACATTAGGAAAAATATCCATTACTCCTCTTGGCATCCGTCAATTTGGGGGGAGAAGATCTTTTACACGAGCACCATGTCTAAGGAAGAAGGGGCCAAGGATTCGCCGCCCCCTAAGACCGCCATCATGGGAAGCCGCCGTCGGCGGGCTGCTGTGTCGGACCTATTTGGACATGGGCATCGTGGTTGCCATCTCCTCTCCTCCGGGCTTCTTCTTCATCAACATAATCACCAAGCCTTTGGTCCTCATGGACATGTGTGAGTAATTCCCCTTGTAGGTGTGGGGTGTAAGGGAATTGGATGAGATATCTTGTGTAAAGATGAATAGCTATCATAATTTGAGGTGCCTATCTTGTTGATGTTTGTGTATGATTGTTAATTCAATCTTTATGTTCTTAATGCTTCTTATTAGGGCCTGAGTAACATGGTTGATCTTTGTTTTTTTATAAGATTACCATTTATAGTTTGTGTTTGATGTATGATTAGACGTATATTATGTAACCCATTATTGATTACAAGTTTTGATCCTTCTAGTATTGTAGAAGAGATATTGGAGATTGCACAGCACCAATAGGGCCGGCTGCTCATATATATATATATAGGAGGACACATGTACAATTACAGGTATAATCCTGAAAAAACATGGGGACCTATACCTATACAATATGTTACTCAACACCCCCCGCAGTCGAAGGGTCGGCACCGACACATAGACTGGAGCGAAAATCCGGAAAAGTCGTGGACGGCAATCCCTTCGTCATGATATCGGCAAATTGCTAAGATGTCGGTACGTGAAGAACTCGAACGCGACCGAGGGCAACTTGCTCACGAACAAAGTGGATGTCCAACTCAATGTGCTTGGTGCGCCGATGATGAACGGGGTTGGCGGAGAGGTAGACGGCCGACACGTTGTCGCAGAAAACCACCGTAGCCTTGTCAACAGGACAAGAGAGCTCGGACAGAAGCTGGCGAAGCCACGTGCACTCGGCCACAGCGTTGGCCACAACGCGGTACTCGGCCTCAGCACTGGAGCGAGACACGGTGGGCTGCCTCTTGGAGGACCAAGAGACGAGCGACGAGCCGAGGTAGACGCAGTAGCCGCTGGTGGAGCGTCGCGTGTCCGGGCATCCCGCCCAGTCCGCGTCCGAGTAGGCGACGAGGTCGGTCGACGTCGAGGGCGAAGCATGCAACGACAAGCCGTAGCCCATGGTACCACAGACGTAGCGGAGAATCCGCTTCACCGCGGCCCAATGAGCATCCCGAGGAGCATGCATGTGCAAGCACACCTGCTGCACAGCGTACTAGAGCTCCGGTCGCGTCAACGTCAAGTACTGGAGAGCACCGACGATGGAGCGATAGAACGGCACGTCGGACGCTAGCGACCCATCACTAGCGGAGAGCTTGGCCTTCGTGTCGACAGAGTAGGCGCAGGGTTGTAGTTAAGCATCCCGGCATGCTCGAGAAGCTCGTGGGCATACTTCCGCTGATGAAGGAAGAACCCGTCCGCACGCCGGACAACCTCGATGCCGAGGAAGTAGTGGAGCGGGCCAAGGTCCTTCAATGCGAACTCAGCGCGACGACGGTCGGTGAGCTGTCGAAGAAGACCGGCGGTGGAGGCCGTCAGGATGATGTCGTCGACGTACAGCAGCAGGTAGGCCATGTCGTTGCCGGTCCGGTAGACGAACAGCGACGCATCGGAACGCGTGGAGCGGAAGCCAAGCTGATGCAGGAAGCCGGCGATGCACTGGTACCAGGCGTGGGGCGCCTGCTTCAGCCCATACAGGGACCGAGAGAGCAAGCACACGTCATCGGGGCGCTCGGTGTCGACGAAGCCGATGGGCTGCTGGCAGTACACCTGCTCTTGCAAATGGCCGTGAAGAAAGGCGTTGGAGACGTCCATCTGATGCACCGGCCATGCGCGAGAGGCGGCAAGGTGCAACACCGTGCGGATCGTGCCCGGTTTGACGACTGGGGCAAACGTATCCGTGAAGTCGACGCCAACGTGTTGCCGAAAGTCGCGCACGACCCAGCGCGCCTTGTAGCGCTCGAGAGTACCGTCGGAGCCGAGCTTGTGCTTGAAGACCCATTTGCCGGTGATGACGTTGGCGCGAGGGGGCCGGGGAACCAGCTCCCAGGTCCGGTTGCGCTGCAGCGCATCGTACTCCTCCTGCATGGCAGCGCGCCAATGCGGGTCGCGCAAGGCGGCGCGAGCCGAGGTGGGCACCGGCGAAGGAGGGCGGAGCTGCAGATGGCCCGGTCGGGAGCCGGTTGACCGGCCTGGGAGCGGGGTGCCGGTGGACGGCCTGCAGACCGGGCGGGCCGGCCGAGGGACCGGTTTGGCTGGGCGGCCGACCGGGCGAAGGGGCGGAGGCCCCTGGATACCACTCTGGTTGGCACCGGTTAGGGAGCCGGTTGTGACCGGGTCGACCGGTCACCGGGCCGGTTCGACCGGTTGCTGGGCCGGGTCGGCAGCTGGGAGGTACGCCGCCGTCGTGCAGCAGGATGCTGTTGCCGCTGGCCCAGAAGGCAGACGCGGTGGATGGAGACGCCGTGCAGACATACTTGTCGGCGGGGTAGCGTGTAGACGACCGCCGCACGCCCGCACGTGCGCTGGTGAGCATGGGATCAGGGGCCGCAGCGACGGGCGGCGAGGCGGGCGACGAGGCAGCCGAAGGAGACGCCGCGGGCGATGGGGACGCCGGAGGCGCCTCGGGCGTCGCGGGCTACGCGGGCGACGGGGGCGCCGGGGGCGCCGCGGGCGACGGAGACGCCGAGGGACCAGGCGGGGCCGGCGCAGAGGGGGCCGCCGCGGTCAGTCGTCGGCGCGCGGCCGCAAGAGGGCCAGCGGGCGCCGGGGGCGTCGTCGGAGGTGTCGCCAAAAGTCCCTGCTGAAACGGAAAAACCAACTCGTCAAAGTACACGTGCCGGGAGGTGAGGACACGATGGGAGACTGGGTCGTAACAGCGGTAGCCCTTGGTGTTGGCGGGGTAGCCGAGAAACACACAAGGGAGAGAGCGCGGCGCAAGCTTATGCGCGGCGGTGGCAGCAGTGTTAGGATAACACCGGCAGCCGAAGATGCGAAGGTCATCATAGGCGGGCGGCGCACCGTAGAGGAGGTGATGCGGCGTGTAGGACCAACGCACACGACACGGGCGGATGTTGACGAGGAGAGTCGCCGTGGCAAGGGCATCCGGCCAGAATCGTGGGGGCATGGATGCGTGGAACAGAAGGGTGCGGACGCAGTCGTTGAGGGTACGAAGCATCCGTTCGGCACGGCCGTTCTGTGAAGAAGTGTATGGACACGTGAGGCGGAAGACGGCGCCATGGGCGGCGAGAAGTGAGCGAATGGTGATGTTGTCGAACTCTTTGCCGTTGTCGGTTTGTAAGGCGTGGATGGGCGACCGAACTGAGTGGAGACAAAGGCGAAGAAGGCGGTGAGGGTGGCGGCGACATCTGATTTACGGAGAAGGGGAAAAGTACATACAAAGTGCGAGTAATCATCAAGAATCACAAGATAATAATTATAACCAGAATTACTCGGAACCGGCGAGGTCCAAACATCACTATGAATAAGTTGAAACGGAAAAGACGCGACTGTGGAGGAGGAACTAAACGGAAGGCGAACATGTTTGCCTAGACGACATGCTTCACAAGAGTGGGCATCCATTTTATTACAAGTAAAGGAGAAGCCTTGCATTATTTTATGCAAAGCGGCGGAGCTAGGATAGCCAAGACGGGTGTGCCAAAGGTCGAAACCGGCGGAGAGGGCGAGTGGGCGCCAACAGGGTAGAGATCGCCGGGGCTGTCACATCGGTGGAGGAGCATCCGGGTACGACCATCCTTGACAGAGAAACCAAAAGCGTCAAATTCCACAGTCACAGGGTTATCACGACAGAAAGACTTAACGGAAACAAGATTTTTAATCAAGTCAGGAGAAACAAGAACGTTATGTAGAGAGAGAGGAGTGGAAGTGGAAGGAAAAGAGACGGAACCAGTGTGAGTAATGGGAAGAGCATGACCGTTGCCAACGATGATGCGAGAGGAAGTGGAAGCGGGTGTAGAAAATGAGAGGTTACCGGGGTGCGCAGCCATATGCGCGGAGGCGCCGATGTCCATGAACCAGTCGCCACCGCCACCATACGCCCCAGCGGAGGGGGCGCTCTGGAGGGCGGTCAGGAGCGCGGGATCCCACGGGGCCGAGCCCGGGGGGCGGCGTAGGCCGGGGCGGGCTGGGGCGCCGCGTAGAACGCCTGGTGGGTGGCCGGACGCGGCCCCATGATGCCCGGGTAGGGGGCGCGCGGCACGGGCATGGAGTAGGCGTGAATGACCCCGGTCCACGGATTGTGGCCGGCGGTCCATGGCGGAGGGGCGGTGTACTGAGGTGGACGAGGCGCGGGGGCGGTGGCGTTGGCGCCACCATTTCCACTGCCGTTGCCCCGACCGCCACGGCGACGACGTCCGCGGCGAGCACCGCCAGAAGGGGCCGCCTGCCCGGTCCAGGGGCCGGTTTGACCGGCCTGGGCGCTGGCTGTACCGGTCCACGACCCGGCCTGGCCGGCCTGGTGACCGGACTGGCCGGTCCAGGTGTTGGGGGGATGACCCCCGGTATGCCAAAGGCATGCCAAACCGGATGGTTTGAGCCATCAAGATACCGGTTTAATGTTCATTCCGGAACACGAAGTTAAGCATTGGGCTGAGTAAGTCTATACCGGTATCCACAAGAGGGGTATAACGGTATGAGCTAAGAAGACACCGGACGAACGGTAAGATGTGCACAGTGGCACGTCGGAAGACTGGTCAAAGATTCTCTCCTGAGCTAGAGGACAAAGATGAGCTAAGCAAAGTAGCTTTAAACGAAGCCCTGGCGCCAAAGAGGAAGGTGACGCCAAAAGCAACCGGAGGACATCAGCCTCCCTGATTAAAGAAGATACCGGCGTCATCTATGATTAAAGTTACTTTGTAAAGTAGTTTGTCTAGTCAAAGATACCATTAGGGTTTCCTAGGGTTTCTTCCCCTGTAAGCCACCCTCTCCCCTATATAAGGAGAGGGGGCACACCCCATCGCGGGCATGACCTGAGATGCTAAGATAGTTGTATGCAGAAACTTGTATCCTGTGGAAGATCAATGAAGATAAAGATCTAGAGCAGAGTTCTTCCTTGTGTCTTTCTTCTTCTACCTCTGGCCTTGGCCAGGTTCTTGAGGAAAGCACCCGGAGGTTCATCCAATCTAATCCAAAAACCCTCCCCCGAATCCTCTAGCGCCCATTCGGCCCCAACTTAAGCCATCCCATGGCATCTGCTCATTCGCCACGACGACAGTTGGCGCCCATCGTGGGGCAAGAAGCGGCGCTTGACGGATTTCACATTCGGGCGGGCCTCCTTGACGTCGCTGGCCAGCGTACGGTGTCCGCGCTGGTGCAGCGCATCTACTCCATGGACTTCATCAACGACAACGCGGGCTGCTTCGCCAACGGCGGCATCTTCCCCAAGAACAGCCGCATCATCGAGTTCGGCAGCCACCGCGTCTACTTCGGCACTGTCCTTGTGCGTCAGCGCCTTCCGCCGAGGCCGGTGGCGCGGATCCGCCAAGGTGGCTATGTGCTGGCCGCGCCGCCGGCAGCATGGAGGTGATGATGGCCGGCGCGGTCGGTGCCGGCAAGGAAGCTGTGGATGAAGGAGCTGGGCGCACGATGTCGACCCGCCCGGCCACCGGAGCGCGAGGCGTGCGTTGCGGGAACATCTTCCGCACTACCGGAGACACCGCTTCAAGCAGCGATGAGCGCCCTCCACGCTCATCGCGCGTAACATCGACCCGAGCGGCTCAGGCGGAGTTGGAGGCGCAGCGCCAGAAGCTGCTCGAGAACGGCAAGGACATTATCCGTGTGCAGCGCGAGCTGAACCTAACCCTACGTGAGTATAACGCTGCCCATGGCTTTGCTTCTGTTAGCGCTCAGGCTGCTAGGATACCGGAAAACCGGCTAAAGGCTCGCAATCTAGATCAGGATTTGCGTAAGGAGATTCTTACTGAAAAGCACCTCATCTGTGAGCATCGTAGAGAAACCTAAGTACAGTAGTCCGATAAAACCATAAAAGCTGCTAAGGCTGCGAGAGCCGGTGAATCGCTTTCCGGGGACGCCTGGCAAAACAGCAAGAGCGTGTCGGAGAGTTGCTTGATACCATCGAGCAGCAAAATGCTGAGCAGCTGGCTAAGCTGAACAAGGCTGCGGCTTTAAAATCCGCGCGTTCAACAAAGAATGCCGGTAGCAAGTCCCAGGGGCAGGCATCATCCCCCCATCCGGACAGAAGAAAAGAAAGAGAAATGAATGCGCATCAGATGACTGTATGATCCGGTCCTTGCCGGAAAACAACAAGTCGGGCAACACGATGCCGGTAGAAAAAGCCAAGGGGCAGAACGAGGCTACGCCAGAAGAGGTTATGCCGGAAACAATCATGCCGGTAGACATGAAACCGGGCAAAATTATCGAGCTGCAAGGGCAGCGTATGAAGAGGAAGAAATGCTTCCCCCAAGGTACCGGCAGGCAAGGGCCGAGTACCGGAACCTACGATGAAGCTGATTCGACACTGAAAGACTCACGGCATACCGGAACCCGTTGGGAGAACGCGTGGGAGAAAGACACCTGCCAGAACGGGATGCGAGGCACCGTCTGGATAGAGTGTATCTATCTGAAATGATCGAGGCAGAAGGTCCTCCGGGCCCAAAGTGTTTTGGTCCAAGGATCATGAAAGAGGAACCACCAGTTCGCAACTTCCAGTTGCCTCGTGACACAAAAACATATGATGGCACCACTAAGCCGGAAGACTGGCTTGTGGATTATGTAACCGCGGTATACGTCGGTGGTGGCGGAGGAACCGTAACTGGTGGAGGAAACAGGCGTTGGGACATGAGAATTGTACCATCATTTTTGGTGGGACTGGCACGAATCTGGCTAAATAACTTGCCGGCAGGAAGCATAAACGGTTGGTTGGACTTTGAGGAAGCTTTTGTGAGTAACTTCAGCAGCACATACCGGAGGCCCAACAGGCCGCAGCAGCTCGCCTTGTGCGTGCAGCGCCCTAATGAAACAGACCGGGATTACCTAACCCGGTGGAACTCCACAAGAAACTCCTGTGAAGGAGTGATAGAGGCGCAATCCATTGCCTGGTTTGCAATGGATGCGGAGAGGTTCGCCTTTGTGGAAAAAGCTGCAGCGAAGCATGTCGACAACCTTGGCGGAAATGATATGTGTGGCAGATAGCTATGCATTGGGAGACCCAATGCAACCGGCAGAAGCTGAGCCGGAGCAGCAAACGAGCCAAGCGCGACAAGAGCAATACCGGGACAACCGGCACAACAAGAGAAGGGAAGATTTTCCGGATCGAAGGTATGGTCCACAGCAAGTAGCTGCGGTGCAGGATAACTCCGGCCCCAGCGGGAGCCAAAGGCAAAAAACCGGATCGCAGCCATGGGCGGGTTCTAAAAAACAATGGGTTAAAAAGAAACCCTGGGGCCAGAAAAAAGATTGGCAAGAACATATGAGGTACACTATGGAAGCAGCGATGGAGCAACCATGCCGGTTCCACACTCCGAATCCGGCAAAGCCGGCGAACCACTTGACAAATGATTGTTCTTGGATCAAGCACTTGATGCTGAGAGGTGCGGCAAAAGATGCGCAAGCACAAGGATGCTCCACAATACTGCCTCCCTCGCATGACATGTTACACCAACACCCGTTACCACCACCACCACCGCTACCGGAGCTAATGCTACACGGTGCAGCCTCAGCAACACTAACAAGTTCACCAGGTGGCTGATGGCAATGGCCAACCACCTCCACCGGCACCTTTGGGCCGGAATGTATACCATGACCCGGACATGTGCTGTGTTGTGTTCGTCACTGAGCCAGCCGACAACAATGCTGCATCGCCGTTCCATGGAAGTGAACGCTGTGATGCCGGCAGTGCAAAATACATGCTGTGGTCCGATCAAGAAATCTCCTGGTCGTTCAAGGATCACCCCAAGATAATGCCTAATCCGGGTGGTTATGCTCTTGTGGTAGACCCAATCATGCATGGGCCAACGACTCGAGTCAAGTTCAGCAAAGTGCTGATAGACAATGGAAGCAGCATAAACATCATGTACCGGCACACCATGAATATGTTGGGCATAACCGAAAACATGCTGCAACCGACCCGCACAACGTTTCACGGAATCGTTCCGGGCTTGTCTTGCGCGCCGGTAGGAAAGGTCCGTGTGGATGTATCATTTGGAGGGCGTGGCAATTGCCGGGTTGAAAACGTTGAGTTTGAGGTGGTGGACCTAGATAGTCCCTACCATGCATTGCTGGGGAGACCGGCATTGGCGGCTTTCATGGCCTCAACTCACACGTCCTATCTCAAAATGAAGATGCCGGCACCTCGAGGACCCTTAACTGTGGTGGGAAACTACAAAGTCTCACTGGAAACCGCTGCCGGATCGAACCGGCAGAATCGCTGGTGATTGCAGAGGAAAAGAGGAGGATGCAAACTGCGGTTGCGCGGCTCAGTCCTCACAGCTGAGCTTAGCGGCAATGAGTGCAAACTTGGGCACACCGGCATTCAAGCCGACAAAAGAAACAAAGGACATTGTGCTAGACCCGGCTTACCCAGAGCGCACCATTCGTATCGGTGCCGGCATGAATGAGGCATAGGAAAGCGCGCTCGTCTTCCTCCGTGAGAATCGGAATATCTTTGCCTGGTCTACTGATGACTTGGTAGGTGTTCCGAGGGAGCTGGCTGAGCACTCTTTAAATGTCCGGAAGATGCTAAGCCGGTAGGCAGCTTGCGCCGGTTTGCTGAAGACAGGAGAAAGATCATTGGAGAGGAGGTGACTAAGTTGTTGGTTGCCGGTTTCATCGTGGAAGTGCTGCATACTGAGTGGCTAGCCAATCCGGTGCTGGTTGAAAAGAAGAAAGAAGAGAACCTAGAAGCAAAAGCTCCAAAGGTGTGGCGCATGTGCATCGACTACACCAACCTGAACAAAGCTTGCCCGAAAGATCCTTTCCCTTTACCCCGGATCGATCAAGTGATTGATTCCACTGCTGGGTGTGAACTGTTGTCATTCCTGGATGCCTATTCCGGTTTCCACCAAATCCCCTTGGGAAGATCAAATAAAAACTGCGTTCATTACCCCGCACAGGGCTTATTGCTATGTCACTATGCCTTTTGGTTTGCGCAACGCTGGTGCAACGTACCAGCGCTGTATGCAAAAATGCTTGTTTGATCAAATTGGAAAAAATGTGCAAGTTTATGTGGACGATGTCGTAGTAAAAACTAAGGTAAAAGAAACCTTAATCGATGACCTCCGGCAAACATTTGATAACTTGAGAAGATTCCGGATGAAACTCAATCCGGCAAAGTGCACCTTCGGTGTTCCTGCCGCAACCGCTTGGCTTTCTCGCCGGGGCATTGAGGTTAATCCGGTAAAAATCCGGGCAATCGAAAGAATGACTATACCACGCGATCTCAAGGACGTGCAAAAGTTTACCGGAAGCTTGGCATCGCTAAGCCGGTTCATAAGAAGGTTAGGAGAGAAGGCTCTGCCGCTCTATGCCTTGATGAAAAAATCCGATAAGTTTGTCTGGACCCCTCAGGCAGACGCAGCGTTTAAAGAGCTAAAAACAATGCTGGCCACAGCGCCTATATTGGCTTCACCTCTAGAAAGAGAGCCTATGCTGTTGTACATAGCAGCAACAAACCGGGTTGTGAGTGTGGTAGTTGTAGTTGAAAGAGAAGAGGAAGGAAAAACCGTGCAGAGGCCGGTATACTACCTGAGCGAGGTGCTCTCCCTCTCGAAGCAAAACTATCCACACTTCCAGAAAATGACTTATGGCGTGTTCATGGCCGCAAAGCTTAAGCATTACTTTGAGGAACACCCCATGAAAGTGGTGAGTGAAGCACCCATTTCCGATATCATGTGCAACAAAGATGCTAGCGGTAGGATTGCAAAATGGGCAATCCAGATATCACCATACGTACCGGTATATGAAATAAGGGATGCCATAAAATCGCAAGCTTTGGCTGATTTCCTAGTTGATTGGGCGGAAATACAATACAAGCCGCGACCAAAAAATAGAATACTGGAAGATGCACTTTGACGGATCCAAACTCAAAGAGGGTCTAGGTGCCGGTGTGGTACTTACTTCACCTAAGGGAGATCACCTCCGGTATGTTTTGCAAGTGCATTTTAGGGCATCCAACAATGTCGCTGAATACGAGGCTTTGATCCATGGGCTCAAGGTCGCAAAAGAAATCGGTGCACACCGGATCATTTGCTACGGTGATTCAGATCTAGTGGTGCAACAATGTTCCGGAGATTGGGACGCAAAAGATGCCAACATGGCTTCATACCGGTTTCATGTGCAAAAGATTGCCGGCTTCTTTGAGGGCTGTGAGTTTCACCATGTGCCACGAGCGGAAAATGAGGCCGCGGATGCTTTGTCCAAGCTGGGCTCATCTAGGCAAGAAATTCCTCCCGGAATAGCCTTGGCACACTTAAGAGTGCCATCGATCAAACCGAGCCCGGAATCGGAATCAATTTTCGTACCGGAATCACATGTTGTACCAATGGATATCGATGAAGGAAACCCGGGGACTGTTCTAAATCCGGGGACTGTTCCGATAAACTCGGGACTGCTGACCATACCGGAAGAAGCAATGCTGGTGGATAGCATGGAGATAGACGTACCGGTGTTCGAGAGGCACCATCTTGGGTTAAACCTATTAAGGAATTCCTGATCAACGGCACCTTGCCGGTTGACGAAAATGAATCAAGAAGAATACAGAGAAGGTCCAAAGCATACACCATCATCAATGGCGAGGTGTACAAGAGAAGTGTAACCGGTGTCCTCCAAAGATGTGTGGAACCGGAAGAGGGAAAAGAAATGCTTGTGGAGATTCACCAAGGGGAATGTGGGCACCACGCTTCATCAACACTACAAGAAAAGTTCTGATAGACAACGTCTCAAAATCGTCCGCTAAGGGGTATTTTTCGTCGCCTATGGGCCTAACCCGACGATATGGTTCTGTAAACTGCGTCAGGCAAAGTCCTACGATGATTTTTTCGGTCCGTCGCGCTTGGCGCCTTCCATGGAAAATCGGACCGTTGCCCAAGTGTTTCCGGAGCCCGTTGACTGGACGTCATGCAACCGACACGTGGCAGACGCTGTTAACTGGCAGTTAACGGCGTTAACCGGCTGAAATCCCGTGGTAGATGGTAGGCCCACACGAGGCCTGCCACGTCTTAAGCGGGCCGGCCCATTAAGTTTGCGGGCCGGGCCAGCTGACTTAGTTTGACCGGTCAACTATATGCTGGGCTGGTCCATTAGTTACGTGGGCCGGGCCTAACCTCTAAGGTTTGGTCAAAACTTTAATGGGCCGCCACTAATGTGGGCCGCCGAATGCACTCGTTTGACCGGCCAAAAAGGCCGGCCCACAAGACATGTGGGACCCACTTTCCGGTATTGGGCGGCCCATTTACAAAGTGGGTCCACATTAAAGCAACTGGGCCGGCCAAGAGTTAATGCCCAATTAGCATGTGGGTCCCACTTTCGCTATCGGGCCTGCCATTTAGTACGTGGGGTCCACATTTGATCAAATGGGCTGGCCCAACAAGCCGTGGGGCCAAAAGCACCGGTGGGTCCCACTTTCGTTAAAGGGCCAACCCATTTATTATGTGGGGTCCACCATATAGCAAGTGGGCCGGCCCAACAAGATAGTGGGCCGGGCAAAACACAGTGGGTCCCACTTTCCAGTTAAAGGGCTGGCCCATTTAGTATGTCCACCATATAGCAAGTGGCCGGCCCAACAAGATAGTGGGCCCAACAAGATAGTGGGCGGCCAAAACACTTGTGGGTCCCACTTTCTGGTAAGGCCGCCCATTTAGTATGTGGGGTCCACCATATAGCAAGTGGGCCCAACATGCTAGTGGTCGGGCCAAAAACACATGGGTCCCACTTTCCGTTAAAGGGCGGCCCATTTAGTATGTGGGTCCACCATAGCAAGTGGCCCGGCCCAACACGCTAGTGGGCCGGGCCAAAACACAGTTGGGTCCCACTTTCGTCTTAAAGGGCCGGCCCATTTAGTATGTGGGTTCCACCACAAAAGCAATTGGGCTGGCCCAACTAGTTAGTGGGCCGCCCGTAGTGGGTGGGGTCCACCTTAAAGCAAGTGGGCCGGCCAATAAATGTGTGCGGTCCACAAGAAGTGGGCTGGCCAATAAGTGGGGCAGCCCGTTTAGTTGCCGTTATATGCGTGTAATAGGCGCTTTAGGATTTTGCGGTAGACATATGTGATTTCGCTTAATTGGCCGTTTAAGGGATGGGAATTCGTGATTTAGATACTGAGAATATTTACGCAGCATTGATTTTTGTCGGATAGCCTCACTTACCACAAGCACCAAAGAAAAAATGCGCGAAAGAACTATAAAAACTAACTAAATATTACATCAGCTGCAAGGCATTGAAAAAATATTACAGAACCCAGAGAAATTGAATGGTAATTAAACCTAGCAATACAATGAAGGGATCCGGCAATCTTTTAAGTTGTCCATGCAGCACCTATATCCGAAACAAAGACATTACAAGTTAAGACAGCAACAATGGAAAGGCAAAGACACTACAATATTGTTTGCCAAAGAATTTGGAACTCATCATTTCATCGTTATAACAAGATCATTGTAATGCGCACAATAAGCAAACAAAGAGTGCATGCCACATACCAACAGCCAATATAACAGAGCATGTTAGAATGAAACAGCAGACTTACTACTGTCGAGTCCCATGCAAACCAACATGTTCAGGGAGTACAAAATTGGCATGAACAACATAGTAGCAGGCTATAAATTTTGTAACAACGACTGAGCAAGATGAAGTTATGATGGCTACATCTACAGAGCAGGGAATGTAAACCAAAAATAGAAGTTACGATGGCAAAAGCTAAAGAGGAGGGAATGTGAACCAACATGTGCCAAGTGCAATTACTTCATTTTGGCCGTGAACTAAATAATACTCCTGAACTTATAGTGAAGGGGATGCAAATCAAGATGTTTCGGGATATAAACTTGTAATGAGCAACACATAGAGGATAGTTAATGCTGGAGCTTAGGATGGACCAGATACAGAATATAGTGGGATCACCTGTGAACTTGTATAAGAGGGAATGCAAACCAATATGTTCAGCTTTCCATATGTGAGCGTCATGCCAAGTCAGAGAAACAAGTCAATAATGCAGCTTTTGAAGAACAAGATGGCACGCAAAATTATTATCTAGTAGTATGACAAGTTTATTTGTACTACAGGCTAGATAGCAGAGTGATAGCATGCCAAACTAAGTCCTTACTTTGTTAGCTTACAATGAACTAGATACAAAACAATGGCATCACCTGTAGTACAGGGAATGCAAGCCAACATGTTCATGGAGTAAAAAATTGGCACAAACAACATAGTAGCAGGCCATAATTTTTG
This sequence comes from Lolium multiflorum, assembly GCA_030979885.1. Classification (NCBI taxonomy): domain Eukaryota; kingdom Viridiplantae; phylum Streptophyta; class Magnoliopsida; order Poales; family Poaceae; genus Lolium; species Lolium multiflorum. The sequence continues at coordinate 309,709,582 of CM061749.1, forward strand.
TAACAACGACTGAGCAAGATAAAGTTATGATGGCTAGATCTACAGAGCAGGGAATGTAAACCAAATATAGAAGTTACGATGCCAAAAGCTATAGAGCAGGGAATGCGAACCAACATGTGCAATTACTTAAAATTGGCCATGAACTAAATAATAGCAGGATGTTACTATAATACCTATAATTTTTGTAACAACGACTGAGCAAGATAGAAGTTATGATGGCTACATCTACAGAGCAGGGAATGCAAACCAAAATGTTCAATCGCTTAAAGTTAGCAATGAAGTAGAAAATAGCAACGTGTTACGGTCATAGCTAGGAATGAACTAAAAGAGCTTCAGACAAACAAGCATCTGAACCCAGAACATGGCGCTAAAACAAGGGACTTACATTAGGAGAAGCACTCTGTGGGAGTCACAGCAGATCTTCCTGGGGTTGATAGATCCGGTGATGAAGTACGCTACATGTGCTACTTGGGGTTGGAGAGACGGCCATTACACTTCATGGTTACTCATCTCATCTGCAAAAACGTAACGGCGCGTCGTTAGCACAAACAGGTTCCCCCAAGATTAAACAAGAACTTGCAGGCAAGCAATAGAAAAGCGACAGTAGAAGAGTTTAGATCATGCACGGCGCCGGTGAAGCAGATCCGGTTCATGCACAGCGGTGTCGGTGAGCAAGATCCGATGCGGTGGAAGACGGATCCGGCGAAGCGGCTAAGCTGAAGCGACTGCGGTAGACTGCTGGATGAGCATATGGTTTCGAGGTACGGCGGGGATGATCCGGTCCGGTTGATGACGGCGTCGATGAAGCGGCTCCGGCAGGCAGCCGGATGACGAGGATCGCGAGGGCTCGGGTAGGCCAGGGAAGTCCGGCGGGGATGTTCCGGTGCGGTGGTCGTGGAGGTGGGAGAGAGGGACTTGGGAAGTTCCGGTGGGTGGTCTGAGGGAAATGAATTTTTTTGGGAGGGTTTCCGGGCTAGGGGGTGGTGATCCAAAAAATGACGGGCATACCCCCCCCACCAACCGACTTTCTGTCATCTCCGCAGGGGTAGAATGGGAATTTGGAAGCGTGTCAAATTTTTGTATTTTGTGGGCGGGAAGTTTTGCCGCTATGAGATTTTGAATTTGGCTAAGGTCCAACTATAATGATTAAAAAATGTGAGACCGTACTAGTACCTCTGTTCAAGGCCGAGTGCAAAATCAAATCATCATCACATTAAATACCGGTTACTACCATGATCATCATCTATCTCTGAAATTGGCTCATCCGCTAGATCTTGCAAATTATAGTGATAAAAAATTGTGAGACCGTACTAGTATTTCAGTTCAAGGCCGAGTGCAACATCAAAACATCATCACGTTGAAAATTTGTTACCCTGATCATGATCTATCTCTGAAATTGGTGCATCCATTGCAAAGTATAATGCTAAAATTTTGAGTGACCGTACTAGTACTTCTGTTCAAGCCCGAGTGCAACATCAAATCATCATCATGCTGAAAATTTGTTACCATGATCATGATCTATGTCTGAATTTGGCGCATCTGCTAAATGTTGCAAAGTATAATGATTAAAAAAATTGTGAGACCGTACTAGTACTTATGTTCAAGGTCGAGTGCAACATCAAATCATCATCACGTTGACGATTTTTTCTGTTACCATGATCATTATCTATCTATAAGAGCATCTCCACCGGCACAGCATCCTCTATTTGGGGACGCTGCTCCCACACCGGCGGCCCCAAAACGGCAGCCCCGATAGATTTTAAAATTTAAATTGACATCTAAAAACCCAAATTCATACGAAATTTATACCAAAGTAGCTCGAATTTAAACATAACTAAACATAAACTTAATCCTGGTCTACTGGCCGTCGGTAGGGGCGCTCGACGGCCCTGCCTCGTCGTTGTTCTTCGCCATTGCCGCCTGCTTCCGTGCCCGCTTCTCCTCCGTTGCTTCGCGCATCTGGCGGTGGAGCATGGCGGCCGGCGTCGCAGGGGCTTGCCGGCGGCGCTGTCCCCGCGCTTCCAGCCTTTCCCGAGAAGCTTCGATCTCGGCGCGCCTCGCCTGCTGGCGAGCGAACGCGTCCTGGTGGCGATGAGCGTTGAGCTCTGCGAGCTTCTGTCGCTCCGCCTCCTTGAGGCGGCGTCCCGCCTCCTCCGTGACCGCTCGCTGGCGCGATATCTCGAGGACGTGCTCGAGGTTCGCGTCGTTGACGAACTCGCGCTCCTCCTCCCTCAACCGCTGGTATCGTTGTGCGTTCAGCGACGCGAGGATCGCCGCCTGCTCCGGGTCGGCGGGGGCCTGCGGCGGCTCGCCCGACTGCGCTGACTCCTCGATCCGCCGCCTCTGCTTCCGCTTCTGCTACGTAGACATCGTGCCAGGACTCGAACCGTGGGTCCTCGTCCTCGTCGGAGCTGTGCTCGTCGTCGGCCTGCAGCTCCGGCTCCGGCTGCGGCTGCCGTGGTGGTGGAGGCAGCGCGCGGCCGTTGAGGCCAAGCATCGAGTAGGTGGTCTTCAGACGGCGCGGCATCTTGATGTGGAGAGTAGAGAATGGAGCGGCGGTGGTGGACGGCGTACGTCCTATATATCTAGCGGTGGCAACTACCCACATTTACGGCGACTGGACGCCGCGTGGCCAGTCGCTGCCCTCGTGGCCAGTCGCTGCCTCGGTTTCCGCGCGGGAGGCCATTTAAACGCCGACGACCAACCTTCCCGCGTCGTGGCCAGTCGATGCGAACCGTCGCGTCCTCTCGCTGACAAGGCGCCTCCACCAGCGAAAACCGTCGTTCCGCGAGGCACCCGGAGCGCCTGATTCGCGCCCCTGGCGAAGGGGCCGGCTCGGGGATGCCGGAGATTCTACTCGGCTCGACAAATAGCCGGCGCCGTTTGGAGCGCACCGGTGCGAGCCCTAAAACGACGCCGGCCCCCAAATCGCTATGGGTGCTCTGAATTTGGGGCGACCGCTAAATCTTGCATAGTATAATGATAAAAAATTGTGAGACCATACTAGTAGTTCTGTTTAAGGCCGAGTGCAAGATAAAATAATCATTACATTGAAAATTTGTTACAATGATTGCAAACTATAGCAATAACAGGAAAAAATGCTCAAGGATTACAATAACAGCAAAAATTCTCAAATACAACAACAAGTCGAAATAACTCAAATGATACAAGCCATACAAATGGCATCATCGGCAAAACTGCATTTCTGTTAGGTAGAATTCATCGGAGTGCAAGTAACAGCTGGCTTTCCATTAGATCTGCAGAGTAGATTATTAAGGATCTGCTCAATCCAAGCTTGCCTATTTTTCAATTCATGTATCTCATTGACTGTTATGATGATATTTGAATCTCTTTCATCTCTTTGCTGCTGAATTATATCAATTGATTCGTGTGCAAAGGCAGCGATTGTTTGCGCTGGAATGGCTGGGACAGTAGCTATCATCTGACAATCAGATGAATTGGCATTGTCACGGCTGTGCTGTGGAAAGACCTGGACACTTGATGTACATGCCCTGCCATCTGCCTTCCTTGCTCTATTCAGGGGCTGAAAACAAGACAGTGCAAGTTACAGAACCATACAATTTGAGAAAACAACCATATTATTAGTTGTCACAGATTTTTGCAAAGCATCAAAACAGATGGCAGATTTTCACAAAGCACAAGGCATAATATAACAAAGCAAGCTATCAACCCCAATGCAACAGGCAGAGCAACCGGATGGCAAATATGAACAAAATAAATCAAGTAACTAGACAGTCTGCCTAATAAAATAAGCCAGGAAACTGCATAACAGCTGTCTATTAAAATTGACACTTGGAAGGGGTGCTTCAGATCCCTTAAGTTCCACAAAAGTGGTCATGTGGACAAAACTAGCCAGACATTGTGCAGTTGGAGAATCTCCAACCCCCTAAATTTCATTATTTTAATCATCGGCCAGCCATGGGAATGCCTCAGATAAAAGAGAAATATATCCATTTGGTGCCAAATATAAACGAGCAGGACCAATTAAGACAGATTAGACAGCAACCATTCTGGGATTCATATAAACTGACATATTATTTCAATGTTTAACCCATGAGCGCAATATAAGGGAAGGAGAAACAAACAAATGAACCATTTTGTGCCTAAAAATAAAAGATGGGTCAGCCAAAAAGTAACAACAAATCTTATTTATGATACCTACTGAAGGTGGATTTCCTACTACAGAAGGTGGCATTGGATTAATCAACAGTGAAATCCGAAAAAAGTCTTACAAAAAACAAATATGCTCATTATATCCCACAACAAGCATGCCAGATAGTCGCAAGGTTTATATGTTTTAATCATCAGTCAACTCAATGAATCAAGGACTAATAACCAATTGAATCATCATCTGACTCATATTCACCAAGCAAAACATTCTTATCATTATGGAAGAAATCCAGAAGACATAACGGTATGAGGAAGTGCATGAGCAATCAAACATTATGTGGCTGGAATAAAATGCCAGATCATTTAAGTTAAGCAGAACAATTAAATTGGTTTAATCACGATCAAACAAAAAAAGATTAGACAGGCAATAGAACAAGTTTGAGAAGCTAGCAGGAAAATGAACGAAGACGTGCAGTCATACAAATAGCATGATTTATTTCAAACCAGTTATCCTATCTATATGGAGAGTAAATGTGTTAAACACAAACTGGTTCCAGCACGATAAGCATATCAATACAAAAATGAAAGGTACTTACTGGATTATAGGGGTGATTCACTCCACGATTTGCTGTGTTCCATGTGATAGTGCAACATGAAATTACAGCAAAGAGTTAGGGTTGCAGCTCTTGAAGAACAAAAACAATGAAGAATTTAAATGTACCAGAGCAATGAGTTCACACATGTACTACAGGATGGCAAAAGGATAGCAGAAAGGAAATAGTAATTGGCATTTACCGTCATTGTTTACAACAAAACAGATGGAAATTATAATGTAAAACCTTGTGAACACAGAAGAGCACAGAATGGCGGAATATAAAACAACATTTTGCAACGAACAAAACAGACGGCGGCTATGGTCCCAGCACACAACCTGTCACCTGAGAATAAGAAAAGCAAACAAACATGTAGGTTTCCTAACAAAAATAGATGAATTACATAGCATGCAATTACTGTTCTAACATTAGGACGAACTAGATAGATATTATAGGGGTGTTTCTTGAGAGTTTATAGAGCAGGGAACGCTTTGCTAGTCTTAGTATGAACAAGACAAAATTAATACTATTTTTTGCAACACACAGTACAATCATAGACGCTCACACGTACATACATACACTCATCACTCAAGCACACACACTACCCCTTCGAGCACCTTCAGGAAACTGCATCCAAGAAACTGTTCCGACGGGTATTGAGATTGACGAAGTCACCACTAGCACCACAATGTCATCGGGAACGCCGCATCCCACAGAAGAATATTCCTCCATTTTTGAGACACCAAAGCGTTAAATCTGGGGGTGCCACTGCCCTCCTAACCATCCAAACACAGGTTGGTTCTCAGTGATTTGGTACTTGACATGTACTACATGATATCTAAAATGAAGTCGGTGTCAGGCTAACAAGCAAGGTGCGGCGTCGTTGCTTGACGTGAGTCGGTGTGATGCCATCACAAGATGAAGTGCATGGTCCATGTGATCTGGATTAGGGGATACTAGCATAATACCCGTGTGTTGCAACGGGTTAATAACGAAAGATGGCTCCCTCCAAATATAGAATAAATGGAATATAATCGCAATGTCTATGTCCAGGATGTGTGGCCACATGGTCCTCATTTTTCTTTAGAATCTGTGGTACGTCAGTATCATACAATGTGCATTATTTTTTGTCATCACTGAGACAACTCTGATGCTCGATCGACCGATCCGAGTTGATCAATCGACCGATCTAATTAACATGTTTGAACAAACGATCGAATAATTCATAGTATTTATTGAATGATACTCCCTCCGTGCCAAAAATAAGGCGTCTAAGGATTAGTTAAAAGTCAATGTTTTTAAAGTTTGACCAAGTTTACACACAAAAATATAAATATTTACAATACTAAATCATTATCAATAGAGTCACCCTAAAGTATAATTTCTTAATATGTCAATTTGATATTGTAGATGTAAATATTTTTTAAAATATTTGGTCAAAGTTTGTAAGGTTTGACTTTTGACCAATCCTTAGACGCCTTACATTTTGGGACGGAGGGAGTATATCGTAAAAGGTGCCCGTTTTACACCATCTTTTTTAACAAAACACGGTACAATATAAATGCTCACTAAATGCATACTCGCTCCTACGAACGCACAAATGCACATGCAATCTCTATGAACACCTTCGAGATACTTTGTCTGAGAAACTGATTTGTCGAGAACACACGTCGAAACGTGGCCCCAACTGAACAGATATTTCTCTTTATTAATGAAACACCCACGCATGAAACATGGTTTTTTTAGGGAGAATGTCACTGCGCTCCAAAACATGTGGTTGATTCTTGTCACTAACCTCTTAAAAGCTGCAGGGTATGAAAGCTTTGTTTTTTTTAAGGATTTTTAGTTGCATAAGTGTTGAGATTTGTATGTCCTACGAATTTTAAAGGGAAAATGCATGCACGTGCAAAAATTAGGAAAAGAAACCTAGAGTCATATAGGTTGTCACTGTATGTTTGCGAATGAAAGAAAAGTTAGAAAATTTAAAGTAGCACGGCAAGAGGAGCCTAATCAATGGGTCTCTTTTGGCCTTTTTCTTTTTTGCCGATTGTGTCGATCTAACCGGGATTGCCGGACACGCGTTGATGAACTACGGCAGAGGAGAAAGGACGGATCACCTGCCGATCTTTTACAGAACTATGCCAGAAAGGATATAAAGATTGACCGGTACAAAAACCATCTCCATCAATCTACGCTCGTTAAGGAGAGGGTTCCTTAGAGAATAAAAAGGGGAGCGAACGAAAAAGATGTGTGGCTGAACCGATCTATGCTTGTCTTACCGATTAGAATTAGGAAAGGGATGCTGATTTTGCTACCTAGTGCTACGGATTGGATTTTGGTCGTGACCTAACTAATCCTGATAAGAACTCCTCATGGAGCCGGTCACGCTGACCTTACTTTTTATGTTCGGGGTGAGTTGTATACACGTTTGATATGCCCTAGAGGCAATAATAAAGTGGTTATTATTTATATCTTTATGTTTATGATAAATGTTTATATATCATGCTAGAATTGTATTAACCGAAACATTAGTACATGTGTGATATGTAGACAAACAAGAAGTCCCTAGTATGCCTCTTAAACTAGCTTGTTGATTAATGGATGATTAGTTTCATAATCATGAACATTGGATGTTATTAATAACAAGGTTATGTCATTGTGTGAATGATATAATGGACACACCCAATTAAGCGTAGCATAAGATCTCGTCATTAAGTTATTTGCTATAAGCTTTCGATACATAGTTACCTAGTCCTTATGACCATGAGATCATGTAAATCACTTATACCGGAAAGGTACTTTGATTACACCAAACACCACTGCGTAAATGGGTGGCTATAAAGGTGGGATTAAGTATCCGAAAGTATGAGTTGAGGCATATGGATCAACAGTGGGATTTGTCCATCCCGATGACGGATAGATATACTCTGGGCCCTCTCGGTGGAATGTCGTCTAATGTCTTGCAAGCATATGAAAGAGTTCATAAGAGACCACATACCACGGTACGAGTAAAGAGTACTTGTCAGGAGACGAGGTTGAACAAGGTATAGAGTGATACCGAAGATCAAACCTCGGACAAGTAAAATATCGTGAGACAAAGGGAATTGGTAATGTATGTGAATGGTTCATTCGATCACTAAAGTCATCGTTGAATATGTGGGAGCCATTATGGATCTCCAGATCCCGCTATTGGTTATTGGTCGGAGTGAGTACTCAACCATGTCCGCATAGTTCTCGAACCGTAGGGTGACACACTTAAAGTTGGATGTTGAAATGGTAGTTCTTGAATTATGGAATGGAGTTCGAATATTTGTTCGGAGTCCCGGATGAGATCCCGGACATCACGAGGAGTTCCGGAATGGTCCGGAGAATAAGATTCATATATAGGATGTCATTTTATGTGAAATAAAATGTCGCGGAAGGTTCTATGGAAGGTTCTAGAAGGTTCTAGAAAAGTCCGGAAGAAACCACCAAGGAAGGTGGAGTCCACAAGGGACTCCACCTCCATGGCCGGCCAGCCCTAGTGGGGGTGGAGTCCCAAGTGGACTCCACCATAGGGGGCCGGCCACCCCCCACATGGGAGGTGGGAATCCCACCTTTGGGTGGGAGTCCTAGTTGGGCTAGGTTTGCCCCCTCCTATGGAAGGTTTTGGTTTCGGGTCTTATTCGAAGACTTGGACACCAACACTTGGGATCCACCTATATAATGAGGGGCCAAGGGAGGGGGCCGGCCACCCCAAGACCATAGCTTGGCCGCCCCCCTTGAGTGGCCGGCCACCCCCTCCCAAACCCTAGCTTTGCTCCTCCACTTCATATTTCCCGCGTAGCTTAGCGAAGCTCCGCCGGACTTCTACACCGCCACCGACACCACGCCGTCGTGCTGTCGGATTCAAGAGGAGCTACTACTTCCGCTGCCCGCTGGAACGGGGAGGTGGACGTCGTCTTCATCAACAACCGAACGTGTGACCGAGTACGGAGGTGCTGCCCGTTCGTGGCGCCGGAACCGATCGTGATCAAGATCTTCTACGCGCTTTTGCAAGCGGCAAGTGATCGTCTACCGCAGCAACAAGAGCCTCATCTTGTAGGCTTTGGAATCTCTTCAAGGGTGAGACTCGATACCCCCTCGTTGCTACCGTCTTCTAGATTGCATCTTGGCTTGGATTGCGTGTTCGCGGTAGGAAATTTTTTGTTTTCTATGCAACGTTATCCTACAGTGGTATCAGAGCCGTGTCTATGCATAGATGGTTGCACGAGTAGAACACAATGGTTTGTGGGCGTTGATGCTCTTGTTATCTTTAGTTTGAGTACTTTGCATCTTTATGGCATAGTGGGATGAAGCGGCTCGGACTAACTTTACATGACCGCGTTCATGAGACTTGTTCCTCGTTCGACATGCAACTTGTATTGCATAAGAGGCTTTGCGGGTGTCTGTCTCTCCTACTATAGTGAAGATTCAATTTACTCTTCTATTGACAACATTAGTATCACCGTTGTGGTTCATGTTCGTAGGTAGATTAGATCTCTCTCGAAAACCCTAAACCACGTAAAATATGCAAACCAAATTAGAGACGTCTAACTTGTTTTTGCAGGGTTTGGTGATGTGATATGGCCATAATGTGATGATGAATATGTATGAGATGATCATTATTGTATTGTGGCAACCGGCAGGAGCCTTATGGTTGTCTTTAATTTTCATGTTGAGTAGTATTTCAAAGTAGTTGTAATAGTTGCTACATGAGGTGAACAACCATGAAGACGGCGCCATGAACCTTGACGCTACGCCGACGATGATGGAGATCATGCCCGTTGATGATGGAGATCATGTCCGTGCTTTGAGATGAAGATCGAAGGCGCAAAGACTAAAGGGCCATATCATATCACATATGAATTGCATGTGATGTTAATCCTTTATGCATCTTATTTTGCTTAGATCGCGACGGTAGCATTATAAGATGATCCCTCACATTAATATCAAGATAATAAAGTGTTCTTCCCTCGTATGCACCGTTGCATTGTTCGACGTTTTGAAGCATCTCGTGATGATCGGGTGTGATAAACTCGACATACAACGGGTGTAAGCCATGTTGCACACGCGGAATACTTGGGTTTGCTTGACGAGCCTAGCATGTACAGACATGGCCTCGGGACAACGGAAACCGAAAGGTTGAACACGAGTCATATGGATGATATGATCAACATGTTGATGTTCACCATTGAAGCTACATCATCTCACGTGATGATCGGTTTTGGTGTAGTGGATGTGGATCGTGTACCACTTAACAACTATGAGGGATGTTGTATTAAGTGGGAGTTCATTAGTAATTAGATTAAAACATGAACTAATTATCATAAACATAGTCTGAGTAGTATTTTGAATTAATTTTGTAGTATTGGCATCCGTTTTCTACTATGCGCTAGTCTTGTTATTGAGATAGAAATACTGTTAAAATCTGATAAGAAACTTTACGGATTGGTACCGTATTGTTAATCAAGAAATGATTAAGTCCTATTGCAAACTTTTAGTAAACCTCACATTGTTGATTCAAATAGCTATGGTTTCAATTAGTACCTAAAGTTATCTTGTCTCCGTGAAACTTGAAGTTCAAATCTGTTTGAAAAGTAAGGAGCTGAAAATTTAGTTTTCAGAAATAATCAAGGTACGAGATATATGTGATATCTAAGACCTTATTGCAAGATGATAGAATATAAATTTGGTGAGACTACATAAACTCATAAGTTTTATGGGAATGTACGAAGGTTGAAGACGCAAGGCGTCCCAATCCTCCAACTATTGGGGCACTAACGATATTCGCATATCCATGAAGTGATTGTCCTTAGTATGCACCGTTGCTAAGACTCGTCGTTTCGAAGCATCACGTGATGATCGGGTGTTATAGATTCTACGTGTGCTTCCAACGGGTGCAAGCCAGATTTGCATATGCGAATACTAAGGTTTAAACTTTATGAGCCTAGCATGTACAGACATGGTCTCAGAAAGTTATCATGAATTGATGGATAAAATTATGAGTGAAATTGTTCATCGTATTACAAAGTTACTAATAGTGAAATCTGAAACACTTGTCATATGATGATCAACTTCAAAGTAAGAACCTCAAGGTTATTGGTATTTGACCAACAAACCTAGAAGTTATTGATGTTGAAATGTTTTTCTGAATAATGAGGAAAGCTAAAAGAGAAACTGCAAAAGATATTTTGGCAAAAGAAAAGAAAAGACTAGAAAGTCTAGCTCAGGTGTATATAAATGATATACATGTTATGGTTGTATTCCTAGTTAAGTCACACAATGAAATTCTTGGGTATTAGTACCATATTGGTTGGTATGAAGTGTCATACAAAACAACGCAATACAAGAATACAATGGCCTAAGTGACTGACAAGGAATATGATAGGAATGCACGTCTGGAACAAAAATAAAGTGTTATTGTGTTCATCGTTGGCATTCTATCTAGCCCTTAGAATTTATAATAAAGAACTTAATAATTGTTATTTTGCTCTGGTCAAATGAAAACAATGAGTTGTTTAAATTATGACATTACTCCATGTACGATGGATAAGTTATTATAAATCTTAATGGTGAAACACACATACATAACACTGACGCTAAAATGCCATAAGGCAAATGATTTGAATTCCACTTATTTGTGGAACCGCAATTTAGGTCATGTTAGAAAGGATCGCATGAAGGAACTCCATGCAAATGGATTTTTGGAGTCATTCGATTTGTTGAATCGTTTGGCACTTGCAAAATCTTTTCTAAAAGGTAATGACTGAAATACCGTTCATAGGCCGAAGAGTTGAACGGGCAACTAACTTAGTGAAAACATACATAATGATATATGTGGTTCACTGGGCATAGTTGTGTGCGGAAGATTCTTCTACTTCATGAAAACTTTCAAACAATGAATTGAGTATATATGTGGATATATTCAATAAGGAAAAGTTTGAAACATTTGAATAGGATTCAAATAAATTTCAGCATGAAGTGGAAATCATCGTAATAGAAATCAAATATCTATGATTGGATCATGGTGGAAATATTTGAATTACGAGTTTTAGCGAACATCTAAGAGAGTTATGAAATTGTTCTACAACTTACGTTTCTTGGAGTATCATAGTGATGATGAAGTATCCAAGAGATATATCCAAACTTTGTTGGATCAATGATGAGATAAAATATTGATGCCATTATATTTTTGTGGATTATGCTTTAGTGACTACCGCTTTTACACTGAATAGAGCATCATCATGATCCGTTGAAATGACACCATACAAGTTATGGCATGGGTATAAACCCTAATAGTCAACCAAAATCGGATGAATGTCTTTGTTGGTTATCCCAGAGATTTAATTGGGAATTCTTCCCACGAGACAAAGACAAAAGTGTTTGTCAATGTTTCTTATTTCCGAGAAATTGTTTCGAGTGAAGTATTTGAGTGGGAGGACAATATAATTTGATAAGGTTTATGAACCTGAGCATAATGATCAGAGTAGCGCAGCATCGGAATTGGTTTCGGAAGCGGCCACGACGATCATGGCTCTCATGACTACAAAGTGTTTTAGCCATGGAGATCGAAGTACATATTGAACCTTGTAGGTATGGTTTACTTTGTGATCAAATAAATGATTTGTGGACAAAGGATTGATTTTGAACAATGATAAACCAACTACAAAACAAAGAAGTTATGATGGGCCCTGACTCCATTAAAATGGCCATGCGCCATGAAATCCAAGATAGATGAATACTTTATGAAAGTAAATGGATCTATGAAATTGATAGACTTGGATGAAATATCCTTGAAGAAAGCTTGACTTGTCGAAAAATTGTTTACGACAAAGTTCAAAGAGTTGAATACGATAAGATTAGATCTTCCGTAGCAATGCTTATAGTCTATGTGGATTATTCTAGTAATCACTACATATTTCTTTTATGAGATATGCTAGTAGGATGGCAAAATACACTACTTAACAGAAGTATGTATACAAGATACAACCAAGAGTTTTGCTGGTCCGTGGAATACTAGATAGGTATACAAGCTTCAATTGGATGAAGTAAGTATCACGGAGTTGGAATCTTCACCAGATGAAATAGTCAAAGAGTTTTTTATTTCATCAGAGACGATGAAGAGGCTTGCATTTGCAAGAAATTAAGTGGGAGCGCTAAGACACATTTATAATACTTTATGTAGGTGACATATAGTTGGTTATAAATGATGTAATTATATACTTGATTAAAAGGTTTCATTGAGAATTAACTTCAATGAAAGGATATGGACTGAAACAAATTTAGTGTCAAGATCTATGAAGATAGATTGAAACACATAAATAAGTTTAAGTCAAAGTACATATGATGGATATTGAAGTAGTTCAATATAGAAATATTAAGAAAATGTTCTTGTCATGTGAAGGTTTAACAAGACTTGAGTGTATCTGACACTCAATGAGTAAAAACACATGAGTGATTATAGATCACGAATAATATGTACACAATCAGATATCATGTGCTATAAAGTGTTATGAGCATATACCAGAATGATTCATATGATGATCATTGGACGACAGTAAGAATATCCTTGAGTACTTTAGAAGAACTAAGGATATATATATTTTTGTATGAAGAAATGACAAACAAATCGCTGTAAGGTGTTACACCGATATTGGTTTTGTCACATATAAAATATAATTTCAATCTCAAATTAGACTAAGTGTTGTTTAAAAGGTAGCACAATGAGCTAGAAGTTGTCTATGCTAGATTTAGAAGAGTTCTAAATATTGTGACGGATTCTACAAAAGAAGGCAGAGTATGTCATTGTTTTGACAATGACAAAGGATGTTAAGTCAAGAGGTTCTTTGAGAACTTGGTGTAGTTCCGACAGAGTCAGAACTTTGAAGCTATATTGTGTGTGACAATATAAGTGACATATTTCAGACAGCGGAATTAAGGTTCCACCAGAAGATCAAACATATATAATGCCAACTCATTTGGAAATGAGTGATGCGTTGAGACGCAAATGAATTACAAAATACATACGTTTCTGAGCGTGTCAGATCCGATGACTAAAAACCTCTCCCGTGAGCAATACATGATAAAACACCGGAAGACCAAGGTGTTATATCTTTACAAATGTAAACTAGATTATTGACTCTAGTGCAAGTGGGAGACTGAAGGAGATATGCCCTAGAGGCAATAATAAAGTGGTTATTATTTATATCTTTATGTTTATGATAAATGTTTATATATCATGCTAGAATTGTATTAACCGAAACATTAGTACATGTGTGATATGTAGACAAACAAGAAGTCCCTAGTATGCCTCTTAAACTAGCTTGTTGATTAATGGATGATTAGTTTCATAATCATGAACATTGGATGTTATTAATAACAAGGTTATGTCATTGTGTGAATGATATAATGGACACACCCAATTAAGCGTAGCATAAGATCTCGTCATTAAGTTATTTGCTATAAGCTTTCGATACATAGTTACCTAGTCCTTATGACCATGAGATCATGTAAATCACTTATACCGGAAAGGTACTTTGATTACACCAAACACCACTGCGTAAATGGGTGGCTATAAAGGTGGGATTAAGTATCCGGAAAGTATGAGTTGAGGCATATGGATCAACAGTGGGATTTGTCCATCCCGATGACGGATAGATATACTCTGGGCCCTCTCGGTGGAATGTCGTCTAATGTCTTGCAAGCATATGAAAGAGTTCATAAGAGACCACATACCACGGTACGAGTAAAGAGTACTTGTCAGGAGACGAGGTTGAACAAGGTATAGAGTGATACCGAAGATCAAACCTCGGACAAGTAAAATATCGTGAGACAAAGGGAATTGGTAATGTATGTGAATGGTTCATTCGATCACTAAAGTCATCGTTGAATATGTGGGAGCCATTATGGATCTCCAGATCCCGCTATTGGTTATTGGTCGGAGTGAGTACTCAACCATGTCCGCATAGTTCTCGAACCGTAGGGTGACACACTTAAAGTTGGATGTTGAAATGGTAGTTCTTGAATTATGGAATGGAGTTCGAATATTTGTTCGGAGTCCCGGATGAGATCCCGGACATCACGAGGAGTTCCGGAATGGTCCGGAGAATAAGATTCATATATAGGATGTCATTTTATGTGAAATAAAATGTCGCGGAAGGTTCTATGGAAGGTTCTAGAAGGTTCTAGAAAAGTCCGGAAGAAACCACCAAGGAAGGTGGAGTCCACAAGGGACTCCACCTCCATGGCCGGCCAGCCCTAGTGGGGGTGGAGTCCCAAGTGGACTCCACCATAGGGGGCCGGCCACCCCCCACATGGGAGGTGGGAATCCCACCTTTGGGTGGGAGTCCTAGTTGGGCTAGGTTTGCCCCCTCCTATGGAAGGTTTTGGTTTCGGGTCTTATTCGAAGACTTGGACACCAACACTTGGGATCCACCTATATAATGAGGGGCCAAGGGAGGGGGCCGGCCACCCCAAGACCATAGCTTGGCCGCCCCCCTTGAGTGGCCGGCCACCCCCTCCCAAACCCTAGCTTTGCTCCTCCACTTCATATTTCCCGCGTAGCTTAGCGAAGCTCCGCCGGACTTCTACACCGCCACCGACACCACGCCGTCGTGCTGTCGGATTCAAGAGGAGCTACTACTTCCGCTGCCCGCTGGAACGGGAGGTGGACGTCGTCTTCATCAACAACCGAACGTGTGACCGAGTACGGAGGTGCTGCCCGTTCGTGGCGCCGGAACCGATCGTGATCAAGATCTTCTACGCGCTTTTGCAAGCGGCAAGTGATCGTCTACCGCAGCAACAAGAGCCTCATCTTGTAGGCTTTGGAATCTCTTCAAGGGTGAGACTCGATACCCCCTCGTTGCTACCGTCTTCTAGATTGCATCTTGGCTTGGATTGCGTGTTCGCGGTAGGACTTTACTTTTTATGTTCGGGGTGAGTTGTATACACGTTTGACGTACCATCACCAACCACCGCGGCCTATTTTAAATTTAATAGTAAAGATAGTTTATATGACAAGATTATGGGGGGATTGTTAGTAGTAATCTTATCAATGTGGTTGGCTAGTAAAGGAGCTAGCTTAGTCATGAAGTATCCAAGGTATGTAGAGAGAATTGTAGAATGGGGAATGTTCTAGAGTAAGATATTTACGAGTAGTATGAAATATCTAGAGTTTGTAGAGTATTCTAGAAGTATGGTATAGGGTTTGGATTCTGGCACATGGCAACAATCTAAAGGGTCATGTACAAAAGTTTAAATAGAGTATCACCCGTCCCATGTAAGTAAGCTTTGTACCACTGAGATATCCAATAAAGCTTCCTAGTAGTAGTAGCCCTGTGTGTAAGTGTATGTGAGGCACAAGCTTCCTAGTATTATAAGCCCTGTGTGTGAAGCACATCAAGACAGAGAGCTCAAGGAGTGGCATGGGCAAATGCGCAGGATCCTGCCATCTGCCACGCGCATTGAGAGCGGGGCGGAGCTGGATCTATGGGACTTCTCTGTCGATGCTTTTTTAGACGGACGAATCAGTATATAGACACATTCTAGTTGACCAAGACATGCTTGAACCTTCTATGGTAACAGACCAAAACGTGTAGGGGGGAGGGGGTCTGGTTACCTCGACGGCGGCTTCGTGTAGTCATACTCGGCATCCTTGCGGGTCACGTCGACGACGGCGGGGGTGCTGCGGTTGCGGTGGGCGTCGGCGTCGAGGAAGCAGATCTGGGGCGGTCGATGATGGGTTCGGGGAAGCAGATCTGAAACGAGGGAGTCGGTGAAGCAGATCCGGTGCAGTGCACGGCGTCGTTGGTGAAGCGGATCAGGTACGGCAGACGAGGGAGTCGGTGAACTCAGATAGTGCAGTGCACGGCGGCGTTGGTGAAGCGGATCTGGTGCTGCGGATGAAGCAGTCGGTGAAGCAGATCCGATGCAGTACACGGCGGCGTTGGTGAAGCGGATCTGGTGCTGCGGACGAGGGAGTCGGTGGCCTCAGGTAGGTGAGGTGGTATGCCGGCTAAGTACGGCTGGGATATTCCGGTGCGGTGGTCCGGCAGGTGAGAGATGATGGGCCTGGAGTATTGCGACAGATTTTTTGCGGAAATGGGGAAGACGAATGGAAGGCGGTAGACTATATATATCAGAGGGGATGTGTAAATTACGAACGAGACCCCAACCAACGCCGGCTTCACTTGTCTGCCTTTGCGTCATTGGTAATAGGGGTCGAAAGGGAATTCGAAATATGTGTATGGAGGCGGGAGTTTTGGCGCTCAACTCGTATTTTGAATCTCCCTGGTGTATAAGCAGTACAGTATACTAGATATTGAATCATAGACCAGGGAAGACAAGTACAGTAGTACAAAAATACTGTAATGTCTACATTGCATGATGCTGATCTACCTTGCGTTAGTGTTTGTACTTTGTAGTGGTAGCTAAGTGGTGCAAAGAAGACATATTTGTAATTTCTACAACTAAGATATGTCTATATACATCCGTATTAGACAAAACTAAGACACCTCCTTTTAGACGAAGGTAATATTAATTTTGAATCTCTTTGTACTAATGTTGATGATTTTTAATAGATCTTCAGAGTTTCGTAGAAAAAAACTAGGCTCCTCTCGAGAAACAAATAAGCATACAATTAATTAAGTACGTGGGCGGTTATTATTATTTTAACAGGGAAACTGCATTCGTGCCCTATGGCCCGTCATCTTCAAAACCGTCCAAATGCATGCATCTAGCGACGGGCGGTTTGCAGGCCCTGGCGTGGCGGTTAACATTCGTCTTCCTCATTTCGTCTTCTCCCTGACACTCTCGCCTGTGCCCCTCTCTCGCTACCCTCCATGGAAGCGTTCTACCAAGGACACACTTTCCTCGCTCATGGAACAACCACCATTACGGCGAACTATACCAATATGGCGTCTAAGGTGGAGGAACACATCAACAAAATCGAGTTGATACTGGAGAAAGAAGACTCGTACAAAATTGTTGGCCTAGACGTAGAGTACACCTATGGGCCTGAACAGAAGGCTGCCCTCATACAGTTGTGCATGGGCACAGACTGCCTCCTGTACCAGATTTCCTCGGCCGACCAGCCCTGCCCCAAACTCGCTGACTTTCTTGGCAGGCCTGACATAACATTTGCAGGTGTTGACATCGGCAACGACATTACCAGGCTTGGGCGTTGCAACCTCTCAGTGGCGAACTTCGTGGACATCCAGAAAAGGTGGAAGCCTGCCGATTCCACTAGTAACAATAAGGATTCGTTGGCTGACTATGCTGCGGCCATTATAGACAGCCAGTACAAATCTATCATGAAAAAACTTACGAAAGAGGAACACAAGCTGTGGAAGCAGGTGCCCTTGTCCATGAAGCATATCCTGTATGCAAGCATCGACGCATACGCGACATATGAGGTATACAGGCGAATAGTGAACTTTGAGAAGGGTCAACAAAAATTGGCGGAATTCCAGGACAGCGGGAGTAAGAAGAAGAAGAAGAAGAAGAAGAAGAAGAAGAAGAGCAACATGGTACAGGCTGTGGAAGCTGAAGAGGAAGACCACTGAAAAGGATAGCCTAGTGTTAAAAGTAGTACAGTACTAGTATGTATACGATCGTGTGTGTATGCACCCAGTGATAAGTAGTTCTGTACATCCAGCTATATTTTATCTTGCAAGTAGTTTTAAAAGTAGTACAGTACTACTGTAGTATGTACGATCGTGTGTGTATGCTCCCAGTGTCATGAGTACATAACTGATGATAATAATACTAATATGTATGGTAGATCTTTTTTTATCTTGCATACTCCCTACGATCCATAATAAGTGTGCCGTTTCACTCTAACAGCATCCACTGTGTTGTCCACAACAGCTATCCTCGTCCACAAGCAATAAGTGTAGTCCATGCCCATATATATAGTGGACACGTACAAGCTTTTGGTTGCCCATAAGTAAATAGTAATTATTTTACTCTGTGCTCTGTCTTGCATGTGTGTACTTCTAACAAATATGTGCGTCCCAGCGTGTGCCAAACTTAACCTTATACTGAGTATATTGTATAGTATTACTCCCTCCGATCCACATTACTTGATGCTAAAATGGAAGTATCTATAGCTACAATATGTCTAGATACATCTACATTAGAGTCAAGTAATGTAGTTGCTGTTTCAGTAATCTTGTGGTTCCCATAGGTGGTGCCTTAAATGACAAAAGTCATGGCCATATCTAAACCATGATTAAGCCGAACCTCTGCCCCAAGACATGACATCTCTTCTAGTAGAATGCTCTCCGTCCATAATAAAATAATCAATGGATGGGACTGGATACCTTTGTTGGGAAGGTATCGTCACCTGCCGAGTAGGGTGTATGTAGGCATCCTATCACGTCAGGACAGCTATCCAGTAGTAATATCCATCTCCCAGTGACCCAGTCTATGTGTGTGTCTTGTCTTGTCGATCCATGGACATGGCACCTATCGAGGTACTCCACTGCTGATGATTTTGTAGAGTACGTATATTTATATGAGCACGATGCTTTGTACAAAGTTGTCCCGGTCACCTCAAGGTTGCATTAGCAGGACGAAAAACAGTTACTCCCTTTCTTGTTCTTTTTCTTTTGTTGTCACATATTTGAAACCAATAAGTTCAAGTTATGTTCCTGATGATGTTACCCAACAATAGAAGCGAAACTGAAATAATAGTACAACTCAGACAGTGTTAGTACTAGTACTTTACTAGAGGTTACATCCGCATTAGCACTATACTAGTACGTATCATCATATGGAGTAGGAGTACTTATTTTGAGGATTAATTGTTCTCCTTCTCGATGCGAATGTAGAAACGCAGCAGCTTGGAAGGTCCACCAAGCACCTGGTACAGCGGCGGTACCGAGAGGAACGACGTGAGTTCATCAAACGCGACGTCGCCCGGCAAGGCGCAGCTCGACGCCTCCAAAGACACACTCACGGTGTCCGCCCTGCTCCTCGCGTGCGCCAACGAGCACGACGCCGGCCCATTCGCCCACATCTTTGCCGTGTACAGAGGCCACACGCACGCGGCCGCCCTAACGCACACGGTAGACACGATGGTGGTCGAAGTCGAACCGAGCACGCCGATGATCAGGACGAACACGGCGCCGTCCTCCCCTTCGGCGATGATCCGCAGGCACGGCGAACCCGGCACCGGCACCGGCACCTGGAACACTTTGGTCGTGTTGTACGGCGGGAGCTTGTGCACTTGGATCGAGTGGGCCGCTGCGAAGTGGGCGACGAGCGCTGTTGGCGGGGCGGCGAAGTCGCAGCCGGGCTCCGTGCAAGCGCAAGGGGCGTGCGGGCATGCAATCTTGTGGTCGTGGACCTGGTGGTAGGCCACCAAGCTCCCGCAGCTGCTGTGGGGGCACTCAACCGTCGCCGCTGATACGACGGCGTCCATTGCCGGGTCCTGCTCGAATCCGCCGCGGGGTTCCACGCACCTATGGCACCGGTTCCCGGGAAGCTCGCTGAGGCAGCGGCCGCAGGCCAAATGATTACCCTTGCACTGCACAAATCAAAGTTCGTGGATTCCCATTTTTGCAGTAGTGAACCCACAAAAGAAACATCAATGGAGTGTGGGAGGGAAAGGGATCGACCTTGAAGACGGGGGGCTGGAGGGGCTGGGAGCAGAAAATGCAGTGAAGCACGGTGGAGTCCATCTTCAGGGTAACGGTGACAGTTTCCAGCATTGCGAGCGCGCGAGGAGTATGGCCTATCGATGGCCTCTCTTATCTCCTAGCCTCGAGGCTGGAGTACTCTATTTAAGGGGATGGGAAGGGATTTTGCTTAAGACGAGGAAAACCCAATATAGTACCTCCATCTCAAAGCTTAAGGCTTATATTATTTTTAGAAAGTCAAATTATGTCAAAATTGACTAAGCATTTACCGAAAATCATGGTAGTTAAAAAATGTGTATCTCCACCATCATACTATTTGAGACTATATTTGTGATGGTAATAGGCACAACTACATACACAAAAATTGACATCATCTGATTATTAGTTATTTGGACTGCGGGATGAACTTTTTGGAACTGTGCATTAAGCACCGGTAACCACTTAGGGCTTCTTTGATTCATAGGATTGACATAGGAATTATGTTGGATTTGATTCCTATGGGAAAATTTCAATCCTACACCTTTCCTATTTCTACACTCTCCACATTCCTTTGAATCAAAGCAGCAGTGCTTCTTTGTTTTTTATAGTAAGTGAAAGGACATCTAAAAAACAGGAGAAATGATCTGGAAGTGCACATAGTTTTATATAAATCAGATGGAGGGGTTACAATTACATATAGTTGGAGTATTCACTTCCGATTCACAAAAAAAGGAGTATTCACTTCCACGCTGCATTATTATTAAGTATAAGTACTACTACAAACAGTTCAGCACAAATATGAAACGAGGAATCCATAAAAAAATAGCAGCCGTACGAACAATCAAGTACTTTTCAGCGAAATTTATCATTCCTCATGACAAATTGACAGTTTTTTCAACTACGCAAAGTAGCAGTAGCTACATCTGCTTGCATATGCGAATGTAGAAACGCAGCTCCTTGGACGATCCAGCACCAACGAGGTATGGCCCCGGCACAACGAGGAACGACGTGAGCTCCTCAAACACGACAGCGCCCGGCGACGCGCTGCCAGAAGCATCGGCAGACATCTTCACGACATCCCGCCTGCAGTCCGATTTCGAGGACGGCGGCGGGCCGTGCGCCCAGATCTTCACCCTGTAGAGCGGCCACACGGATGTGGCCGAACTGACGCATACCAAAGACAAGACAATGGCCGGGCCGAGCGCGTCGATGTACAGGACGAACACGGAGCCGTCATCCCCTTCGACGACGAGCAGCCTGCACGGCGAGCACGGGTGCGTCATGGTCACCCGGAACTCTATGGACTTGCCATACTCTAACCTGTGCACCTGAATCGAGTGGGCCTCTGCGAGGTGAACGAGGAGCGCTGACGGTGGGGCGGCGAAGTCGCAGCCCTGCTCCGTGCAGTTGCACCGGCCGTGCGGGCACGCGATCTGGTGGCTTAGGGACTCGTGGTAGCTGACGATGACCCCGCAGCCGTCGTGGGAGCACATGACCTGCGCCGTTCCAGCGATGTTGTACGCGATGGCCTCCAAATTCGTAGCGTTTATTTCCATAGTGCCGTCCATCGCCGCCAGTTGGTTGAATCCGGAGCCGCGCTACTCTTCTTCTGGCGCCGTTTACTTGGAACCTCGCCGACGGTGGCAGGCGGCAGGCCTCATACCACGCTGCAACTCCGATCAATATTAATTGATGGTAAAATGGATGTATCTACAACTATAATGTGTGTAGATGCATCTATATTACCATCAAATAATATGAATCGGAGGGAGTACAAGGAATGACAGTTTAGCACAAGTGACACCAGCAAATAAAAATCAATGGACTCTCAGAGGAAAAGGGGGCGACCTTGTTGAACTTGGGGCAAATCAATGGAGTCTGACAGACAAATGATGCGATATCTAAAGCCGGTTAGAGAGAGAGAGAGAGAGAGAGAGAGAGTGTGTGTGTGTGTGTGTGTCCGTGGCGGGGGGGGGGAGAGTTTGTTCACTTCTTCTTGGTTTAAAACGAGGATTCGTACAAGGAAATAGAGCCCGCATGCTCGGCTGGGTAGACAGCCAGGAGTGACCCCAACATGGTCGTGCCACAAGGATTCATGTCAAATGAAAAGGGAAGCATGTATCTTTGAATCTTGTCAAATCCTAGGTTTGACCAAGATAATTTAAACAAGTTTAAAACATGAAAATGAAAAGGGAAGCATGTATCCTTCTTAGTCACTCTAAAATGAAGTTTTTGGGAGGTTTTTGAAATTTCCATGTTTGAAACCCAAAACCACTTCTCTTCATGCTTGACTTCATAAGACGGAGTTTAGGGGTTAGGGGGTAGATACATGATTTGTATGGTTTGATATGTCTAGACCTTGTTTATCAATTTTAATGCTTACTATATGACATAAGAAGACTATGTGATTTTGTTTTTCATTTTTCTGTATGCACTATAATAATCAATCGAGTTTTTACACCAACAGATCTGTCACTTACATGTGGTGCCCACGCTTGAGGTCCCACACTTCAGTGATTACAAGTCACGTGCAATAGGTAAGCAAACTCCCAGCCATCTTCTTTGTCAATAGAAGACGCATCAGGATGCGTATTGGAAGTATGTGGGTCCTTCTGGATCCTTCGGTTGTCCCTCTCACAAAAAAAAACAAATCTCTCTCATTCTCGGCCTCGCTCGACTCGCTCGCACCTCCTGCTCACTGACAAACCCTGCACAAAAGTCATCATCATTACCCGAAAAAGTGGAGACACCATAATGCTCTCCCTTCTTCTCTCCTTCCGAGTGATCCCTCTTCCTCCGAGTTTCACTCGACGGGCAAACACCCATGTGCTGCATAGTAATAATAAACAGGTAGTAGAAAAATTGATATACGAATCCATAATTAAATATGTTAAACTAGGGTTTTGCCCAGTTCTACAAATCAAGGGTTCAAAAAAATCCAACTACGGGGTTCGAACAACACGATTCTAATCCAAGAATTTTTTCGACCTCATCCAAATGGCCTCAAACTATAGGGTTAGTATCTAGTGCAGTATGTGTGAAAATGTATGCACTATGTGTGCTATAAATTGTATGTCTTTCAAATTTGAACCAAATTTGAATAAGTTTGAAATATTTGAAAAGGGGCTTTTGGCTTAAACGTTTGAAACCAAAACCACTTCTCTTCATGCATGCTTGACTTCATAAGACAGAGTTTAGCTAGGGTTCGGGGGTAGATACATGATTTTCCTGGTTTGAATATATGTCTAGACCTTGTTTATCAACTTAATTGAATGCTTACTATATGACATAAGAAGACTAGCTATGTGCCTTGGTTTTTCATTTTCTGATTTTTTTAAAAAATTATGCCCATTTGAATCTTGGTAAAATCCTAGGTTTGACCATGGTTTAAACAAGTTTAAATCATGGATATGAAAAAATAAGCATCTATCCTTCTTAGTCACCCCGAAATGTAGCTCTTGGGAGGGTTTTTGAAATTTCCATGTTTGAAACAAAAAAATTCTCTTCATGCATGCTTGACTTCATAAGACAGAGTTTAGGGTTAGGGGTGTAGATATATACATGATTTTCTAGTTTGAATATGTCTAGACCCTGTTTATCAACTTTAATGCTAACTATAGACATAAGAAGACCATGTGCTTTGGTTTTCATTTTTCTGTTTTTTTTTGAATTTTATGCCCATATATTTGAATCTTGGTCAAATCCTAGGTTTAACCAAGATTTAAACAAGTTTAAAACATGAAAATTAAAAGGTAAGCATGTATCCTTCTTAGTCACTCTAAAATGATGCTTTTGGGATGTTCTTGAAATTTCCATGTTTGAAACCCAAAACGACTTCTCTTCATGTAGACTTCATAAGATCGATGATACGCGTTCAACACGCGCCCGTTGGGAACCCCAAGAGGAAGGTGTGATGCGTACAGCGGCAAGTTTCCCTCAGTATGAAACCAAGGTTATCGAACCAGTAGGAGCCAAGAAGCACGTTGAAGGTTGATGGCGGCGGGATGTAGTGCGGCGCAACACCAGGATTCCGGCGCCAACGTGGAACCCGCACAACACAACCAAAGTACTTTGCCCCAACGAAACAGGAGGTTGTCAATCTCACCGGCTTGCTGTAACAAAGGATTAACCGTATTGTGTGGAAGATGATTGTTTGCAAAAACAGTAGAACAAGTATTGCAGTAGATTGTATTTCAGTAAAGAATTGGACCGGGGTCCACAGTTCACTAGAGGTGTCTCTCCCATAAGATAAACAGCATGTTGGGTGAACAAATTACAGTTGGGCAATTGACAAATAAAGAGAGCATGACCATGCACATACATATCATGATGAGTATAGTGAGATTTAATTGGGCATTACGACAAAGTACATAGACCGCCATCCAACTGCATCTATGCCTAAAAAGTCCACCTTCAGGTTATCATCCGAACCCCCTCCAGTATTAAGTTGCAAAGCAACAGACAATTGCATTAAGTATGGTGCGTAATGTAATCAACAACTACATCCTTAGACATAGCATCAATGTTTTATCCCTAGTGGCAACAGCACAACACAACCTTAGAACTTTCTGTCACTGTCCCAGGTGTCAATGCAGGCATGAACCCACTATCGAGCATAAATACTCCCTCTTGGAGTTACAAGCATCTACTTGGCCAGAGCATCTACTAGTAACGGAGAGCATGCAAGATCATAAACAACACATAGATATAACTTTGATAATCAACATAACAAGTATTCTCTATTCATCGGATCCCAACAAACGCAACATATAGAATTACAGATAGATGATCTTGATCATGTTAGGCAGCTCACAAGATCCGACAATGATAGCACAATGGGGAGAAGACAACCATCTAGCTACTGCTATGGACCCATAGTCCAGGGGTAGACTACTCACACATCACACCGGAGGCGACCATGGCGGCGTAGAGTCCTCCGGGAGATGATTCCCCTCTCCGGCAGGGTGCCGGAGGCGATCTCCTGGATCCCCCGAGATGGGATCGGCGGCGGCGTCTCTGGAAGGTTTTCCGTATCGTGGCTCTCGGTACTGGGGGTTTCGTCACGGAGGCTTTAAGTAGGCGGAAGGGCAAGTCAGGAGGGGGCACGAGGGCCCCACACCACAGGCCGGCGCGGCCAAGGGGGGCCGCGCCGCCCTAGGGTTTGGGCACCCGTGGCCCCACTTCGTTTCGTTGGACTTCGGAAGCTTCGTGGCAAAATAGGACCCTGGGCGTTGATTTCGTCCAATTCCGAGAATATTTCGTTACTAGGATTTCTGAAACCAAAAACAGCAGAAAACAGAACCGGCACTTCGGCATCTTGTTAATAGGTTAGTTCCAAAATGCACGAATATGACATAAAGTGTGCATAAAACATGTAGATAACATCAATAATGTGGCATGGAACATAAGAAATTATCGATACGTCGGAGACGTATCAGCATCCCCAAGCTTAGTTCTGCTCGTCCCGAGCAGGTAAAACGATAACACAGATAATTTCTGGAGTGACATGCCATCATAACCTTGATCATACTATTTGTAAAGCATATGTAGTGAATGCAGCGATCAAAACAATGTATATGACATGAGTAAACAAGTGAATCATAAAGCAAAGACTTTTCATGAATAGCACTTCAAGACAAGCATCAATAAGTCTTGCATAAGAGTTAACTCATAAAGCAATAATTCAAAGTAAAAGCATTGAAGCAACACAAAGGAAGATTAAGTTTCAGCGGTTGCTTTCAACTTATAACATGTATATCTCATGGATATTGTCAACATAGAGTAATATAATAAGTGCAATAAGCAAATATGTAGGAATCAATGCACAGTTCACACAAGTGTTTGCTTCTTGAGGTGGAGAGAAATAGGTGAACTGACTCAACATTGAAAGTAAAAGAATGGTCCTCCATAGAGGAAAAGCATCGATTGCTATATTTGTGCTAGAGCTTTGATTTTGAAAACATGAAACAATTTTGTCAACGGTAGTAATAAAGCATATGTATCATGTAAATTATATCTTATAAGTTGCAAGCCTCATGCATAGTGTACTAATAGTGCCCGCACCTTGTCCTAATTAGCTTGGACTACCGGATCATCACAATGCACATGTTTTAACCAAGTGTCACAAAGGGGTACCTCTATGCCGCCTGTACAAAGGTCTAAGGAGAAAGCTCGCATTGGATTTCTCGCTATTGATTATTCTTCAACTTAGACATCCATACCGGGACAACATAGACAACAGATAATGGACTCCTCTTTTATGCATAAGCATGTAACAACAATTAATAATTTTCTCATTTGAGATTGAGGATATATGTCCAAAACTGAAACTTCCACCATGGATCATGGCTTTAGTTAGCGGCCCAATGTTCTTCTCTAACAATATGCATGCTTAACCATAAGGTGGTAGATCGCTCTTACTTCAGACAAGACGAACATGCATAGCAACTCACATGAAATTCAACAATGAATAGTTGATGGCATCCCCAGTGAACATGGTTATCGCACAACAAGCAACTTAATAAGAGATAAAGTGCATAATTACATATTCAATACCACAATAGTTTTTAAGCTATTTGTCCCATGAGCTATATATTGTAAAGGTGATGATGGAATTTTAAAGGTAGCACTCAAGCAATTTACTTTGGAATGGCGGAAAATACCATGTAGTAGGTAGGTATGGTGGACACAAATGGCATAGTAGTTGGCTCAAGTATTTTGGATGCATGAGAAGTATTCCCTCTCGATACAAGGTTTAGGCTAGCAAGGCTTATTTGAAACAAACACAAGGATGAACCGGTGCAGCAAAACTCACATAAAAGACATATTGAAAACATTATAAGACTCTACACCGTCTTCCTTGTTGTTCAAACTCAATACTAGAAATTATCTAGACCTTAGAGAAACAAAATATGCAAACCAAATTTTAGCATGCTCTATGTATTTCTTCATTAATGGGTGCAAAGCATATGATGCAAGAGCTTAAACATGAGCACAACAATTGCCAAGTATCACATTACCCAAGACATTTATAGCAATTACTACATGTATCATTTTCCAATTCCAACCATATAACAATTTAACGAAGAAGAAACTTCGCCATGAATACTATGAGTAGAAACCAAGGACATACTTGTCCATATGCTACAGCGGAGCGTGTCTCTCTCCCATAAAGTGAATGCTAGGATCCATTTTATTCAAACAAAACAAAAAACAAAAACAAACCGACGCTCCAAGAAAAGCACATAAGATGTGATGGAATAAAAATATAGTTTCAGGGGAGGAACCTGATAATGTTGTCGATGAAGAAGGGGATGCCTTGGGCATCCCCAAGTTTAGATGCTTGAGTCTTCTTGATATATGCAGGGGTGAACCACCGGGGCATCCCCAAGCTTAGAGCTTTCACTCTCCTTGATCATGTTGCATCATACTCCTCTCTTGATCCTTGAAAACTTCCTCCACACCAAACTTAGAACAACTCATTAGAGGGTTAGTGCACAATAAAAATTAACATATTCAGAGGTGACACAATCATTCTTAACACTTCTGGACATTGCATAATGCTACTGGACATTAATGGATCAAAGAAATTCATCCAACATAGCAAAAGAGGCAATGCGAAATAAAAGACAGAATCTGTCAAAACAGAACAGTTCGTATTGACGAATTTTAAAATGGCACCAGACTTGCTCAAATGAAAATGCTCAAATTGAATGAAAGTTGCATACATATCTGAGGATCACTCACGTAAATTGGCATAATTTTCTGAGTTACCTACAGGGGAAAACAGCCCAGATTCGTGACAGCAAAGAAATCTGTTTCTGCGCAGTAATCCAAATCTAGTATGAACTTTACTATCAACGACTTAACTTGGCACAACAAAACACAAAACTAAGATAAGGAGAGGTTGCTACAGTAGTAAACAACTTCCAAGACACAAAATAAAAACAAAGTACTGTAGGTAAAAATATGGGTTGTCTCCCATAAGCGCTTTTCTTTAACGCCTTTCAGCTAGGCGCAGAAAGTGTGTATCAAGTATTATCAAGAGACGAAGTGTCAACATCATAATTTGTTCTCATAATGGAATCAAAAGGTAACTTCATTCTCTTTCTAGGGAAGTGTTCCATACCTTTCTTGAGAGGAAATTGATATTTTATATTACCTTCCTTCATATCAATGATAGCACCAACAGTTCGAAGAAAAGGTCTTCCCAATATAATGGGACAAGATGCATTGCATTCAATATCCAAGACAACAAAATCAACGGGGACAAGGTTATTGTTAACGGTAATGCGAACATTATCAACTTTCCCCAAAGGTTTCTTTGTAGAATGATCAGCAAGATTAACATCCAAATAACAATTTTTCAGCGGTGGCAAGTCAAGCATATTATAAATTTTCTTAGGCATAACAGAAATACTTGCACCAAGATCACATAAAGCATTACAATCAAAATCTTTAACCTTCATCTTAATGATGGGCTCCCAACCATCCTCTAGCTTTTTAGGAATAGAGGCTTCGCGCTCTAGTTTCTCTTCTCTAGCTTTTATGAGAGCATTTGTAATATGATGTGTAAAAGCCAAATTTATAGCACTAGCATTAGGACTTTTAGCAAGTTTTTGCAAGAACTTTATAACTTCAGAGATGTGGCAATCATCAAAATTCAAACCATTATAATCTAAAGCAATGGGATCATCATCCCCAATGTTGGAAAAAATTTCAGCAGCTTTATCACAGGCAGTTTCAGCAGTTTTAGCAGTTTCAGGCAGTTTCTCGCGCTTTGCATTAGAAGTGGAAACATTGCTAACACCAATTCTTTTATTATTAATAGTAGGAGGTGCAGCAACATGTGTAGCATTAGCATTACAAGTGGTGGTAATAGTCCAAACTTTAGCTACATTCTTCTCTTTAGCTAGTTTTTCATTTTCTTCTCTATCCCACCTAGCACGCAGTTCAGCCATCAATCTTATATTCTCATTAATTCTAACTTGGATGGCATTTGCTGTAGTAACAATTTTATTATGATGATTTTCATTAGGCAAAACTTTCGATTTCAAAAGATCAACATCAGCAGCAAGACTATCGACTTTAGAAGCAAGAATATCAATTTTCCCAAGCTTTTCTTCAACAGATTTGTTAAAAGCAGTTTGTGTACTAATAAATTCTTTAAGCATGGCTTCAAGTCCAGGGGGTGAATTCCTATTATTGTTGTAAGAATTCCCATAAGAATTACCATAGCCGTTGCCATTATTATAAGGATATGGCCTATAGTTGTTACTAGAATTGTTCCGGTAAGCATTGTTGTTGAAATTATTATTTTTAATGAAGTTTACATCAACATGTTCTTCTTGTGCAACCAATGAAGCTAATGGAACATTATTAGGATCAATATTAGTCCTATCATTCACAAGCATAGACATAATAGCATCAATCTTATCACTCAAGGAGGAGGTTTCTTCGACAGAATTTACCTTCTTACCTTGTGGAGCTCTTTCCGTGTGCCATTCAGAGTAGTTGATCATCATATTATCAAGAAGCTTTGTTGCTTCACCAAGAGTGATGGACATAAAGGTACCTCCAGCAGCTGAATCCAATAAATTCCGCGAAGAAAAATTTAGTCCTGCATAGAAGGTTTGGATGATCATCCAAGTAGTCAGTCCATGGGTTGGGCAATTTTTAACCAGAGATTTCATTCTTTCCCAAGCTTGAGCAACATGTTCAGTATCTAATTGTTTAAAATTCATTATGCTACTCCTCAAAGATATAATTTTAGCAGGGGGATAATATCTACCAATAAAAGCATCCTTGCATTTAGTCCATGAATCAATACTATTCTTAGGCAGAGATAGCAACCAATCTTTAGCTCTTCCTCTTAATGAGAAAGGGAACAATTTTAGTTTAATAATATCACCATCTACATCTTTATATTTTTGCATTTCACATAATTCAACAAAATTATTAAGATGGGCAGCAGCATCATCAGAACTAACACCAGAAAATTGCTCTCGCATAACAAGATTCAGTAAAGCAGGTTTAATTTCAAAGAATTCTGCTGTAGTAGCAGGTGGAGCAATAGGTGTGCATAAGAAATCATTATTATTTGTGGTTGTGAAGTCACACAACTTAGTATTTTCAGGGTTGGCCATTTTAGCAACAGTAAATAAAGCAAACTAGATAAAGTAAATGCAAGTAACTAATTTTTTTGTGTTTTTGATATAGCAAACAAGATAGCAAATAAAGTAAAACTAGCAACTAATTTTTTTGTATTTTGATTTAGTGCAGCAAACAAAGTAGTAAATAAAACTAAGCAAGACAAAAACAAAGTAAAGAGATTGAGAAGTGGAGACTCCCCTTGCAGCGTGTCTTGATCTCCCCGGCAACGGCGCCAGAAAAAGCTGCTTGATACGCGTTCAACACGCGTCCGTTGGGAACCCCAAGAGGAAGGTGTGATGCGTACAGCGGCAAGTTTCCCTCAGTATGAAACCAAGGTTATCGAACCAGTAGGAGCCAAGAAGCACGTTGAAGGTTGATGGCGGCGGGATGTAGTGCGGCGCAACACCAGGGATTCCGGCGCCAACGTGGAACCTGCACAACACAACCAAAGTACTTTGCCCCAACAAAACAGTGAGGTTGTCAATCTCACCGGCTTGCTGTAACAAAGGATTAACCGTATTGTGTGGAAGATGATTGTTTGCAGAAAACATTAGAACAAGTATTGCAGTAGATTGTATTTCAGTAAAGAGAATTGGACCGGGGTCCACAGTTCACTAGAGGTGTCTCTCCCATAAGATAAACAGCATGTTGGGTGAACAAATTACAGTTGGGCAATTGACAAATAAAGAGAGCATGACCATGCACATACATATCATGATGAGTATAGTGAGATTTAATTGGGCATTACGACAAAGTACATAGACCGCCATCCAACTGCATCTATGCCTAAAAAGTCCACCTTCAGGTTATCATCCGAACCCCCTCCAGTATTAAGTTGCAAAGCAACAGACAATTGCATTAAGTATGGTGCGTAATGTAATCAACAACTACATCCTTAGACATAGCATCAATGTTTTATCCCTAGTGGCAACAGCACAACACAACCTTAGAACTTTCTGTCACTGTCCCAGGTGTCAATGCAGGCATGAACCCACTATCGAGCATAAATACTCCCTCTTGGAGTTACAAGCATCTACTTGGCCAGAGCATCTACTAGTAACGGAGAGCATGCAAGATCATAAACAACACATAGATATAACTTTGATAATCAACATAACAAGTATTCTCTATTCATCGGATCCCAACAAACGCAACATATAGAATTACAGATAGATGATCTTGATCATGTTAGGCAGCTCACAAGATCCGACAATGATAGCACAATGGGGAGAAGACAACCATCTAGCTACTGCTATGGACCCATAGTCCAGGGGTAGACTACTCACACATCACACCGGAGGCGACCATGGCGGCGTAGAGTCCTCCGGGAGATGATTCCCCTCGGCGGGTGCCGGAGCGATCTCCTGGATCCCCGAGATGGGATCGGCGGCGGCGTCTCTGGAAGGTTTTCCGTATCGTGGCTCTCGGTACTGGGGGTTTCGTCACGGAGGCTTTAAGTAGGCGGAAGGGCAAGTCAGGAGGGGCACGAGGGCCCCACACCACAGGCCGGCGCGGCCAAGGGGGGGCGCGCCGCCCTGGGTTTGGGCACCCCGTGGCCCCACTTCGTTCGTCTTCGGACTTGGAAGCTTCGTGGCAAAATAGGACCCTGGCGTTGATTTCGTCCAATTCCGAGAATATTTCGTTACTAGGATTTCTGAAACCAAAAACAGCAGAAAACAACCACTTCGGCATCTTGTTAATAGCTTAGTTCCAGAAAATGCACGAATATGACATAAAGTGTGCATAAAACATGTAGATAACATCAATAATGTGGCATGGAACATAAGAAATTATCGATACGTCGGAGACGTATCAATCGATAGGGGGTAGATACATGATTTTTCTGATTTGGATATACCTAGACCTCGTTTATCAACTTGAATGCTTACGATATGACATATATAAGAAGACTATGTGCTTTTGTTTTTCATTTTTCTGATTTTTTTGAATTTTGTGCCCACCCATTTGTATCTTGGTGAAATCCTAGGTTTGATAATGATTTAAACATGTTTAAAATATGAAAATGCAAATGTAAGCATGGATCCTTCTTAGTCACTCTAAAATGAAGCTTTTGGGAGGTTTTTGAAATTTCCATGTTTGAAACCCAAAACCACTTCTCTTCACATGCTTGACTTCATAAGAGAGAGTTAATTATTTTAGGGGTTAGGGGGTATAGATACATGATTTTTGTGGTTTGAATATGTATGGACCTTGTTTATCAACTTTAATGCTTACTATATGACATAAGAAAACTATTTGCTTTGGTTTTTCTTTTTTCTGATTTTTTTCAATTTTGATGCCCATTTGAATCTTGTCAAATCCTAGGTTTGACCAAGATAATTTAAACAAGTTTAAAACATGAAAATGAAAAGGGAAGCATGGATCCTTCTTAGTCACTCTAAAATGAAGCTTTTGGGAGGTTTTTCAAATTTCCATGTTTGAAACCCAAAACCACTTCTCTTCACATGCTTGACTTCATAAGACAGAGTTTAGGGTTAGGGGTATAGCTACATGATTTGTCTGGTTTGAATATGTCTAGACCTTGTTTATCAACTTTAATGCTTACTATATATATGACATAAGAAAACTATTTGCTTTGGTTTTTCTTTTTGCTGATTTTTTTCAATTTTGATGCCCATTTGAATCTTGTCTAATCCTAGGTTTGACCAAGATAATTTAAACAAGTTTAAAACATGAAAATGAAAAGGGAAGCATGTATCCTTCTTAGTCACTCTAAACTCGGGTTTTGCCCAGTTCTAACTCAAGGGGTTCGAACAACACGATTCTAATCCAAGAATTTTTTCGACCTCATCCAAATGGCCTCAAGCTATAGGGTTAGCATGTAGTGCAGTTTGTGTGAAAATGTATGCACTATGTGTGCTATAACTTGTATGTCTTTCAAATTTGAACCAAATTTGAATAAGTTTGAAATATTTGAAAAGGGGCTTTTGGGAGGATTTTGAAATTTCCATGTTTGAAACCCAAAGCCACTTATCTTCATGCTTGACTTCATAAGACGGAGTTTAGGGGTTAGGGGTAGATACATGATTTGTATGGTTTGATATGTCTAGACCTTGTTTATCAACTTTAATGCTTACTATATGACATAAGAAGACTATGTGATTTGGTTTTTCATTTTTCTGTTTTTTTTATTTTTCTGCCCATTTGAATCTTGGTCAAATCCTAGGTTTCACCAAGATTTAGACAAGTTTAACACGTAAATGAGTTAACTTGGATTTCCTACGCTTGAATCCATAGGAAACTTTGTTCTAATGCACTATAATAATCAATCGAGTTTTTACACCAATAGGTCTGTCACTTACGTGTGGTGCCCACGCTTGAGGTCCCACACTTCAGTGAGCACAAGTCACGTGCAATAGGTACAGACTCCCAGCCATCTTCTTTGTCAAGAGAAGACGCATCAGGATGCGTATTGGAAGTCTGTGGGTCCTTCTGGATCCTTCGGTTGTCCCTCTCACAAAAAAAACAAATCTCCCTCATTCTCGGCCTCGCTCGACGCTCGCTCGCTCGCTCGCACCTCCTGCTCACTGACAAACCCTGCACAAAAGTCAACATCATCACCCGAAAAAGGGAGACACCATAATGCTCTCCCTTCTTCTCTCCTTCCGAGTGATCCCTCTTCCTCCGAGTTTCACTCGACGGGCAAACACCCATGTGCTGCATAGTAATAATAAAAAGGTAGTAGAAAAATCGATATATGAATCTATAATTAAATAGGTTAAACTCGGGTTTTGCCCAGTTCTACAGATCAAGGGTTCAAAAAAATCCAACTACGGGGTTCGAACAACACGATTCTAATCCAAGAATTTTTTCGACCTCATCCAAATGGCCTCAAACTATAGGGTTAGTATCTAGTGCAGTATGTGTGAAAATGTATGCACTATGTGTGCTATAAATTGTATGTCTTTCAAATTTGAACCAAATTTGAATAAGTTTGAAATATTTGAAAAGGGGCTTTTGGCTTAAACGTTTGAAACCAAAACCACTTCTCTTCATGCATGCTTGACTTCATAAGACAGAGTTTAGCTAGGGTTCGGGGGTAGATACATGATTTTCCTGGTTTGAATATATGTCTAGACCTTGTTTATCAACTTAATTGAATGCTTACTATATGACATAAGAAGACTATGTGCCTTGGTTTTTCATTTTCTGATTTTTTTAAAAAATTATGCCCATTTGAATCTTGGTAAAATCCTAGGTTTGACCATGGTTTAAACAAGTTTAAATCATGGATATGAAAAAATAAGCATCTATCCTTCTTAGTCACCCCGAAATGTAGCTCTTGGGAGGGTTTTTGAAATTTCCATGTTTGAAACAAAAAAAATCACTTCTCTTCATGCATGCTTGACTTCATAAGACAGAGTTTAGGGTTAGGGGTGTAGATATATACATGATTTTCTAGTTTGAATATGTCTAGACCTGTTTATCAACTTTAATGCTAACTATAGACATAAGAAGACTATGTGGTTTGGTTTTTCATTTTTCTGTTTTTTTGAATTTTATGCACATATATTTGAATCTTGGTCAAATCCTAGGTTCAACCAAGATTTAAACAAGTTTAAAACATGGAAATTAAAAGTTAAGCATGTATCCTTCTAGTCACTCTAAAATGAAGCTTTTGGGATGTTCTTGAAATTTCCATGTTTGAAACCCAAACGACTTCTTCATGCTAGACTTCATAAGATCGATGGGGGTAGATACATGATTTGTCTGGTTTGGATATACCTAGACCTCGTTTATCAACTCGAATGCTTACGATATGACATATATAAGAAGACTATGTGCTTTTGTTTTTCATTTTTCTGATTTTTTTGAATTTTGTGCCCACCCATTTGTATCTTGGTCAAATCCTAGGTTTGATAATGATTTAAACAAGTTTAAAATATGAAAATGCAAATGTAAGCATGGATCCTTCTTAGTCACTCTAAAATTAAGCTTTTGGGAGGTTTTTGAAATTTCCATGTTTGAAACCCAAAACCACTTCTCTTCACATGCTTGACTTCATAAGACATAGTTAATTAATTTAGGGGTTAGGGGTATAGATACATGATTTGTGTGGTTTGAATATGTATGGACCTTGTTTATCAACTTCAATGCTTACTATATGACATACGAAAACTATTTGCTTTGGTTTTTATTTTTTCTGTTTTTTTTTCAATTTTGATGCCCATTTGAATCTTGTCAAATCCTAGGTTTGACGACCAAGATAATTTAAACAAGTTTAAAATATGAAAATGAAAAGGGAAGCATGGATCCTTCTTAGTCACTCTAAAATGAAGCTTTTGGGATGTTCTTGAAATTTCCATGTTTGAAACCCAAAACGACTTCGATCTCTTCATGCTAGACTTCATAAGATCGACGGGGGTAGATACATGATTTGTCTGGTTTGGTTATACCTAGACCTCGTTTATCAACTTGAATGCTTACGATATGACATATATAAGAAGACTATGTGCTTTTGTTTTTCAATTTCTGATTTTTTGAATTTTGTGCCCACCCATTTGTATCTTGGTCAAATCCTAGGTTTGATAATGATTTAAATAAGTTTAAAATATGAAAATGCAAATGTAAGCATGGATCCTTCTTAGTCACTCTAAAATGAAGCTTTTGGGAGGTTTTTGAAATTTCCATGTTTGAAACCCAAAACCACTTCTCTTCACATGCTTGACTTCATAATTAAGACATAGTTAATTAATTTAGGGGTTAGGGGGTATAGATACATGATTTGTGTGGTTTGAATATGTATGGACCTTGTTTATCAACTTCAATGCTTACTATATGACATAAGAAAACTATTTGCTTTTTTGGTTTTTCTTTTTTCTGATTTTTTTTTCAATTTTGATGCCCATTTGAATCTTGTCAAATCCTAGGTTTGACGACCAAGATAATTTAAACAAGTTTAAAACATGAAAATGAAAAGGCAAGCATGGATCCTTCTTAGTCACTCTAAAATGAAGCTTTTGGGAGATTTTTGAAATTTCCATGTATGAAACCCAAAACCACTTCTCTTCACATGCTTGACTTCATAAGACAGAGTTTAGGGGTTAGGGGTATAGCTACATGATTTGTCTGGTTTGAATATGTCTAGACCTTGTTTATCAACTTTAATGCTTACTATGTGACATAAGAAAACTATTTGCTTTGGTTTTTCTTTTTGCTGATTTTTTTTTCAATTTTGATGCCCATTTGAATCTTGTCTAATCCTAGGTTTGACCAAGATAATTTAAACAAGTTTAAAACATGAAAATGAAAAGGGAAGCATGTATCCTTCTTAGTCACTCTAAACTCGGGTTTTTCCCAGTTCTACAGATCAAGGGTTCAAAAAAATCCAACTACGGGGTTCGAACAACACGATTCTAATCCAAGAATTTTTTCGACCTCATCCAAATGGCCTCAAGCTATAGGGTTAGCATCTAGTGCAGTTTGTGTGAAAATGTATGCACTATGTGTGCTATAACTTGTATGTCTTTCAAATTTGAACCAAATTTGAATAAGTTTGAAATATTTGAAAAGGGGCTTTTGGGAGGATTTTGAAATTTCCATGTTTGAAACCCAAAGCCACTTATCTTCATGCTTGACTTCATAAGACGGAGTTTAGGGGTTAGGGGTAGATACATGATTTGTATGGTTTGATATGTCTAGACCTTGTTTATCAACTTTAATGCTTACTATATGACATAAGAAGACTATGTGATTTGGTTTTTCATTTTTCTGTTTTTTATTTTTCTGCCCATTTGAATCTTGGTCAAATCCTAGGTTTCACCAAGATTTAGACAAGTTTAACACGTAAATGAGTTAACTTGGATTTCCTACGCTTGAATCCATAGGAAACTTTGTTCTAATGCACTATAATAATCAATCGAGTTTTTACACCAACAGGTCTGTCACTTACGTGTGGTGCCCACGCTTGAGGTCCCACACTTCAGTGAGCACAAGTCACGTGCAATAGGCAAACTCCCAGCCATCTTCTTTGTCAAGAGAAGACGCATCAGGATGCGTATTGGAAGTCTGTGGGTCCTGGATCCTTCGGTTGTCCCTCTCACAAAAAAACAAATCTCCCTCATTCTCGGCCTCGCTCGACTCGCTCGCTCGCTCGCTCGCACCTCCTGCTCACTGACAAACCCTGCACAAAAGTCAACATCATCACCCGAAAAAGGGGAGACACCATAATGCTCTCCCTTCTTCTCTCCTTCCGAGTGATCCCTCTTCCTCCGAGTTTCACTCGACGGGCAAACACCCATGTGCTGCATAGTAATAATAAAAAGGTAGTAGAAAAATCGATATACGAATCTATAATTAAATAGGTTAAACTCGGGTTTTGCCCAGTTCTACAGATCAAGGGTTCAAAAAAATCCAACTACGGGGTTCGAACAACACGATTCTAATCCAAGAATTTTTTTGACCTCATCCAAATGGCCTCAAACTATAGGGTTAGTATCTAGTGCAGTATGTGTGAAAATGTATGCACTATGTGTGCTATAAATTGTATGTCTTTCAAATTTGAACCAAATTTGAATAAGTTTGAAATATTTGAAAAGGGGCTTTTGGCTTAAACGTTTGAAACCAAAACCACTTCTCTTCATGCATGCTTGACTTCATAAGACAGAGTTTAGGGTTAGGGGTAGATACATGATTTTCCTGGTTTGAATATATGTCTAGACCTTGTTTATCAACTTAATTGAATGCTTACTATATGACATAAGAAGACTATGTGCCTTGGTTTTTCATTTTCTGATTTTTTTAAAAAATTATGCCCATTTGAATCTTGGTAAAATCCTAGGTTTGACCATGGTTTAAACAAGTTTAAATCATGGATATGAAAAAATAAGCATCTATCCTTCTTAGTCACCCCGAAATGTAGCTCTTGGGAGGGTTTTTGAAATTTCCATGTTTGAAACAAAAAAATCACTTCTCTTCATGCATGCTTGACTTCATAAGACAGAGTTTAGGGTTAGGGGTGTAGATATATACATGATTTTCTAGTTTGAATATGTCTAGACCTGTTTATCAACTTTAATGCTAACTATAGACATAAGAAGACTATGTGCTTTGGTTTTTCATTTTTCTGTTTTTTTGAATTTTATGCCCATATATTTGAATCTTGGTCAAATCCTAGGTTCAACCAAGATTTAAACAAGTTTAAAACATGGAAATTAAAAGTTAAGCATGTATCCTTCTTAGTCACTCTAAAATGAAGCTTTTGGGATGTTCTTGAAATTTCCATGTTTGAAACCCAAAACGACTTCTCTTCATGCTAGACTTCATAAGATCGACGGGGGGTAGATACATGATTTGTCTGGTTTGGATATACCTAGACCTCGTTTATCAACTCGAATGCTTACGATATGACATATATAAGAAGACTATGTGCTTTTGTTTTTCATTTTTCTGATTTTTTTGAATTTTGTGCCCACCCATTTGTATCTTGGTCAAATCCTAGGTTTGATAATGATTTAAACAAGTTTAAAATATGAAAATGCAAATGTAAGCATGGATCCTTCTTAGTCACTCTAAAATGAAGCTTTTGGGAGGTTTTTGAAATTTCCATGTTTGAAACCCAAAACCACTTCTCTTCACATGCTTGACTTCATAATTAAGACATAGTTAATTAATTTAGGGGTTAGGGGGTATAGATACATGATTTGTGTGGTTTGAATATGTATGGACCTTGTTTATCAACTTCAATGCTTACTATATGACATAAGAAAACTATTTGCTTTTTTGGTTTTTTCTTTTTTCTGATTTTTTTTCAATTTTGATGCCCATTTGAATCTTGTCAAATCCTAGGTTTGACGACCAAGATAATTTAAACAAGTTTAAAACATGAAAATGAAAAGGGAAGCATGGATCCTTCTTAGTCACTCTAAAATGAAGCTTTTGGGAGGTTTTGAAATTTCCATGTTTGAAACCCAAAACCACTTCTCTTCACATGCTTGACTTCATAAGACAGAGTTTAGGGGTTAGGGGTATAGCTACATGATTTGTCTGGTTTGAATATGTCTAGACCTTGTTTATCAACTTTAATGCTTACTATATGACATAAGAAAACTATTTGCTTTGGTTTTTCTTTTTGCTGATTTTTTTCAATTTTGATGCCCATTTGAATCTTGTCTAATCCTAGGTTTGATCAAGATAATTTAAACAAGTTTAAAACATGAAAATGAAAAGGGAAGCATGTATCCTTCTTAGTCACTCTAAACTCGGGTTTTGCCCAGTTCTACAGATCAAGGGTTCAAAAAATCCAACTACGGGGTTCGAACAACACGATTCTAATCCAAGAATTTTTTCGACCTCATCCAAATGGCCTCAAGCTATAGGGTTAGCATGTAGTGCAGTTTGTGTGAAAATGTATGCACTATGTGTGCTATAACTTGTATGTCTTTCAAATTTGAACCAAATTTGAATAAGTTTGAAATATTTGAAAAGGGGCTTTTGGGAGGATTTTGAAATTTCCATGTTTGAAACCCAAAGCCACTTATCTTCATGCTTGACTTCATAAGACGGAGTTTAGGGGTTAGGGGTAGATACATGATTTGTATGGTTTAATATGTCTAGACCTTGTTTATCAACTTTAATGCTTACTATATGACATAAGAAGACTATGTGATTTGGTTTTTCATTTTTCTGTTTTTATTTTTCTGCCCATTTGAATCTTGGTCAAATCCTAGGTTTCACCAAGATTTAGACAAGTTTAACACGTAAATGAGTTAACTTGGATTTCCTACCATTGAATCCATAGGAAACTTTGTTCTAATGCACTATAATAATCAATCGAGTTTTTACACCAACAGATCTGTCACTTACGTGTGGTGCCCACGCTTGAGGTCCCACACTTCAGTGAGCACAAGTCACGTGCAATAGGTACGCAAACTCCCAGGACGCATCAGGATGCGTATTGGAAGTCTGTGGGTCCTTCTGGATCCTTCGGTTGTCCCTCTCACAAAAAAACAAATCTCTCTCATTCTCGGCCTCGCTCGACTCGCGCTCGCACCTCCTGCTCACTGACAAACCCTGCACAAAAGTCAACATCATCACCCGAAAAAGGGGAGACACCATAATGCTCTCCCTTCTTCTCTCCTTCCGAGTGATCCCTCTTCCTCCGAGTTTCACTCGACGGGCAAACACACATGTGCTGCATAGTAATAATAAAAAGGTAGTAGAAAAATCGATATACGAATCTATAATTAAATAGGTTAAACTCGGGTTTTGCCCAGTTCTACAGATCAAGGGTTCAAAAAAATCCAACTACGGGGTTCGAACAACACGATTCTAATCCAAGAATTTTTTCGACCTCATCCAAATGGCCTCAAATTATAGGGTTAGCATCTAGTGCAGTTTGTGTGAAAATGTATGCAATATGTGTGCTATAACTTGTATGTCTTTCAAATTTGAACCAAATTTGAATAAGTTTGAAATATTTGAAAAGGGGCTTTTGGGAGGTTTTTGAAATTTCCATGTTTGAAACCCAAAACCACTTCTCTTCATGCTTGACTTCATAAGACGGAGTTTAGGGGTTAGGGGTATAGATACATGATTTGTCTGGTTTGAATATGTCTAGACCTTGTTTATCAACTTTAATGCTTACTATATAACATAAGAAAACTATTTGCTTTGGTTTTTCTTTTTGCTGATTTTTTTTCAATTTTGATGCCCATTTGAATCTTGGTCAAATCCTAGGTTTGACCATGGTTTAAACAAGTTTAAATCATGAATATGAAAAATAAAGCATCTATCCCAGAAACTCAATTCGGCTCCCGGGTGCGTATGATCCCTCTACCATAAAAATATATTTCCATGTGTTAAAAAATTTTGACAAAAAAATTTACATGTACATCTCCATAATATATGTGTATTCGTCAAGTTTCACGAAAAAATGATATTTTTTGTAGTCTAAGCGAAAAAGAGAAAATTTATCTTGTGACAAGTCTTTGTTTCAGCACCGAATTTTGTCTTTTTTACACACGCCACATGACATGTCGATTTTTCATGAAACGACTTTGTGAGCGCGTAGCACATGAAGATGTACGTGCGAAATTTTTGTTTCAATTTTTTTGACATTTTAAAATGTGTCTAACATGTATTTCAAAATAAAGGGAGCATATGCTCCCATGTGCCAAAACATCACTCCCCATCTATCCTTCTTAGTCACCCCAAAATGTAGCTCTTGGGAGGGTTTTTGAAATTTACATGTTTGAAACAAAAAAACGAATAAAAATAAAAAACCAAATCACATAGTCTTCTTATGTCACAGAGTAAGCATTCAAGTTGATAAACACGATCTAGACATATTCAAACAAGGAAAATCATGTATCTACCCCTAACCCTAAACTCTCTCTTATGAAGTCAAGCATGAAGAGAAGTGGTTTTTGGGTTCAAACATAGAAATTTTAAAAATACCAAGAGCTTCATTTTGAAGTGATTAAGAAGGATACGGGCTTACCTTTTCATATTCATGTTTTAAACTTGTTTAACTCTTGGTCAAACCTAGGATTTGACCAAGATTCAAATGGGCATAAAAAATCAAAGCACATAGTCTTCGATCTTATGTCCTATAGTAAGCATTCAAGTTGATAAACAAGATCTAGACATATTCGAACCAGAAAAATCATGCATCTACCCCTAATTAACCCTAAACTCTATCTTATGAAGTCAAGCATGCATGAAGAGAAGTGGTTTTTGGTTTCAAACATAGAAATTTTAAAAACCTCACAAGAGCTTCATTTTGGAGTGATTAAGAAGGATACAAGCTTACTTTTTCATATTCATGTTTTTAAACTTGGTTAACTCTTGGTCAAATTAACCTAGGATTTGACCAAAATTCATATGGGCATAAAAATTCAAAAAAATGAAAAATGAAAAACTAAAGCACATTGTCTTCTTATGTTATACAGTAAGCATTCAAAAGTTGATAATAAACGTACAAAGCTCGATCTAGACATATTCAAACCAGAAAAATCATGTATCTACCCCTAACCCTAAACTCTGTCTTAATTATGAAGTCAAGCATGAAGAGAAGTGGTATTGGGTTTCAAACATGGAAATTCCAAAAACCTCCCGGCCACGAGCTCCATTTTGGAGTGACTAAGAAGGATCGATTTTACTTAGGTATGTAGTATTGTACATCACAAATGTGAAATGAAACAGATGATGTGAATCTCTATAAACCCTAAACCCTAATTATATTAAACCCCTAGACCCTAACACTAAACCTTGTATATATATAAACCATAAACCTATATATCACTACCAAAAAATGAGTCATGCGATTCAAATGTTTGGCATTGTTTTCTCGTAGCATGCAAAATGCTCTCACACACACTTCTGGGGAAGCGAGGCCTCAAACACATGGTGCAAAAAAATATGCAGGGTTCTTGTCTAAACATAGAAGTGTATATATGCCATGTTTATTTGGTACTGTTCATAGAGGTATTATGTAAACCACAAATGATATGACTATGCATGCTTTGTTTCGATCTTTTCTATCAATCCCCACAATAACTTATTAATTCGGCTTGTTTTAAAATTTAGCTAGGTCGAGCAATCTCACGATGCTCTCACCCTGCTTGTTTTAATTTGTTCTAGTAGGAGGGTGCGGTGCATGTGTTTGGCCATTATTATATAAAATGTACTTGGCTCGATCCACACATTCAGGCCACACACCCATGTATTTTTTAAATTATTTGTTTGATCTGTACTTCATCTACACACTGTGTCAAATTTGCATTTTATCGGATTTAGCCCAAGAAATTGTATATATATAGATGCACATTGAGATAATTCATGAAACCTTGGAAATGGTCATCCTGTCATGCATGTTTCCCCGCGAATGAAAACTTGATTGGTGGCAGACAAGCAAAAACACATTTATGGGCGACAACCCAAAATGCACATATTTTGCAAAGTATTCATGCGTGCATGATGAAAAGTTGCAAATATATACATAAAATTGGGCCATGATTCAAAAGTTTGGCATGGTTCTTGTGTAGTGGTACCAAGCT
Organism: Lolium multiflorum; assembly: GCA_030979885.1. Classification (NCBI taxonomy): domain Eukaryota; kingdom Viridiplantae; phylum Streptophyta; class Magnoliopsida; order Poales; family Poaceae; genus Lolium; species Lolium multiflorum. The sequence continues at coordinate 309,753,118 of CM061749.1, forward strand.
CACATGCATGTGGGAGGAAATTTAGCTGGACGGACTCCAACATGGTGCCAATCTACTTGAGGGTTCTTCTCTAAAACACTGGTATGGCATGTTTGGTATTTTCCCTAGATATATGTACTACAAAATGATGAATACTCCATGTTTTTAGATTGCCTTTTTTGAATCACGTGTGCCTTGATTTCAAATCTAGGTCAAATCACTGGGGGAGGGGGATGAATGTGTTTCTTTTTGATGCATCGCTAGCTCGTATTTCCGAGTTTTTTTTGGGTCCCACAAATTCAGGGTAGCATCACCCCCCCCCCCCCCGTAAAAGTTTTAGGCGAGTAGTAGAATGGCATGACCAACTAGTTTCAAGTAAAAGTTTGAATATAACCAAAATATACCAATTGATTGATGAGTTAACTTGGCTTCATGGAAAAAATAATGTCTTGTAAATGAGATAACTTGGCTTTCCTACCCTTGGATCTATAGGAAACTATGGAGTACTAATACATTATAATAATCACCCGAGTACACCAACTGGTCTGTCACTTACGTGTGGTTCCCATGCGTGAGGTCCCACACTTCAGTGAGCACAGGTCATGTGTCCACCAGTCTAGAGGCTCCCGTTAAAAGAAGAGCCCTCTATATTATTACTCGTATAAAGAAACATCAATCTCCATAAACATCAATCTCCCTTCTCAGTTCTCAGCTTCTCACTGCTCCCCCCTCGCTCGCGCCGCCGCCGCCACAACCCCCCGCGCCCCTTTCCGATCCCTCATCAGACCTTAGACTATGGAGTTGCCTGTGCCGAAGAAGCAGCCTCTGAAGCCGACGATCCAGTGTATCAACGACTGGTGCGGGAGGGAGATCCCTTACAACGAGGAAGACAAGCACATGATGGCGTGCCCGCACGGCTATTGCTTCTGCACGCACCCCGGCTGCGAATTCGCCGATTCGAAGGTACCGTTCATCCTACACCTCAGAGAAGCCCACTTGACCGCTGTGGATAGGTTCCCGTACGACGAGGACTTCGGATTTGTTCATCTGAAGGTGCCGGCACCGGGCTCGCCAAAACGACAGCTCATCGGCTACGGGACGGATGGCGCAGTGTTCGCCTTGCACATCCACCCTTGCGGCATGGACACCGCGGTATCCTTCGTGTGCGTCAGGCCGGCGGCGTGCAACTTGCCCCGGTATAGGGTGACAATGTGGGCGAACGGCCCGCCGATGCCGGGGCCGCGTAAGCTTACCGGGGAACACTTGTTTGACGTGGTGAAGGCGGTATTAGAGCCGACGAGCAGCCCGACTCCGGGCACAGTTTCTTTGGGAGATGTCACTTCCTTCCTCTCGGTGCCGCCGCGGTACCTGTGCGGCAATGAATCATCGAAGCAGCTGACTATCTATTTGCGCATCGATAAGGAGTGAGTGAACATAACACTACCCTCAATCTTATTGGGACGATGCTAATGCGGATTTAAGTAATGCTGAATTAATTTGTTTTTCTTGTGACAGGGCGATTAGCAAGGAGAAGAGGATCTCCGTGCACAGCTAGCGACCTATATCTCGGCGTCCACCAAGTGTCCCTGAGTAGGAGATCTTGTTCTGCCTCTTCTTTTGATGTTTATATTGCTTCATCACCGTAAAAGGAAGGGTGTGTCTGGGGCTTCCTGCTTCAAAGTACTCAGTACAAGGACTAAAAGAGACGTTTTGCTGATGGTTCTTGTCAGGACGGCCGTAGTGTTGGAGGTGGTCATCTACTTCGGTGGGGAAGGACTACTTAGACCTTTATCTAAAAATGTTGAGGGATTGGATGTATTTTATGTTTACCATGAATTAGTCTATGTAATATGTAACCCAATTCGCCGATTAATGCAACTCTGGATCCTTCACTGTCATACGACTACTAAAACAAAATAAATAAATAGGCATTTTAAGTTTAATGCACATTTAATCAAGCCACATAATGTTGGCGTACTTGTAAGCAATCAGGTTTACTATTGTTGGCATGTGTGGTACAATTTCATGGGGCAATACCCAATCTAGCTTGTTCAATTACATTACATGAAGTAATTAAAATATGGATGCCTAGAATTATTCACTTCCGTACATTGCGATGGCTTATAGCGATTTCTATGACCAATCTACATCACAAATCTAGTTCAAATTTGATCTATTTTTATGAACAAAATTGGAAACTCTACTTGGCATTTTCGTTTACTATGACCAGATTCACATATGTAGTGATTCATTTTCTTTTCAAATCGCCATACCATTTCCTCGTGAACTCTTCATCTTTTTTTAGTTTTAATGAATTTCCTTTGGTTGCATTCAATTTGCTTCAAATTCACCGGCTTCACCATTCGTACAAATTGTTCATCTTTTCTTTGTATTTTTTTCATGCATGAAGCATAACACCTTACCATGGTAAAATCTGCATATTTTCTACCAAAACTCGTGCCGAACTTTAAAGAACATGCAATTTTAAATTGACTAAAATTGGTTAAAACTCAACATAAGTCCACATATATTACAAACTCGAGAAATAATCAACATATATATCACCTAAATGGTCATCTTATGAAGTATGCCATGTTTCGAAATTGTTACCTTGAAAATTTGGCCCTTCTCTCAGGCAGCCACTTCACAATAAAGCTCACATAAAGCTCTTATTTTACACTAATAAAGTAGAATGTATTTTTGTGTGAAATGAAGTTGAATAAAATATATGTGAACGGTAAGATGCACATTGCTGCCAATATTTGGGATAATTATTAGTAAGTTCATACTAATATACAATGCAATCAACATGACCACACATGTGTAAGCAAGAAAATAAATCTTTCTTAAATTACCTTAAGGTTGTAAGTTTGTTATTTGTATAGCAATTTTATCTCATACGATGACTCAAGCTAGCACATTTTTTTTGAATTTGCTTCAATATTCTAGGACCCACCACATTCGTAAAATGGTAGTGCCAATTTTACGTATCGTAGTGCACAAAAGACACACACACACACACACACACACACACACACACACACACACACACGCACACACGCACACATATGCTCACTTATTTCAATATTTAAACTATATTTTCTTCATTCAAATTTTCCGACCTGGCAATTTGAACATGTAGTTGAATTTTGAGTAAAACCGCTCATACATCAAACATGAATCCAAATAAGGTACAATTCGAGAAAATCTACACATCACATTTTGGCCAATATACATTGTATAATGCTTGTGAAAATGTAGACTATGAAATAGTCAACGCCACCTTTTTAGGTCATGAATGTCTTGGGCATCGACCAAAGTCTGGTAGGATGGTGAGGCATGAGTTACGAACATCCTTCTTCTCCTCTCACCCCCATTTGAGAGAGAGAGAGTGTGTGTGTTTGGGGGGGGGGGGGGGTAGAAAGCCATGTTAATAAATTAACTCATACATGAAAGCAAGAAATCAAACTTGATTTATATAAATCACTCTTAGGATTGTAGTTTGTTATTTTTATACCATCTATATCTCATATGACGACACAAGCTAGTCCACATTTTTAATTTCATTGAAGTTCTTTTTGTTGCACTCAAATTACTTCAACTTTTAGGACCCACCATCCGTACAAGGGTAATGGAAATTTCTATGATCTTAGTGCAAGGCTTCACACAGAGACACTCAAAGTATTTCAATATTTTAAAATTCATTTTCTTCCCTCAAAATTGCCGACCGTCCATTCGTAACATGTAGTTCAATTTTGAGTAACATCACACATATGTCAAACATCAATCTATTTTTTTTGATATTTCGAGAAAATCTTCATATCCCATTTTTGGCCATCATATAAGGTGTACTGCGTGTGAAAACATAGACAGTGAAACTTTCAGCGTCACCTTAATTAGCCAAACTGGTGGGACGGTGAGGCCCGAATTAATAAAGCCACCACCATCCTTCTTCTCCACTCGCCCCTCCCCTCCCCTCCCCATCAATATCCTCTTCAAAGCAGATTAAAGAGGATGGAGTGCCCCCACGACGGGTGCGGGAGCGTGGTCGCCTACAACGAGCTCCACGACCACGAGCTCGCGTGCCCGCACGGCCCGTGCGACTGCACAGAGGCCGGCTGCGACTTCTCCGCCTCGCCAGCAGCGCTCATCGCCCACCTCAGAGAAATCCATTCGATTTGTGTGGACATGATCCCGTACGGCACCGCGATGGCGTTCATCATCCCGGTGCTGGCACCGCCAGAGCCAAGACGTCCGGTCATCTTCTACGGGAACGATGGTACCGTGTTCGTCTGGCACACATATACGCAAGTCCAGCCGAAAAATGGATGCGTGCTGGCCAGCCTATCCGTTGAGTGCGTTAGGTCGGCGGCGTGCGTGTGGCCGGAGTACAAGGTGAGTATGTCGTCGCACGGCAAGCCATTACTTAATCGCTCTGAGATTGGTTTAATGCTCCCCAACTATACGGCCACTATTCTGGCGAACAGCACGACCACGCCGGGCGCCGCCAAATGGTCGGAACTAGAGCGGTCGTTGCAATGGTATCAACCGTGCACGGAGCTGACTATCTGGGTTCGCATCGACAGGTGATACATGCGCCTATCTTAATCTTCGTGTTTATCTAATTGAAATTGCGGTTTATGCAGTACTGAATTAATTAATTTTTGTTGTCAGAAAGTTCTCGTCGGACGGAAGTTCCTATTCGGAGCGGCGGGTTTAGGTTGCCAACTATGGGCTTTTTTCATTCAGAGGATTCACCAGGGCGGCCCTAACGACGATATATGATCTTATTTGGCGGAGAGGGACTTGCTTGCGTTTCCTATCTTCAGTTAGGGCCCTTTATGTAAACACTAAGCGCTTGATTGTATTCTGTGTTTATGTTCACATACTCTATGGTGTAAAATACTATGGAATCCCATGTCCGATTAAATGCACCTCTGGACCCTGCCAGGCATTTCCCTTGTTATCTTTTCTTTTTACACATACTGTAACCATTGTTCAACGCGCAGTCCATCGGCTTGGGTGCTAGATGCTTCCTCGGGAAGGTACCCTATCTTGCCCATTTGAGAACACACGTCCCTATAATTGCTCAGAAGCCCCGCGAGGGCACGATGGTCTTTTCTGGGTGTATGTAAGATTTAGCCTTGACCAGCCCTCCGCCCTTCTTCTCTTTCTGTTCTGCTGGTAGCTAGTAACTAGCCTTCACCAGCCCTCCACCCTAACTACTGAGTAGTAAAGTACTACGTACCTCGCAAGCCATGGCTCCATTGAGCCGGGCGGCCCGGCGGCAGGATATCCTAGGGAAGACGATGAGGACTAGGACCGCCGAGAAAAACTCATCTAGCCAGCTAGCGCGTCGTTGTATGGCCACTTATGATCGCCTGAGCATTCTCGCAGAGCAGTCTATCCTCTATTCGATGGAGAGCGAGCCAGTGGGCGAGGGTTCGTCCGGGTAGGTTTCTAGTGGCGTGTCCTCCAGTTCATTCTTATTTTCTAATAACTGTTTTTTCCATTTATTTACATCTCACAGGGCCGGCGGTTCAAACGTCTACCCGGTAACCCCCACGACGGTGGCGCCCCAAGTCCGGTCGTCGGAAGCTGAGTTCGGCCCCGTTTCACGGCCAAGCCAGGTAGGCTGTATGCCTCTATCCACTTTTTTTTATACTCCCTCCAATCCATTTTAATAGACTCAGATTTAGTACTCCCTCCGATCCATTTTATTTGACTCAAATTTAGTACAACTTTGTACTAAATCCGAGTCAACTAAAAGGGATCATAGGGAGAATACAACTTTACTAAATCCGTGTTTACTACTACTACTAAAAGGGATAGGATGGAGTAGTTTATGTAATCACGGCTTTCCTTTTAATTATGTGTTGATGAACACTGTGATATTTGTGGAGCGTCCAAGTGATGTCCATTCCTGTATCAAGATCTGTGCTAGAAATTAGTAGTACTCCTATTTTTTTGCGTGTAATTACTCATATATGAATTGGTTGGATTCTTTTTTGTTCCATACAATGATCGTGCCAGCAAATGGAGGTGAACATGGCCCACATAGGCAGCCAGCTGGGGAATGAACTCTCCCTCACCCCAGAGTTTGAGCCTGTTCACGTAGATTTGGCGTCCGAGAACAAGATCTGCCATAATCTTCAGCAAGGCATCAATACCTTTACTGCCGAGCTCGACAGGCTTAATGAGCAGAACCGCGTTTGTGTGGAACTGCATAACCAGAGCGTCACATTGATGAATGATGATGATGCAAACACCACCATCAAGGGCGAGGGTTCGTCCGGGTAAGTTTCTAGCGGGGTGTCCTTCAGTTGATTCTTATTTTCTAACCGTTTTTACATTTATTTACATCTCACAGGGCCGGCGGTTCAAATGTCTCCCCGGTAACCACAACGACGGTGGCGCCCCAAGTCCGGCCGTCCGAAGCTAAGTTCGGCCCCGTTTCCCGGCCAAGCCAGGTAGGCTGTATGCCTCTGTCCACTTGTTTTTTTATAGTTTATGTAATCACTGCTTTCCGATTATTATGTGTTGATGAACCCTGTGGTATTTGTGGAGCGTCCGAGTGTTGTCCATTCCTTTATCAATATCCATGCTAGAAATTAGTAGTCCTATTGTTTGCGGGTAATTAATACTCATATATGAATGGGTTGATTTCTTTTTTTTCATACAATGATTGTTGTAGCAAAAGGAGGAGAACAAGGCCCACATAGGCAGCCAGCTGGAGAATGAACACTCCCTCACCCTGGAGTGTGATCGTCTTCACAGAGTTTTGGCGTCTGAGAAGGAGATCTCCTTTCATCTTGCGCAATGCGTCGACATGCTTAAGCAGCAGAACGCCTACTGGGTGGAACTGAACAACAAGAGCGTCACATGGATGGATACTGGAAGCAACCTCATCAAGTATCTCATGGAACAGAAGTTGAAATTAAAGCTCAAGAGGCAGATCTCGAGGGTGCTAATGCGCGGACAAACCGCCGTCCTTAAGGCGATTATCAAGGAGAAGGAGGATCTCCGTGCACAGCTAGCGACCTATATCTCGGCGTCCACCAAGAGCGTCCCTGAGTAGGAGATCTTGTTCTGCTAGTTAACTGCTTCATCACCTTAATATCGCCATGTGCTCGTAAAACTGCTAGTTAACTTTCTGTTGGTATGTTGCACATTTGATCTGAACTTTGTGTTTTGCAATGCACAATTGATCAACTACTAGTAAGTGTATATTAAAATGGCGGGATACTCTTTTTAGCGGCGAAAATTTTCCATTTGTTGCTATTGTAGCGAATCTAAGCCCTTCAGAATCTTCCCTATCGTCAAGAAAACTTTCCAAAAACATAAGCATTTTGGAGGGAAACCTTGATGATATAGGCTATGAGGATGATCCTGGGTTGTGGTTCTTAGCGTGATCTGTAGATGGCAATATGCTTCTTGTTCATACCTGAGGCTTTACTGAGGCTGCAAGATGTTCTCTAAGGACACTGTCAGTTATGTTCAGATAAGCTAGGGAAGAGATTACTGGTCTTGGAGCATATTGTCTTTTCGTGGGATTGAATTATCCGCTCACATTGCAGTAAATCATGCATATTTCGATTTATATTTTGGTGGAGTTTCATTCGATTTGAATCATAGGTTTGTGAGAAAATATATATTTAGTTTAAACTAGTGCTCGAATACGTAAGAAGCTATTTAATCACAAGCTAGTCATCCGAATGGGATGAAATATTCATAGATTTTAAAACAAGGCATCTACATATTACTGGATTTTTTTCAAAATTTTCTGAATAGTTTTTTCTTTTTTAGCTTCGAAATAACAGATAGTTTGGAACGTTGGATCTCGAATGATGGTAGATGGTGGCACCTAGTCACAATGAGACTTGGAAGCATCAAGTCACTGAAGCTCCGTCCGGTTTCCAAACCAAGCTAGGAAAGGCATTGAAAATGAAGTTCTGCTCTAAAACATCTCTCATTTCATTTTGGTGCTCGCGCGGTTGCATGCTGCCCACGTGTTAAGGTACGTGTCTCTGGCATAGAGTACTACGATTATCGGCGAAAAATATATCGTAATGGAAACTGTAAAAAAAGCCCTCTCTGCTCAAGCTGATGTGACGAGACATCACTGCACCAAACGTCGTCGCAAATTTATAGATGGGTGGCGTGCTAGTCTACCATCTACCAACAGTCAAATCGGCGCCCAGTCGCAGCAGCAGCAGCCTAGAGTACTGCCTAGGTTTTGCCCCTTGCATGTCTATCATCTTTTTCTTCACCCTCCCAGAATCACGCGCACGCGCAGGATCTCGATCCCCACCACGCCGCATCGTTCCTTCCATAGCGCTCGCCCTCTCCTCCGAAAACCCCAAGCGCAGTTGCATCCGCCATCCACCTAAATCCATCTTCACGTGATGGAATATTCTAGGCTTTGCCGGGGCGGCGGGGACGGCCACTTGGAGGCTCTCACCGGCGACAACATCGACCTCATCGCTGCGCATCTGGACGTTACCTACACCGTCCGACTTGCCGCATGTTCCAGGGAGCTCTACGACCGGATCAGCAAGGATGAAGGTAAGATGCACCATTGGGGTGAACCCTGCCTGCTGATGCCTCCGCCTGCTTATTGGTTCGATGAACACTGGGATTGGGCGACAGCATCTCGTCTGCATGATACCGTGTACGACCTGGTGCCCCTCGACCATCCTCGCCGTTCTGTCGCCCTGCCGTTCATGCACGACAGAAAATGGCTTGGCGCGAACGGCGACTGGATCGCCGCCGCCGATCATCATGGGTACCAGTGGTGCCTCGTGAACGTCTACACCGAGCGACATATCCCCCTTCCATCCCTACCTGCTTCGAAGATCGATCATAGTAGTTTTTCATATCAACCTGCATACTCTTTTAACTGGGGTCCAGCAATTGATTTGTTGAAGATTGTAATCTGCCAAGTGCCCACAAAAGGTGGGAGGTACGCAGATTACAAGCTCATCGCCTTGTTCGACAAAACGATTTTCTACCTTGAAGGGGGTGGCGACTGGAGAATGCCCATGCTGGAGGCCCTTACACCTGCACCTGATTATCCAAATTACTGTGATGCCATTGAACTCCGTGGCCACGTTTTTGCGGTGGACGAAACTGACGGCTCCACGTACTTCTGGGACACCGCAAATGGTATTTTTTCAGTCCTTTTGCATTGCATGATACACTGCCTTAACCAATGAAGTTATTAATGAACTACCTTGTTTATATTTTACCTTTCTTAAATGACTTAATGATCACACCCCCTTTTGCTGAATATGAATGAACCGTTGCTTGCAATGAATTAGTAGTACTAATTAGCCACCAACAAACATAGTATGCTCAGTATGTGATTGCATTCCTGAATTAGTAACTCTACGCCAATGCAGAATATGGATGTAATTAACCAGTATCTCAAAAGATAACGTAGCACTATGAAGGCACCCTTTTTGATAACCTTTTACACCCATTGTTTCATATATAACTAATTGATTTTGCCTCCAAAAGGAGGACGAGAGACCCCCGCCATCTGCATCAGAGAGATGCATAAGGACTTTCATAAGTATATGACTTAACGATCACATCCTTTATCTGAATATGAATGAACCGTTGCTTGCAATGAATTAGTACTAGTCAGTCATCAGCAAACATAGTATACTCCGTATGTGAATGCATTCCTGAATTAGTAACTCTATGCAACTGCAGAATATGGATGTAATTAACAAGTATCTCAAATGTTAACGTAGAAACAGAAAAATAGAAGAAAATCGTTTGTAATTACATGCGTAGCTTATATTTTCTAGAGATCGGGGAAAAAGCGTTGATTGGATGTACCTACATGCAGATCAAACAGTTCTTTGTTTATATCGGTGAACAATCTGCAAAATGGTATAATTAATTTTGTGTTTGATACATTATTTCTCCCATTTTCTTGAATAGATTTCAGTTTCCCACAATTATCTTTGATTAGTGATTGTGACGTCCCCTCATTCAAAATAACTCAGGTTATCTTTTTCCTAATCAAGTGTTATTTAAGTTTGAGTAAGTTTACGACTAATATCTACAACCTCATATATATATAAGATTTAGCACCTGCAGGCCTAGCAAAGTTAGCTGCCTGTAGTCCCCTGTATAGTTCTTTCTTTTTGCTTTCTCAGTTTTTCGTAGCCTTGCTACAACCCTGTATGCTCTAATATATAATGATGCACGACTAGGCATGTGTTCGAGAAAAGAAAATCTAAATATCTTTTGTAATATATGAGCCTATATTGATGTTTTAGATGTTGGTAGTATAACTTTCGATAAACTTGAACAGACTTAAATCAGTTTAACTTAGCACAACCATATGGCGTACCTTTTTTAGAACGCGAAAATGAGGTAAAGAAATACCCTGTGTACCCTTAACTATCAATAGTAGAGAAGAGATTATGAACCTTCAACTCTAAAATGCAAATTCTTCTACTGAATGGATAGCTGCATCTGATACCTATTTTGCAAATGTTACCAGACTTGGGGTTAGCTATAAAAAGGCATTTCTTTCTTGTCAAGCTTAATGCACTACCAACACAACCAAAAGTCCGAACTGATCGCAAGGGCGGCAATTTTAGGATAAATTGCGAAAGCCAGGACTCGAACTCGAGACCCTGGCTCTGACACCATGTCAAGCTTCATCGACTAGCCAACGCAACCAAAAGTCCGAACTGATGGAAAGGTCTAGGCAATCCACTTATACAGTTAAACATTTCTTACCCTTCGGGTGGTCACAGGGAAGCTCTCTAATAGATCACTTAAGACAAAGGGAATTAACTACAGCACAGGACTTAAACTTAAGATGATATATTTGTCAAAATTTGAATCTATCTATATGCTTTCACTGTCTAGATACATCTGAATTTGGACAAATCTCAGACACTTTCGGTGGGACAGAGGTAGTATATAACTGTGTATACACTAACTAGTGTCTAGTTTTGGCATCAATAATAACCTAGATGACACAAATGCTAAAACTGCAAGAATGCTCGATGTCAGTCACAGAAACATTATTGCAGTACCACTTTAGTATGTAAACATCAGTCGAAGTAACAGAAAGACTCAAATAGAGTTAGCTACTGAATTCATTCTTATCCTGATGTAGAGTTATTTTCTATATATTATTGAGACGTTTCTGATGCTTAGTTTCCTGTTGGGCTTTTCATCTGGACAAATCATTAGCTGAAATGGGCAGCTACTATTTTTAGATTATATCAACTAAGGCAGCTGTTACTTTTCTCTGTTCTTACTAATTACTGTTCATGAAACTATAGTTCATATTACATGTGTCAAGGTGAGACGATTGCTAAAGTAGAATTATCTGCATTTACTTTGCCGTGCTTTCCCTGAAAATAGTCTGTTGTTTTTGGCTACTAATTCATACGCTCACATCTTCACATGTTAAACATGGATGTACACTAGACCAGCTTAGATGAGGCAATTGTCCACTTTTGCTGGTGTAGCAATTTTAGTATTTCATCTTACACTCAATTACTTCAGGGTAGCCGTCTTTTGTTTTCAGATGTCTTTTAATAGACTCCGCGCCTTCCCTCCCTCCTCAAGCCCTGCCCGCAGCACCGTGGTGGAGTTGACAGAATCCTCCAGGGCCTCCTTTAGCTGCGCCTCAGCCTACTTTGCTCTTCAGCTCACGATCGTGCGGGCCTGGATGAGCTCGTCCTTCAACCCTCTGGAGATGGCCTTCTAGGCGTCCAGAGCCTTGCGGTGCTCCTCGATAAGCTGATCCTTTTCACCTAGAATCTGGAAAGGAAGTGTTAACAAAAGTATAATCGATAAAACACAGGAAGGCAAATCAACCGGAAAAGGAGCAATACCTTGAAGGGTCCTGAGCTGGGCCTTGAGGGCCTCAATGGAGGCTTCCGGGATAGCTATTATGCAAAAGTTTGTAAGTAACGAAAAGAGAAAACCAACAGGTAAAAAGAAGCCGGAGAGAAAAGAGCTTACCTTGGCAGTGGCTGTGGGCCTCGGAAAGGTCCCGGTGCTCCCACAGAAGCTCCTCAAAAAGGCACTTCCGGCGTCCGCCGTGCTCTGTCCAAGTGAAAAGGACTATGAGAAGAAGCCGGTTTCTTTATGTTCTTGCTGTTTGCTAAGAGCTACGCTCTCAACACGAAACTCGGGGACTGAGGAGATATACTTAATCCGGAAAAAGGGAAACCGGCTTAAGCTGAAAAGATTGCAAAGAGTTGATGAAACTTACCACCACGTTGTTGGTGGCATCGTGCCACGCGTGGTCGAGCTCCCTCACCGCGCGCCGCAACCGGATGAAGTGCTGCTCAGTGCACCGAGGGCCAGCAGGGTCTACCGCCGGGAGCTGGTCCTTCCCCAAGCCGCACGTAGCCGCGGACACATCCGCTCGATTCCACTTTTCAGCGTACTCGAGCATGGCCCAGCTCGTGGCCTCCGCGCTCACTGTAATCTGCCCAGCAGGCCGGTCGCCTCTCTCCGCTGCAAGAGCAGCGCGCGGCGTGCGCGCCACACTGCGAGCCAGGTGTAGCAGCGCCGGAAGCCGTGGCCTTCCCCTTGAAAGGTTCCGACTTGAGAAGCTTGAGGCCTTCTGGCGGTGGCGTCGGCTTGGCCACGGCGGGCCCTTGGCTTGGAGGTGGCACGAGCTAGGACGCAGAAGGTCCTTGGCTTGGTGGCGGCGTTGGTGTGGCCCCGGTTGGCTCAGCAGTGGGAGCTTCCGGTGGAGGCGCAGGCGTAGTCTTGGGCGACGAGGGGGCGTCAGGTGCGTCCTGGCCCAGAGTGGAACTTGTCGGCGCGGAAGAGTCCGACACCGGCTTGGAGGGGGAAGAGTCCGTGGTCTTCTTCTTCTTTCTTTTAGGGATGGGAGGAACCAGAGGTTCCGCCCTCCCGGCAGCTTCAGAGTCGGCGCCGATGTTGCTGGCGCCGGTGTCTTGTGTTTCAGGAGGGAGACGTGTAGGATAACGTTGCATAGAAAACAAAAAATTTCCTACCGCGAACACGCAATCCAAGCCAAGATGCAATCTAGAAGACGGTAGCAATGAGGGGTTTATCGAGTCTCACCCTTGAAGAGATTCCAAAGCCTACAAGATGAGGCTCTTGTTGCTGCGGTAGACGTTCACTTGCCGCTTGCAAAAGCGCGTAGAAGATCTTGATCACCGGTGCCACGAACGGGCATCACCTCCGTACTCGGTCACACGTTCGGTTGTTGATGAAGACGATGTCCACCTCCCGTTCCAGCGGGCAGCGGAAGTAGTAGCTCCTCTTGAATCCGACAGCACGACGGTGTGGTGTCGGTGGCGGTGGAGAACTCCGGCGGAGCTTCGCTAAGCGTGCGGGAGCTTATGGAGGAGAGGGCGGCTAGGGTTTGGGAGGGGGTGGCCACTCAGGGGGGCGGCCAGGTTGTGGTCTTGGGGTGGCCAGCCCCTCCCCTTGGCCCCTCATTATATAGGTGGAAGCCCCAAGTGTTGGACTACAAGTCTCCGAATAAGACCCGAACCCAAAACCTTCCATGTGATAGGGAAACCTACCCAAGGTGGGAATCCCACTTGGGGTGGGATTCCCCCTTCCATGTGGGGGGTGGCCGGCCCCATAGGGGGAGTCCACTTGGGACTCCTCCCCACTAGGGTTGGCCGGCCATGGAGGTGGAGTCCCTCCGGGACTCCACCTTCCTTGGTGGTTTCTTCCGGACTTTTCTAGAACCTTCTAGAACCTTCCATAGAACCTTCCGAATCATTTTAATTCACATAAAATGACATCCTATATATGAATCTTATTCTCCGGACCATTCCGGAACTCCTCGTGATGTCCGGGATCTCATCCGGGACTCCGAACAAATATTCGAACTCCATTCCATATTCAAGTTCTACCATTTCAACATCCAACTTTAAGTGTGTCACCCTACGGTTCGCGAACTATGCGGACATGGTTGAGTACTCACTCCGACCAATAACCAATAGCGGGATCTGGAGATCCATAATGGCTCCAACATATTCAACGATGACTTTAGTGATCGAATGAACCATTCACATACGATACCAATTCCCTTTGTCACGCGATATTTTACTTGTCCGAGGTTTGATCTTCGGTATCACTCTATACCTTGTTCAACCTCGTCTCCGACAAGTACTCTTTACTCGTACCATGGTATGTGGTCTCTTATGAACTTATTCATATGCTTGCAAGACATTAGACGACATTCCACCGAGAGGGCCCAGAGTATATCTATCCGTCATCGGGATGGACAAATCCCACTGTTGATCCATATGCCTCAACTCATACTTTCCGGATACTTAATCCCACCTTTATAACCACCCATTTACGCAGTGGCGTTTGATGTAATCAAAGTACCTTTCCGGTATAAGTGATTTACATGATCTCATGGTCATAAGGACTAGGTAACTATGTGTCGAAAGCTTATAGCAAATAACTTAATGACGAGATCTTATGCTACGCTTAATTGGGTGTGTCCATTACATCATTCATACAATGATATAACCTTGTTATTAATAACATCCAATGTTCATGATTATGAAACTAATCATCCATTAATCAACAAGCTAGTTAAGAGGCATACTAGGGACTCTTTGTTTGTCTACATATCACACATGTACTAATGTTTCGGTTAATACAATTATAGCATGACATATAAACATTTATCATAAACATAGAGATATAAATAATAACCACTTTATTATTGCCTCTAGGGCATATCTCCTTCAGTCTCCCACTTGCACTAGAGTCAATAATCTAGATTACATTGTAATATACCTAACACCCATGGCATTCTGGTGTTGGTCATGCTTTGCCCTAGGGAGAGCTTTAGTCAACGGATCTGCTACATTCAGATCAGTGTGTACTTTGCAAATCTTTACTTCTCCATCTTCGATGTACTCGCGAATCGAGTGGTAACGCAGCTTGATATGCTTCAGCCTCTTGTGTGACCTTGGCTCTTGTGCATTGGCGATGGCACCCATGTTATCACAATAAATGATTAATGGGTCCAATGCACTAGGAACCACACCGAGCTCTACAATGAACCTCTTCATCCATACCGCTTCTGATGAAGCCTCTGAAGCCGCTATGTACTCTGATTCTGTTGAAGACTTCGCCACCATGCACTGCTTCGAGCTTGCCCAGCTTACTGCAACACCATTCAATATAAACACGTACCCAGATTGTGACTTAGAGTCATCAGGATCAGTGTTCCAACTTGCATCGGTGTAACCACTTACAACGAGCTCTTGGTCACCTCCATAACAAAGAAACATATCCTTAGTTCTTTTCAAGTACTTCAGGATATTCTTGACCGCTGTCCAGTGTTCCATTCCTGGATCACTTTGATATCTGCTAGTCAAACTAACAGCATGTGCTATATCCGGTCTAGTACATAGCATGGCATACATGATAGATCCTACTGCCGAGGCATAGGGGATATTACTCATCCTTTCTCTTTCTTCTGCCGTAGCCGGTCCTTGAGTCTTACTCAAGACCTTGCCTGGTAACATAGGTAAGAACCCTTTCTTACTTTCGTCCATTCTAAACTTATTTAGAATCTTGTCCAGATATGTACTTTGTGATAGCCCTATTAGGCGTCTTGATCTATCTCTATAAATCTTGATGCCTAATATATACGATGCTTCACCAAGGTCTTTCATTGAAAAACTATTATTCAAATAACCTTTTACACTGCTTAATAGTTCTATATCATTCCCGATCAATAATATGTCATCTACATATAATATCAGGAATGCTACAGAGCTCCCACTCACTTTCTTGTAAATACAGGCCTCTCCATGACACTGTATAAACCCGAAGTCTTTGATCACCTTATCAAAGCGTCGGTTCCAACTTCTTGATGCTTGCTTCAGTCCATAGATTGAACGCTGAAGTTTGCATACTTTGTCAGCATTTTTAGGATCGACAAAACCTTTGAGTTGTACCATATACAACTCTTCCTCAATGTCTCCATTAAGGAACGCCGTTTTGACATCCATCTGCCAAATCTCATAATCGAAAAATGCAGCTATTGCTAACAAAATCCTCACAGATTTTAGCTTCGCTACAGGTGAGAAAGTCTCATCGTAGTCAACTCCTTGAATTTGTCGGAAACCCTTTGCGACAAGTCGAGCTTTATAGACAGTAATATTACCATCAGCATCTGTTTTTCTCTTGAAGATCCATTTATTCTCGACAGCCTTTCGGCTATCAGGTAAGTCTACCAAAGTCCATACTTTGTTATCATACATGGATCCCATTTCGGATTTCATGGCTTCTTGCCATTTGTTGGAATCTGGGCTCATCATCGCTTCTTCATACGTCGCAGGGTCTTCATCATTGTTATCCACAATCATGACATTTAGACAAGGATCATACCAATCAGGAGTGGCACGTTCCCTTGTCGATCTGCGAGGTTCAGTAGTTTCCTCGTTCGAAGTTTCATGATCATTATCATTAGCTTCCTTTGTTGCCGGTGTAGGCGGTACATGTACAACTTCCGGTACTGCGCTACTCTGATCAACGAGTATAGATTCATCAATCTCATCGAGTTCTACTTTTCTTCCAGTCACTTCTTTAGTGAGAAATTCTTTCTCAAGAAAGGTTCCGTTCTTAG
Source organism: Lolium multiflorum (assembly GCA_030979885.1). NCBI lineage: Eukaryota > Viridiplantae > Streptophyta > Magnoliopsida > Poales > Poaceae > Lolium > Lolium multiflorum. Next base: position 309,769,730 of record CM061749.1, read on the forward strand.
CAACAAAGATTTTGCCTTCGGATTTGTGATAGAAAGTGTACCCTATAGTTTCCTTAGGGTATCCTATGAAGACGCATTTCTCCGCTTTGGGTTCTAGCTTGTCCGGTTGTAACTTCTTTACATAGGCTTCGCAACCCCAAACTTTAAGGAACGACAGCTTAGGTTTCTTATTAAACCATAATTCATACGGTGTCGTTTCTACGGATTTTGATGGTGCTCTATTTAAAGTGAATGCGGCTGTCTCTAATGCATAACTCCAAAATGATAACGGCAAATCAGTAAGAGACATCATAGAACGAACCATATCTAAGAGAGTTCGATTACGACGTTCGGACACACCGTTCGTTGAGGTGTTCCCGGCGGTGTCAATTGTGAAAGTATTCCGCATTTCTTTAAATGTATGCCAAACTCATAACTCAGATATTCACCTCCACGATCAGATCGTAGAAATTTAATCTTCTTGTTACGTTGATTTTCTACTTCACTTTGGAATTCCTTAAACTTCTCGAAAGTTTCGGATTTATGTTTCATGAAATAGATATACCCATATCTACTCAGATCATCTGTGAAGGTTAGAACATAACGATAACCACCGCGCGATGCTACGCTCATTGGTCCGCACACATCGGTATGTATGATTTCCAATAAGTCAGTAGCTCGCTCCATCATACCAGAAAATGGAGTCTTAGTCATTTTACCCATTAGACATGCTTCGCATCTATCAAGTGACTCAAAGTCAAGTGATTCAAGTAATCCATCGGTATGGAGTTTCTTCATGCGTTTCACTCCAATATGACCAAGACGACAGTGCCACATATAAGTAGAATTATCATTCAATTTAATTTGTTTAGCATCAATGTTATGTATATGCGTATCACTACTATCGAGATCTAACAGAAATAAGCCATTCTTTTCAGGTGCTCGACCATAAAAGATATTATTCATAAAAATAGAACAACTATTATTCTCAGACTTGAATGAATAACCGTCTTGCATTAAACAAGATCCAGATATAATGTTCATGCTCAACGCGGGTACAAAATAACAATTATTTAGGCTTAAAACTAATCCCGAAGGTAGATGTAGAGGAAGTGTGCCGACAGCGATCACATCGACTTTGGATCCGTTTCCAACGCGCATCGTCACTTCATCTTTCAGTAGTCTTTGTTTATTCTTTAGTTCCTGTTTCGACTTACAAATATGAGCAACCGAACCAGTATCAAATACCCAGGTACTAGAACGAGAACCAGTGAGATAAACATCTATAACATGTATATCAGATATACCTTCTTTCTTCTTCTTGACAAGGCCGCTCTTCAGATCAGCCAGATACTTGGAGCAATTACGCTTCCAGTGTCCCTTCTCCTTGCAGTAATAGCACTCAGCATCAGGCTTAGGGCCGTTCTTAGGTTTCATAGGAGGTGTGGCAGCTTTCTTGCCACCCTTCTTGAATTTTTCCTTAGACTTGCCCTGTTTCTTGAAACTGGTGGTCTTGTTGACCATCAACACTTGGTGCTCTTTCTTGATCTCAATCTCAGCAGCTTTTAGCATGCCAAAGAGTTCAGGTAACTCCTTGTTCATGTTCTGCATATTGTAGTTCATCACAAAGTTCTTGTAACTTGGTGGCAGTGATTGAAGAACACGATTAATCCCCAGTCTGTTAGGAATCACTATTCCCAAGTCACTGAGTTTCTTCGCATGCCCGGTCATGGCGAGCATGTGCTCACTAACGGAGCTGCCTTCTTCCATCATACAGCTGAAGAAATGTTTCGATGCTTCATAGCACTCCACGGCCGCATGAGTCTCAAAAATAGCTTTCAGCTCTTTCATCAACTCATGAGGATCGTGGTGCTCAAAACGTTTTTGAAGATCGGATTCCAGACTGCACAGGATGGCACACTAAACTTGAGAGTACCGAGTTTTCCGAGTCTCGTAAACAGCTTTTACTTCATCGGTTTCAGTTTCTGCAGGAGGGTCACCTAGTGGTGCATCAAGCACATATTGCAGATTTCCGCCAGAGAGGAAGATCCTCACATGACGGAACCAGTCGGTGAAGTTGCTACCGTTGCTCTTAAGTTTTTCTTTCTCTAGGAACTGGTTAAAATTGATTGGGGACGCCATCTCTACAACATATATTTGCAAAAGTTTAGACTAAGTTTATGACAAATTGAGTTCAAATTTTAATTCAACATAATTAAAAATCTAGGTGAACTCCCACTCAAAACAATATCCCTCGCATTGTCTTAGTGATCACACGAACCAAATCCACCGCACCTAAGTCCGATCATCACGAGACAAGGTGTGATTTCAATGGCGAACACTCAAAGTGTTCATCATATCAACTATATGATTCATGCTCTACCTTTCGGTATCACGTGTTCCGAGACCATGTCTGTACATGCTAGGCTCGTCAAGGCCACCTTAGTATCCGCATGTGCAAAACTGTCTTGCACCCGTTGTATGCACTTGTTGATTCTATCACACCCGATCATCACGAGATGCTTCGAAACGACAAGTCTTGGCAACGGTGCTACTAAGGATGAACACTTCATTATCTTGAGATTTTAGTGAGGGATCATCTTATAATGCTACCGTCGCGATCTAAGCAAAATAAGATGCATAAAAGGATTAACATCACATGCAGTTCATATGTGATATGATATGGCCCTTTTGTCTTTGCGCCTTTGATCTTCATCTCCAAAGCACGGACATGATCTCCATCATCTTCGGGCATGATCTCCATCATCGTCGGCGTAGCGTCAAGGTCAATGGCGTCGTCTTCATGATTGTCCTCCATGTAGCAACTATTACAACTACTTTGAAATACTACTCAACATGAAATTTAAAGACAACCATAAGGCTCCTGCCGGTTGCCACAATACAATAATGATCATCTCATACATATTCATCATCACATTATGGCCATATCACATCACCAAACCCTGCAAAAACAAGTTAGACGTCTCTAATTTGGTTTGCATATTTTACGTGGTTTAGGGTTTTCGAGAGAGATCTAATCTACCTACGAACATGAACCACAACGTTGATACTAATGTTTTCAATAGAAGAATAAATTGAATCTTCACTATAGTAGGAGAGACAGACACCCGCAAAGCCTCTTATGCAATACAAGTTGCATGTCGAACGAGGAACAAGTCTCATGAACGCGGTCATGTAAAGTTAGTCCGAGCCGCTTCATCCCACTATGCCACAAAGATGCAAAGTACTCAAACTAAAGATAACAAGAGCATCAACGCCCAAAAACCATTGTGTTCTACTCGTGCAACCATCTATGCATAGACACGGCTCTGATACCACTGTAGGATAACGTTGCATAGAAAACAAAAATTTTCCTACCGCGAACACGCAATCCAAGCCAAGATGCAATCTAGAAGACGGTAGCAACGAGGGGTTTATCGAGTCTCACCCTTGAAGAGATTCCAAAGCCTACAAGATGAGGCTCTTGTTGTTGTGGTAGATGTTCACTTGCCGCTTGCAAGCGCGTAGAAGATCTTGATCACCGGCGCCACGAACGGGCAGCACCTCCGTACTCGGTCACACGTTCGGTTGTTGATGAAGACGACGTCCACCTCCCGTTCCAGCGGGCAGCGGACGTAGTAGCTCCTCTTGAATCCGACAGCACGACGGCGTGGTGTCGGTGGCGGTGGAGAACTCCGGCGGAGCTTCGCTAAGCGTGCGGGAGCTTATGGAGGAGAGGGGGGCGGCTAGGGTTTGGGAGGGGGTGGCCGGCCACTCAAGGGGGGCGGCCAGGTTGTGGTCTTAGGGTGGCCGGCCCCTCCCCTTGGCCCCTCATTATATAGGTGGAAGCCCCAAGTGTTGGACTACAAGTCTCCGAATAAGACCCGAACCCAAAACCTTCCATGTGATAGGAAACCTACCCAAGGTGGGAATCCCACTTGGGGGGGATTCCCCCTTCCATGTGGGGGGGTGGCCGGCCCCATAGGGGAGTCCACTTGGGACTCCTCCCCACTAGGGTGGCCGGCCGGGACTCCACCTTCCTTGGTGGTTTCTTCCGGACTTTTCTAGAACCTTCTAGAACCTTCCATAGAACCTTCCGAATCATTTTAATTCACATAAAATGACATCCTATATATGAATCTTATTCTCGGACCATTCCGGAACTCCTCGTGATGTCCGGGATCTCATCCGGGACTCGAACAAATATTCGAACTCCATTCCATATTCAAGTTCTACCATTTCAACATCCAACTTTAAGTGTGTCACCCTACGGTTCGCGAACTATGCGGACATGGTTGAGTACTCACTCCAACCAATAACCAATAGCGGGATCTGGAGATCCATAATGGCTCCCACATATTCAATGATGACTTTAGTGATCGAATGAACCATTCACATACGATACCAATTCCCTTTGTCACGCGATATTTTACTTGTCCGAGGTTTGATCTTCGGTATCACTCTATACCTTGTTCAACCTCGTCTCGACAAGTACTCTTTACTCGTACCGTGGTATGTGGTCTCTTATGAACTTATTCATATGCTTACAAGACATTAGACGACATTCCACCGAGAGGGCCCAGAGTATATCTATCCGTCATCGGGATGGACAAATCCCACTTTTGATCCATATGCCTCAACTCATACTTTCCGGATACTTAATCCCACCTTTATAACCACCCATTTACGCAGTGTCTTTTGGTGTACTCAAAGTACCTTTCCGGTATAAGTGATTTACATGATCTCATGGTCATAAGGACTAGGTAACTATGTATCGAAAGCTTATAGCAAATAACTTAATGACGAGATCTTATGCTACGCTTAATTGGGTGTGTCCATTATATCATTCATACAATGATATAACCTTGTTATTAATAACATCCAATGTTCATGATTATGAAACTAATCATCCATTAATCAACAAGCTAGTTAAGAGGCATACTAGGGACTCTTTGTTTGTCTACATATCACACATGTACTAATGTTTCGGTTAATACAATTATAGCATGACATATAAACATTTATCATAAACATAGAGATATAAATAATAACCACTTTATTATTGTCTCTAGGGCATATCTCCTTCAAGACGTGCTCCCCCTCTGCGCGGTGATCTGGAGGTGTAGGGGCCGCGCGCCCCGCACTTGGAGTGCCTCCCAGAGGGGAGGCAGAAGGTTGCCGGTACCAGATGGTACCGGGCTTGAGTAAAGAGGAGATGAGGACCTTGCGGTTCCCTCAGAGCTCTCCGGCCTCAGGCCGCTGGTGCTCTTGGAGAGCTTGAGCGCAGGGCTGAGCAAGAAAAAGAGAAAGGGTTGGAAAAAAGCAACCGGAAGGAAAAGTTGAAAAACAAAGCATAAAGTGAAACGAAAACTTACCCGGTAGCGACCAGCATCTGCTTCTTTTGGTAGCGCTTCTTGGCTACCTCCTTCCCTCCAATAACTTCCGTCCGGGAGCGTTTGGCGGGAGGGCCTTGGCTTGAACCGGCTTCAGTTGCCGGAGCCTTGTGCTTCTTGCCCTGGGAGGTGAGCTTCTCCATGTACTCGCGGCCAACCTCGGCCTGCAGAGGGGCCACATGTTCATGAACCTATGGTTGGGTGCTAGCTGAGGGAGCATCTACAGAAAGGAAAATAACAAAGAGGCATGAGAAACCGGAAAAGAAAACTACCTCGAGGATAACGACCTCATCATCGGAACCGGAAGCTTCGGGTGAGAAGTTACCGGGGCGCGAGGTGTGGGTGCGGCCCATCTTGAGGTCGGTCCAATGAATGTATGGATCGGGGTCGACCTCGTCAAGATCCCGCTTCTTCTTCGGGCCTCGTTTCTCCGCGGCGATACGAGGAAAGCGCTCCTTGGCCTGAAAAAGAATGGAGAGACAGTTAGCCACAACATAAAAGCTACCGGTACAATAACCCGGATCGCACAATCTCTTACTTCAGAAGTTGGAGGGTTGGTGGAGCTGAGAGGCACGAAGCCCCATTCCCAGTCCATCGGCATATCTGTTTGGCAGATCTGCCTGGCCTTAAGCACTATGTCCTCCTTGCTTAGAGGGAGGCCGGTGATCTTCGTGGGATCACGAGGGTCATACATTTCGCTTATTTTATGTGCCCGGCGCTGGAGGGGAAGCACCCGGCGAGAGATGAAGGTGCGGATGATGTCGTCAGAGCTAATATACGTATCCTTCTTCAGATTTTCCATGAAGCGGATAATCCGGTTGGTCTCGATATGGTTGGTCTTCGGATTAAAGCTCCAGTTGGCCTTCGTGGGCACCGCCGGATTGAAAGCCGGCAGGTTAATGAGATCAGCCACAGTGTTCTTCACATAGAAAAGGTCTCTTGCCATGCCCGGCATGACTCGAGACCGGAGAACTTAAAAAAGGGGCTCCCTTGGCGGGAGCCGATGATGCAAGACCCGCATTGAACCGAGTTGATCCGATGGCTAAAGAAGCGAGCAAAAGTCTCCTTCGTGGGACGGAGGTCAATGTAGCCCTCCATGAAGGAGACATAGCAAGAAAGATAAAAAACGGCATTGCCGGGAAGGTGGTGAGGCTGGAGTCCATAAAAATCCAAGAACTCCCAAAAGAAATCGGAAGCAGGAAGGCCGAAGCCGTGCTCAAAGTGAGCAAGGAAAATGACGGACTCACCGGGTTCTAGTACCGGTTCGATCTCGTCGCGCGGAAGCCGGCAGGAAACTCCTGCCGGTATCCTCCGGGAGCGGTACAGCCAATCGATTTCATGCTTCGTCACGTCGGAACCTTTCCAGGCTCCGCGGGTGATACCAGATAGATCAACCCCAGAAGCCTGGCCGGAGCTGCCAGCCTCTTGGCCTCTTCCGGTATCAGACTCCATCCGGGAGATTTCGGCAGAAAGGCTGTCAGAGGTTGCGCTCTGGCAGCTGCTCGAAGAGGATTCGGAAGAATACCCCTCGCTAGACATGAGGATAGAACGATGCCGGATTCTACCGAAAAAACAGGTTTCCCAAGATCTACCCTTGCGCGAAGATCTACGAGTAAGAGCAAAAGCAACAAAAAAGGAAAATAAATACCCCTACCGGCCCAAGATCTAAGGAGCAAAGAAGAAAGAGGCAAATGTCTATTGGGCCTAACCTGAGGCGACGGAGGCGCTTAGGGAGAAGGTCGCCGGAGCAGCAGCGAGCTCGTGAGCGCCGACGGAGGCTGGCGACGGAGAAGGGCGAAACTCGCTGAAGAAATCCCTGCGCGGCGGTGGCAAAGGAACGCCAATGGATCCCTCCGCGGCGAAGATCTTCAGCGCAGCGAGAAAAGCGGCTCAGGTTCGTCGGAGCGGGGCTCAGGCGGCGACCGGCGGCGACAAGGTTGCACGAGGCGAAGGGCTCGAAGCGCTGGAGAGTATGCGAGTGCGGGGAAAGAGACGAAGTGGAACCGCACTCCCTTTTTATAGGAGAAGGAGTTAGTGGGCTGGCATCCGTTGGGCCACGGCGGTTCAGTTCATGGGCCGCCACGTGGCGCGATGATACGCGCTAAAAGAAAAGCCATAGAAGCCGCACGGATCCGGAAGCCAGATCCGGTGTGGCGCAATGAATACTGGCGCGAAGCCGAAGGAGGTGACCCCTAGCAAGCGCGTCAGCTTGATGCATGTCTCGGAGGCACTGTACCCGAGAAATTCTCGACTTCATCGAGGAGGAGTTTAATGACACAGACACCGGAAGGGAAGATACCGGAAATACTTTGCAAAAAGAGAGGAAGGTGTGAGTCCGGCAAAGATGCCGGGAGATATAAACTGACCACCGGAAAAGATTAAACCGGTACCTTAAGACATAGGAACCTGGCATGGTCCGTCGGATAAAATCCACCGGACTATACCAGCTTCGGGACTAATGTTGGGGGGATGACCCCCAGTATGCGAAAGGCATGCCAAACCGGATGGTTTGAGCCATCAAGATACCGGTTTAATGTTCATTCTGGAACACGAAGTTAAGTATTGGGCCGAGTAAGTCTATACCGGTATCCACAAGAGGGGTATACCGGTATGAGCTAAGAAGACACCGGACGACCGGTAAGATTTGCACAGTGGCACGTCGGCAAGACTGGTCAAAGATTCTCTCAGGAGCTAGAGGACAAAGATGAGCTAAGCAAAGTAGCTTTAAACGAAGCCCTGCGCCAAAGAGGAAGGTGACGCCAAAAGCAACCGGAGGACGTCAGCCTCCCTGATTAAAGAAGATACCGGCGTCACCTATGATTAAAGTTACTTTGTAAAGTAGTTTGTCTAGTCAAAGATGCCATTAGGGTTTCCTAGGGTTTCTTCCCCTGTAAGCCACCCTCTCCCCTATATAAGGAGAGGGGGCACACCCCATCGCGGGCACGACCTGAGATGCTAAGATAGTTGTATGCAGAAACTTGTATCCTCACAAGATCAATGAATACAAAGATCTAGAGCAGAGTTCTTCCTTGTGTCTTTCTTCTTCTACCTTTGGCTTTGGCTTGGTTCTTGAGGAAAGCACCCGGAGGTTCATCCAATCTAATCCAAAACACTCCCCGAATCCTCTAGCGCCCATTCGGCCCCAACTTAAGCCATCCCATGCCATCTGCTCGTTCGCCACGACGACACCAGGGGCCGGTCTGTCCGGCCTGGTGGCCGGCTGCGGGGAAACCCGGCGGCGGTCCCGTGGGGCGAGGCGCGGGGGTGTGAGGCGTGGGAGCCTGGGCACCGCGGGAGAAGCCGGCGACGATGGCGGTATGGGCCGCCCGAGCCCGGAGATGCTTGAGGCGGCGCTCCTCGAGCCGCAGGTAGGCCACAGCCTGCTCGAAGGTGCGCGTGGTGAGGAGCGTGAGGTTGGAGGCGGCGTTGCTGAGATCCTCGCCGAGGCCCGCCGATAGGGTGGAGAGCATGATCTTGTCATCGATCGGGAACTCCAAGTCACGGAGCTCGTCGGAGAGGCTCTTCAGCTTGAGGGCGTAGTCGTCGAGAGACAGGTCGTTCTGGTGGGTGCCGAAGAACTCCTGCTGGAGGAAGGTGACCCGCTGGATTTTGTTGTCGGTGAAGAGGCCGGTGATCTTAGCCCAGACCGTGTGGGCGGAGTCGCCGTCGCGGACGACGGTGCGAAAGATGTCGTTGGAGACGGTCTGGTAGAACCAGCGGATGATGGTGGCGTCGATCGCGAGCCACTCGGGGTCGTGCGGCATGGCGAGGAGGTCGATGGTGCCGTCGACGTGATCGAGGAGATCATACTCGCGGAAGAGCAGCCCGAAGTACGTCTTCCACGGGAAGAAGTTGGCAGCGGTGGTGGAGAGCTTCACCGGCACGCGCTCGGCGATGGGGATGTCGCGGATGACGGCGACGGAGGGGCCGGCGAAGGGGTTGCTGCTGCCGGAGCGGGAGGAGGAGTTGACGGGGTCGGAGGAGGAGGAGAAACCGGCCATGGCGGAAGCGGTGGTGGTGGGAGGCGGAAGCAGCTAGGGCTAGGGTTGGGGTGAAGGCCGGCGGCGCCCGGGGTGGGGAGGGGCGGTGGCTAGGGTTGGGAGGAGGATGTCCGGCGACGCCCAGGGGGAGAGGGGCGGCGGCTAGGGCTAGAGAGGGGAGGGGCCCGGCGGCGCTTAAGGGTGGGGGGGGAGCGACGGCTAGGTCAGGACCCAAAGGGTCTCTGATACCATGTAGAAGAGATATTGGAGATTGCACAACACCAATAGGGCCGGCTGCTCATATATATATAGGCGGACACATGTACAATTACAGGTACAACCCTGAGAAAACACGGGGACCTATACCTATACAATATATTACTCAACAAGTATGATAGGGCATGTGAGGGAGAACATGGAGTTAGTTGGAGTAACATAGTTGTATGGAACTAGACAATAACTTGAAATTTGGACCCTACTATGGTTTTGTACCTTTCTATTGTTACCTCACTAGGAATAAATGAATACGTGTTATAATCACCAAGTGCCAACAATGATGACCTCATATCTTTACGTGTAACATATTTTATATTCAACATCATATCATAGAAGCAAGTGTAATACTCTATTCATCTTAAATCTAGTTTGCGGATTTTTCGAGTATTAGTGAGATGTGTAGTATCATATCAACCATATGATGTGATATCCATATGAGTACTTATCAAACACATATGAAGTTACATCAACAATATCTTTCTTGAACCTATTTGACTCCATCATGTTTATAAGAGAGCAGTAAAGTGAACCCACGAACCCATGTCTATTTTTTATCATAAGAAACACCTTTTACCTTCATTTACGCACCTTTACAATTTTAGCACTTATTTCATCCTAAAATACATAATGCATTTATCTTTCTTGCATTTAGTTCTATCACATAATCTACACCTCTACCATTACCATAATACTTTACTTTTGCATAGAATTTAGTTTACCTTTCATATTGAATTTACTTTACTTACTTTGCAGCATATTTACTTTGTTTAGTTTACTTTATTACTTGTTTTGAATTCTTATACTTCGTTTACTGCTTTAAAAACAACAAAGCTCTCTTTAAATTTCAGAATACTTCCCTGCATCTTTACTTTAGCTTTAAACTCTCCAAAGCAATCATCCTAGTTTATTTAGTTTGTTTAGTGCATAAATAATTAGAATAGTGACACTCTAATTTTAACAATAAAAAACTTAGCATGCCTTCAGCTCTTCGTGGGATCGATACTAATACTTACACTAAATATTTCAGCGGTCCCCTACACTTGCGGGTATCCAACGGTAGCACCGGCCTCCCCGGTAAGAAATTCTGGGCCTAAATTATTTTTTATGAAAACTACAATATCTTGAGAAAGAAAATTATGTTTAAGGTGAAACCAATTTTATTGGAAAGATAACAACAACAGCTACCTCACAAGTGGGGAAGGTTTTTCCACCAATTTAGAGGTAGAAACTCTTAACAAGAATAATCAGTGGAAACTATAATATAAAAATGTAACTATGTTTTCATATGGAATCCATTCAATGAACAAGGGCTTGTCACAAGAATAACCACAATCTCTTAAATATCAGATGGATATGAACCAATAAACAACCAATATTGTCCCTCTATGAACAACCAATATCAGATGGATAATAACCACAATCTCTTAAATATCAGTTTGATCCCTCTATGAACGATATGATCAAGTTACCATTCGAGAGCCTCTTAATAGTAGGATGCCGATCCTAAACCCGATATCCCAAACATTAAACTAGTAAACAACAAAACCTATCAAGCACAAACCTTTGCGATGCGCATATCACTTGAGCATGATGATACAATATTGTCCTGGAACATCTTTCTTGATTGTGTTTGCTTGATGAAGTCTTGGGGATTGCCCCCATAATTCACTATGGGCGAGCATCTTATTCGGGCATATCTCCAAATATCCACGATCAACATATGGATGGAAACCTTCTAGCGTATGATCTCTTCGAGATGGATCATCTTGAACTTGAACTTAAACTTGCATTTCATTTCTTCCTTCTTCATTGTGTTGATGTCTAGACGGTGCACATGAGATATCATTCCATCTTGTTATTCAAGACATACTTGGCATAGGTTGAACTCTCCCATGACCAATCTTCGAAACACTCGATGAACAACTTAGTCACCACTTGATCTTCTTCACTTTCTTCTTATTTCAACCTTGAGGCAACTCATGGTCCAAGCATTAACTACATACAAATCCTACAAGTAAAACTGAATGAAAACATTATTCTCCACATGGATTTTCATTAACTACCAAAATATCACATGGGGGCTCCATGTAGTTTTAACATGCCTTATTTATCCACTTGAGAAAAGGCCAAAAGTAGTTTAAGGACATTCCCGGCCCGCATCTAGGCACTACTACCTCGCCACCTTCAATAATTGTTGTTGGGAAAGGGAAGCGAGGAACAAAAGATCCATTGTTGTGGCTACCTTGTCTAGGCCTAGATGTGCAAGAGGGTCCTCTGTCCAAGAAGTCGACAACCACGGTCACCAGCCATGAAACTCCCTGCAGCACACCACCCTCCTATACCACATTAGTGAGGATCGCCACCACTGTATCGATCCAGTCCATGGCCACCTTGTTGGCAATATCCTCCATCTTGCGTGAGCCACATCAGTTATGGACACCACTGCACCTGCAAGGAGAACCAACACCCACCGCTCAACCGAGCGAGCTTCACTTGTCGGCGTCCTTCCGAGGTGGCGAGGGGAGCGAAGGAGGAGAATGAGGACATGATGTCGATATTAATTTTTTCCCTCTACAATCCCCTGAGGATCGAGCAGATGAGTGAGCCATCGTGTGAGGTGAGCTGTTTTCAAACATTATGCATGGAACCCTAATGGTTTTTCTCTCATTGAATCTACTTGTATAGATTCATATAGTTATAACAAACCCATTTGAAAACCACTTTAATTCATGTGCAATTGGCTACAACATCATGTTATTTTGAAAAAAAAATGTTATATAACGAGAAATCTACAAATAAAAGTTATGCTCCCTTAACTAGAAGGATGAATCTTCTGAAAGCACAAAAAGGTGGATGAAAGAAGAACATAATAGAAAGAGAATGAAGAAGGGGTATGAGGTGGATGAATGCCCACAATGGATGATCGACGACCACTCCTAGAGATTAATCTGATATCAAGCAGTTCAGTCAGGCGAGCTTAGAGGATGCTTGATTGTCACACACTACACCATGCTCCACATCAAAAGACAAACCGTGTTGATTAAGATGTTATTCCATAACTACTTATCCACCTATAGATATCCCAACAAACAAACTTTGGTAATTGTGTTAAATGATGAAAATTTGACCATCATCAATGGTCTTGACGGAGTATTTTTTTTAAAGGAGGATAACCTCCGGATTCTGCATTGATTTACACAGTCATATGTTACTAGCCAGAAAAATTCAGACATCAATGCCGAAAAGGTTGACACAAAAAAAGGTAGTATGTCTCACTCCACCAAACAATCCCTATATATCCACGTGATAAAAGACTGAAACAAAATGAAAAATACATAACTCCTAGGCTAAACCTTGCAGAAGGGATCGGTGACGATGATGACAAATCTAATTGTAGGTCCATCTCAGAATTTTCATCGCAAAAATGCTGACCTTTGAGCCACTATTTTTAATAAGGGCACGACGTAGGCATGCATCGACATTGGCTACTTAGGGATCATTTGTTTCCACCGCGTGCGCATCCATCGAAGCCGCCTCTACTATCAACACTTGACCTGCTAATGACACCTCACTAACCGGATATCGCTGGAGTAGATACTAGAAGCCATGATGTCACATGACACTTCACTTCTAGCCATAGTCCCACTACCTGCAATCCAATAGCAACAACACATGCATGACTTGACGCTTCCTTAGTAGACAACGTTTGTATTTTGGTGGCAGATCAAAATAGATTGCATCTTTTGCACTCCCTCTGAGACTTGAGATGATCCTGTTCATGTAACGGATGGTGTTAATTACCGTGTACAGCATCCAAAGATGGTCTTAAGCGAGGTTACCGTCACGGAGCGGCGCTGGAGCACTTGAGGGCTGCGGGAATAAACGAAATGTAGTACGCGACTGTCCTGTACGTCTTTGATGATAACGGGCAACGATTAACAATAACAACCCATGGTATGTAAGAGAAAATTATCGTATTTGATCTTTTCGCGGCATGTGATTGGCTCAAGTGCGTCAGTAGTGACGAACACCTACTTGTTGGTACTGATTGGCAGTAGCACCATCTTGCACTCCAGTACCATATATATACAATTGTGTGTTCGTATTGATTAATGCAAGAATATTTTAGTCACAGAAAACAAGAATTGCCTATTTTAATTGTAGCGCGAGAGTGACCTGGATCAATCGATGTCCATGCATGCCTCCTAAACGCTGAACATTGCAACAAAAATGGCATTATGAATTAAATATACATATGTATAGTATATGTATTATTTTCTAGTATTAAGATAGATAGAAGCACCAGCTTGCCCAGCATAGACACTTTTGCTAGTATGCAATGCATGTTAACTAGGAGATAATCTTGTTCGTTATCAGTGGTTGTCTTTTTTTCCTGGGGATAGATCACTATCTGTAGAAATGAAGGATCGATATCTGTATATGCTGTAATTAAACAATGTATATTTATATTTAATAACTAAAGTAGCTGTTTTTCAGCCAATATTCGGCGAACCGGGAATATGGGAAAAAACTGCAATTTCCCACATACTATCTCTTTCTGGAAACATGTCACTGTAAATGATCTTGTGCTCGGAAGTAGAGTACAAGTTAACAAGTATTTCCATAATTGACGGGCATGCATGTTGGCAAAGGAATCTTAATCCAATTACGCAGTAATTTGTATATGATTGAAAGACCATTTAGAACATGTACAATGGTAGAGAAGACGAGTCTTTTTTTTGGCCTCCACGTCATCTAAATAAGACAAAAAAAAATTTATACAATGCATTATATATTATTGTCATCCATAGCAATTAATGATAAGTAATTAAATTCAAGTAGTTTATTCGAGTTTTTTTTTACCCAGGATGCAATGAAAGTAATTCCCTAGGGAAATATTTTTATACAAGTACATATACCTGATCATCTTTGATTTGAAAAAAAGTTTGATATTTTTAAACCTTTTTTTGCATTGTTATTTTTTTTTTTCAAGTATAGAGTGTGTAGCACCTGAGAGCTCCTATGCATTTCTCAAGACACCATTCTCTCTCTCTCTCCTCTGAATAAATAAAAATCCAATGTGGCATGCATGTCTAAGAGAAAGAGAGAGTTATAGTATCAGTAAGGGCATCTCCACCGGCGCTCCCAATAGAGCTCCCAATAGCTCTATTGAGATTCTAGTGAGAGAAAACGCTCGCACCGGTGCTCCCCAAAGAGCGCCGGCATGTTTTGGAGCTCCATAAAATAGCCGGCGCTCCCAAAAGGATCTCTATGTTAAGGGCTCCGACTGGGAGCATCGGCACCAAATTTCTTCACAAAAGATGCTAGCCGGCCGCCGTATGGGGAGCGCCGGTGTGGGAACAACATCCCCAAATATATACATGATACGGAGTATTAAGCATCACATTCAAACATAGCACGCGATTTTCTCTTCTCCTTGTGGAGCCTCGAAAGATGGTTACTATGCTTGCCAAAGAGCCCTATGGAATATACTACTGAGTCAGATGGGATTGGAAAAGAGTAGGTAGTACAAGACAATACATAGAGTCGTGCTTGACCAATTCTCGTACAGAACCAAATTCCCAAATTATGTTATGACTAGCATAAGCGAGCTCATCAGCTTGACAAAATTCAGACTCGTACACGCCCACGCGGGGCCAAACTAGAAAATTCTCTGAAAGCAACAAACTGTTTACCAGGTCCATTTGGAGAAGATGTCCGATACGATACCAATAGGAATGGTACGGTAGTTCTTGTCCCTAGTCTCACACAATACCAGCTCGCACTCCTTAATTCGGCGGCGTGCACTGTGCAGGACGTGCTGCAATTAGTGCCGTACGTCCAGGGCCGCTAGCTTCCCTGAAGATCCAACGGACGGTAGACGATGCGTTCGTTTCGCGGGACTAAAATTCCCGCTCCCCGTAGTTCGGGTTTATTTTGTGTTTGATGAAGCCACCAAATGGTAAACCCCGTGTGCATGCCGGCGCGCCTAAGCTTGAACTACGAACACAAACGGCACATACATTCCGCTCCACGCACGATCCATCGCAGATCGCTCGAAGTTGAGTACGTAAGGGCATACATACGAGCTCCTTTGGTTTACATCGACGGATTGCATGCATGGCACCAGTCAATATATCATCTCGCACTCAGACGCATTGTACAAACAAAACGCGTAACGTTCCTCTCGATCGTGGCGATCGTGCTATACGCCGGTGCAGAGTGAAGACGAAGGGACATGGCGTGCCTGGTGACGTCTGGGCTGAAAGGTGTCCTCATATCCCTGCCTAGTTTAATCTACCCCTCCGATCGAGCTACTAGCTAGCAAACCCTGGATCGATCGATCAGCTGTTGTAATATTCTCTTCTACTATACTAAATCAGCAGCAGAGTTCGTGAACGAAGAAACGGTCGCCTCGCACTGATGCGATGGCCGGTGCGTGTACCGTGTGTGCGCGCGCACACAAGAGACAACTAGAATTTCCTTTTGAAACCAACACATAGGGATAGATTAAGAGAAATGTGTAAATTGATGCTTTGTTCGTAACGAAACGACTGGTTCAGCTGTCGCATCCGGCGCCAATTCATTAACCTGATGATAGGGGGTTCTAGTATAACCTTATACCGCTAGCTATGGTTCTCAGCGCGCCAGCCTTTTTCTCTCCAGCCAAGCAAAAACGGACTAGAGAAATCACGCCATCACGGGCGCCGGGGAACCTTTCGTGTCGTAGAAGCAATCCGCCACCTGTTTTTGTCAGTTACAGTCACTCGGTAATACACAAATACCGCCTCCTGTTTTTGTCAGTTACAATCACTTTATCACTCGGTAATACACAAATACGACAGTGGTAGTTTTATCTTTAGAAACTCAATTCGGCTCCCGGGTGCGTATGATCCCTCTACCATAAAAGCATATTTCCAAGTGTTAAAAAAATTTGACAAAAAATTTACATTTACATCTCCATAATATATGTGTGTTCGTCAAGTTTCACGAAAAAATGATATTTTTGTAGTCTACGTGAAAAAGAGAAATTTTATCTTGTGACAAGTCTTTGTTTTAGCACCGAATTTTGTCTTTTTTACACATGCCACATGACAAGTCAATTTTTCGTGAAACGACTTTGTAAGCGCGTAGCACACGAAGTTGTACGTGCAAAATTTTTGTTTCAATTTTTTTGACATTTCAAAATATGTCTAACATGCATTTCAAAATAAAGGGAGCATTTACTCTTTCAAGTCGGAGTCTCGGAGAAGATAAGGGCTGCTACCTGATTCCTTTTTGAGAGTTTTAGTCCAGCCGTTCCCTTCCTCCTGTGTCGTGTGCAACCACGTTTGCTTTCAGCGAGAGCGGTTATCCAAAAAAAAAATACTGTGCGCAACTGGATGTTAAACAACTTATTTCGTCATATAGCTAGCCTACATAGAGCCATGATTTCCTTGATTCCAAAACAAAATGGATGCTAGAAATATGAAAAAGTTTAGACCTATACGTTTAATTAACTGCAGTTTCATTTTTTTTTTACTAAAGGTGTGACAAACAGATATGGTTTAGTGATTGACAGGATTTACAGATAAAGGAGAGTGTAGTTACTGCCCATGAATTATCCATGAGATTCATAGGAGGAGAACACTAGGTTAGTCTTTAAGATTAACTATGAAAAAGCCTATGACAAGGTTAATCTTGACTTTCTTTACGAGGTGTTAGAAAAAAGAGGTTTTGATCCAAAAATTTCTCTTTCTAGTTAAGCAAATTACCCAAGGAGCATATGTGGGGGTAAAAGTTAATGAAGTTGAGGCGGATTTCTTCCTTACTGGTAAGGGTCTTAGATAAGGAGATCTCTTGGCACTGATACGCCCGTATCTATAATTTCTGATGTTCCATGCTAGTTTTATGACAATACATACATGTTTTGCTCACACTTTATAGTGATTTTATACATTTTCCGGAACTAACCTATTAACAAGATGCCGAAGTGTCAGTTCTTTTTCTGTTGTTGGTTCCAGAAAGGCTGTTCGGGCAATATTCTCGGAATTCGATGAAACGAAAGCCAAATATCTTAATTCACCGAGACGGACCAGAACACCGAAGGGGAGCCGGAGAGGAGGCCCAGGGCCTCCACACCATAGGCTGGCGCGGCCTAGAGGGGGGGCGCGCCGCCCTATGGGGTGGGCCCCAGCACCCCTCGCGCGCCTCTTCGCCTATATTATCCCTAGAGACCTAAAAACCCGACAACAATTGACGAAACTCCAGAAAGACTCCGGGGGCCGCCGCCATCGCGAAACTCCGTTCGGGGACAGAAGTCTCTGTTTCGGCCGCCGCGGGACGGGAATTGCCCCGGAGTCATCTCCATCGACACCACCGCCATCTTCATCGCCGTTGCTGTCTCCCATGATGAGGAGGGAGTAGTTCTCCCCGAGGCTGAGGGCTCTACCGGTAGCTATGTGGTTCATCTCTCTCCCATGGTGTGATCTTTATGTGATCATGAGCTTTGTATCACTATTAATCTATGTGCTACTCTAGTGATGTTATTAAAGTAGTCTATCCTCCTCCATGATGTAATGTTGACAGAGTGTGCATCATGAAGTACTTGGCGTAGGTTATGATTGTAATCTCTTGTAGATTATGAAGTTAACTATTACTATGATAGTATTGATGCGATCTATTCCCCCTTTCATAGCTATTGTTGACAGTGTGTATGCTATGTTAGTATTCGATCTAAATTGCAATGATCTATTATGCACTCTAGAGGTTACTTAAATATGAACTTCGGATGTTGTGGAGCTTGTTTACTCCGGCTTGAGGTGTGCTTTTATAGCCCTACACAATGAATGGTGTTTGTTATCCAACAAGAGAGTGTGAGAAGTAGCACAAGTGAAGAGAAGTTATTTATTTATGTGATCATTGTTGAGAGTGTCCACTAGTGAAAGTATGATCCCTAGGCCTTGTTTCCAAATATCGAATCACCGTTTATTTACTGTTCTACTGCATGTTTACTTGCTGCCATATTTATTTCAGATTGTTATTACCACTCATATTCATCCATATCACTTGCATCTTACTATCTCTTCGCCGAACTAGTGCACATATACATTTGACAAGTGTATTAGGTGTGTTGGGGACACAAGAGACTTCTTGTATCGTAATTGCAGGGTTGCTTGAGAGGGATATCTTTGACCTCTACCTCCTGAGTTCGATAAACCTTGGGTTATTCACTTAAGGGAAACTTGCTGTTGTTCTACAAACCTCTGCTCTTGGAGGCCCAACACTGTCTACAGGAATAGAAGCGTGCGTAGACATCAAGCTATTTCCTGGCGCCGTTGCCGGGGAGGGTAAAAGGTATTCACATCCTCCGACTACTAAGTTATTTCCTAGCACTGTTGCCGGTGTGAGTGCTCGAAGCTATTTCCTTTAGATCCTGCAATTGCATCTTTTTGTTTCTTGTTTTTATTTTTCACTAGTTAGGCATAATGGAAAATAACAGTGAGTTTTTTAATCTATTTCCTGAAATAAGACATGAATTGTGTGATGCAAAAATTAAAAAACCTATGGAACCGTATTTGCATGCTAGCAGCAATGTTATTAATATGAACGCAATTACTGCTAATGCTATGGAGAAGTCTAAGCTTGGGGAAGCTAGTTTTTATGATCTTTTTAGCTTCCCATCTTTAGGGGAGAAAATTTGCTCTGATAATACTTTATCTCCTATATGCGATAATTCTAATGATGCTTGTGATATTTTAAATCCACCTACTGAAAGTTTTCCTTTCAAGATACCCATGAAAATTATTGAACGTTGATACGTCTCCGACGTATCGATAATTTCTTATGTTCCATGCCACATTATTGATGTTATTTACATGTTTTATGCACACTTTATGTCATATTCGTGCATTTTCTGGAACTAACCTATTAACAAGATGCGAAGTGCCAGTTCCTGTTTTCTGCTGTTTTTGGTTTCAGAAATCCTAGTAGCGAAATATTCTCGGAATTGGACGAAATCAACGCCCAGGGTCCTATTTTGCCGAAGCTTCCAGAAGTCCAAGAGGAGACGAAGAGGGCCACGAGGGCCACACCCTCGGCGCGGCCCCCCTTGGTCGCGCGGCCCTGTGGTGTGGGGCCCTCGTGCCGCCTCTTGACCTGCCCTTCCGCCTACTTAAAGCCTCCGTTGCGAAACCCCCAGTACCGAGAGCCACGATACGGAAAACCTTCCAGAGACGCCGCCGCCGATCCCATCTCGGGGGATCCGGAGATCGCCTCCGGCACCCTGCCGGAGAGGGGAATCATCTCCCGGAGGACTCTACGCCGCCATGGTCGCCTCCGGAGTGATGTGTGAGTAGTCTACCCCTGGACTATGGGTCCATAGCAGTAGCTAGATGGTTGTCTTCTCCCCATTGTGCTATCATTGTCGGATCTTGTGAGCTGCCTAACATGATCAAGATCATCTATCTGTAATTCTATATGTTGCGTTTGTTGGGATCCGATGAATAGAGAATACTTGTTATGTTGATTATCAAAGTTATATCTATGTGTTGTTTATGATCTTGCATGCTCTCCGTTACTAGTAGATGCTCTGGCCAAGTAGATGCTTGTAACTCCAAGAGGAGTATTTATGCTCGATAGTGGGTTCATGCCTCATTGACGGTGACAGAAAGTTCTAAGGTTGTGTTGTGCTGTTGCCACTAGGGATAAAACATTGATGCTATGTCTAAGGATGTAGTTGTTGATTACATTACGCACCATACTTAATGCAATTGTCTGTTGCTTTGCAACTTAATACTGGAGGGGTTCGGATGATAACCTGAAGGTGGACTTTTTAGGCATAGATGCGGTTGGATGGCGGTCTATGTACTTTGTAATGCCCAATTAAATCTCACTATACTCATCATGATATGTATGTGCATGGTCATGCCCTCTTTATTTGTCAATTGCCCAACTGTAATTTGTTCACCCAACATGCTGCTTGTTTTATGGGAGAGACACCTCTAGTGAGCTGTGGACCCCGGTCCAATTCTCTTTACTGAATACAATCTGCAATACTTGTTCTACTGTTTTCTGCAAACAATCATCTTCCACACAATACGGTTAATCCTTTGTTACAGCAAGCCGGTGAGATTGACAACCTCACTGTTTCGTTGGGGCAAAGTACTTTGGTTGTGTTGTGCAGGTTCCACGTTGGCGCCGGAATCCTGATGTTGCGCCGCACTACATCCCGCCGCCATCAACCTTCAACGTGCTTCTTGGCTCCTCTGGTTCGATAAACCTTGGTTTCTTTATGAGAAAACTTGCTGCTGTGCGCATCATACCTTCCTCTTGGGGTTCCCAACGAACGTGTGAGTTACACGCCATCAAGCTCTTTTTCTGGCGCCGTTGCCGGGAGATCAAGACACGCTGCAAGGGGAGTCTCCACTTTCCAATCTCTTTACTTTGTTTTTGTCTTGCTTAGTTTTATTTACTACTTTGTTTGCACTAAATCAAAATACAAAAAATTAGTTGCTAGTTTTACTTTATTTGTTATCTTGTTTGCTATATCAAAAACACAAAAAAATTAGTTACTTGCATTTACTTTACTTATTTCATCATGTTTCCTCCTAAGTTTGTTCTTAAAGATGTACCGGTAGGTCGAGGGTCTATCCTTGGGAAAGACAATATAGAAGATTTTTTCACTCATATTAGTACGGTCGAAGATTTTGAAGATAGACACTTGGTAGAACTTGCTCCCACTTATGAAATTGCTGTTGCTTCTTTAGTACACGCGTTAGAAGCTAGATTTGTTAATCTTAATCCTGTGATTCAACATATGTTTCTTACACTCGGTGATATGGAAGAAGGAGAAAAGAAAGATTTTGTATTAGAAACCCTTCTTAAAGAATTTGGGGGAATAGCGAGAGAAGCTAGGAAAGTTTTCACTAAATATAATATGCTAGGCTCTCATACCAACTTTGCTAGTACCCTTGAGAAGATGGAAAAGGATAGACAAAAGTACACTAATAAAGTTAATTATGAGGGGGATATTAAAACATCAATACCTTGCAAGCTCTTGGGGATGTGTGAGGCATTAGAAAAGAATTTTGATTGGATTGTTCCTGAAGATTTGTTTGATGAGAGTAGCAAGCCCAAGACTAATGAAAAGGAGCCTCTGAAACTCACATAGAAAAGATAGTATGCATAGTTGAGAAAACTCCACATCCCGCTGAGAATGCACCACTCTCCGATAATACTTGATACACACTTTCTGCGCCTAGCTGAAAGGCGTTAAAACGCTTATGGGAGACAACCCATGGTTTTTACCTACAGTATTTTGTTTTTACTTTGTGTCTTGGAAGTTGTTTACTACTGTAGCAACCTCTCCTTATCTTAGTTTAGTGTTTTGTTGTGCCAAGTAAAGCCGTTGATAGAAAAGTTCATACTAGATTTGGATTACTGCGCAGAAACAGATTTCTTTGCTGTCACGAATCTGGGCTGTTTTCCCTGTAGGTAACTCAGAAAATTATGCCAATTTACATGAGTGATCCTCAGATATATGTACGCAACTTTCATTCAATTTGAGAATTTTCATTTGAGCAAGTCTGGTGCCTCGATAAAATTCGTCAATACGAACTGTTCTGTTTTGACAGATTCTGCCTTTTATTTCGCATTGCCTCTTTTGCTATGTTGGATGAATTTCTTTGATCCATTATTATCCAGTAGCTTTATGCAATGTCCATAAGTGTTAAGAATGATTGTGTCACCTCTGAATATGATAATTTTTATTGTCGCTAACCCTCTAATGAGTTGTTCTAAGTTTGGTGTGGAGGAAGTTTTCAAGGATCAAGAGAGGAGTATGATGCAACATGATCAAGGAGAGTGAAAGCTCTAAGCTTGGGGATGCCCCGGTGGTTCACCCCTGCATATTCTAAGAAGACTCAAGCGTCTAAGCTTGGGGATGCCCAAGGCATCCCCTTCTTCATCGACAACATTATCAGGTTCCTCCCCTGAAACTATATTTTTATTCCATCACATCTTATGTGCTTTTCTTGGAGCGTCGGTTTGTTTTTGTTTTTTGTTTTGTTTGAATAAAATGGATCCTAGCATTCACTTTATGGGAGAGAGACACGCTCCGCTGTAGCATATGGACAAGTATGTCCTTAGTTTCTACTCATAGTATTCATGGCGAAGTTTCTCCTTCGTTAAATTGTTATATGGTTGGAATTGGAAAATGATACATGTAGTAATTGCTATAAATGTCTTGGGTAATGTGATACTTGGCAATTGTTGTGCTCATGATTAAGCTCTTGCATCATATGCTTTGCACCCATTAATGAGGAAATACATAGAGCATGCTAAAATTTGGTTTGCATATTTGGTTTCTCTAAGGTCTAGATAATTTCTAGTATTGAGTTTGAACAACAAGGAAGAAGTGTAGAGTCTTATAATGTTTTCAATATGTCTTTTATGTGAGTTTTGCTGCACCGGTTCATCCTTGTGTTTGTTTCAAATAAGCCTTGCTAGCCTAAACCTTGTATCGAGAGGAATACTTCTCATGCATCCAAAATACTTGAGCCAACCACTATGCCATTTGTGTCCACCATACCTACCTACTACATGGTATTTTCCGCCATTCCAAAGTAAATTGCTTGAGTGCTACCTTTAAAATTCCATCATTCACCTTTGCAATATATAGCTCATGGGACAAATAGCTTAAAAACTATTGTGGTATTGAATATGTAATTATACTTTATCTCTTATTAAGTTGCTTGTTGTGCGATAACCATGTTCCTGGGGACGCCATCAACTACTCTTTGTTGAATTTCATGTGAGTTGCTATGCATGTCCGTCTTGTCTGAAGATCTACCACCTTATGGTTAAGCATGCATATTGTTAGAGAAGAACATTGGGCCGCTAACTAAAGCCATGATCCATGGTGGAAGTTTCAGTTTTGGACATATATCCTCAATCTCATATGAGAAAATTATTAATTGTTGTTACATGCTTATGCATAAAGAGGAGTCCATTATCTGTTGTCTATGTTGTCGGTATGGATGTCTAAGTTGAGAATAATCAATAGCGAGAAATCAATGCGAGCTTTCTCCTTAGACCTTTATACAGGACATAGATACCTTTGTGACACTTGGTTAAAACATGTGCATTGTGATGATCCGGTAGTCCAAGCTAATTAGGACAAGGTGCGGGCACTATTAGTACACTATGCATGAGGCTTGCAACTTGTAAGATATAATTTACATGATACATATGCTTTATTACTACCGTTGACAAAATTGTTTCATGTTTTCAAAATCAAAGCTCTAGCACAAATATCAATCGATGCTTTTCCTCTATGGAGGATCATTCTTTTACTTTCAATGTTGAGTCGGTTCACCTATTTCTCTCCACCTCAAGAAGCAAACACTTGTGTGAACTGTGCATTGATTCCTACATACTTGCTTATTGCACTTATTATATTACTCTATGTTGACAATATCCATGAGATATACATGTTACAAGTTGAAAGCAGCTGAAACTTAATCTTCCTTTGCGTTGCTTCAATGCTTTTACTTTGAATTATTGCTTTATGAGTTAACTCTTATGCAAGACTTATTGATGCTTGTCTTGAAGTGCTATTCATGAAAAGTCTTTGCTTTATGATTCACTTGTTTACTCCATTGTTTTGATCGCTGCATTCACTACATATGCTTTACAAATAGTATGATCAAGGTTATGATGGCATGTCACTCCGAAATTATGTTTTATCGTTTTACACCGCTCGGACGACAGAACTAAGGGGATGTGATACGTCTCCGAGCGTATCGATAATTTCTTATGTTCCATGCCACATTATTGATGTTATTTACATGTTTTATGCACACTTTATGTCATATTTATGCATTTTAGGAACTAACCTATTAACAAGATGCCGAAGTGCAGTTCTTTTTTACCTGCTATTTTTGGTTTAAGAAATCCTAGTAACGAAATATTCTCGGAATTAAACGAAATCAACGCCCAGGGTCCTATTTTGCCACGAAGCTTCCAGTCGAAGAGGAGACGAAGAGGGACCACGAGGGCCCACCCTAGGCGGCGGCCCCCTTGGCCGCGCGGCCACGTGGTGTGAAGTGCCCTTCTGACCTGCCCTTCCGCCTGCTTAAAGCCTCGTTGAGAGCCCCGTCAAAGGCCCGATCACGGAAAACCTTCCGGAGACGCCGCGCCGCCGATCCCATCTCGGGGGATCCGGGGATCGCCTCCGGCACCTGCCGGAGAGGAATCATCTCCCGGAGGACTCTCGCCGCCATGGGGTCAGCCTCGGAGTGATGTGTGAGTAGTCTACCCCTGGACTATGGGTCCATAGAGTAGCTAGATGGTTGTCTTCTCCCCATTGTGCTATCATTGTCGGATCTTGTGAGCTGCCTAACATGATCAAGATCATCTATATGTAATTCTATATGTTGCGTTTGTTGGGATCCGATGAATAGAGAATACTTGTTATGTTGATTATCAAAGTTATATCTATGTGTTGTTTATGATCTTGCATGCTCTCCGTTATTAGTAAGATGCTCTGGCCAAGTAGATGCTTGTAACTCCAAGAGAGTATTTATGCTCGATAGTGGGTTCATACTTCATTGACACCTGAGACATGTCAGAAAGTTCTAAGGTTGTGTTGTCTGTGCCACTAGGGATAAAACATTGATGCTATGTCTAAGGATGTAGTTGTTGATTACATTACGCACCATACTTAATGCAATTGTCTGTTGCTTTGCAACTTAATACTGGAGGGGTTCGGATGATAACATGAAGGTGGACTTTTTAGGCATAGATGCGGTTGGATGGCGGTCTATGTACTTTACGTAATGCCAAATTAAATCTCACTATACTCATCATGATATGTATGTGCATGGTCATGCCCTCTTTATTTGTCAATTGCCCAACTTAATTTGCTGCTTGTTTTATGGGAGAGACACCTCTAGTGAGCTGTGGACCCCGGTCCAATTCTTTAGAAATACAATCTGCAATACTTGTTCTCTTTTTTCTGCAAACAATCATCTTCCACACAATCCGGTTAATCTTTGTTACACCAAGGGTGAGATTGACAACCTCCTTGTTTTCGTTGGGGCAAAGTACTTTGATTGTGTTGTTGCAGGTTCACGTTGGCGTAGGAATCCCTGGTGTTGCTTACTACATCCCTTGCCATCAACCTTCAACGTGCTTCTTGGCTCCTCTGGTTCGATAAACCTTGGTTTCTTTATGAGGAAAACTTGCGTGCGCATCCTTACCTTCTCTTGAGGGTTCCCAACGAACGTGTAAGTTACCGCCATCAAACGTGTTATGGATAGCCGCTATGAAGGATGGGCTGTCCATCCTGGAGATCATTTAATGTTTTTGCATGAATTATGCGGTTTATTCAAGTGTGCAGGTATCTCTATGGATGAAGTGAGGAAGAAACTATTCTCTAGTTCGCTGTCTGATACGTCTCCAATGTATAGATAATTTCTTATGTTCCATGCTACTTTTGTGATGATACTCACATGTTTTATACATACTTTATGTCATATCTATGCATTTTCCGGCACTAATCTATTAACGAGATGCCGAAGAGCCAGTTGCTGTTTTCTGCTGTTTTTGGTTTCAGAAATCCTAGTAAGGAAATATTCTCGGAATTGGATGAAATCAACGCCCATGATCTTATTTTTCCACGAAGCTTCCAGAAGTCGAAAGGAAGGAGGTGGGCGACGAGCGCCCACACAACGGGCGGCGCGGCCCGGGCCTGGTCGCGCGGCCCTGGCGTGTGGGGCACTCGTGGCGACCTACCCTTCGCCTACATAAGCCTTCGTCGATAATAGTTCCATGCAAGGAGGCCACGATACGGAAAACCTTCCGAGAACGCCTCCGCAGCAATCCCATCTCGGGATTCGGAGATCGCCTTGACACCCTGCCGGAGAGGAGAATCATCTCCAGGAGGACTCTTCATCGCCATGATACGTCTCGACGTATCGATAATTTCTTGTGTTCCATGCCACATTATTGATGATATCTACATGTTTATACACTTTATGTCATATTCGATGCATTTTTTAGAACTAACCTATTAACAAGATGCGAAAGTTGCCTGTTTTCTGCTGTTTTTGGTTTCAGAAATCCTAGTAACAAAATATTCTCGGAATTGAATGAAATCAACGAGTCCTATTTTGCCCGAAGCTTCGAGAAGACCGAGGAGACGAGTGGGGCCACGAGGTGGCGGATTCTACGAGAGACGTGACAAGCCTAGCCGTGTAGGCACATGGTGTGGGGCCCCCTCATGCCGCCTCTTGACCTGCACCCTTCCGCCTACAAATAGCCTCCGTCACGAAACCCCCAGTACCGAGAGCCACGATGCGGAAAACCTTCCAGAGACGCCGCCAATCCCATCTCGGGGATTCGGGAGATCGCCTCCGGCCCCGCCGGAGAGGGGATTCATCTCCCTGAGGACTCTACACCGCCATGGTCGCCTCGGGAGTGATGAGTGAGTAGTTCCCCCCTGGACTATGGGTCCATAGCGATAGCTAGATGGTTGTCTTCTCCCCATTGCTTAATTGTCGGGTCTTGTGAGCTGCCTAACATGATCAAGATCATCTATCTGTAATTCTATATGTTGCGTTTGTTGGGATCCGATGAATAGAGAATACTATGTTATGTTGATTATCAATTCATGTCTATGTGTTGTTTAAGATCTTGCATGCTCTCCGTTACTAGTAGATGCTTTCTGGCCAAGTAGATGCTTGTAACTCCAAGAGAGAGTATTTATGCTCGATAGTGGGTTCATGTCTCAGTGAATGCAGGAAGTGGCAGAGAACCTCTAAGGTTGTGGATGTGCTGTTGCCACTGGGGATAAAACATTGGTGCTATGTTCGGGGGATGTAGTTACCCACGTTACATTCTGTGTAATACTTAATGCAATTATGCATTGTAACTTAATGTTTGGAGGTTCGGATGATAACTTTGGTGGACTTTTAGGCATAGATGCATGTTGGATAGCGGTCTATGTACTTTATCGTAATGCGCAATTAAATCTCACTATACTCATCATAATATGTATGTGCGGTCATGCCCTCTTTATTTGTCAATTGCCCAACTTGTAGTTTATTTCACCCAACATCTTGTTTTATCTTATGGGAGGAACACCTCTAGTGAAGCGTGGACTAGGATCCAATTCTCTACAACTGAAATACAATCTGCAATACTGTTCCAGCACATTTTTACACCAAACAATCATCATCCACTATACATCTAATCCTTTGTTACGACAAACGGTGAGATTGACAACCTCACTATTTCGTTGGGGCAAAGTCTTTGGTTGTGTTGTGCGGGTTCCACGTTGGCGCAGGAATCTCTGGTGTTGCGCCACATCGCTACCATCAACCTTCAACGTGCTTCTTGACTCCTGGTTAGTTAAACCTTGGTTTCTTACTGAGGGAAACTTGCCACGATGTGCGCATCACACCTTCCTCTTGGGGTTCCCAACGGACGTGTCAACTGCACGCATCAAGCAAATTTCTGGCGCCGTTGCCGGGGAGATCAAGACATGCTGAGGGGAGTCTCCACATCCCAATCTCTTTACTTTGTTTTGTCTTGCTTAGTTTTATTTACTACTTTGTTTGCTGCACTAAATCAAAAATACAAAAAATTAGTTACTTGTTTTACTTTATTTGCTATCTTGTTTGCCTATCAAAAACACAAAAAATTAGTTACTTGCATTTACTTTATCTAGTTTGCTCTATTTACTACTGCTAAAATGGCCACTCTGAAAATATAATTGTGTGACTTCCACAGCCACAAATAATGATTTCTTATGCACCTATTGCTCCTACTTTCACTACAGTAGAATTTTTGAAATTAAACCTGCTTTACTGAATCTTGTTATGCGAGAGCAATTTTCTGGTGTTAGTTCTGATGATGCTGCTGTCCATCTTAATAATTTTGTTGAACTATGTGAAATGCAAAAATATAAAGATGTAGATGGTGACATTATAAAATTAAAATTGTTCCCTTTCTCATTAAGAGGAAGAGCTAAAGATTGGTTATATCTCTGCCTAAGAATAGTATTGATTCATGGACTAAATGCAAGGATGCTTTTATTGGTAGATATTATCCCCTGCTAAAAATTATATCTTTGAGGAGTAGCATAATGAATTTTAAACAATTAGATAATGAGCATGTTGCACAAGCATGGGAAAGAATGAAATCTTTGGTTAAAAATTGCCCAACCCATGGACTGATGACTACTTGGATGATCATCCAAACCTTCTATGCAGGACTAAATTTTCTTGTGGAACCTATTGGATTCAGCTGCTGGAGATACCTTTATGTCCATCACTCTTGGTGAAGCAACAAGTTTCTTGATAATATGATGATCAACTACTACGAATGGCACCTGGAAAGAGCTCACAAGGTAAGAAGATAAAATTCTGTTATTCTTTCTTGAGTGATAGGAATACATTACTTCATGTCATGTAGCATGAATGATAGGACTGTTGTTGGTCCTAATATTATTGTTCCCATTAGCTTCATTGGTTGCTAAAGAAGAAAGTTGATGTTAACTTCATTAAAAATAATAATTTCAACAACAATGCTTATGAACAATTCTAGTAATAATATAGGCATATCCTTATAATAATAAGCAGTTGTGCTGATTCTTGTAGAATTCTTACAATAATGGAGTGCACCTGGACTTGAAGCTACGCTTAAGAAATTTGATAATCACTAATGCCTTTAACAAATCTATTGAGGAAAAACTCAATAAAATTGATATTCTTGCTTCTAAGGTTGATAGTCTTGCCTCTGATGTTGATCTTTTGAAATCGAAAGTTATGCCTAATAGGGATATTGAAAATAAAATTATTTACAGCAAATGCCATCCAAGTTAGAATTAATGAGAATATAAGATTAATGGCTGAGTTGCGTGCTAGGTGGGATAGAGAAGAAAATGAAAAACTAGCTAAAAAGAATAATGTAGCTAAAGTTTGGACTATTACCACCACAAGTAATGTTGATTCTTCACATGTTGCTGCACCTCCTACTGTACTAATAAAATAATTGGTGTTAGCAATGTTTCCACTTCTAATACAAAGCGCGAAAAACTGCCTGAAACTACTACAGAAACTGCAGCCAATCAGCTGCCAGAAATTTTTTCAACATTGGGGATGATGATCCCATTGATTTAGATTATAATGGTTTGAATTTTTTGATGATTGCCACATCTCTGAAATTATAAATTTCTTGCAAAAACTTGCTAAAGTCCTAATGCTAGTGCTATAAATTTGGCTTTCACGCACAAAACATATTACAAATGCTATCATAAAAGCTAGAGAAGAGAAACTAAACGTGAAGCTTCTATTCCTAGAAAGCTAGAGGATGGTTGGGAGCCATCATTAAAATGAGGGTCAATGATTTTGATTGTAATGCTTTATGTGATCTTGGTGCAAGTATTTCTGTTATGCCTAAGAAAATTTATGATATGCTTGACTTGCCACCATTGAAAAATTGTTATTTGGATGTTAATCTTGCTGATCATTCTACAAAGAAACCTTTGGGGAAAGTTGATAATGTTCGCATTACCGTTAACAATAACCTTTTCCCCGTTGATTTTGTTGTCTTGGATATTGAATGCAATGCATCTTGTCCCATTATATTGGGAAGACCTTTTCTTCGAACTGTTGGTGCTATCATTGATATGAAAGGAAGGTAATATTAAATATCAATTTCTTCTCAAGAAAGGTATGGAACACTTCCCTAGAAAGAGAATGAAGTTACTTTTAGTTCTGTTATTGAACTTAAATTATGATGTTGACACTTCGTCTCTTGATACTTGAGATACACTTTCTGCGCCTAGCTGAAGGGCGTTAAAGAAAAGCGCTTATGGGAGACAACCCATGGTTTTTACTACAGTACTTTGTTTTTATTTTGTGTCTTGGAAGTTGTTTACTACTGTAGCAACCTCTTCTTATCTTAGTTTTGTGTTTTGTTGTGCCAAGTAAAGTCGTTGATAGAAAAGTTCATACTAGATTTGGATTACTGAAACAGATTTCTTTGTATACGAATCTGGAGCTACATTTCTCTGTAGGTAACTCAAGAAAATTATGCCAGAATTTAAATTGTAAGGTGATCCTCAGATCCACTTCCTGTAACTCATTCCAATTTGAGCATTTTCATTTGAGCAAGCCTGGTGCCATTTTAAAATTCGTCTTTACAAACTGTTCTGTTTTGACAGATTATGCCTTTTATTTAGCATTGCCTCTTTTGCTATGTTGGATGAATTTCTTTGATCAATTAATATCCAGTAGCTTTATGCAATGTCCAGAAGTGTTAAGAATGATTGTGTCACCTCTGAACATGTTAATTTTTATTGTGCACTAACCTCTAATGGGTTGTTCTAAGATTTTGGTGTGATTTTCAGAGTCAGAAGGTATGATGAATATGATCAGGAGGATGAAAGCTCTAAGCAGGGATGCTGATGGATTCACCCCTGCATATTCAAAGACAAGCGTCTAAGCTTGGGGATGCCCAGGGCATCCCCTTCTTATCGACAACATCATCCGGTTCCTCCCCTGAAACTATATTTTGACCTTAAATCTACATCTGCTTTACTTGGAGCGTCGGTTTGTTTTTGTTTTTTTGTTTTGTTTGAATAAATGGATCTAGCATTCACTTTGTGGGAGAGACACACGCTAGCTGTATATGGACAAGTATGTCCTTAGGCTTTACTCATAATATTCATGGCGAAGTTTCTTCTTCGTTAAATTGTTATATGGTTGGAATTGGAAAATGCTACATATAGTTAATTTGCTATAATGTTTTGGATAATGTGATACTTGGCAATTGTTGTGCTC
Source organism: Lolium multiflorum (assembly GCA_030979885.1). NCBI lineage: Eukaryota > Viridiplantae > Streptophyta > Magnoliopsida > Poales > Poaceae > Lolium > Lolium multiflorum. The sequence goes on from CM061749.1 coordinate 309,801,188, forward strand.
ATGTTTAAGCTCTTGCATCATATCCTTTGCACCCATTAATGAAGAAATACATAGAGCTTGCTAAAATTTGATTTGCATATTTGGTCTCTCTAAGGTCTAGATAATTTCTAGTATTGAGTTTTGAACAACAAGGAAGGCGGTGTAGAGTCTTATAATGTTTACAATATGTGTCTTTTATGTGAGTTTTGTTGCCGGTTCACCCTTGTGTTTGTTTCAAATAACATGGCTAAACCTTGTATCGAGAGGGAATACTTCTCATGCATCCAAAATCCTTGAGCCAACCACTATGCCATTTGTGTCCACCATACCTACCAACTACATGGTATTTCTCCGCCATTCCAAAGTAAATTGCTTGAGTGCTACCTTTAAAATTCCATCATTCACCTTTGCAATATATAACTCATGGGACAAATAGCTTAAAAACTATTGTGGTATTGAATATGTACTTATGCACTTTATCTCTTATTAAGTTGCTTGTTGTGCGATAACCATGTTTCTAGGGACGCCATCAACTATTCTTTGTTGAATATCATGTGAGTTGCTATGCATGTCCGTCTTGTCTGAAGTAAGAGAGATCTACCACCTTATGGTTAAGCATGCATATTGTCAGAGAAGAACATTGCCGCTAACTAAAGCCATGACCCATGGTGGAAGTTTCAGTTTTGGACAATATCTCAATCTCATATGAGAAAATTAATTGTTGTTACATGCTTATGCATTAAAGAGGATTATCTGTTGTCTATTTTGTCCCGGTATGGATGTCTAAGTTGAGAATAATCAATAGCGAGAAATCCAATGTACGAGCTTTCTCCTTAGACCTTTGTCCAGGCGGCATGGAGGTACCCCATTGCTGACATAGTTAAACATGTGTATTACGATGATCCGGTAGTCCAAGCTAATTAGGACAAGGTGCGAGCACCTATTGGTATACTATGCATGAGGCTTGCAACTTGTAGATATAATTTGCATGATACATATGCTTTATTACTAGAATTGCAACTAATTATTATGGCCCACAAAATAAACTCTAACACAAATATATGTCCCGATGCTTTCCTCTTTGAAAGACCATTCTTTTTTACTTTTATGTTGTTGAGTCGGTTAAGCCTATTTTCTCTCCACCTCAAAAGCAAACACTTGTGTGAGCGTGCATTGATTCCTACATATTTGCATATTGCACTTATTATACTCTGTGTTGACAATTATCCATGAAATATACATGTTATAAGTTAAGCAACCAGCTGAAACTTAATCTTCCTTTATGTTGCTTCAATACCTTTACTTTCATTTATTGCTTTATGAGTTAACTCTTATACAAGTTATTAGTCTTGTCTTGAAGTACCTGTTGTAGAAAAATACCTATGATTCATACAGCACACTCATCATATACATTATTTGATCGCTGCATTCACTACATATGCTTTACAAAATAGTATCAGTCAAAGGTTATGATGGGAATGTCCACTCAGGAAATTATCTTTGTCGTTTACCTGCTCGGGACAGGCAGAACTAACAGGGATGCTGATATGTCTCGCGTGCTCGATAATTTCTTGTTCCCATGCCCCATTAATGATGATATCTGCATGTTTATGCACACTTTATGTCATATTCGTGCATTTTGGAACTAACCTATTAACAAGATGCCGAAGAACCGATTCAGCAGCATTTCTTGCTGTTTTGGTTTCAAGAAATCTATGCCAAAGTATTCTCGGGTGGAGCGAAATCAACGCCAGGGGTCCCTATTTTGCCGAAGCTTCCAGAAGACCGAAGAGAGCAGTGGGGCCACGGGGTGGCAGGACTACGAGGGCGGTGTGGCCCCGAGCCTAGCCGTGCGGCACCTTAGTGTGGGCCCCTCGTGCCCGCGCTGACCTGCCCTTCCGCCTACAAATAGCCTCTGTCGCGAAACCCCCCCAGTACCGAGGGCCACGATACGGAAAACCTTCCAGAGCCGCCGCCGCCGCCAATCCCATCTCGGGGGATTCAGGAAGGGTAGCCTGCGCCTGCTGCCGGAGAGGGAGTTCATCTCCCCGGAGGACTCCTACGCCGCCATGGTGGCCTCACAGATGATGAGTGAGTAGTTCACCCCTGGACTATGGGTCCATAGCATTATTAGCTAGATGGTTGTCTTCTCCCCATTGTGCTTAATTGTCAGGTCTTGTGAGCTGCCTAACATGATCAAGATCATCTATCTGTAATTCTATATATTGCGTTTGTTGGGATCCGATGAATAGAGAATACTTGTTATGTTGATTATCAAAGTTATGTCTATGTGTTGTTTATGATCTTGCATGCTCTCCGTTACTAGTAGATGCGGCCAAGTAGATGCTTGTAACTCCAAAGGAGTATTTATGCTCGATAGTGGGTTCATGTCTCCGTGAATGAGTGACAGAAACCTCTAAGATTATGGATGTGATGTTGCCACTAGGGATAAAACATTGGTGCTATGTTCGAGGATGTAGTTGGATTACATTAGCAGCAATACTTAATGCAATTGTATGTTGTTTGCAACTTGATACTGGAGGGGGTTCGGATAATAACCTTGGAGGTGGACTTTTTAGGCATAGATGCATGGTGGATAGCGGTCTATGTACTTTGTGGTAATGCCCAATTAAATCTCACTATACTCATCATAATATGTATGTGCATGGTCATACCCTCTTTATTTGTCAATTGCCCAAGCGTAATTTGTTCACCCATCATCTTGTTTTATCTTATGGGAAGACACCTCTAGTGAGTATGGACCCGGTCAATTCTCTACACTGAAATACAATCTACTGCAATCTTTGTTCCCTTGTTTTTACGCAAGCAATCATCATCCACACTATACATCTAATCCTTTGTTACAGCAAGCGGGTGAGATTGACAACCTCAGTGTTTCGTTGGGGCAAAGTACTTTAGTTGTGTTGTGCAGGTTCCACGTTGGCGCCGGAATCTCTGGTGTTGCGCCGCACTACATCCCGCTGCCATCAACCTTCAACGTGCTTCTTGACTCCTACTGGATTCGTTCAGCCTTGGTTTCTGCTTGCCGAAACTTGCCGCTGTGCACTATCCACCTTCTCTTGAGGTTCCCAGCGGGTGTCAGCCCTGCGCATCAGCCTCGGGAGTGATGTGTGGTAGTTCACCCCTGGACTATGGGTCCATAGCAGTAGCTAGATGGTCATCTTCTCCTAATTGTGCTATCATTGTTAGATCTTGTGAGCTGCCTAACATGATCAAGATCATCTATTTGTAATGCTACATGTTGCGTTTGTTGGGATCCGATGAATAGTGAATACTATGCTATGTTGATTATCAATCTATTATCTATGTGTTGTTTATGATCTTGCATGCTCTCCGTTATTAGTAGAGGCTCTGGCCAAGTCATTACTTGTAACTCCAAGAGGGAGTATTTATGCTCGATAGTGGGTTCATGCCTCCATTAAATCTGGGACAGTGACGGAAAGTTCTAAGGTTGTGGATGTGCTGTTGCCACTAGGAATAAAACATCAATGCTATGTCTAAGGATGTATTTATTGATTACATTACGCATATTTAATGCAATTGTCTGTTGTTTGCAATTTAATACTGGAAGGGGTTCGATGATAACCAGAAGGTGGACTTTTTAGGCATAGATGCATCCTCTGGATAGTGGTCTATGTACTTTGTCCGTAATGCCCAATTGAATCTCACAATACTCATCATAACATGTATGTGCATGGTCATGCCCTCTTTATTTGTCGATTTAACTGTAATTTGTTCACCACATGTATTTAACCTTATCTTATGGGAGGAACACCACTAGTGAATTGTGGACGGTCCATTCTTTTACATGAATACAATCTCTTTGCAATACTTGTTCTATTTGTTCTCTGCAAACAATCATCATCCCCACTATACATCTAATCCTTTGTTGTAAGCCCGGTGAATTGACAACCTCAACATCGCGTTGGAGCAAAGTAATTTGAACATTGTGTTATTGCAGGTTCCCGTTAGCGCCCGGAATCCACTGGTGTTGCACGCTTTCCACTCCGCCGCCCATCAACCTTCAGCGTGCTTCTTGGCTCCTACTGATTCCGATAAACCTTGGTTTCTTACTGAGGGAAAACTTGCTGCTATATGCATCACACCTTCCTCTTGGGGTTCCCAACGGACCGTAACGTGCAGTATCAGCTCTTTTTAGCGTGTTCAAGACACGCTGCAAGGGGAGTCTCCAATCTCTTTACTTTGTTTTTTTGTCTTGCTTTATTTCTATTTACTACTTTGTTTGCTGCATTATTTAGAAAACACAAAAAAATTAGTTACTTGTTTTACTTTACTTAATATCATGCATGTTTTTATTTCACTAGTTAAGCATAATGGAAACAACAAAAATTTTGAAGCTATTTCCTGAGTTAAGACATGGATTGTTTGATGCGAAAATTAAAAAACCTATTGAACCTTATTTGCATGCTAGTAGCAATGTTATTAGTATGAACACTATTATTTCTAAAGCTATGGAAGAATCTAAGCTTGGGGAAGCTGGTTTTGATGAGCATGATATTTTTAGTCCCCCAAGCATTGAGGAGAAAATTTTCTTTGATGATACTTTGCCTCCTATTTATGATGATTATAATAATAGTGGTCTTTTGGTGCCGCCTACTATGGAGAGTAAATTTTATTATGATTATACTATGCCTCCTACACTTGATGAGAATAATAATGATAGCTACTTTGTTGAATTTGCTCCCACTACAACTAATAAAATTAATTATGCTTATGTGGAGAGTAATAATTTTATGCATGAGACTCATAATAAGAATGTTTCATTTGATAGTTATATTGTTGAGTTTGCTCATGATGCTACTAGATATTATTATGAGAGAGGAAAATATGGTTGTAGAAATTTTCATGTTACTAAAACACCTCTCTTTTTGCTGAAAATCTTGAAGTTGCGCTTGTCTAGTCTTTCTATGCTTGTTGCATTATGCTTCATGAACTTGTTTATTTACAAGATTCCTTTTCATAGGAAGTGGGTTAGGATTAAATTTGTTTCATATTTGCTTTTTGATGCTCTGTTTTGCTTCAACTCCTATTTCTTGCGAGTGCATCATTGAAATTATTGAGTCCATCTTAATGGCTATAAAGAAATCACTTCTTGGGAGACAACCCATGACTTTACTACAACACTTTTGTTTTATATTTGAGTCTTGGAAGTTGTTACTACTGTAGCAACCTCTCCTTATATTAGTTTTGTTGCATTGTTGTGCCAAGTAAAGTCTTTGATAGTAAGGTTCATACTAGATTTGGATTACTGCGCAGAAACAGATTTCTTGCTGTCACGAATTTGAGCAGTAGTCTCAGCAAATTCTGCCAATTTACGTGAGTGATCCTCAGATATGTACGCAACTTTCATTCAATTTGAGCATTTTCATCTGAGCAAGTCTGGTGCACCTAAAAAATTCGTCTTTACGGACTGTTCTGTTTTGACAGATTCTGCCTTTTATTTCGCATTGCCTATTTTGCTATGCTTGATGGATTTCTTTATTCCATTAACTTTCAGTAGCTTTGTGCAATGTCCAGAAGTGTTAAGAATGATTATGTCACCTCTGAACATGTGAATTTTGATTATGCACTAACCCTCTAATGAGTTGTTTTGAGTTTGGTGTGGAGGAAGTTTTCAAGGATCAAGAGAGGAGGATGATACAATATGATCAAGAAGAGTGAAGTCTAAGCTTGGGGATGCCCGGTGGTTCATCCCTGCATATTTCAAGAAGACTCAAGCATCTAAGCTTGGGATGCCCAAGGCATCCCTTCTTCATCGACAACATTATCAGTTCCTCTAGTGAAACTATATTTTATTCCATCACATCTTATGTGCTTTACTTGGAGCGTCTGTATGTTTTATTTTTGTTTTGTTTGAATAAATTTGGATCCTAGCATTCATTGTGTGGGAGAGACATGCTCCGCTGTTGCATATGGACAAATATGTCCTTAGGCTTTACTCATAATGTTCATGGCGAAGGTTGAACTGCTTCGTTAAATTGTTATATGTTTGGAAACGGGAAATGCTACATGTGGTAAATGGTATAATATCTTGAATAATGTGATACTTGGCAATTGTTGTGCTCATGTTTAAGCTCTTGCATCATATACTTTGCACCTATTAGTGAAGAAATACATAGAGCTTGCTAAAATTTGGTTTGCATGATTGGTCTCTCTAAGGTCTAGATATTTTCAGTAAGGGTCGAACAACAAGGAAGACGGTGTAGAGTCTTATAATGCCTACAATATGTCTTTTATGTGAGTTTTGCTGTACCGGTTCATACTTGCTTTAAATAACCTTGCTAGCCTAAGCCTTGTATTGAGAGGGAATACTTCTCGTGCATCCAAAATCCTTGAGCCAAACACTATGCCATTTGTGTCCACCATACCTACCTAGTACATGGTATTTCTCCGCCATTCCAAAGTAAATTGCTTCAGTGCTACCTTTAAATTTCCATTCTTCGCCTTTGCAATATATAGCTCATGGGACAAATAGCCTAAAAACTATTGTGGTATTGAATATGTACTTATGCATCTTATCTCTTATAAGTTGCTTGTTGAGCGATAACCATGTTCCTGGGGACGCCATCAACTACCCTTTGTTGAATATCATGTGAGTTGCTATGCATATTTATCTTGTCTGAAGTAAGGGCGATTTACCATGAGTTGAATGGTTTGAGTATGCATATTGTTAGAGAAGAACATTGGGCCGCTAACTAAAGCCATGATCCATGGTGGAAGTTTCAGTTTTGGACAACTATCCTCAATCTCATATGAGAATATTAATTGTTGCTAAATGCTTATGCATTAAAGAGAAGTCCATTATCTGTTGTCTATGTTGTCGCGGTATGGATGTCTAAGTTGAGAACAATCAAAAGCGAGAAATCCAATGCGAGCTTTCTTAGAACTTGTACAGGCGGCATAGAGGTACCCCTTTGTGATACTTGGTTAAAACATATGAATGATAATCCAGGTAATCCGAGCTAATTAGGACAAGGTGCGGGCACTATTGGTATACTATGCATGAGGCTTGCAACTTGTAGGATATAATTTACATAATGCATATGCTTTATTACTACCGTTGACAAAATTGTTTCTTGTTTTCAAAATAAAAGCTCTAGCACAAATATAGCAATCAATGCTTCATAAGGGCCTTTCTTCTCCTTTTATGTTGAGTCAGTTTACCCATTTCTCTCTATCTCAGAAGCAAACACTTGTGTTAACTGTGCATTGATTCCTACATACTTGCATATTGCACTTATTATATTACTTTATGTTGACAATATCCATGAGATATACATGTTACAAGTTGAAAGCAACCGCTGAAACTTAATCTTCCTTCGTGTTGTTTCAATACCTTTATTTTGAATTGCTTTATGAGTTAACTCTTATGCAAGACTTATTGATGCTTGTCTTGAAAGTACTATTCATGAAAAGTCTTTGCTATATGATTCAATTGTTTACTCATTGTATTTACCATTGCTTTCGCTGCATTCATTACATGTGCTTACAATAGTATTGATCAAGATTATGATGGCATGTCACTTCAGAAATTATCTTTGTTATAGTTTACCTGCTCGGGACGAGCAGAACTAAGCTTGGGGATGCTGATAGGTCTCCAACGTATCGATAATTTCTTATGTTCCATGCAACTTTATGATGATACTCACATGTTTTATACATACTTTATGTCATATTTATGCATTTTCCGTCACTAACCTATTAACGAGATGAAGATCCAATTGTTGTTTTCTGGTTGTTTTTAGTTTCAGAAATCCTAGTAAGGAAATATTCTCGGAATTGGACGAAATCAACGCTGTGGATCTTATTTTTCCACGAAGCTTCCGAAGTCCGAAGGGAAACGAAATGGGGCACGAGGCGCCGACACCAGGCGGCCCCACACAGGCGGCGCGCCTGTGTGCCGCGGCGGCCCTGCGTTGGGGCCCCGGCGCCCACCTACCCTTCGCCTACATAAGCCTTCGTCGATAATAGTTCCAGTACCGAGAGCCACGATATGGAAAACCTTCCAGAGATGCGCCGCCCGCCAATCCCATCTCGGGGATTCAGGAGATCGCCTTCGGCCCGGGAGAGGGGAATCATCTCCCGGAGGACTCTTCACCGCCATGGTCGCCTCCGGGTGATGTGTGAGTAGTTCACCCTGGACTATGGGTCCATAGCAGTAGCTAGATGGTCGTCTTCTTCCTAATTGTGCTATCATTGTTAGATCTTGTGAGCTGCCTAACATGATCAAGATCATCTATTTGTAATGCTACATGTTGCGTTTGTTGGGATCCGATGAATAATGAATACTATGCTATGTTGATTATCAATCTATTATCTGTGTGTGTTTATGATCTTGCATGCTCTCCGTATTAGTAGAGGCTCGGCCAAGTCATTTGTGACCCAAGAGGAGTATTTATGCTCGATAGTGGGTTCATGCCTCCATTAAACCTGGACAGTGACAAAGTTCTAAGGTTGTGGATGTGTTGTTGCCACTAGGGATAAAACATCAATGCTATGTCTAAGGATGTATTTTTGTTTACATTACGCACCATACTTAATGCAATTGTCTGTTGTTTGGAACTTAATACTGGAGGGGGTTGATGATAACCTAAGGTGGACTTTAGCATAGATGCATGCTTGGATAGCGGTCTATGTACTTTGTCGTAATGCCCAATTGAATCTCACAATACTCATCATAACATGTATGTGCATGGTCATGCCCTCTTTTTCTTTGTCAATTGCCCAACTGTAATTTGTTCACCCAACATGCTATTTATCTTATGGGAGAGACACCACTAGTGAACTGTGGACCCGGCCCATTCTTTACATCGAATACAATCTACTGCAATACTTGTCTACCGTTCTCTGCAAACAATCATCATCCACACTATACATCTAATCCTTTGTTACAGCAAGTCGGAGATTGACAACCTCACCTGGTCACGTTGGGGCAAAGTAATTTGGTTGTGTTGTGCAGGTTCCACGTTGGCGCCGGAATCCCTGGTGTTGCACGCATCACACTCCGCCGCCATCAACCTTCAACGTGCTTCGCTCCTACTGCCCGATAAACCTTGGTTTCTTACTGAGAAAACTTGTGCTATACGCATCACACCTTCCTCTTGGGGTTCCCAACGGACGCGTGTTGTACGCGTATCACTGTCCAGTAAAGCGGTGCATTGGTATAAATTGCTGAAGAATAGGCATTGTCTTGATTGGGAGGATATTATGCCTCTATTTTATTCTAAATTCTATCCTCCAAGTGAAATTCACAAAGATCGAACCGCATATATAATTTCTGGTCTCATGATGGAGGGAGTATTGCCCAAGCATGGGGAGATTGAAGTCTTTAATGCTCAAATGCCCCATTCATGAGCTTCTGGTAATATCATCATTGATAATTTCTATGCAAGACTTTCTTCTCAAGATAAAACCTTGTTGGATACTACTTGTTCTGGATCATTCGCAACAAAGAAAAGTTTAAATGGGACCTTCTTGATCGGATTCGGAGAACTGAAGATTGGGAGAACGACAAAGGTAAAGAATCGGGTATAAACTATGAATATGAATGCATTAAGTATTTCATTGAAACTGTTGATTTTCAAGAGCTTAGTGCTAAATATGGTCTTGATCCTCAAATTATGGTCGATTGCTATAGAGCCTTTGCCTCTCATATTAATGTTCCCAAATAAAATTGGTACATGTATCATGAACCTTTCAAAGACACTTGCATGGAAAGAAATTGTTAATTGATTACAATAAACATGCCCAAACTTCTAAAAATTATTTCTTATAAGCATGTTAATTTTTGTGGAATGCATAGACCTTGTGGAATTAATAAAATCGAAGATGAATATTGTATCCATCATAGGAATAAAAAAACTAGGAAGTGGTTTAGGGCTCTAGATGATCTTGGTGAAAAAGTTTGTGCCCTCTATCCTTTTATTTGTGAACTTTGCCATAGAGCGGGTCATTTTAATTTTCAATGCTCCTCCAATGATAATTCGAACCCCATGAGTGCTGCAAATTTGTATTGTGATGGTGAAATCCTTTCTAATCAGCATGATGAACTTACTTTATTTTTGGGGTGTGAAGAGTTATCAAGAAAAATTTCTTTGTTAGATATGAGTGATCTTGATATTAATAGTGTCCTGCATGGGTGTCTTTCTTATTGCATTAATAATTGCCATACAAATACTTACATACAGAATATTTTAGAAGATGACACTTTGCCAAAATATGATAGGACCGCTGTGTGTTTTAAACTTATTAATGAAAAGGAGGAATCCTCCCAAGTTTCTTCTATTGTTTCTAGAAATAAATCATGTTCTGGAAAAGCCTCCTTCTTAAGCCTCTTCCTCCTAAAAGAAGGGACCAAGAAGAAGAAACGAAGAAGAAGAAGAAGAAGAAGAAGAAGAGAAACAAAAAGAAAGAGGAAATCGATATCCCGCGTGTATGAGATAACTATAGGTAACCGTAAGTATGTTGCTCCTAATGATTATTATGATGATGAATCTGAGTACAATGATCTTCCTATGCCCTTTACCTACATTAGTGATCATGATTTAGAAGAGCACACTACTTTTGATATTGAAAATCTCTGGGAAACTAATTCTGAAAATTATGATGTTAATAATTGCCATTGTATCAGTACTATCCATGCTTCCTCCCATAATGATATAGAAATCTCTAAGCTTGGGGATGAGGTGTTTGAAAATCCTTTTACTACTGATGATTATATGTTTGATACACCTCCTTCTAGTAACAATGATGGTATGGTACAGATGAACATACTGTGGAAGATAACTATTCTATTTCTTATGATGACTCTATGCCTCCAATCTTTGACAATTATTATAAAGAATGCTATGACATATGTTATAATTATCCTTATGAAACTTGTCATAGTTATGATTGGAGTGACAAAAACCATTCCCTTAGTATGCAACTTGCTTACCATGTTCAAATTCTTGATAATGATCCTGCTCCAATTACTATTAATGAGAAGAATTCTTCTTATGCCAAAATTAATGATACTTTTATGCATATGAATCATGATAAGAATGTTTTAAGTGATGGGTATATTGTGGATTTTATCAATGATGCTACTGAAAGTTATTATGAGAGAGGGAAACATGGTCATATGCATCTTAATAATATTAAGTTTCCCCTCTTTATGTTGAAAATTTTGAAGTTACTTGTGTTTTATCTTCCTATGCTTGTCACTTTGTTCTACATGAATTTATTTGTGTACAAGATTCCTATGCATAGGAAGTGGGTTAGACTTAAAAGTGTTTCTTATTTGCTTTTGATGCCCTCTTTGCTTCAACTCTTATTTCTTGCGAGAGCATCATTAAAATTAATGAGCTCATCTTAATGGCTATAAAGAAAGCACTTCTTGGGAGATAACCCATGTTTTTATTTTGCTACTGTTTTGTTGTGTATTGGAAGTTATTACTACTGTAGCAACATCTCCTTATTTTTATTCAATTGTATTGTTGTGCCAAGTAAAATCTCTAATAGAAAGTTGATGCTAGAATTGGATTACTGCGCAGAAACAGATTTCTATCTGTCACGAATTTGAGTAGGTCTCTCTGTAGGAAACTCAGAAAAATCTGCCAATTTGCGTGTTCCTCAGATATGTACGCAACTTTCATTAGTTTGAGTTTTCTGATTTGAGCAACGGAAGTACCTCTTAAAATTCGTCTTTACTGGCTGTTCTGTTTTGACAGATTCTGTCTCTGTTTTTTGCATTGTCTCTTGTGGACTTTAAGCAAGGCTTCCTAGACTTGGAGAGCTGTAGCTAATGTTTAATTGAGTTCTTGCAATGTGTTACTACAGGACCAAAGTGGATTAAAGTTTTTTGAGTACTAACCCCTCTAATGAAGTTTATGAGAAGTTTGATGTGAAGGAAGTTTTCAAGGGTCAAGAGAAGGATGATATATGATCAAGAAGAGTGAAAAGTCTAAGCTTGGGGATGCCCCGTGGTTCATCCCTGCATATTTCAAAAAGACTCAAGCATCTAAGCTGGGGATGCCCGAGGCATCCCCTTCTTCATCGACAACTTATCGGTCACCTCTAGTGAAACTATATTTTTATTCGTCACATCTTATGTGCTTTACTTGGAGCGTCTGTATGTTTTTATTTTTGTTTGTGTTTGAATAAAATCGGATTCTAGCATTCTTTGTTTGGGAGAGAGACACGCTCCGCTCGTTCATATGAACACTAGTGTTCTTAGCTTTACTTTTAATGTTCATGACGAAAGTTGAAACTGCTTCGTTCATTATTATATGGTTGGAAACAGAAAATGCTTCATGCGGTAATTGGTATATTATCTTGAATAATTTGATACTTGGCAATTGTTTTGCTCAAATAGATCATGTTTAAGCTCTTTTATCATGTACTTTGCACCTATTAATGAAGAATTACCATAGAGCTTGTTGAAATTTGGTTTGCATGATTGATCTCTAAAGTCTAGATATTTTCAAAGTGTTTGAACAACAAGGAAGACAGCAGAGAGTCTTATAATGCTTGCAATATGTTATTATGTAAGTTTTACTGTACCGGTTCATACTTGTGTTTGCTTCAAACAACCTTGCTAGCCAAAGCCTTGTACTGAGAGGGAATACTTCTCGTGCATCCAAAACCTTGGGCCAAAACCTATGCCATTTGTGTCCACCATACCTACCTACTAAGTGGTATTTCTCTGCCACTCCAAAGTAAATATCTTGAGTGCTACCTTTAAAATTTCATTCCTTGTCTTTGCAATATATAGCTCATGGGAAAATAGCCTTAAAAACTATTGTGGTAAAGAATATGTAGCTTATGTATCTTATTTCTTATAAGTTGCTTGTTGAGCGGTAACCATGTTTCTGGGACGCCATCAACTATTACACCTTTGTTGAATATCATGTGAGTTGCTATGCATGTTCGTCTTGAAGTAAGGGTGATTTGTCATGATCAAATGGTTTGAGTATGCATATTGTTAGAGAAGAATATTGGGCCGCTAACCAAAGCCATGTATCATGGTGGAAGTTTCAGTTGGACATTAATCCTCAATCTCTTATGACAATATTATCTATTGTTGAATGCTTATGCATTAAAGAGGAGTCCATTATCCGTTTTCTATGTTGTCCCGGTATGGATGTCCTTAGTTGAGATCTATCAAAAACGAAATCAAATGCGATCTATCTCCTTGGACCTTTGTACAGGCGGCATAGAGGTACCCTTTGTGACACTTGGTTGAAACATATGTAATGCAATGATAATCCATGGAAATCCAAGCTAATTAGGACAAGGTGCGAGCACTATTGGTATTCTATGCATGAGGCTTGCAACTTATAGGATGTCTTATGCATAACACATATGTATTATTACTACCGTTGACAAAATTGTTTCTATGTTTTCAAAATAAAAAGCTCTAGCACAAAAATAGTAATCCCTGCTTCCCTCTGCGAAGGGCCTTTCTTTTACTTTATGTTGAGTCAGGTTTACCTACTTCTTTCTATCTTAGAAGCAAACACTTGTGTCAACTGTGCATTGATTCCTACATACTTGCTTATTTGCACTCATCATATTACTTTGTGTTGACAATTATCCATGAGATATACATGTTGAAGTTGAAAGCAACCTGCTGAAACTTATATCTTCCTTTGTGTTGCTTCAAAACCTTCTATTAAGAATTTATTGCTTTATGAGTTAACTCCTATGCAAGTCTTATTGATGCTTGCCTTGAAAGTACTATTCATGAAAAGTCTTTGCTATATGATTCAGTTGTTTAGTCATTATCTTTACCATTGCTTCGAATCACTTCATTCATCTCATATGCTTTACAATAGTATTGATCAAGGTTATGATAGTAGCATTTCACTTGAAATTATCCTTGTTATCGTTTACCTACTCGAGGCAGTAGGAACTAAGCTAGGGATGCTTGATACGTCTCCAACGTATCTATAATTTCTGATGTTCCATGCTAGTTTTATGACAATACCTACATGTTTTGTTCACACTTTATAGTGATTTTATACATTTTCCGGAACTAACTTATTAACAAGATGCCAGATGCGAGTCTGTCATTGTTTTTGGTTCCAGAAAGGCTGTTCGGCAATATTCTCTTAATTCGACGAAAACAAAAGCCAAATATTTTAATTCACCGAGACGGACCGAACACCGAAGGAGCCGAGAAGGAGGCCCAGGGCCTCCACACCATAGGCTGGCGCGACCTAGAGGGGGGGCGCACCGCCCTATGGGGTGGGCCCCCCAAGCACCCCCTCGCGCCACCTCTTCGCCTATATTATCCCTCGAGACCTAAAAACCCGACAACAATTGACGAAACTCCAGAAAGACTCCAGGGACACCGCCGCCGTCGCGAAACTCCGTTTCGGAGGACAAAAGTCTCTGTTCCGGCACGCCGCTTGGACGGGGAATTGCCCTCGAAGTCATCTCCATCGACACCACCGCCATCTTCATCGCCGCTGCTGTCTCCCATGATGAGGAGGGAGTAGTTCTCCCCCGAGGCTGAGGGCTCTACCGGTAGCTATGTGGTTCATCTCTCTCTCCCATGGTGTGATCTTTATGTGATCATGAGCTTTGTATCACTATTAATCTATGTGCTACTCTAGTGATGTTATTAAATTAGTCTATTCCTCCTCCATGATGTAATGTTGACAGAGTGTTTATCATGAAGTACTTGGCATAGGTTATGATTGTAATCTCTTGTAGATTATGAAGTTAACTATTACTATGATAGTATTGATGCGATCTATTCCTCCTTTCATAGCTATTGTTGACAGCGTGTATGCTATGTTAGTACTCGGTCTAAATTGCAATGGTCTATTATGCACTCTAGAGGTTACTTAAATATGAACTTCGAATGTTGTGGAGCTTGTTTACTCCGGCTTGAGGTGTGCTTTTATAGCCCTACACAATGAATGGTGTTTGTTATCCAACAAGAGAGTGTGAGAAGTAGCACAAGTGAAGAGAAGTTATTTATTTATGTGATCATTGTTGAGAGTGTCCACTAGTTAAAGTATGATCCCTAGGCCTTGTTTCCAAATATCGAATCACCGTTTATTTACTGTTCTACTGCATGTTTACTTGCTGCCATATTTATTTCAGATTGTTATTACAACTCATATTCATCCATATCACTTGCATCTTACCATGTCTTCGCCGAACTAGTGCACCTATATATTTGACAAGTGTATTAGGTGTGTTGGGGACACAAGAGACTTCTTGTATCGTAATTGCAGGGTTGCTTGAGAGGGATATCTTTGACCTCTACCTCCCTGAGTTCGATAAACCTTGGGTGATTCACTTAAGAGAAACTTGCTGCTGTTCTACAAACCTCTGCTCTTGGAGGCCCAACACTGTCTACAGGAATAGAAGCGTGCGTAGACATCAGGTACCTCTTTTGTTTAACACTATAGTTGATATTTTTTCTAGAATGTTGATTAAAGGTTGTGACTCTGGGATTGATAAGAGATCTCTGTGCTGACTTCATTCTTGGAGGGGTGGTTAGTTATGCAGATGACACCCTTTATTCCTTGAAAAAAAATAGTAGAATTTCTATCAAATTTAAATGGATTCTTACTTGTTTTGAGCAATTATCTAGTATGCACATTAATTGTCATAAAAGTGAGATGTGGTATTAATGTAGATCAAAACGAGATGATTCCCTTTTTAGACATCTTTCAATGTGTAGCTGGGAAATTCCCAGTATTTGGGGCTCCCTCTAGATTTTGAGAAACTTAAAAGAGAAGACTTGCGGCCTTTAGTGGATAGTCTGCGGAGTAGAATGACGGCTAGAGAGAAAAGCTTCTATCCTTGGAAGATAAGAGAATCCTTATCCAAATAGTGCTAGCTAGTATTCCCATTTATATGCTCTCCGATCCTTCTTTAAATTCCTCAAATGGGCTTTGAATTTGATTAGTACCAACATTTCTAATTCCCTTTGGAGTGATGTTGATGGTAATAAAAAGATCCACCTAGCTAATTGTCCTTCTGTATGCTAGAGAAAGGAATATGGTGGCCTAGGCATCCCTAATCTCCGGAAATGAATGTATGTCTGTTAGGGTCTTGGTTCAAGAGGTACATCCAGAAATATGGAAAGTTGTGGAAGAGGTAATTGATGCTCAGTATAATACTAGGAGTCCTAATATACTCTGATAGTTTGACATCAAGATAATCACCATTTCGTGTTCTGGAAGAGTGTAATGTTTGCATCAGAGGAAGTTAAATTTGGATACAAATGCCATGTAGGGAATGCTAGAGAAATTCGTTTCTAGGAAGACATTTGGTTTGGTAATATACCTCTAGATACTCAATTCTTTGACATTTACTTCATAGCTAACCAAGAGACAAAAACCATTGCTGACATCTAGGATGGAAGCCAGATTATATGTAATTTTAGGAGAACCTTCACTGACGAGCTTATGTCTAAGTGGTATGAGTGCTAGCCATTGCTGGCTCTGTTTTTATCTGACCAAGAGGATCAGATGATCTGGATGTATAAATCTAATGGGGTTTATTCATCTAAATCTCTTTCTGATTTGATTAATTTTAGGGGTGTTAAACCTATTTGCGTACCTGCTGTCTGGAAATTAAATTTCCTCCTAGAATACAACTTTTTCTTTGGCTTTTCTCCCAAAAAGAAATCATGACCAGAGATGATTTGAGAAATAGAGGAATTCCAAAACCTTTAGAGTGTAGTTTATGTAGAGACATATAATCTTTTACACATTTGTTCATTGATTGCATTGTGTCTCAACTTCACTTGCAAAATCTTTGAGATTACTGATTTTTTACTTTGGCTTCCAAGTGGTTGTGTAATAAAATATACTTGCAACTTAATATTATTTCATCTTGTCCATTGGGGTATATGGAACAATATGAACTCTCTTGTGTTTAACAGAAAAACTTGGCTTTAATCTGAAGTAAGTGTGGCACCCAATTCTGGCCTATGTTAGGGACTGGAAGGTTCCTTTCAAACACCAAGAGTGGGAGCTCGTGGATCAATTCAGGAAGCTATTGTTAAAGAAAATCAAGAGGCCATTGGAGCTAGAGCCCGACCGAGCTACCAGTTTTTCGGTTGGATCTTATCCTAGAAGCCATCGGCAAGCCTGGCACCACACGGATGATGAGCATCTCTTGCTTACGTCGAGCAGCACCCTAACAATTATGTTGTGCATGTTGTGATGATCTAAGGAACCTGCTCCTACATGTTGGTGGTGCCTACCTTGATTGCTGTAGCTTTTGATTAGCCCCAGGTGTTTAAAAAAGACTGTCATTGACCTGTAATATTTAGATAGGGTTGGTATTTGGTTTTCTTTCTGGATTTTCGGGTGGTTTCACCTGTGGCGCCGCACCCCTGTTTCTGAAAAAACTTTTAATTCTTTGTAAGCTCGAACACTATAATTCTTTTTATATGAAATGGGGCTGGGGACGGTCCCTGTAAGTCTGAAAAAATATAGCCTGCATAGAAGACCAGCGCAAACGCCTTCTATGTGTCAGTGATGATAAGCAACACTCAGGCGTTTTTTGATTCGAAACGTAGGTATCGCCCACATATCTGGTTTTGTGAGAAGAATGGAACATGGATACACGATACATAAGTCAGAATGTAGGAACTAGCATTCCCACTGTTTCTCATTATTTTGTATGTTAGATTTGGTCAAAAACAAACTATGAAAAGTTTGACCGACCATATAGAAAAAATGCAACTAGTGCACATGGATGATAGCATGAAACTTGCGTGGTATAACATTGATTATAACATAAAATGTAAAAAAATATAGAAACTTACACTAGTTCTGTGCCTATGATACATGATATATATAAGCCGGTTCGAGGCAGTCCACATATTTATGTAGAAATGTAATGGCACCATGTGAACGTTCGCATACAATCACATTATAATACATCAAGGTAAATGAATTAATATTTGGAATAATGTGAAAAGATTGGATTGCTTATATGCTAATATCCACTAACAAAACATTTTCCAGAACATCTCAAACTAAAATGTTTTTTTTTTTTTGCAACAAACTAGAAACATAATTTACCACTACACATGTATTTGTAATTTTAATCATTAGTACCAACAAAAAACTCGTATTTTAATTCAAGAGAGCATTTTACAGTTCTCTAGCTATATCTAAAGAGTTTTTTTAAAAAAATATTTTATATTGTATGTTGCATTAATATAAAACATACATTTAATGAAAATCTGAGTTATGACAAAGTAAAATAGTTTGCTATAAATATGAGAAAATTAAACTCGCCATGCGCCCATGAACATGTTTTTCCATAACTTCTGGTTGCAATATTTATTTTAGCTATATCTTCTACGATAATTACGTTTCTATAGATAAAAATGCAGACCATTTATCACAAAAGCTAATTTCATAATTTTCCGCCTATATATTCATTAAAATGTAATAATCAAAGTGTCATGTAGAATACAAGTAAAGTTAAATATTCATCTTAGAGTGGAATACAAAAAAATTACAACAAATCTTAATGTCAAATTTGAAAGTTTGTATAATACAACAATCAAATAAATGAAAAAAATACAACGAAATATTGTCTATAAAGAGTGACATCAAGTTGACCCTAGCATCTCCTCAACCACAGCGGGCTCCACCTAAACCGCCAAGCCACAAGCTATCTAAATAACATATAATTCACATATATACATCAATATATATATTTGAAATAATTTTTAAATTAATGTAAACTGAGAAATCCCACCCCTTCTAAGCCTATATACTCTATGCCTCAAACCTTTTCTCATTAGCCAAGATAGAGAATTAACACCCGTTCACTCCTACATATCCTAAACTCAACATAAGTTATATTGTTGGTATTTCCCATTTGGCAGAAAACAAACCGGATCGGGCTCAGAACGTCCTTCGTGGTCAAAGAACCTACACTAGAAGGAAAAGCCTTATAGGTGATATCTTAGTTTTAACACTACTAGGAAAAGGCTTATTGTCGGCGCACCAAAATGGGCTATTGCCGGCGCACTACAGCCCGCCGGTTGGAACAGGCCGGTGATAATAGCTTATTGCCGGCGCACCAGTCGGTGCGCCGGCGGTATCTCGCGTTATCCCCGGCGCACCTGTCTAGTTCGCCGGCGGTAAGTTATACAAGAAAACAAAAAAAATCAAATCTAGATCCAGATCTAGATCTAGCTAGTCAATCGTGGTTGTCGTCTATGCGCCAGTGTAGGAGGTGCATGAGGTGCATGAGGATGCTGGAAGCTCCCGAGATTGGCGGGCCGGGTAGGAGAGGAGGAGGAGGCCGAGGAGGAGGAGTAGGCCGAGGTGGAGGAGCCCGGAGGAGGTGGAGGATGCCGGAGGTGGTGGAGGAGGCCGACAGTGATGGGGGAGGCCGAGGTGTTGGAGGAGGCCGAGGACGTCGAGGGAGTCCCAGAACGCGAGGAGGCTGGAGTGGTGGAGGAGGCCGGAGGACGTCGTGGCCGCTTGGTGGAGTAGCTCGCGCCGCAGTAAGCTCGGTAGAGAGAAGGAGGAGCAGGAGATGGAGGAGGAGGAGGAGGAGGAGAGGAAGTGAGGGAAAAGAGAAAGTGAGCACCGCGGGCTGAGTTGTGCCTATATAGCACAGATACGCCGCGACCAAGTAGGGTGGTGCGCCGGGGCTATTTTTTCTTTTTTTCACCCAAATCTTAAATCTGAAAAAAGTCCTGTTTCTGTTTTGAATTTGACGAATCCATTTTTTCTCCAAACGGCCGTAGGCGGTTGAATTCAAATAGGAAATTTCGAGTAGATCGATTTTGATATAAAAAAGTTTTTCATCGGAGGTCGTATGCAACCAGAAATCCTGTTTTACCGAAAGATGACGCCATTTTGCATAATACATCGAAATTCAAATTTTCAAATTTTCACTAAAACTAGATCACATATTACATGGGAATTTCAAAGGATTTTATTTTTTGAATTTTCTATCATTTTCTATTATTTTTTCGAAAACTGAAAAGGCGATTCCCGGGGGGGTGGAGAGAAAAATCTAGGCACCTTACCCCCGGCGCACCTCTATGGTGGTGCGCTGGTGGTAAATTGTCTACCACCGGCGCACCACCATAGAGGTGCGCCGGGGGTAAGGTGCCCAGATTTTCTGTTTTCAGCCAGAACTCGTCAAATTTTATTCCCGGCGCACTAAATTTTCTTGTGATGCCGGCAGTATAGGATCCGCATGGTTGCGAGGAGGAAATGGTGTACCTTTCCTTTGTTCCCTGCAGAGCGCCGAAAATAGCTTGATGTCTACTCACGTTTCTTTCCCGTAGGCGTATTGGCCTCCAAGAGCGCAGGTTTGTAGAACAGCAGCAAGTTTTCCCTTAAGTGGATCACCCAAGGTTTATCGAACTCAGGAGGAAGAGGTCAAAGATATCCTCTCAAGCAACCCTGCGATCACAATGCAAGAAGTCTCTTGTGTCCCCAACACACCCAATACACTTGTCGATGTATAGGTGCACTAGTTCGGCGAAGAGATAGTGAAATACAGGTGGTATGAATGAATATGAGTGTAGTAACGGCACCAGAAAATAGCTTGCTGCTACAATCGGCGTGTGGTTGATGGTGGGAATATTGCAGAAGTACGATGCAGAGAAATGTAAACAAGCGATGATTGCAGTATTTGGAAATAAGGCCTAGGGATCATACTTTCACTAGTGGACACTCTCAACATTGATCACATAATAAAACCACTCTACACTCTCTTGTTGGATGATGAACACCACTAATTGTGTTGGGCTACAAGAGCGCCTCAATGCCGGAGTTAACAAGCTCCACAACATTCGATATTCATATTTAAATAACCTTAGAGTGCATGATAGATCAACACAACTATACCAAGTACTAACATAGCATGCACACCGTCACCATCACACTATGAAAGGAGGAATAGATCACATCAATACCATCATAGTAATAGTTAACTCATAATCTACAAGAGATCACAATCATAAACTACGCCAAGTACTACATGATGCACACACGGTCACCATTACATCATGGAGGAGGAATAGAGTACTTTAATAAGATCACTAGAGTAGCACATAGATGAATAGTGATACAAAACTCATATAAATCTCAATCATGTAAGGCAGCTCATGAGATCATTGTATTCAAGTACATAGGAGAGAGATTAACCACATAGCTACTGGTACAACCCTTAGCCTCGATGGAGAACTACTCCCTCCTCATGGGAGATAGCAGCGGTGATGAAGATGGCGGTGGTGTCGATGGAGATGCCTTCCGGGGGCACTTCCCCGTCTTGGCGTGCGGAAACAGAGATTCTCGTCCCCCGCATCTTGGCTTCGCGATGGCGGGGCTGGGAAGGCTTGCACCGTGGCTTTTCCTATAGGGCTTCGACGAGTCCTTGTAGGCGGAAGGGTGGCCTTGGAGGTCCCCCGGTGGGACCACACAATAGGGTGGCGCGCCCTCCTGGGCCGCGCCGACCAAGCGTGTGGGCCCCTGTGGCTCCCTTGATGCCTCTCTAGTGTTCTCGAAGATTCATGGAATTTTAAGATCCGGGCGTTGATTTCGTCCACCCGAGAATATTTCCTTACTAGGATTTCTGAACCAAAAACAGCAAAAAACAAGAGCTCCATCTTGTCAATAGGTTAGTTCAAAAACACATAAAATCATCATAAAGTGTGAACAAAATATGTAGGTATTGTCATAAAACAAGCATGGAACATAAGAAATTATCGATACGTTGGAGACGTATCAGCATCCCTGCTTAGTTCCTACGTCCCGAGCAGGTAAACGATAACAAAGATAATTTCTGACATGCTACCAACATGATCTTAATCATACTATTGTAAAGCATATGAGATGAATGCAGCGATTCAAAGCAATGGTAAAGACAATGAGTAAACAACTGAACCATATAGCAAAGACTTTTCATGAATAGTACTTTCAAGACAAGCATCAATAAGTCATGCATAAGAGTTAACTCATAAGGCAATAAATTCATAGTAAAGGCATTGAAGCAACACAAAGGAAGATTAAGTTTCAGCGGTTGCTTTCAACTTGTAACATGTATATCTCATGGATAGTGTCAACATAAAGTAATATGATGAATGCAAATATGCAAGTATGTAAGAATCAATGCACAGTTAACACAAGTGTTTGCTTCTAAGATGGAAGGAAATGGGTAAACTGACTCAACATAAAGTAAAAGAATGGCCCTTCGCAGAGGGAAGCATTGATTAAATCATGTGCTAGAGATTTTTAAGTTTTGAAATCATATAGAGAGCATAAAAGTAAAGTTTTGAGAGGTGTTTGTTGTTGTCAACGAATGGTAATGGGTACTCCAACTACCTCGCCAACCAGACTTTCAAGAGCGGCTCCCATGAAGGACGTTATTTCTACCAGCAAGGTAGATCATCCCTCTTCTCTTTTGTTTACACACGTATTTTAGTTTAATTATGAGTGACACTCCCCCCAACTTTGCTTACACAAGCCATGGCTAACCGAATCCTCAGGTGTCTTCCATCAATCTCATACCATGGAGGAGTGTCTATTTGCAAAATTAAGTGCTTCTTATGAATCAGAGCAAAACATGTGAAGAGAATTATTAATGAAGTTTGATTAATCGGGGATGGGAACCCCGTTGCCAGCTCTTTTTGCAAAATTATTGGATAAGCGGATGTGCCACTAGTCCACTATGAAAGTCTGTCAAGAGTACATGACAAGGTTGAAAGATAAACACCACATACTTCCTCATGAGCTATAAAATATTGACACAAATTGAGAAGCATTTTGAAGGTTTAAACGTAGCACATGAAGTATTTACTTGGAATGGCAGGAAACACCACATAGTAGGTAGGTATGGGGGACACACATGGCATAGGTTTTGGCTCAAGGATTTTGGATGCATGAGAAGTATTCCCTCTCAATACAAGGCTTTGGGCTAGCAAGGCTGTTTGAAGCAAACACAAGTATGAACCGGTACATCAATACTTACATAAGAACATATTGCAAGCATTATAAGACTATACATTGTCTTCCTTGTTGTTCAAACACCTTTACCAGAAAATATCTAGACCTTAGAGAGACCAATCATGCAAACCAAATTTTAGCAAGCTCTATGTATCTCTTCACTAATAGGTGCAAAGTATATGATGCAAGAGCTTAAACATGAGCACAACAATTGCCAAGTATCAAATTATTCAAGACATTATACCATTTACCACATGTAGCATTTTCTGTCTCCAACCATATAACAATTAACGAAGTTTCAACCTTCGCCATGAACATTAAAAGCTAAGAACACATGTGTTCATATGAACCAGCGGAGCGTGTCTCTCTCCCACACAATGAATGCTAGGACCCAATTTATTCAAACAAAAGCAAACAGACGCTCCAAGTAAAGCACATAAGATGTGACCGAATAAAAATATAGTTTCAAGAGAAGTGACCTGATAATGTTGTCGATGAAGAAGGGGATGCCTTGGGCATCCCAAGCTTAGATGCTTGAGTCTTCTTGAAATATGCGGAGATGAACCACCGGCATCCCCAAGCTTAGACTTTTAACTCTTCTTGATCATATTGTATCATCCTCCTCTCTTGACCCTTGAAAAATTCCTCCACACCAAACTCAAAACAAACTCATTAGAGGGTTAGTGCATAATCAAAAATTCACATGTTCAGAGGTGACACAATCATTCTTAACACTTCTGGACATTGCCCAAAGCTACCGGAAGTCAATGGAACAAAGAAATCCATCCAACACAAAGAAAAGAGGCAATGCGAAATAAAAGGCAGAATCACAAACAATAAAGTCCGTAAATACGAATTTTGTAGAGGCACCGGACTTGCTCAGATGAAAATGCTCAAATTGAATGAAAGTTGCGTACATATCTGAGGATCACTCACGTAAATTTGGAGATTTTTCTGAGTTACCTACAGAGAACCCTGCCCAAATTCACACATGAAATCTGTTTCTGCGCTAGCATCCAAATCTAGTATCAACCTTGCTATCAAAGACTTTACTTGGCACAACAATGCAATAAAATAAAGATAAAGAGAGGTTGCTACAGTAGTAATAACTTTCAAGACACAAATATAAAACAAAATTGCTGTAGTAAAATAAACATGGGTTATCTCCCAAGAAGTGCTTTCTTTATAGCCATTAAGATGGGCTCAGCAGTTTTAATGATGCACTCGCGAGAAATAATATTTGAAGCAAAAGAGGGCATCAAGAGGCAAATTCAAAACAAATTTAAGCCTAACATGCTTCCTATGAAAAGGAATCTTGTAAATAAACAAGTTCATGAAGAGCAAAGTAACAAGCATAGGAAAACTAGACAAGCTCATCTTCAAGATTTTTAGCATATAGAGAGGTGTTTTAGTAACATGAAAATTTCTACAACCATATTTTCCTCTCTCATAATAATATCCAGTAGCATCATTAGCAAACTCAACAATATAACTATCACATAAAGCATTCTTATCATGAGTCTCATGCATAAAAGTATTATTACTCTCCACATAAGCATAGTCATTCTTATTAATTGTAGTGGGAGCAAATTCAACAAAGTAGCTATCATCATTATTCTCATCAAGTGTAGGAGGCATAGTATAATCATAATAAAATTTATCCTCCATAGTAGGCGGCACCAAAAGACTACTATCATTATAATCATCATAAATAGGAGGCAAAGTATCATCAAAGAAAATTTTCTCCTCAATGCTTGGGGGACTAAAAATATCATTCTCATCAAAGCCAGCTTCCCCAAGCTTAGAATTTTCTATATCATTAGCAACAATGGTGTTCAAAGCGTTCATACTAATATTGCTACTAGCATGCAAATAAGGTTCCATAGGTTTTTCAATTTTTGCAACACACCATTTATGTCTTAACTCAGGAAATAGATTAAAAAGCTCATAGTTGTTTTCCATTATGCCTTACTAGTGTTTAACAAGAAACAAAAAGATGAAATTGCAGGATCTAAAGGAAATAGCTTCGAGCACTCACCCAGAAAATAGCTTAGTAGCCGGGATCCGGAGTATGAGTACCTTTTACCTTTCCTCCCAGGCAACGGTGCCAGAAAATACTTGATGCTGTCCAGGACTGGCACGTGGTTGACGAGGGAGGAAATGGTGTAGCTTTCCTTTGTTCCCCGGCCACGGCGCCGAAAATAGCTTGATGTCTACTCACGCTTCTTTTCTTGTATTGTTGGGCCTCCAAGAGCAGAGGTTTGTAGAACAGCAGCAAGTTTTTCCTTAGTGGATCACCCAAGGTTTATCGAACTCAGGGAGGAAGAGGTCAAAGATATCCCTCTCAAGCAACCCTGCGATCACAATGCAAGAAGTCTCTTGTGTCCCCAACACACCCAATACACTTGTCGGATGTATAGGTGCACTAGTTCGGCAAAGAGATAGTGAAATACAGGTGGTATGAATGAATATGAGCAGTAGTAACGGCACCAGAAAATAGCTTGCTGCTACCGGCGTGTGGTTGATGGTGGGAATATTGCAGGAAGTACAGATGCAGTAGAATAGTAAACAAGCGATGATTGCAGTATTTGGAAATAAGGCCTAGGGATCATACTTTCACTAGTGGACACTCTCAACATTGATCACATAATAAAACCACTCTACACTCTCTTGTTGGATGATGAACACCACTAATTGTGTAGGGCTACAAGAGCACCTCAATGCCGGAGTTAACAAGCTCCACAACATTCGATATTCATATTTAAATAACCTTAGAGTGCATGATAGATCAACACAACTATACCAAGTACTAACATAGCATGCACACTGTCACCATCACACTATGAAAGGAGGAATAGATCACATCAATACCATCATAGTAATAGTTAACTTCATAATCTACAAGAGATCACAATCATAAACTACGCCAAATACTACATGATGCACACACTGTCACCATTACATCATGGAGGAGGAATAGAGTAATTTAATAACATCACTAGAGTAGCACATAGATGAATAGTGATACAAAACTCATATAAATCTCAATCATGTAAGGCAGCTCATGAGATCATTGTATTGAAGTACATAGGAGAGAGATTAACCACATAGCTACCGGTACAGCCCTTAGCATCGATGGAGAACTACTCCTCCTCATGGGAGACAACAGCGGTGATGAAGATGGCGGTGGTGTCGATGGAGATGCCTTCCGGGGCACTTCCCCGTCCCGGCGGCGTGCCGGAACAGAGACTCCTGTCCCCCAGATCTTGGCTTCGCGATGGCGGCGGCTCTGGAAGGCTTCTCGTACCGTGGCTTTTCCTATAGGGTTTTCGCATCGGAGTCCTTAAGTAGGCGGAAGGGCGGCCTCGGAGGGTCCCTGGTGGGACCACACAATAGGGTGGCGCGGCCCCCCTCTGGCCGCGCCGACCTGGCGTGTGGGGCCCAGGGATTCCCCTTTGGTGCCTCTCGGGTGTTCTGGAAGATTCGTGGAATTTTAAGATCCTGGGCGTTGATTTCGTCCAATTCCGAGAATATTTCCTTACTAGGATTTCTGAAACCAAAAACAGCAGAAAACAAGAACTGGCACTTCGGCATCTTGTCAATAGGTTAGTTCCGGAAAACACATAAAATCATCATAAAGTGTGAACAAAACATGTAGGTATTGTCATAAAGCAAGCATGGAACATAAGAAATTATCGATACGTTGGAGACGTATCCGTCGGCTGTATAGGTTCTTCGCCGGCGCGGCCTAACATGGCTCGCCGGCGGTATTTTGCCACCGGCGCGCGTCAATGGTGGTGCGCCGGCACTGTTCCGTGCAGCTATAGCCCTTTTCCTAGTAGTGTAAGGAGGCCTTCTCTGTCCTCCATCACCTTAAAGGGTTTGTCGAGGATGCAGAGATGATGTGTCTGCCACCTAGTAAGCGAGACCCCATTAAAATGTCAAGGGACATCAATGATGATGATCTTAGAGAAGACTTCCATCGCATCCATTATCGTACAAGATGTATCCAACGGATCGGGGCTCTCACACCAACTCAGAGGGTTGTGTAAGAGGGATATCGAAGAACGCCTACATAGGCAGGGTGATGGAAGGACGTGTATGACGAAGGGCTTGTACAAGCCGTTCCGGGAGCCGCTCAAGAAGACGTCTCGTTGACCGAGGCTGGTGTGCCTAACATTACTTTGAATCGATGGACAATTTGTATTGTGTTGTAAACTAAACTTGCTTAATTTGCTCGAAACGGTGGTCATCGTTGTTGGACTTCAATTACTATTGTAGTCGTTATCGTTGAACTTGATTACTTATGTGATACCGATGCTATATGTCTTTTAGGTTTATTATTATTTCCTTGCTTTATTCTTGTGAATATCTATGCATGTGAACCCTCTAACTCTTTCCATTGCCTTATATACTAATATGCCTTGTGTCCATAGAGATGACGTACTACGTCGTGTTCGAGGGGTGGTTCCAGAAGTGTACGAGGAGTGGGAGGAGTGCAAGAAACAGGTGCACAAGTTCAACGGCAACTGCTACAAAGGGTACCCGACTAGACACGAGGCGGTTGCCAAGTGGAGGAAGCACCAGTCGAACAAGAGCAAGATGAAGATGAAGACCTTCCTTGTGCTCTCGCTCTTGCTCACCGTCGTCGCGGCGGTACTCTATTTCATCCTAGTGTAGGCGGCGGTCGGTGTCACTTCATTTGTATCTAGAGCTGATGAACTTAATTAATTTGCATGGATTATGAGTTGTATGGAGCTATATGTATAACTCGATCGGGCTCTAAGTAATGTGATGATGATGTATAATGTTGCTATGTTATATGTGTCCATATTATATCTGTCTATATTATATATGTATATAACCTGTATACTACGTATAAAACCTGTATAAAACCCGTATAATACACCAGGCATCACAAAATCGAGTATACCTGTACATTGTTCTGTGGCGCATCAAAATATAATTCAGTGGCGCACCTAAATCTTTGGCGCACCAGGACCACCTGCACCACAGAACCTTCTATTTCTGTGGCGCACCCACTCCAGTGCGCCACAGAAACCTTAATTCTGTGGCGCACGGATTGGTGCATCACAGAAACCTTATTTTTGTGGCGAAGTTTCTGTGGCACACCGCCCATGCGCCACAGAATCAGTTTTTGGTGCGCCACTGATTAGGCTTTCCCTACTAGTGCTACATTCTCAAAATATTCCAAAAAGGGCATAGACCTATAAACTCAAACGGAAGGAGTAATCATGAATGCTTGTTCACGGGTGACCATTCACACGACACGTATTTGTGGGGCCCACCCGTGAAGGAAGCTTACCTTCTCTTCACACACGTGCTCCCTCCCCTAATCATGACCATCCTCTCTCCTTCTCCCCACACATTATCTCCATTCTCTCCATGACCCCCCTTACCTCCCGCACTACCTCTCTGGAGTTTGCGATGTGGCAAAACGATGGAGTTCGGTTGAGGGTGGGTGTGGGGTTATACGGCATCGGGGAAGAAAGGGACGTGGAGAGCGCTTAGAGAGATGGTAGGCGCCAAGGGTAGCAACGCACTGGCGGAGGTGACAGTCTGAGAAGGGCGGGGTGGCAAGGTGGCACGGCAGCACCTCCGGCCAGAGTGGTGGTGTCGGTAGTTTAGCCAGTGGTGGCGGAGGGGGAGCTAATATAGTGGCAGTGCTCTCCTTCCTCCTGTCCGATCGGTAGGACTAGGGTTGAGGTTTAGGGATGGCGACACACATGTCGCTGCCCGGTGGGAAGTGACCACGCGTGCGGGTGATCTCCAACTAGCCCTACCGGTGAGAGTAAAAAGTTTGTAACGAAGCATCGGTAATTGGGTTGGTAATAAGATATGGGGTAGTGCTAGAAATCCTCCGGAGGCTCCAAACTTTCCAGCCTCCTGCTTGCATGTGCGAGACGTGTCCACTTTCACATGAAATTTAGATTTTGCTTCGTCGGAGCAAAAAACCTCCCGCTTTTGCTTCATTGAAGCAAAAAAATGGTTCGACTAAAAAGACTAAAAAGTAGAAGGAGTGTTGCGACTCATTCAGATTTTGTTTCTTCGCAGCAAAAAAAATTCCCGCTTTTGCTTCATTGAAGCAAAAAACAGTTCACGTAAATACAAAAAAGAAAGACATATCGGACGGAGCAGGCCGGAGACTCGCCAGAGATTCATCAGAGACCTCGTCGGTAGGGGATGTTGTGACCGGCAACGGTGGTGCTGCAAGCCAGGGACGGTGGTGCTACAAGCTGGGGCGACGACACTACCATCTGGTGGAGGCGGTGCTTCAAGGAGTGGGCATCGATGCTACGATTGTACAATAATATTGTTTCTTCAATTATTCCCCTATTCTGCGACTTTAGTAGAAAAGTTTTGCCACAAGGTCTCCGGCGATGTTCTCCAACGAGGTCGTGTTTTTAGTACAAAGGCTGCAGTGCTATAATAGTATATTATTTTTGCTACAATTGTTCTGTCATGTTGCTACTTTAGTACAAATGTGTTGCAACGAGGTTTCCGGCAACGGTGCTCCGGCGAGTTCTCCGGTGAAGTACGGTGCTCCGGCGAGGTCTCCGGTGAAGTACGGTGCTCCGGCGAGGTCTCTGGCGAGGTCCACTACCGAATGGTCTTTGTGTTTTTGTTTTTAGTCAAACCATTTTTTCCTTCAATGAAGCAAAAGTGGGGCTTTTTTTTGCTTCAATGAAGCAAAAGTAAAATTTAAAGCAAAGCTGAAGAGAGAACCCGATCTAACGACTTAGATTGATTGGATCCAACGGTGGGAAATCCGGAGGCTAGGAGGTTTGTAGCCTCCGGAGGATATAGAGCATTTTCCATAAGATATGTGATGCTTGCAGTATAATAGTAAAATAAAACAAAGAAAGTATAGATAGGGAAAACAAAACCTGAGCTGTAGAACAAAGACATCTTTTTAGACAAGATCGACCAATTGATTAACTATGCCACCTCGTACGGTCGTATACTACTCGAACTGGCAGCGCTCAGGGTCTATATATAGAGACAGATTGAATCAGCCAACAAGTTAATTAGGTCATTTGCATTGCAACAAGGTCTAGTTTAACTACTAGGATCAAGTGCACTCTGCATACACACTTGATCACTACCTACACGTACTACATGGGCATGTCACCGAATAACTTCACCACTTCCTTCTGTTTGACACAGCAAAATGCTTCGATCTGCACTGAGCAAGACCTAGACAACTACCTCCACCCGTACTATTACGGCATCGAGGAGGTCGAGCTAGACGGCGACGAGCTAGAGCTCGGCAGCTCCCGTGCTCCCAAGGCCACCAAGGTTGACTACTTCAGCTCGCCGTACCAATCCTCGTGGCCGCCAGCGCAGGTAGACGTCGAGTCGTCGCGCGTCAGGAAGAAGCAGTTCCGTGACGTCCTCGAGAGCTGCAAGCAGAAGGTGGAGGCCTTGGAGGCTCTCGAGTCGCCGCCGGCGGGCGGCAGCGGCCCGTTCCAGCTGGACCAAGGCGAGGTGGTAGTCGCCGTGGGTGACGGCGGCGGTGGTGGCGGTGCTGATGGCATGCGGCTCGTACAGCTTCTGGTGGCCTGTGCAGAGGCGGTGGCTTGCCGGGACCGCGCGCAGGCCGCGGCGCTGCTGCGCGAGCTCCAGGTGGGCGCGCCCGTGCACGGCACGGCGTTCCAGCGCGTCGCGTCGTGTTTCGTGCAGGGCCTCGCCGACCGCCTCGCCCTCGCGCACCCGCCTTCCTTGGGGCCTGCGAGCATGGCGTTCAGCGTCCCGCGGTCGTCCTGCCACGACGGAGCTCGCGGGGAGGCGCTAGCCGTGGCGTACGAGCTGTGCCCCTACCTGCGCTTCGCGCACTTCGTGGCGAACGTGTCCATCCTGGAGGCCTTCGAGGGAGAGAGCAACGTCCACGTGGTGGACCTGGGCATGACGCTTGGCCTAGACCGCGGCCACCAGTGGCGCGCACTTCTCGACGGCCTCGCCGCGCGGGCCGGAGGAAAGCCGGCGTGCGTACGCGTCACCGGCGTCGGAGCCCGCCTGGAGACCATGAGAGCCGTCGGGCGCGAGCTGGAGGCGTACGCGGAGGAGCTCGGGATGCGCCTCGAGTTCAGGGCCGTCGATCGCACGCTGGAGAGCCTCCACGTGGACGACCTCGGCGTTGTAGCCGGTGAGGCCGTGGCCATCAACAGCGTCCTGGAGCTGCACTGCGTGGTGAAGGAGAGCCGGGGCGCGCTCAACTCCGTGCTGCAGACCATCCGCAAGCTCTCTCCCAAGGCGTTCGTGCTCGTGGAGCAGGATGCCGGACACAACGGCCCCTTCTTTTTGGGGCGTTTCATGGAGGCGCTCCACTACTACGCCGCGCTGTTCGACGCGCTGGACGCGGCGCTCCCGCGGTACGACGCGCGGCGCGCGCGCGTCGAGCAGTTCCACTTCGGCGCCGAGATCCGGAACGTGGTCGGGTGCGAGGGTGCAGCGCGCGTGGAGCGTCACGAGCGCGCGGACCAGTGGCGGCGCCGCATGAGCCGGGCGGGGTTCCAGTCCATGCCGATCAAGATGGCGACCAAGGCACGGGAGTGGCTGGAGGAGAATGCCGGAGGCAGCGGCTACACGGTGGCGGAGGAGAAGGGATGCCTCGTGCTAGGATGGAAGGGCAAGCCCGTCATCGCTGCCTCTTGCTGGAAATGCTAGCCACGTACTCACTGCCGCTCACTTCACCATCTTTGCATACACAGCGGACTGTGAGTTTGTGAGTGGGGAGGGCCGGAGATTGCGGATACGTAGAAGGGAGCTGGTACTTCGCTGTTCAAGCTATTATGTGTGCTTGGAAACTTGTGTAACTATAAGGCCCCCACAAGTAGTGCTTGTACTTGTTTGACAAATTTTGTATAGGTACTTTAGCGGATCAATATAACTTCTTGCACAAGGTTTTAATTGTTTCCTTTTCATTTAACTTTGGACCTGCAAATCTTGTAGTCTTTGAGTCTTTTCACCAATAATTTATGTGATCCTTTCGAGTTTACAACCAGAGGTATAAAGATGTTATTCTGAATTTTCCAAAAATATAGAATTTTTCTGTGGAAATGCACAAATTTTCTGTACATATTGCAACGTATCATTAAATAAATTTTTTTATTTTGAGCTCCACAAACGTTACAAAACTCTGGCAATAAAAGGGTAAAAAAAAACTTGTGTTCCCTCCCCACATATGTGTAGAGCACATAGGAAAAGATAAGTTGAGGAAAATTTCATATTTTGGGTACATACTAGACATGCATGTATGTACTTGTATATTTATTTTCAGATTATTTTTTAGTTTGGAAATAAAGTTTTTAAAATTTTAAAAAACCAGGCTCCTAGAGGCTAATTCAGGATCCAAATGGGCAATTCACCTCGCTGTATGCATCTTATCTTGAATCAACCTAGCTCCTACCGGTACTGGGGGGAAGCGGCAGAGATGGACATAGGCGGGAGATAGGGCAGCGAGATGGCGACGGCGGGAGACATGCGCGCGCAGGAGAGAGCCGATTTGGGGTGCGCGCGGGGATAGGGTTTGGGGCTGATCTCTCCCGGTCAGTTATTTTGGCTACACCGATTTGCAGTAGGTCACACATGGCAAATTAGGTGCGTCGTCGCCTCACCGTTAGTCGCGAATGGCTGGGACACGCAACGGCCAATTTGTCGTACGTGAGTCTACACTGTTACCTACGACAAATCATCTGGTTTACCCTGAATGTTGGTTTGCCATGCTCTTTTCATTTTGTTTGGTGTGAGTTTCCTCTGTGCCTTTGGAAAACAGTTGTTTTGCCGTGCTTCGTGCGGATCAGCTCACGGCAAATCAGAAGAGCACGACAAATTACTGGATTCCCGTAGTGATCTCAATATTTATTTTGGTAATATATCTAGGGTGTACACTTGTTAAATTTTTGAAAAATCTATAGTACCTAATGCTCAGAGAAGAAAATAAAGACATATTAGTATATACATTTAGATACATATGTTGATTTTTATAAGATTCAGAAATGACTTTCCTCCTTAGCGAATGCTCACACTCTACCAAATGTTCCACCATAAAGCATCATGCTCCTCTGTCATTCTCATGATTTATAGGAACACGAGCCTTGCTCCGGTGCTCCCCCCTAAACGGGAAGTTAAAGGATAATAGTTGGTTCTTTTTTCTGTGTTGTGTCCGCTGAAACCTAACATTTAGCCTATGTATACCCGTCTGTATTGATATAGTATATGTACCTCGCGTAAGAAAAAGAAAAAAAAGAGGTCACGTTGATCAGTTAACGATCTCATTCGTCTAAGTACAGCCCCATGTCGTACAAAAACGAGATACAACACAAGGTGGGCTATACGGATACGTACAAGGTTATATGGATGGTGGACCTACACTGAAATTACGATCGTATCCCCGCTTACAAATAGGTATGGAAAGATTTTCACCGTTATTGTGTTTAACGAACCCAAAAAAATTCAGGGGAGGAGCACGGGAGTAGAAGTGTAGGAACACATAGTAGGAGATTTGAAAACTCACTACAGCAGCGCACGTACGCTGATCTCTTCACTGTTCTAAATGTCGAGAACTCGGTTAAATGCCGTCGGTGATAACTGCGTCCGGAATTGTGTACGCTCAACACTTATTTGTTCTTGGTGCACATAGTCATCCGCCGACCGCCGAGCTAGTTGTGGGGTGGTATATGCTATGAACGTCCGCTGCATTGTGGTGTAGTTCGGTGCGGCTATTGCTCCAGATCCGCTACTCTCGAGGTATCTCGGTGCAGCTCTCTCACGCTGCATCCGCCTTCCATCTCGTCGGCAACGGATCCTCCACCGTGATCTCCCAGTTCGTTGCTCCACCATGCTCACCTGTACTCCTTGTTGTGTCGCCAGAGGTTGAAGCGATGTAGTAGAACTCAAGGACAGCAATGCAGATCTCGGTGAGCGATGATGCTGCTGCGCCGGCAGCGATGATGATGCCGGAGGCTCGATCTGTGCGCGTTGTTCATCTCTTGGTGCGCTACCGATGACAAAGAGACGGTCTAGAAGGGGGTGCTGAGATAAGATGGGGAGTTGGGATACAGGCGGACAGTCACTAGCGTTGATGCGCTGCACAAGGACGGAAGAGACGGTGTTTGCCTAGCTAAGACGGTGGCAGATGCAGCAGAGCCGGAGCGGGGTGGACGACTGCGTGCGGGAGTAAAATGGGAAAGAGACAATGTATGTTAGCTCAGGCTGGAGGTGCACGCACGCGACTGTCCCGTGCGTCCTCGACAATAACAGGTAACGATTAACAAACGTATCCATGGCATGTAAAAGAGAAACTAATGTATCCAATCTTTTCATGGCCTGTGATTGGCTCAAGTGCGTCAGTTGTGACGAAAGTGTGCTTGTTGATACTGATTGGCACCAGCACCATCTTGCATTCCAGTAGCATATACAATTCTGCGTTTCCATTAATTAATGCAAAATTATTTTAGTAACAGAAACAAGAATTGCCAAATTTTAGCTGTAGCACGATAGTGACCGGAATCGATGGATGCCCATGCCTCCCAAATGCTAAACATTGTGACCAAAATGGCATCATTAATTAAATATACATACATGTGTACAGTACATGTATTTTTTCTTGTATAAAGATAGATAGAAGCGACAGCTTGCCTAGCATAGACATTTTTCTAGTATGCAATGCATGTTAATTACTAGGAGAAAATCTTGTTTGCTATCAGTCGCTCTTTTTTTTCTGAGGGGTTAGATCGCTATCTGTGTTTATTTATTTTGAAAAGGATCGCTCTCCGTATATGATGTAATTAAACTGTATATTTGATAACTAAACTATTTTTCAGCCAATATTCTGCGAACCAGTAAGAGGAACAAAAATGTGTCTTTCCCGCATACTGTCTCTTTCAAAAAACATGTCACTCTAAGCGATCTTGTGCTCAGTTGTCGATGGGCATGTCGGCAAAGGAATGTTAATCCATATTCGCACTAAAAATTGAGGTACGATTGATGAAAATACCACTTAGGGTTATAGTAGCAGTAACAAATCACATACTAGCTTAATTGCCATATATGCATCACATTCAAACATAGCACGCCATTTTCTTCTCCTTGTGGAGCTTCGAAAGATGGTCACTATGCTTGCCAAAGTAGAATCTTGAAATATTTCTATTGAGCTGGATGGAATTGGAAAATAGTACGTAGTACAAGACACAATATATAGAGTCGTGCTTGACCAATTCTCGTACAAAACCAATTGTGACTAGCATAAGAGACTTCATCAGCTTGACAAAATTCGGACTCGCATTCAGAGTTTCAGACGCATTGTCTGACAAAAAAATACGTTACGGTCGAACAAGGGCTGTACCTCGACCGAAGGAGCGTTGTACACGCCGGTGCAGAGTACAAACGAAGGGACATGGCGTGCCAGCTGACGTCTGAACTGAAAGGGTCCTCATATACTTGCCTAATTTAACCTTCTCTCTCAGAGCTTGCAAACCCCGGACCGATCGATCAGTTGTTGCCTGTTCTGATATTCAGCATAGCTTGCTACCGTTAGTCCTCAGTCCTCACACGAGTAGCAGAAGAAACAGTCACCTCACACGTAAGTTGCGAAGGGAGCTTTGTTCATAACGAAACGACTGCTTCAGCTGTTACATCCCGGGCTAATTCATTAACCTGATGATAGGGTTCTAGTATAATCTTATACCGCTTGTTATGGTTCTCGCCAGCCAAGAAAATCCGGACTAAAAATCACGGGCGCCGGAACCTTTTGTATTGTAGAAGCGATCCGCCACCTGTTTTTGTCAGTTACAATCACTTGGTAATATATACTACCTCCGATTCAAGGAATAAGACGCCCTCGTTTTACGTGCTTTTCGTTTGACTAATATTACTTCAAATATATAAAGATTGTTTATATAAAATTAACATCATTAGAAAGTGCTTTTCAATACGAATCCAATGATACTAATTACATATAATATAACCAAGATTTTGTTGCTCAATTTTTATGGTCAAAATTCGTCTTGGAATACGCGTGCGTCTTATTCCTTGGGACGGAGGTAGTATATGACAATGCAAGGTTTATCTTACTCTTCCAAACGGGAGGAGATCAGGGGCAGATGCCCGATTCCATTTATCCAGACGCTTCTTTTCCTTTTGTTTCGTGTGGGATCTCTCAACGTTCACTTTCAGCGAGAGCTAGAAGGTTTCCCTGCCATTCCAGGGCAATCTCTCCCAACTCGGGTGTAACCGAACAATGCCAGAGAAGCTCAACGTATAGCAGAGAGCTGACACGTTGTTGTTCAAGCTATCATGTGTGCTTGAACACGTGTGCAAATTATAAGGCCCTCACACATAGTGTTTGTACTTATTTAGCAAAGTTTGTATAGGTATTTTAGCGGAACACTAGCATAAGGTTAGATTGGTCCTCTCTCCACGCCGGGGGAAGAGGATTTTGTCACCATCATAATCAACAACATCTCCGTCAACCATGTGCTCCGTCAACAACATCTATGTATGAAGATCTAATGAATGATCATACCCCATATCTGAGAAAATATTTGTGGAAAGTTAAAATTCCTTTGAAAATTCGGATTTTTATGTGGTTTCTTAGTAACAAGGTATTATTAACTAAAGATAATTTAGCTAAACGGAGGTGGAATGGATGTATGAAGTGTGTTTTCTGTGGTGCACAGGAAACCGTTGAACATCTATTCTTTGAATGTCCATTGGCTAAACTTCTTTGGCGGACTGTTAATTTTACTTTTGACCTTCCACCTCCAACCAATGTTACGAATATGTTTGGTAATTGGTTAAATGGAGTAGATAGACAATCTAAAGCTTTCATTCGTGTGGGGGTTTCTGCTTTATGTTGGTCTATTTGGAAGGCTCGAAATAATCTTATCTTTAACAAAAAAAAATCTTTCCACTATTTGCAGGTTATTCACATGTTGGTCCACTGGGTTCAGTTATGGGCTCTTCTTTCGCCGGAGGGGCTTCGGGATGCCATGGTTTCTGGATGCACACGGCTCCTGACGGTCGCTCAGGATATCTTGTGCCAGGCTGGCTGGCGTCATACTAGGAGACTACAATGATGTGTAGTTTTGCTAGTTTTTTTATTCCGCTGGTTGATTTTTGTATCAACTGTAGGCGATGATTGAGACCTTTCTATGTAAGACTGAATAAAACGTTTGATTAATAAAAGGCCGTGTGCATCATCATGATGCAGAAGCCGGGGTTACACTCCCCATTTCGAAAAAAAAATGTGCTCCTTCCCCATCACCATGTGTGAGTAGTCCCCTATAGACTTGTGAGGTGGGCGGGGATTGTAAGAGATTGATCATGTAATAAGTCATATGTAAAGAGATTTGAGGGGATTTATCTTGAGAATACTTTTGTATGGTGTTGATGCACTTTGTTAGGCTTAATGACTGTTAATAGGGCCCGAGTGACATGCTCTCAGTATTGAATTCCTATTGCCCCATCATATATTTGAGTTTGGTATTTATCTACAACGTGTATTACCTATTATTATGTTGAACCTGCGAACAATAAAGTGACAGTTAGGGAAAAGAAGGGTATAGGGTAGTGTGAAGATATTATGTGTTCATGTAGTGTTAATGCATTGCTCCGGTCTATTTGAAAAGGTAGACCTTAATTACTTGTAGTTCCATGTTGGCCCCGGTGAAATAGGCATGTAGGACAACAAATGTTGTGCAAATTCTCTTAGTTAATACGCGCAACTATATTCGGGACACATACCTACACACAACAGAGTTAGAGATGAACCCAAGTTAGTAGTATCTCTTTATATGATCAATCTTATTCATGCAACACTCTGCTATCACCTCATGCCTATGTTTTAGTCTCTGAATTCACAAGTTACCGATTCCGGCGAAAACTGAAAAGCTGATGTTACTTTTCACTGTATTCCTTAGTGCTTTAATTCAACTACTGCAACCACCATTTTCTCCTTGACAATATTGATATACATGTGTGGTCGAGAGCGACGTTTTAATTGCTAAAGTCTTACTGGTATTCTTGTGTTCCCTTTGAGTCGAACTATAAATTTGGGTAATACTTCCCATCGAAGATTTTATCGATCCTATATCCTTGTGGGCATCACAAGTCCAAAACTCTCCTCCATCAGAAGTTGTCCAGAGAAATGATTGCTCACCCAAAGAATTAGTAGGCCACCATTATTCCATCCGAGGGAATGTAGACAGAATTGTCAAATCGACGAGGAGTAATTTTTTAATGAAACTAGTATCAAAATCTATTTTTTTGTCTCTTCCAAACAAATGATCTAAGCATTGCTCTCTTCGAGCTTATTACGAATATGTGGCTATTTCCCAAGAATATTAATCCCATGGATATTCCAACTTAAAATGTGCCAAAAGAGGTTCAACACTGACAACATCACACCGAAGAAAGCATCAGCCTGAAATCACCGAATAATGTGATCGCTGAAGTTCCTGAAGAAGATGACACATCTCTGCTAGCTGGAGAACTTCATATGGAGTGGCATTGGTAGCAATAGAAGTTTTGCGGCAAGTATATGGCATTTCTTGATACCTATAATCTTCGGTGTGATGTCGGGTACAACAACGAACTTGATCTGCACACTTTGGAGTTTCATGCTTACGAGGGCTCCCACGATCGCGGACATGAACTCATGTAGCCATCTTCATAGCCTTAATATCAGTATCAACATGGGCTTCTACAACGCTCAGCTGGCCAACTCATCACCCACTTCAACAAGTGAAGCATTTGGCACCACCTCCCAACATAGATTGACAGGTTGAGTTGAGGAAAAACGACTAAAAATCTCACTCTATGCCTTCTTTCTCAAAGACATCGCTATGTTACTCACAATGATTTCAGCCTGGTCCAGGATAGAAACACTAGCAGCATACATCTGAATAACCTCTCTTATCTGTCCAACAAAGAACTTAGCGAGAAGCACATCAACATATTGCACCTCTACCTCCACCACGTCCTCCAAAATCAACAAGATTCAGCAACAAGAGCGACCAGTTTATGTTGGAAAGAGAAGATATAAAACCCAATAATTGCACAAGTAAAGGCATGCCAATTCACCCGTAGCAGAAACCCATCACCAAATTGGGCCCACCGAGATATATCAACCACCTCATGAAATAACACATGAGTGGTAGACACCCCATTTCTGACGGAATCATGCACTTGACTAGGAACAACAACTAAACCAGACTACGGAGTCATGTTGACATCAAAGATAATCTCAAAATTGCAATTTCAACATTCAGATTAACAGCCCCGACAAAGAAAGATCACTAGTCGACATGCCATTCATCAGTTTAACCATAGCCTCAGGCTCAGTATCAGACGAGGAAGACAAATTTGTAGTGTCAGGTTTTTCGCAAATCAAGGGAATATTTTCTTTAACCACCCATACTTTCTTCAAGGATTGGTCCTTTGCTATGGACCCAGTCATACCCACAAAAGATGAAACTGCAACCCGAGCGACAT
Organism: Lolium multiflorum; assembly: GCA_030979885.1. Classification (NCBI taxonomy): domain Eukaryota; kingdom Viridiplantae; phylum Streptophyta; class Magnoliopsida; order Poales; family Poaceae; genus Lolium; species Lolium multiflorum. The sequence continues at coordinate 309,840,667 of CM061749.1, forward strand.
GATAAATTTTTTGTCGACTTTCTTTTGACTCTCCAACATTTTTTCCATGGACAATTCTAAGGGTACCTTGCCCCTAAGTGTGTTTTTGGTAATTAATGACAATCCTCTGTGGACTATTGTTGTCATTGTTTTTATATGAAGGAATATTTCATTGGTATTTCTTGAAGTCCATATGTTGGATTCAAGTGTAGATGCCATGAATATAATGTTATACCTTTGGTATTGGCATCAAGATCATCGATTTGAAAAGAAGAATATGATCAAGAAGAGGAAATGAAGATGGAGTTCTTGTGTGGAACTGAAGTTTTCCATGCTCTAGCTTATGTGTTAAGCAATGAATGATCGAGATATTATGATATAGCATGAAGAGATACAAGGTTGACCAAGACTAAGATTGAAGATTGAATTCAAGTTGGTCAACACATAAAGCATAAAGATTGAACCACTTTGTATCATGTGATCTTGTGGGTGGTAAGCCTTGTCAATTATGCTTCATGAGCTAACCCACTATATATGTGCATTTGTGTTGTCTATGTGAGTTAGGTATCTTGCCATGGGCATGCATCAAGAGTATGATCTCATATAGCCCATGATAGGATGGCATCAAGCTTGGATGTCATCAAGGTTGAGAAGGGCAAGTTCAAGATGAGCACATTCGAGATATCATGCTTGAAGCTTGCGGTCCATTTGGTGATAATGAACACGTGAAGATGTGTCTCAATGGATCTATCCCATGTGGTGTATGTGGGAGCAATTGTGAGTCTTCACGAAGCAACAACGATCAAGTGAGGCATTCCGGCTTGAGTGGAGTTTGAAGCGTTGTCGTCAAGATCAAGCGGGATGCGCAAGGAAAAGGTATGGCCTTGCTAGGTTTCCTATTTACCGGTCTCGAGGTGGTTGTTGAGAGATCGGGTTATAGGATAGATAGCCGCACTATCAAGAGGGGCTTTCAGTTGAGTAACTTGATCGAATCGTCTTAGGGAGCTCAATACTTTTGCATACTTTGCATCCCTATATTCTTGTTTCTTCTTGGTGTTTATTTGAGTGAGGTTCTTGAGCTTGTTGCTAGCTTTTCAACAAGCCCAAGTTCATCGAAACCAGAATCCATATGCATCTTCTATTGCGTTTTAGAGTTTGGACGTCTTTACCGTTTCTTGACGTTAAGCTCCCTCTCTAAAATCATCTAAAATCATTATGTGAGGATTATCAATATTTCCAAATTTTGTTGGGGTTCTATTCATCGCAATCTTTCCAACAAAATTGGTTTCATCTCAATCGAAGTTCGGGAACATCGTGAGAGATTTTTTAGTTCTCGGAGAAAAGAGGTCTTTTGAGCAAAGTCTAGCAACCCAGCGTAGAGCTCGGCCTGCCCGGTGCTGCTACCGGGTAGCCTGGCATATAACCGGGCCTACCGGGTGCTGCTGCTGGGTAGCCTGCCCCCTGGCCAGGCCTGCCGGGTGTGGTGCCGGGTGGCCCGATCTCTGGCCTGGCCCTGCCGAGCTGGCTACCGAGTTGCCCAACTTTGTCCTCAAACGGCTAGTTTTATCCTTGACTATATATATCCCTTCTTCCTCCCATGATTTGCATCTTCTTGAGGGATTTGAAAGAGGAGATCTAGATCTACAATCTCCACCAATCAATTCCTCCTCTAAGTGAGGGGAACTCTTGGGATCTAGATCTTAGAGTCATTTGTTAATTTTCACCATTGTTCTTCCTCTATATTTTCTCCATAGCATTTGTTGCTTTTGTGGAATTGGAATGTGAAGGATTTGACCACCTTTGGTGTTCTTGCTTTTGCATTCTTGCATAAGTGTTGAGGTCTCCAATATGATTAGTTCGAATGAGAGACCATGAGCTTGTTACTATTGGAGGGGTGACCTCCTAGTTGCCTTGGCGGTTGGTGGTATGATGACCTCTTCGTGGAAGATTGTGAAGAGGCTCGGGCTTCTCCTTCGTGTAGCTTATGAATTGGTTGTGGAGCTTTGTCCTTTGTGGTATTGGCTTGGAGAAGAAGGTGAACCTTCGTGGCGTTGGGGAGACCTTTGTGGTAGTCCACATCTCTCTCCAACGTGACGTACCTCACCTTGTGTTGGGGAACATGGGAATACAACTTCGTCTCCGCGTGCCTAGGTTATCTCTATACCCGAGTTTACTTTTTATTGTGATAGCCATTATGCTTGAAGTACTTATATCTTGCGATCACTTGTGATATATATCTTGTGCCTATCTTGCTTATCTAAGTTATTCTTATTGCACTTAGTTGAGCCTAGCATATTTAGGTTTTGTGCTTGTAAAATAAACGTTAGTTTAATTTCACATTCTTCCAAGTCAAATCCGTAATAGTTTTTAAAATGCTTATTTACACCTCCTTCTAGGCGACATCTCGTCCTTTCAACAACAGGTTGCAAGATGATCACAAACCTTCCAAGACTTGCAACTCACGACACAAGTCTATTCAATAGCGAATCTTGGAAGTGTAGTCCATGCGCCCATGCAAGGACTCAGACACTTGGTGTAAGTAGTCATAAGAATCGGTGGGATGTCCCTCCTCCAATAATTTCAAAATGGTTTTTGTAGGTGGCAGTCCCCAAAGAAGCAGAGTCCGATGCATTTGAAAGTCCTCGTAACTACTTGTATGTGAATAAGTCAACATAATTTATGACCGTGATCGTGGTAGAAGGCCAAAATTAATGTGTGCGTGATGAAGGTTATCCTCCAAAAAGATACAACAACCTTCCCAACAAGAAAAGACTATATTCCGCACCTAACATCACCGTCGTCTAAGAGCAGACTGGTATCTCCGATGAACACTCCTTATGGACACGCCATAAATCACCAAGATCCAGCGGTGGCAACGAAAACAAAACTTTGCAAGTTTCACGGACGAAGACCGATCAAAGGCACCTTTCCTCAAAATATTCAGAGACAAACTAAACTTTAAACTAGGACTAGCTTGAGGCCCCAATTGTTTGACATTCTGATCTTTCAAATTTCACTTAACAACCCATGGAGGATCAGATTGTTCAAAATGAAAAGGCAGCATAACCACCCCCCCCCAAAAAAAGATAATTATAACAATTAAAATCCGGCTAAATCCATTCTCTTAGGGAATAGATGAAACACCCCAGTTTATTCAAGGCCACTAAAAATATGATTTTGCGATCACTCGGTTTGACCACTTGAAAACTAGAAACATGTTGGAGATATGCCCAAGAGGCAATAATAAAGTGGTTATTGTTATATCTTAGTGTTCATGATAAATGTTTACATGCCATGCTATAATTGTATTAACCGGAAACATTAATACTTGTGTGTTTTGTAAACATAAAAGAGTCCCTAGTAAGCCTCTTGTTAAACTAGCTTGTTGCTTAATAGATGATCATGGTTTCCTGATCATAAACATTGGATGTTATTAATAACAAGATCATATCATTTGGTGAATTGTGCGATGGACACACACTCATAGTAAGCATATCATATGATCAAGTCATTAAGTTCGTTTTGCTACAAGCTTTAAGATATATACATAGTAACCTAATCCTTCGACCATGAGATCATGTTAATCACCTGCACCAGATGAATGCTTAGATGACATCAAAAACTACTTCGTAAATGGGTGGTTAGAAAGGTGGCATTAAGTATTCGGAAAGTATGGGTTGAAGCGCATGGATCAAGAGTGGGATTTGTCCATCCAAATGACGGATAGATATACTCTGAAACCTCTCGGTGGAATATCATCCAATTAGCTTGCAAGAATGTGACTGGCTCACAAGGGATGTCATATCACGGTACGAGTAAAGAGTACTTATCGGTAACGAGGTTGAACTAGGTATAGAGATACCGACGAACGAACCTCGGATAAGTAAAGTATCACGCGACAAAGGGAATCGATATCGTATGTTAATGGTTCTTTCGATCACGAAGTCATCGTTGAATATGTGGGAGCCATTATGGATCTCCAGGTCCCTCTATTGGCTATTGATCGGAGAAGTGTCTCGATCATCTTTGCATAGTTCACGAACCGTAGGGTGACACACTTAAGGTTCGATGTTGTTTAAGTAGATGTGGAATTTGAAATGGAGACCAAATGTTGTTCGGAGTCTCGAATGGGATCTAGGACATCACGAGGAGCTCCGGAATGGTACGGAGAATAAGATTCATATATGGGAAGTCATATTCCAAGTTTGGGAATGGTCCGGTGAATTTATGGAAGGTTCTAGAAGGTTCTAGAATCGTCCGGAACTTTTCACTATGGCAGGTGGGACTCCACCAGCCCTAGCCGACCCACCAGGTGGGAAGGTGGAGTCCATGGTGGACTCCACCTCCATGGCCGGCCAACTCAAAAGGAAAAGGGGAAATCCCACCTTGACTAGGTTTCTCATTATGGTATGTTTCCAATAAGACTCCTAGAGGGAGTATGATTGGGGGCTAGGTTTTCCACCTATATAAAGGGGAGATGAGGAGAGGGGCTGGCCACACCTTGGCCACACCACCTCAAGGGCACCAGGCCGGCGCCCTAGCCCCTCTATCCCAAACCCTAGCACCACCCTCGTCCACCTCTCTCCCGCACGGCTACGACGAAGCCCTGCAGGAGATCTCCACCACCACCGTCACCATGACGTCGTACGTGCTACCGGGATTCCGAGTAGGATCTACTACTTCTGTTGTCTGCTGGAAAGAGGAGAAGGACGTCTTCAACAACACCGTACGTGTGACCAAGTGCGGAGGTGCTGCCCGATTGCAGCACCGTCGGGATCTTCTACTCACTCCTGAGAGTGGCAAGTGATCGACTACATCATCGATGGGATTTTTCTCGTTAACGCGTAGCGATGTTCGAGGATTTGTTGATCCCATCTCGTTGTTATCATCTACTAGATTAGATCTTGGTTTGTTATTCGTTCTTGCGGTAAGAATTTTTTTGTTTTCTATGCTACGAAACCCTACAGTGGTATCAAAGTCGTGTCTTTGTATAGATCTGTTGCATGAGTATAGCACCATGGTTTTGTGGGCGTTGATGCTCTTGTTGTCGTTTTCTTTTCGTGCACTTTGCATCTTGCGGTATGGTGGGATGAAGCGGCCCAGGCTAACCTTACATGACCGCATTCATGATACTTGCTCCACGCTCGACATGCAACTTGTATTGCATAAGTGGATTTGCGTGTCTGTCTCTCTCACCATAGTTAAGATCCAATTTACAATCTGCACATGACAACACTAGTATCAGCGTTGTGGTTCTTATTCGTCGGTAGATCGGATCTTACTCGAAAGCCCAAGCCACATAAAATATGCAAACAAAATTAGAGGCGTCTAACTTGTTTTTGTAGGGGTTGGTGATGAGATATGGCCATGATAAGATTGTGATTATATTTGATGTATGAGTGATACGTCTCCGACGTATCGATAATTTCTTATGTTCCATGCCACATTATTGATGTTATCTACATGTTTTATGCACACTTTATGTCATATTCGTGCATTTTCTGGAACTAACCTATTAACAAGATGCCGAAGTGCCATTTCCTGTTTTTGTTTTTGGTTTCAGAAATCCTAGTAAGGAAATATTCTCGAATTGGACGAAATCAAAGCCCAGGGGCCTATTTTTCCACGAAGCTTCCAAGTCCGAAGGAGAGACGAAGAGGGGCCACGAGGGGGCCACACCCTAGGGCGCGCGGCCCCCTTGGCGCGCGGCCCTGTGGTGTGGGGCCCCGTGCCGCCTCTTGACCTGCCCTTCCGCCTACAAATAGCCTCCGTGACGAAACCCCAGACCGAGAGCCACGATACGGAAAACCTTCCAGAGACGCCGCCAACGCCGATCCCATCTCGGGGATCCAGGAGATCGCCTCGGCACCCGCCGGAGAGGGGAATCATCTCCCGAGGACTCTACGCCGCCATGGTCACCTCCTGTGATGTGTGAGTAGTCTACCCCTGGACTATGGGTCCATAGCAGTAGCTAGATGGTTGTCTTCTCCCATTGTGCTATCATTGTCGGATCTTGTGAGCTGCCTAACATGATCAAGATCATCTATCGTAATTCTATATGTTGCGTTTGTTGGGATCCGATGAATAGAGAATACTTGTTATGTTGATTATCAAAGTTATATCTATGTGTTGTTTATGATCTTGCATGCTCTCCGTTATTAGTAGATGCTCTGGCCAAGTTGATGCTAGTAACTCCAAGAGGGAGTATTTATGCTCGATAGTGGGTTCATGTCTCCGTGAATCTGGAGGGGTGACAAGAACCTCTAAGGTTATGGATGTGCTGTTGCCACTAGGGATAAAACATTAGTGCTATGTTCAAGGATGTAGTCACTAGTTACATTACGCGCAATACTTAATGCAATTGTCTGTTGTTAGCAACTTAATACCGGAGGGGGTTCGGATGATAACCGAAGGTGGACTTTTTAGGCATAGATGCATGCTGGATGGCGGTCTATGTACTTTGTCGTAATGCCCAATTAAATCTCACTATACTCATCATGATATGTATGTGCATGGTCATGCTCTCTTTATTTGTCAATTGCCCAACTGTAATTTGTTCACCCAACATGCTGTTCGTCTTATGGGAGAGACACCTCTAGTGAACTGTGGACCCCGGTCCAATTCTTTACTGAAATACAACCTACTGCAATACTTGTTCTACTTTTCGCAAACAATCATCTTCCACACAATACGGTTAATCCTTTGTTACAGCAAGCCGGTGAGATTGACAACCTCACTGTTTCGTTGGGGCAAAGTACTTTGGTTGTGTTGTGCAGGTTCCACGTTGGCGCCAATCCCGGTGTTGCGCCGCACTACATCTCGCCGCCATCAACCTTCAACGTGCTTCTTGACTCCTACTGGTCCGATTAAACCTTGGTTTCTTCTGAGGGAAACTTGCCGCTGCGCATCACACCTTCCTCTTGGGGTTCCCAACGGACGTGCCAACCACACGCATCAAGCAAATTTCTGGCGCCGTTGCAGATCAAGACACGCTGCAAGGGGAGTCTCCACTTCTCAATCTCTTTACTTTGTTTTTGTCTTGCTTAGTTTTATTTACTACTTTGTTTGCTGCACTAAATCAAAATACAAAAAAATTAGTTGCTAGTTTTACTTTATTTGCTATCTTGTTTGCTATATCAAAAACATAAAAAAATTAGTTACTTGCATTTACTTTACTTATTTCATCATGTTTCCTTTTAATTTTACCACAAAAGACATACCGGTAGGACGTGGGTCTATAGTTGGGAGAAATAATATAGAAGAATTCTTCAACCATGTTAGTACCATTGACGATTTTGAGGATAGACACTTGGTAGACCTTGCGCCTACTTATGAAATTGCTGCTGCTGCTTTAGTTCGCATGATGGAAACTAAATTTGTTAATCTCAATCCTATAATCCAACACATGTTTCTCACGCTAGGTGATATGGAAGAAGGGAAAAGAAAGATTTTGTATTAGAAACCCTTCTTAGAGAATTTGGTGGTCTAGCAAGAGAAGCTAGAAAGGTGTTTGCTAAATTTAATATGCTTGGTTCTCCAACTAATTTTGTTAGTCTCCTTGAAAAGATGGATATGGATAGAATAAGATACACTAATAATATTGATGATGGAGGGGAGATCAAAGCACCAATACCATGTAAGCTCCTAGCTATGAATGATGCACTAGAAAATAACTATGCTTGGCTTGTTCCTGAAAATTTGTTTGATGAGAGTAGCACGCCTAAGACTAATGAAAAGGGAGATGCTAAAACTTATGTATCTAATATACTATGCCTGGTTGAGAAAATCCCACACCCCGCTGTAGAAGTACCACCCTTTGATAACACTTGATACACACTTTCTGCGCCTAGCTGAAAGGCGTTAAAGAAAAGCGCTTATGGGAGACAACCCATGTTTTTACCTACAGTACTTTGTTTTTATTTTGTGTCTTGGAAGTTTTTTACTACTGTAGCAACCTCTCCTTATCTTAGTTTTGTGTTTTGTTGTGCCAAGTTAAGCCGTTGATAGAAAAGTAAGTACTAGATTTGGATTACTGCACAGTTCCAGATTTCTTTGCTGTCACGAATCTGGGTCCACCTCCCTGTAGGTAGCTCAGAAAATTAAGCCAATTTACGTGCATGATCCTCAGATATGTACGCAACTTTCATTCAATTTGAGCATTTTCATTTGAGCAAGTCTGGTGCCATTTTAAAATTCGTCAATACGAACTGTTCTGTTTTGACAGATTCTGCCTTTTATTTCGCATTGCCTCTTTTGCTATGTTGGATGAATTTCTTTGATCCACTAATGTCCAGTAGCATTATGCAATGTCCAGAAGTGTTAAGAATGATTGTGTCACCTCTGAATATGTCAATTTATATTGTGCACTAACCCTCTAATGAGTTGTTTCGAGTTTGGTGTGGAGGAAGTTTTCAAGGATCAAGAGAGGAGTATGATGCAACATGATCAAGGAGAGTGAAAGCTCTAAGCTTGGGGATGCCCCGGTTCACCCCTGCATATATCAAGAAGACTCAAGCGTCTAAGCTTGGGGATGCCCAAGGCATCCTTCTTCATCGACAACATTATCGTTCCTCCCTGAAACTATATTTTTATTCCATCACATCTTATGTGCTTTTTCTTGGAGCGTCGGTCTGTTTTTGTTTTTTGTTTTGTTTGAATAAAATGGATCCTAGCATTCACTTTATGGGAGAGAGACACGCTCCGCTGTAGCATATGGACAAGTATGTCCTTGGTTTCTACTCATAGTATTCATGGCGAAGTTTCTCCTTCGTTAAATTGTTATATGGTTGGAATTGGAAAATGATACATGTAGTAATTGCTATAAATTTCTTGGGTAATGTGATACTTGGCAATTGTTGTGCTCATGATTAAGCTCTTGCATCATATGCTTTGCACCCATTAATGAAGAAATACATAGAGCATGCTAAAATTTGGTTTGCATATTTGGTTTCTCTAAGGTCTAGATAATTTCTAGTATTGAGTTTGAACAACAAGGAAGACGGTGTAGAGTCTTATAATGTTTTCAATATGTCTTTTATGTGAGTTTTGCTGCACCGGTTCATCCTTGTGTTTGTTTCAAATAAGCCTTGCTAGCCTAAACCTTGTATCGAGAGGGAATACTTCTCATGCATCCAAAATACTTGAGCCAACCACTATGCCATTTGTGTCCACCATACCTACCTACTACATGGTATTTTCCGCCATTCCAAAGTAAATTGCTTGAGTGCTACCTTTAAAATTCCATCATTCACCTTTGCAATATATAGCTCATGGGTAAAAACTATTGTGGTATTGAATATGTAATTATGCACTTTATCTCTTATTAAGTTGCTTGTTGTGCGATAACCATGTTCACTGGGACGCCATCAACTATTCATTGTTGAATTTCATGTGAGTTGCTATGCATGTCCGTCTTGTCTGAAGTAAGAGAGATCTACCACCTTATGGTTAAGCATGCATATGTTAGAGAAGAACATTGGGCCGCTAACTAAAGCCATGATCCATGGTGGAAGTTTCAGTTTTGGACAACAATCCTCAAATCTCAAATGAGAAAATTATTAATTGTTGTTATATGCTTATGCATAAAAGAGGAGTCCATTATCTGTTGTCTATGTTGTCCCGGTATGGATGTCTAAGTTGAAGAATAATCAATAGCGAGAAATCCAATGCGAGCTTTCTCCTTAGACCTTTGTACAGCGGCATAGAGGTACCCCTTTGTGACACTTGGTTAAAACAATGCATTGTGATGATCCGGTAGTCCAAGCTAATTAGGACAAGGTGCGGGCACTATTAGTACACTATGCATGAGGCTTGCAACTTATAAGATATAATTTACATGATGCATATGCTTTATTACTACCGTTGACAAAATTGTTTCATGTTTTCAAAATCAAAGCTCTAGCACAAATATAGCAATCAATGCTTTTCCTCTATGGAGGACCATTCTTTTACTTTCAATGTTGAGTCAGTTCACCTATTTCTCTCCACCTCAAGAAGCAAACACTTGTGTGAACTGTGCATTGATTCCTACATACTTGCTTATTGCACTTATTATATTACTCTATGTTGACAATATCCATGAGATATACATGTTACAAGTTGAAAGCAACCGCTGAAACTTAATCTTCTTTTGTGTTGCTTCAATACCTTTACTTTGAATTATTGCTTTATGAGTTAACTCTTATGCAAGACTTATTAATGCTTGTCTTGAAGTGCTATTCATGAAAAGTCTTTGCTTTATGGTTCACTTGTTTACTCATGTCATATACATTGTTTTGATCGCTGCATTCACTACATATGCTTTACAAATAGTATGATCAAGATTATGATGGCATGTCACTCAGAAATTATCTGTATCGTTTTACCTGCTCGGGACGAGCAGAACTAAGCTTGGGGATGCTGATACGTCTCCGACGTATCGATAATTTCTTATGTTCAATGCCACATTATTGATGTTATCTACATGTTTTATGCACACTTTATGTCATATTCGTGCATTTTCTGGAACTAACCTATTAACAAGATGCCGAAGTGCTGTTTTCTATTGTTTTTGGTTTCAGAAATCCTAGTAAGGAAATATTCTCGGAATTGGACGAAATCAAAGCCCAGGGCCTATTTTTCCACGAAGCTTCCGGAGTCCGAAGGAGAGACGAAGAGGCCACGAGGGCCACACCCTAGGCGGCGCGGCCCCTTGGCCGCGCCCTGTGGTGTGTGGGGCCCCGTGCCGCCTCTTGACCTGCCCTGCCCTACAAATAGCCTCCGTGACGAAACCCCGCACGAGAGCCACGATACGGAAAACCTTCCGAGACGCCGCCAACGCCGATCCCATCTCGGGGATCCAGGAGATCGCCTCCGGCACCCCGAGAGGGGAATCATCTCCCGAGGACTCTACGCCGCCATGGTCGCCTCTGTGATGTGTGAGTAGTCTACCCCTGGACTATGGGTCCATAGCGTAGCTAGATGGTTGTCTTCTCCCATTGTGCTATCATTGTCGGATCTTGTGAGCTGCCTAACATGATCAAGATCATCTATCTGTAATTCTATATGTTGCGTTTGTTGGGATCCGATGAATAGAGAATACTTGTTATGTTGATTATCAAAGTTATATCTATGTGTTGTTTATGATCTTGCATGCTCTCCGTTATTAGTAGATGCTCTGGCCAAGTTGATGCTAGTAACTCCAAGAGGGAGGATTTATGCTCGATAGTGGGTTCATGTCTCCGTGAATCTGGAGGGGTGACAAGAACCTCTAAGGTTATGGATGTGTTGTTGCCACTAGGGATAAAACATTAGTGCTATGTTCAAGGATGTAGTCACTAGTTACATTACGCGCAATACTTAATGCAATTGTCTGTTGTTAGCAACTTAATACTGGAGGGGTTCGGATGATAACCTGAAGGTGGACTTTTTAGGCATAGATGCATGGATGGCGGTCTATGTACTTTGTCGTAATGCCCAATTAAATCTCACTATACTCATCATGATATGTATGTGCATGGTCATGCTCTCTTTATTTGTCAATTGCCCAACCGTAATTTGTTCACCCAACATGCTGTTCGTCTTATGGGAGAGACACCTCTAGTGAACTGTGGACCCCGGTCCAATTCTCTTTACCGAAATACAACCTCGCAATACTTGTTCTACTGTTTTCGCAAACAATCATCTTCCACACAATACGGTTAATCCTTTGTTACAGCAAGCCGGTGAGATTGACAACCTCACTGTTTCGTTGGGGCAAAGTACTTTGGTTGTGTTGTGCAGGTTCCACGTTGGCGCCGGAATCCCTGGTGTTGCGCCGCACTACATCTCGCCGCCATCAACCTTCAACGTGCTTCTTGACTCCTACTGGTCCGATTAAACCTTGGTTTCTTACTGAGGGAAACTTGCCGCTGTGCGCATCACACCTTCCTCTTGGGGTTCCCAACGGACGTGCCAACCACACGCATCAATGAGATGATCTTTATTTTATTGTGGCAACTGTCAGGAGCCTTATGGTTGCCTTTAATTTCATATCGATTCATCACGTAGTAGTTTTATTTCAAAATAGTTGTAATAGTTGCTACAAGTGGTGAACAACCATGAAGACGGCGCCATTGACCTTCATGCCCCGCCGACAATGATGGAGATCATGCCCGTTGATGATGGAGATCATGCCCGTGCTTTGGAGATGACGATCAAATGCGCAAGACCAAAGGGCCATATCATATCACATTATGAATTGCATGTGATGTTAATCCTTTTATGAATCTTATTTTGCTTAGATCGCGACAGTAGCATTATAAGATGATTTTTCACATTAATATCAAGATAATAAAGTATTCTCTCCTCGTATGCATCGCTGCAAACGGTCGTCGTTTTGAAGCATCTCGTGATCATCAGATGTGATAAACTCTACGTTCACATACAACGGGTGTAAGCCATGTTGCACACGCGGAAATACTTGGGTTTGCTTGACGAGCCTAGCATGTACAGACATGGCCTCGGAATACAGGAAACCGAACGGTTGATATGATCAACATGTTGATGTTCACCATTGAAGCTACATCATCTCACGTGATGATCAGACTTGATGTAGTGAATTTAGATCGTGTGCCACTATACAACTATGAGGGATGTTGAATTAATTGGGAGTTCATTAGTAATTTGATTAAAACTTGAACTAATTATTCTGAACATAGTGTAAATTGTATTTGAATTAAATTTTGTAGAATTGGCATCTGTTTTCTACTTTGCGCTAGCCTTATAAATTGAGAAGGGAACACTGTTAAATCTGACAAGTAACTTTACAGACTAGTGTCGTATTGTTAAATCAAGAAATGATTATGTCCTATTGCAAAATTTTGGTAACCCTCAAATTGCTAAGAGCAATGGTTTCAATTAGTATCTAAAATTATCTTATCTCCATGAAACTTGATGTTCAAATCCGTTTAAAAAGTAAGCAGCTGAAAAGTTTGTTTTCAGAAATAAGCAACATGTGAGATGTAAGTGATATCTACGATTTTATTACAAGATGATAGAATACAATTTAGTGAGACTACATAAACTCATAAGTTTTATGGAATGTACGAAGGTTGAAGATGCTAGGCGTCCCGATCCTCCAGCTGGTTGGGCACTTGATGGGATTCGTAGCATAGAAAACAAAATTTTCCTACCGCAAGAACGAATAACAAGCCAAGATCTAATCTAGTAGATGGTAGCAACGAAGTGAAGATGGGAGACCAACCCTCGAAGATTCCAAAGCCTACAAGATTAGATCTCGTTGTTGATGTAGTCGATCACTTGCCGCTTTCAAAAGCGCGTAGAAGATCTTGACGGTGCCACAATCGGGCAGCACCTCCGCACTCGGTCACACGTTCGGTGTTGATGACGACATCCTTCTCCCCGTTCCAGCGGGCAGCGGATGTAGTATATCCTCCTCGTAATCCCGCCAGCACGACGGCGTGGTGACGGTGGTGGTGGAGATCTCCGGCAGGGCTTCGCCGTAAGCACCGCATGAGAGGATAGAGGAGGGGTGTGGCTAGGGTTTCGGAGAGGGGGCTTGGCTGCGACTTATGCACCTCTTGGGGCTCCGCTTGCCCTCCTTTTATAGGTGGAACTGGTCCTTGGGTCGTCCAAGACCTGCCCCAAAGTTTGGGAGAGTTCCGGTAGGTTTCTGTCAGCCGGAACCTACTAGAACTAAGACTCTTTTGTCAAATCCGAATCTGCCTTAGGGGAAACTCCTTAACCCTTAAGGAAAACATGGATACACATATTATGGAACCCTCCGGACTTCCTTAGATAGTCCGGGTCGTCTCGGAGACTTCTGGAACCTTCCACAATATTCCGGACTATTCCGGTCCTTCCAAAACCTTCTAGAAGCTCCGGTCAAAACACCAGACTTTTTCTGAACCCCGGAAAATGACTTCCCATATATGAATCTTATTCTCCGGACCATTCCGGAACTCCTCGTGATGTCCTGAATCCCATCCGAGACTCCGAACAACATTTGAACTCCATTCCATATTCCATATCTACTTAAAACGACATCAAACCTTAAGTGTGTCACCCTACGGTTCGAGAACTATGCGGACTGTAGGATAACGTTGCATAGAAAACAAAAATTTTCCTATCGCGAACACGCAATCCAAGCCAAGATGCAATCTAGAAGACGGTAGCAACGAGGGGATGATCAAGACTAACCCTTGAAGAGATTCCAAAGCCTATAAGAGTAGGCTCTTATTGCTGCGGTAGACGATCACTTGCCGCTTGCAAAAGCGCGTAGAAGATCTTGATCACGATCGCTTCCGCGCCACGAACGGGCAGCACCTCCGTCCTCGGTCACACGTTCGGTTGTTGATGAAGACGACGTCCACCTCCCCGTTCCAGCGGGCAGCGGAAGTAGTAGCTCCTCTTGAATCCGACAGCACGACGGCGTGGTGTCGGTGGTGGTGGAGAAATCCGGCGGAGCTTCGCTTAAGCGTGCGGGATGTGGTGGAGGAGAGAGACCGCTAGGGTTTGGGGAGAGAGGGGTTGGGCGCCGGCCTCTAAGGGGTGCGGCCAAGGCTGAGGCTTGAAGTGGTCAGCCCCCTCTCTATGCCCCTCATTATATAGGTGGAAGCCCCAAGAGTTCTAGTCCAAGTCTTCGAATAAGACCCCAACACTAAAACCTCCCATATGTGGGAAACCTACTCAAGGAGGGAGTCCTACCCAAGTGGGACTCCCACCTTTCCTTGAGGTGGGTTGGCCGGCCACCCTAGGGGAGTCCACCTTGGACTCCTCCCTTTAGGGTTGGCTGGTCATGCAAGTGGAGTCTCTTCGGGACTCCACTTTCCAAAGTGCCATTCTTCCGGACTTTTCTAGAACCTTCTAGAACCTGCCATAAATGCACCGGATCATTTCCAAACTTGGAATATGACTTCCTATATATGAATCTTATTCTCCGGACCATTCCGGAACTCCTCGTGATGTCCGGGATCTCATCCGGGACTCCGAACAAATATTCGAACTCCATTCCATATTCAAGTACTACCATTTCAACATCCAACTTTAAGTGTGTCACCCTACGGTTCGTGAACTATGTGGACATGGTTGAGTACTCACTCCGACCAATAACCAATAGCGGGATCTGGAGATCCATAATGGCTCCCACATATTCAACGATGACTTCAGTGATCGAATGAACCATTCACATACGATACCAATTCCCTTTGTCACGCGATATTTTACTTGTCCGAGGTTTGATCATCGGTATCACTCTATACCTTGTTCAACCTCGTCTCCCGACAAGTACTCTTTACTCGTACCGTGGTATGTGGTCTCTTATGAACTTATTCATATGCTTGCAAGACATTAGACGACATTCCACCGAGAGGGCCCAGTATATCTATCCGTCATCGGGATGGACAAATCCCACTGTTGATCCATATGCCTCAACTCATACTTTCCGGATACTTAATCCCACCTTTATAACCACCCATTTACGCGTTTGATGTAATCAAAGTACATTTCCGGTATAAGTGATTTACATGATCTCATGGTCATAAGGACTAGGTAACTATGTATCGAAAGCTTTATAGCAAATAACTTAATGACGAGATCTTATGCTACGCTTAATTGGGTGTGTCCATTACATCATTCATATAATGATATAACCTTGTTATTAATAACATCCAATGTTTATGATTATGAAACTAATCATCCATTAATCAACAAGCTAGTTTAAGAGGCATACTAGGGACTTCTTTGTTGTCTACATATCACACATGTACTAATGTTTCGGTTAATACAATTATAGCATGGTATGTAAACATTATCATAAACTCAAAGATATATTATAATAACCATTTTATTATTGCCTCTTGGGCATATCTCCAACCACTTGCACTAGAGTCAATAATCTAGTTTACATTTGTAAAGATATAACACCTTGGCCTTCCTGCTTTATCATGTTTTGCTCACGGGAGAGGTTTTAGTCAACGGATCTGACACGCTCAGAAACGTATGTATTTTGTAATTCATTTGCGTCTCAACGCATCACTCATTTCCAAATGAGTCGGCATTAAATATGTTTGGTCTTCTGGTGGAACCTTAATTCCGCGGTCTGAAATATGTCACTAATATTGTCACACACAATATAGCTTCAAAGTTCTGACACTATCGGAACTACACCAAGTTCTCAAAGAATTTCTTGACTTAACATCCTTTGTCATTGTCAAAACAATGACATACTCTGCCTTCTTTTGTAGAATCCGTCACAATATTTAGAACTCTTCTAAATCTAGCATAGACAACTTCTAGCTCATTGTGCTACCTTTTAAACAACACTTAGTCTAATTTGAGATTTGAAATTTTATTTTCATATGTGACAAAATTAGTATCGGTGCAACACCTTACAGCGATTTGTTTTGTCATTTCTCCATATAAAACTATATATATATACTTGGTTCTTCTTAAGTACTCAAGAATATTCTTACTGTTTTTCAGTGATCATCACATGAATCATGCTCATAACACTCTTAGAGCATAGGATATCTGATTGTGTACATATTATTCGTGATCTATAATCACTCATGTGTTTTTACTCATTGAGTGTCAGATACACTCAAGTCTTGTTAAAACTTCACATGACAAGAACATCTTCTTAATATTTCTATATTGAACTATTTCAATATCCATTCTATGTACTTTGACTTAAACTTATTTTGTGTTTCAATCTATCTTCATAGATCTTGACACTAAATTTGTTTCAGTCCATATCTTTTCATTGAAGTTAATTTCTCAATGAAACCTTTTTAATCAAGTATATAATTACATTATTTATAACCAAATATATGTCACCTACATAAAGTATTATAAATATGTCTTAGCGCTCCCACTTAATTTCTTGCAAATGCAAGCCTCTTCATCGTCTCTGATGAAATCAAAAACTCTTTGACTATTTCATCTGGTGAAGATTCAAACTCCGCGATACTCACTTCATCAAATTGAAGTTTGTATACCTATCTAATATTCCATGGACCAGCAAAACTCTTGGTTGTATCTTGTATACACCTTTAATACATACTTCTGATAAGTAATGTATTTTGCCATCCTACTAGAATAATCCATATAGACTATAAGCATTTCTACGGAAGATCTAATCTTATCGTAGTCAACTCTTTGAACTTTGTCGTAAACAATTTTTCGACAAGTCGAGCTTCTTCAAGGATATTTCATCCAAGTCTATAGATCCATTTACTTTCAAAAAGTATTCATCTATTATGGATTTCATGGCGCATGGCCATTTTAACGGAGTCAGGGCCCATCATAACTTCTTTGTTTGTAGTTGGTTTATCATTGTTCAAAATCAATCCTTTGTCCACAAATCATTTATTTGATCACAAAAGTAAACCATACCTACAAGGTTCAATATGTACTTCGACCTCCATGACTAAAACACTTTGTAGTCATGGGAGCCATGATCGTTGTGGCCGCTTCCGAAACCAATTCCGATGCTGCGCTACTCTGATCATTATGCTCAGGTTCATAAACCTTATCAAATTATATTGTCCTCCCACTCAAATACTTCACTAGAAACAATTTCTCGGAAATAAGAAACATTGACAAACACTTTTGTCTTTGTCTCGTGGGAAGAATTCCCAATCAAATCTCTGGGATAACCAACAAAGACATTCATCCGATTTTGGTTGTAAACTTATTTACTTATGCTATGCATACCAAAATTTAAGAAAAGACTATCAGGTTTCTTACCTATGCCATAACTCGTATGGTGTCATTTCAACGGATCATGATGATGCTCTATTTAGTGTAAAAGCGGTAGTCACTAAAGCATAATCCACAAAAATATAATGGCTTTATTTTATTTTATCTCATCATTAATCCAACAAAGTTTGGATACATCTCTTGGATACTTCATCATCACTATGATACTCCAAGAAACGTGAGTTGTAGAACAATTTCATAACTCTCTTAGATGTTCGCTAAAACCCGTAATTCAAATATTTCCACCATGATCCAATCATAGATATTTGACTTTTCTATTACGGTGATTTCCACTTCATGCTGAAAATTATTTGAATCCATTCAAATGTTTCAAACTTCTTCCTTATCGAATATATCCACATATACTCAATTCATTGTTTGAAAGTTTTTATGAAGTAGAAGAATCTCCCGCACACAACTATGCCCAGTGAACCACATACATCATCATGTATGTTTTTCACTAAGTTAGTTGCCCGTTCAACTCTTGGCCTATGAACGGTATTTTAGTCATTCTCTTTTGAAAAGATTTGCAAGCGCCAAATGATTCAAAAATCAAATGACTCCAATAATCCATTTGCATGGAGTTTCTTCATGCGTTCCTTTCCAATATGACCTAAATGGCGGTTCCACAAATAAGTGGAATTCAAATCATTTGCCTTATGGCATTTTAGCGTCAGTATTATGTGTGTGTGTTCACCATTAAGATTTATAATAACTTATCCATCGTATATGGAGTAATGTCATAATTTGAACAACTCATTGTTTTCATTTGACCAGAGCAAAATAACAATTATTAAGTTCTTTATTATAAATTCTAAGGGCTAGATAGAATGCCAACGACGAACATAATAACACTTTATTTTTGTTCCAGACGTGCATTCTTATCATATTCCTTGTCAGTCACTTAGGCCATTGTATTCTTGTATTGCGTTGTTTTGTATGACACTTCATACCAACTAATATGGTACAAATACCCAAGAATTTCATTGTGTGACCTAACTAGGAATACAACCATAACATGTATATCATTTATATACACCTGAGCTAGACTTTCTAGTCTTTTCTTTCTTTTTGCCAAAATATCTTTTGCAGTTTCTCTTTTAGCTTTCCTCATTATTCAGAAAAACACTTTAACATCAATAACTTCTAGGTTTGTTGGTCAAATACCAATAACCTTGAGGTTCTTACTTTGAAGTTGATCATCATATGACAAGTGTTCTAGATTTCACTTATTAGTAACTTTGTAATATGATGAACAATTTCACTCATATTTTTATCCATCAATTCATGACAACTTTTTGAGACCATGTCTGTACATGCTAGGCTCATAAAGTTTAACCTTAGTATTCACATGTGCAAATCTGGCTTGCACCCGTTGTATCCACACGTAGAATCTATCACACCCGATCATCACGTGATGCTTCGAAACGACGAGTCTTAGCAACGGTGCATACTAAGGATGATAACTTCATGGATATGCGAATATTATTAGTGCCCCAATAGTTGGAGGATTGTGACGCCTGACGTCTTCAACCTTCATACATTCCCATAAAACTTATGAGTTTATGTAGTCTCACCAAATTTATATTCTATCATCTTGCAATAAGGTCTTAGATATCACATATATCTCATACCTTGATTATTTCTGAAAACTAAATTTTCAGCTCCTTACTTTTCAAACAGATTTGAACTTCAAGTTTCACGGAGACAAGATAACTTTGGGTAATAATTGAAACCATAGCTCTTTGAATCATCAATGTGAGGTTTACTAAAAGTTTGCAATAGGACTTAATCAATTCTTGATTCTTTAACAATACGGTACTAATCCGTAAAGTTACTTATCAGATTTAACAGTATTTCTATCTCAATAACAAGACTAGCGCATAGTAGTAAACGGATGCCAATACTACAAAATTAATACAAAATACTACTCAGACTATGTTTATGATAATTAGTTCATGTTTTAATCTAATTACTAATGAACTCCCACTTAATACAACATCCCTCATAGTTGTTAAGTGGTACACGATCCAAATCCACTACACCAAAACCGATCATCACGTGAGATGATGTAGCTTCAATGGTGAACATCAACATGTTGATCATATCATCCATATGACTCGTGTTCAACCTTTCGGTTTCCGTTGTCCCGAGGCCATGTCTGTACATGCTAGGCTCGTCAAGCAAACCCAAGTATTCCGCGTGTGCAACATTGCTTACACCCGTTGTATGTGAACGTTGAGTCTATCACATCCGATCATCACGAGATGCTTGAAACGACGAACTGTACAACGGTGCATACGAGGGAGAACACGTTATTATCTTGATATTAATGTGAGGATCATCTTATAATGCTACCGTCGCGATCTAAGCAAAATAAGATGCATAAAGGATTAACATCACATGCGTTCATATGTGATATGATATGGCCCTTTTGTCTTTGCGCTTTGATCTTCATCTCCAAAGCACGGACATGATCTCCATCATCTTCGGGCATGATCTCCATCATCGTCGGCGTAGCGTCAAGGTCCATGGCGCCGTCTTCATGATTGTTCACCTCATGTAGCAACTATTACAACTACTTTGAAATACTACTCAACATGAAATTTAAAGACAACCATAAGGCTCCTGCCGGTTGCCACAATACAATAATGATCATCTCATACATATTCATCATCATATCATGGCCATATCACATCACCAAACCCTGCAAAAACAAGTTAGACGTCTCTAATTTGGTTTGCATATTTTACGTGGTTTAGGGTTTTCGAGTAAGATCTAATCTACCTACGAACAAGAACCACAACGGTGATACTAGTGTTGTCAATAGAAGAGTAAGTTGAATCTTCACTATAGTAGGAGAGACAGACACCCGCAAAGCCTCTTATGCAATACAAGTTGCATGTCGAACGAGGAACAAGTCTCATGAACGCGGTCATGTAAAGTTAGTCCAGCCGCTTCATCCCACTATGCCACAAAGATGCAAAGTACTCAAACTAAAGATAACAAGAGCATCAACGCCCACAAAACCATTGTGTTCTACTCGTGCAACCATCTATGCATAGACACGGCTCGATACCACTGTAGGATAACGTTGCATAGAAAACAAAAATTTTCCTATCGCGAACACGCAATCCAAGCCAAGATGCAATCTAGAAGACGGTAGCAACGAGGGGATGATCAAGACTAACCCTTGAAGAGATTCCAAAACCTATAAGAGTAGGCTCTTATTGCTGCGGTAGACGATCACTTGCCGCTTGCAAAAGCGCGTAGAAGATCTTGATCACGATCGCTTGGCGCCACGAACGGGCAGCACCTCCGTACTCGGTCACACGTTCGGTTGTTGATGAAGACGACGTCCACCTCCCCCAGCGGGCAGCGGAAGTAGTAGCTCCTCTTGAATCCGACAGCACGACGGCGTGGTGTCGGTGGTGGTGGAGAAATCCGGCGGAGCTTCGCTTAAGCGTGCGGGATGTGGTGGAGGAGAGAGACCGCTAGGGTTTGGGGAGAGAGGGGGGGGCGCCGGCCCTCTAAGGGGTGCGGCCAAGGCTGAGGCTTGAAGTGGTCAGCCCCCTCTCTATGCCCCTCATTATATAGGTGGAAGCCCCAAGAGTTCTAGTCCAAGTCTTCGAATAAGACCCCAACACTAAAACCTCCCATATGTGGGAAACCTACTCAAGGAGGGAGTCATACCCAAGGTGGGACTCCCACCTTCCTTGAGGTGGTTGGCGGCCACCCTAGGGGAGTCCACCTTGGACTCCTCCCCTTTAGGGTTGGCTGGTCATGCAAGTGGAGTCTCTTCGGGACTCCACTTTCCAAAGTGCCATTCTTCCGGACTTTTCTAGAACCTTCTAGAACCTGCCATAAATGCACCGGATCATTTCCAAACTTGGAATATGACTTCCTATATATGAATCTTATTCTCCGGACCATTCCGGAACTCCTCGTGATGTCCGGGATCTCATCCGGGACTCCGAACAAATATTCGAACTCCATTCCATATTCAAGTACTACCATTTCAACATCCAACTTTAAGTGTGTCACCCTACGGTTCGTGAACTATGTGGACATGGTTGAGTACTCACTCCGACCAATAACCAATAGCGGGATCTGGAGATCCATAATGGCTCCCACATATTCAACGATGACTTGATCGAATGAACCATTCACATACGATACCAATTCCCTTTGTCACGCGATATTTTACTTGTCCGAGGTTTGATCATCGGTATCACTCTATACCTTGTTCAACCTCGTCTCTGACAAGTACTCTTTACTCGTACCGTGGTATGTGGTCTCTTATGAACTTATTCATATGCTTGCAAGACATTAGACAACATTCCACCGAGAGGGCCCAGAGTATATCTATCCGTCATCGGGATGGACAAATCCCACGTTGATCCATATGCCTCAACTCATACTTTCCGATACTTAATCCCACCTTTATAACCACCCATTTACGCAGTGGCGTTTGATGTAATCAAAGTACATTTCCGGTATAAGTGATTTACATGATCTCATGGTCATAAGGACTAGGTAACTATGTATCGAAAGCTTTATAGCAAATAACTTAATGACGAGATCTTATGCTACGCTTAATTGGGTGTGTCCATTACATCATTCATATAATGATATAACCTTGTTATTAATAACATCCAATGTTTATGATTATGAAACTAATCATCCATTAATCAACAAGCTAGTTTAAGAGGCATACTAGGGACTTCTTTGTTGTCTACATATCACACATGTACTAATGTTTCGGTTAATACAATTATAGCATGGTATGTAAACATTATCATAAACTCAAAGATATATTATAATAACCATTTTATTATTGCCTCTTGGGCATATCTCCAACATCGAGACTCTCCCGATCAATAACAATAGAGATCCATAATAGCTCCCACATATTCAATGATGACTTCGTGATCGAAAGAACCATTTACATAAAATCACAATTCCCTTTGTCTCGCGATATTTTACTTATCCGAAGTTTGATCGTCGGTATCTCCATACCTAGTTCAACCTCGTTACCGATAAGTACTCTTTAATCGTATTGTGATATGATATCCCTTGTGAACCAGTCACATGCTTGCAAGATAATTAGATATCATTCCACCGAGAGGGCCCAGAGTATATATCTATCCGTCAACGGGATGGACAAATCCCACTCTTGATCCATATGCCTCAACTCATACTTTCCGAATACTTAATCCCATCTCTATAACCACCCATTTACGCAGTGGCGTTTGATGTAATCAAAGTACCCTTTCGGTATAAGTGATTTACATGATCTCATGGTCAAAGGACTAGGTTACTATGTATCGAAAGCTTATAGCAAGTTGAACTTAATGACTTGATCTCATGCTATGCTTACTATGGGTGTGTCCATCACATCATTCACCTAATGATATGATCTTGTTATTAATAGCATCCTATGTTCATGATCAGGAAACCATGATCATCTATTAATCAACAAGCTAGTTAAATGAGAGGCTTACTAGGGACTCTCGTTATTTACACAACACACATGTATCAATGTTTCCGGTTAATACAATTATAGCATGGAGTGTAAACATTTATCATGAACACTAAGATATAACAATAACTATTTTATTATTGCCTCTCGGGCATATCTCCAACAGCACTAACGTTATTCACATATCCACATAGTGGCTTCATCATGAAATTGTCATGATTTGATGGATAAAATTATGAGTGAAATTGTTCATCACATTAAAAGGTTACTGGTAGTGAAATCCAGAACACTTGTCATGTGATGATCAATTTCAAAGAACGAAGGGTGTTGGTATTTGACCAACAAGCCTAGAAGTTATTGATCTTGAGTGTTTTCCGAAATATGAGGAAAACCGAAAGAGAAACTACAAAAGATTTTGGCAAAAAAAGAAAAGACTAGAAAGTCTAGCTTAGGTGTATATAGATGATATACATGTTATGAATGTATTCTTTGATTGGTCACCCAATGAAATTTTTGGGTATTTACAATATTGGTTGGTATGAGGTGTCATACAATACAACACAATAGAAGAATACAATGGCCTAAGTGACTAACAAGGAATGTGGTAACAATGCACGTCTGGAACAAAATAAATTGTTATTATGTTCGTCGTTGGGATTCTACCTAACTCTTGAGATTTATTATAAATTATTATAAAGAACTTAATAATTGTTATTTTGCTCTGATCAAATAAAAGCAATGAGTTGTTCAAATTATGACCATACTCCATGTACGATGGATAAATTATTATAAATTTTAATGGTGAAACACACATGCATAACACTGACGGTAAAATGCCATAAGGCAAATGATCAGAATTCCACTTATTTGTGGAACCGCCATTTAGGTCATGTTAGAAAGGAACGCATGAAGAAACTCCATACAAATAGATTTTTGGAGTCATTCGATTTTTGGAATCGTTTGGCACTTCCAAATTCTTTCTAAAGAGATTGACTGAAACACCGTTCATAGGCAAGAGTTGAACGGGCAACTAGCTTAGTAGAAACATACATGATGATGTATATGGTTCATTGGGCATAGTTGTGTGCGGAAGATTCTTCTACTTCATAAAACTTCCAACGATGAAGTGAGTGTATATATATGAATATATTTATTCGATGAGGAAGAAGTCTGAAAATTTTGAATAGATTCAAATAAATTTCAGCACGAAGTGGAAATCATCATAATGGAAAATTCAAATATCTATGATTGGATCATGGTGAAAATATTTGAATTACGAGTTTTAGCAAAAATCTAAGAGAGTTGAGAAAATGTTCCACAACTCACGTTTCTCGAAACACCATAGTTATGATGGAGTATTCGAGGGACGTATCCAAAACCTTGTTGGATTAATGGTGAGATAAAATAAAATGATGCCATTATATTTTTGTGGATTATGCTTTAGAGACTATTGCTTTTACACTAAATAGAGCATCATCATAATCCGTTGAAATGACACCATACAAGTTATGGCATGGGTATAAACCCTAATAGTTCTTTCTTAAATTTTTGTATGCGTAGCATAAGTAAATGACTTACAACCAAAACCGAATGAATATCTTTGTTGGTTATTCCAGAGAACAAATTGGGAATTCTTTCCACTATGAAATCAAAAACAAATTGTTTATCGATGTTTCTTGCTTATTTCCAAAAAATTGTTTCCCGCGAAATATTTGAGTGGGAAGACAATGGAACTCGATAGGGTTGATGAACCTGAGCATGATGAGCAGAGTAGCACAGCGCCGAAAATGGTCCCGGAAGCAGCCACGACGTTCATGGCTCCCATGTATACAAAGTGTTGTAGCCATAGAGATCGAAGTACCTATTGAACTGGTTTACTTTGTGATCAAATAAATGATTTATGGACAAAGGATTGATTTTAAACAATGATAAACCAACTACATACAAAGAAGCTATGATGGGTCTTGACTCCGTTAAAATGGCTAAGTGTCATGTAATCCAAGATAGTATCTATAATTAAGCTTATAGCTTGGTAAACCTTCTGAAGGAATAAAAACCTTTTGAAAGTAAATGAATCTATAAAATTAATGGACATAGATGTAATATCCTTAAAGAAGCTCGACTTGTCTGTGTGTATACACTGAAAATTTTGTTGAAGTTAGCACAACCAAAGGTGCTTGTTTGTGTGTATACATATCCCTCGAGGTTCTTCTTTTCTTCATGAAAATTCATCCATTTTATTAATAATCATAAATAATAATATAAATAGCCCTAAAAGTAATATAAATTACAACAGATCTCTGGACCACCTAGCGGACTCAGGCTAGCCATATTGCTAGTATCATAGCTAGTATCATACACATTGGTCCATAAAAATGCTGATGTGACAGCTAATTAAGGAGGGGAGAGGAGATTAGAGTAACATAGGTAGATACCGTATTATAGCGCAAACAACGAGAAAAGTAAATGCTAAACAAATCTTGTACACAAATTTGCATTGAGATTATAAAAAACAAAAAGTATAGTATGACTATGATACTACTTCATGATACGGACCACTATAGAGATAGTATCATGTAGTACTATCATGTGCATGATATTACTACATGATGATACTTACCACTATGACCAGCATCAGGAAAATGTAGAAGAGCATTTCAGTTTGAGTGATCACATCATTGGATAAGCAAGAGTTCCTTTTCGGGGAGGTGTTGAGTGAGTGTAAAATTTCCCATGAAGATGCAGTACAAAGAAATCTGTAGAGTCAAGCAATCAACGCAAGAAGAAGGATTCCATTCCTCAAAAAAAAAAATCTTTGAAAATCCTTCAAACCGAAGAGCCTCGAGAATCGAAACTTAGTTGATTTTCCCATCTCCCCGAGTCGCATTAGAAGGGGCGTGCGAGTATGTGCACTTTTCTTGTGGTTAAATTTTGCGAAAATATTCTCCCAAATTTCGTCCAAACCAGGCTAGTCATCCACAACATTCACCAAATCCAGCAGAGGGCCGCACCGAGACAAAACGAAACAGAACAAATCCACCCGGTCCACCGTCCCCTTCCACCTCGGAGCCGCGCCGCCGCTAGTCGCCCGCCGCCGCGACTGAGGACCGGATGGAGAGACCAGCGACTCAAGGAGGAAGAAGGCCGGACCGCGGGGATCGCAGCGAGGAAGGATCGAGGCATCGAGCCATCACAGCCATGGAGTTGCTCTCCTGCGTCGGGAGGGTGCTCTTCGCCTCCTTCTTCATCATCTCCGCCTACCGGGAGTACGTGCGCCCCTCCCCCCTCCCCCCGAGTGCCCGCTCCTCGGGTCGGAACCCGGTCTGTCCTAGATGGTCTCCAGCATGAGCTCATAAGATGTTAGATTCAGTTTCGGCTGTTGTTCATCTGGAGTAGGTTAGCGAGATGATGCGCACTTTAATTGGAAACATTAGGGACAGTTAAATTAGCAGAATTAGACCCTTTTTTTTCTTCTTCTTCAGAGAAGAGCATATTGCACCCCTAAACTTATCCCGGAATCTAAGCTACAACCTTGAAGGCTAAAAGTAGTTAGGAAACACCACTAAACAAAAGAAACCAGTTACAACGCCCCCCTCCCTCGTTCTCGAGCAGGTTTTGACCAGCCATGTTAGCCAGGCACTAACCCGCCGTTAAGTAGCGGGCACAGCAATGCCTTGCCGACCCGTTGTTGGAGCTGTGTAGCTGTGATCTTTGCCCTGATGTACACTGCTATTTGATTGAAATCAATGAAAATGTTTTTCATTTGCCTGTCCTTTGTATCAAATGGATGAACATAAATTTTGACAGAGTTTCTTCTAAATTTAGACTGATTTTCCTTTGAATTTGCACATAATAATCAATTTGGCATAGAGAAGCAATATATAATATCAGTGTGACATAGATAAAGGAGATCTCTAGATAAAGCCATCAGTTTGGCATTGCAAACAAATGGCAGTTTAACATAACAAAGGGAAAGCCATCAGTTTAGCATCACAAACATAAAGCCACGGTCTAGTTTCACATTACAAACATAATCTGGGTGCAACGTCACTACACATGTTGTTCCAGGATTTCTCCTTGTCATCTCCAGCTGATAATTAAATATGTAGCTGTATTCACCACGCTTTGAATCAAGCATTCTGCCAAGTGCCAACAACATTTGATTTTGCCCTTTTAATCTTTGATATGTGACAATTGGCAAACATTTCTTCCTGCACAGTGGCTTTCAGTTGTGCAGCTGACCAATCTGGGTTGGTCTTGATCATGCTCTCAAATCTATTTGCAATCCTTGTCCTAGTGACTAAAGAACTATCTCTCCTTTGAGGGCAAAAATGTTCATCTTTAAAAGAGTATTGACAGTTCTTCTTTACCCACCACATAATATTATTTTCCTGCTTTGGAATAGTATTTAGTGAAATTTTCTTGTTCTGTATCTTGCAAAGGTATACTATAAAGTATACACTGCTGCTGTTTCCTTATCTCTTATATACGGATGCGGTGCAACACCTAACACACGAGTAAGTGTTTCTAGTAATAAATTGCAAGTAATGTTTGAGCAAGTGTTGGCTTATTTCTTATTCATGTTCAACTACTCTACCTTCATGTGATGATATCAACTTGAAAATCAGAAAGAATTCTGATCAGTAGGATGTTTCATTTAAAGTATATGTTCATGTGTTTCCAAGTTGTACTTGAGACGTTTTCCTGTGTGATGCATTAACAGATGGTAAAACTATTTGGCGGGTATAATTGGGCAGTTGGATAGAATTGCAGCCTGGTCTGGATGCTTGCACTTCTAATTGACTGATCTTGATTGGTGATGCAGGGCCTGCAAGTTTGGGTCTGATGGTGGACCAGCTGCCAAGTCTCTCGAGCCCAAATTCAACCTCTTTCTCAAGCAAGTGTCCACTAACACCGGAATGGCTGTGCCGCACATCCACGTATGGATATTTTACTCGTCTTTCCATCTTTAAGAATCCATACTACCTAGTTCATAGCTCTGATTGGATGCCTTCTGTTTTATCTGTTTACAGATCAAGACTGTCACTGCCACTACATTGTTTCTCAAAGGCTATGGTGGTGGATTCCTCATACTCAACCTCTCCCTCGGAGCATTCTTACTGGTAATGTTGCCTTTCTCAGACTTCAATTAAAAGGAATGTTAACAGTTATTTTAGAAAAGCATGATAAGAGATGTTTAATCCACGTGAATTTTGATGTGGCTCACTTGTGCAGCTTGTTTATCTTGCATTCATAACCCCTGTTATGTGCGACTTCTACAACTACGAAATGGGGTCGCCGCAATTTGTTCAGCTATTTACCCAGTTTTCACAGGTTTTCTTTACACCAATCTCGCTTAGCAGCTTTGATTTATTTCATCAAGGTAGCTGTTATCAAGTGTTGTGAACTTGTGATAACTCGATTGTTATATCTGTTCAGAACCTGGCCCTTTACGGGGCGCTGCTCTTCTTCATTGGGATGAAGAGCTCCATCCCAAGGAGGAAGTTGAAGAGAAGGGCGGTGAAGACCAAAACAACTTGATGGAAGTTGCAAGGATTTGTAGTAGGATTTGGAAACTATTAATACTAAGCTAGTCATGTTTTAGGTATACTCGTCCCGCTTTTGACCATAAAATCTGTTGTGGGCAGTATGTAGGGATTTAAGCCATCTAGCTTGCCCAGGTCTGGTTTTCTGTATTTTGCATTAGCTGGTTGGTATGTTTGATGCAGGTGTAGACTTGTTTTGTTGCAGAAACTGCTCGTCTCAGTTCAGGATCAAAAGATACATTCTCGGCTGTAGATATTTGCGTGCTCCATTGATCCTTCTATGCATATGTTTTAGTTCATAATTTCGTTATAGCAGTAAACATAAAACTGTAAATATGTATTTTTCAGGGCATACTTTTTTTTTTGTCTTTGCGTGGTCAATCCATTCCAAATTATTTTGGGTCATGTTTGGAGACAAAATTTTATCTGGATGTTAGATTGAATTTCATGGGAGCGTTAGTTTTTTTTGTTAAAGGGTAACCCTGTTTGGCAAATACTATCAGAACATGTTGGATGCATGTGTGTTGCCGCATAATATTGTACTACCTTTGTCCATTTTTTGATGCCGAAAGTTCTGTCTAAATTCAATGTATTTAGACACTCTTTGTACATAAATAAATTCAAATTTAGACCAACCTCCCGACATCAATTAATGGACGGAGTGGGTAATTATGTTTGTCCCTCAAAATAAAAGAGTTGGCTTTCTGTGTTATATCACTTTGCGTTGTGATACATGTATGCTTGCTTACCTATGCGACAATCACTGCATGTTTGTCAAGTTTATTATATCGATGCACATAAAAACACAATTCACATCTATATGAAAGAAAGCTCAACTAAGTATGGACACAAACTGATCGTGGCAACTTAATATGAGCACGGGGGTGTGATGTCTTGGCTCTTGGTACATATGCTCCTTTTTTTTTAAATGCATCTTTAATACATTTTAAAATATTAAAATTCCAAATGAAAAAAATCACGTGTATATCTTCACATTCTACGTTCGCAGTCTTTACATGAAAAATCAGCTTGTTGTTTGGGCTGTGTAAAAAAAATGGTGATAGAAATAAGACTTTCTGTGAGATATATTTTGTCATCGGTCATAAAAATATCATTTTTTCATAAAACTGTATGAATGCACATAGATTGTCGAGATGTACATGAGACATTTTTTGTTAATTTTTTTTACACATGCATCTAGGATCCAAATTGAAATTATGTACTGAATAGAAATATGCAGAGATAGCAATAATGAACAGAAAGATATAAATTAAAATGTACCTAGAAGTTTTCCGTCTATATATTCTTACAATATGGTTGTTTGTGTTAGTTTACAACAAATAGAATACTTATATATTAATATTATATAAATGAAAATACCTAAAATAGTATCGATACACCTTCACCAATAATCTTGCTTTTTCCACAACCGATGCAAGTCCTTTTAGCAGTTGGATCTCGATCTAATAGCCAAGCACCAAATTCAACATTCTTCTTACTCTTGCTGCACATTCTCCCTCTATCTTCTGGCGCCAGCCTCCATCAGTAGTGATGTCTTAACACAGTGCCATTTGCTTTATGTTTTCCTTTTTGATTTTCTTTTCTTTTTTTGTTTTCGATTCGTTCTTTTTTTTTTTCTTCTCATTCACTTTTTTATTGCAAACATATAACCATATCTTTATTGACTAATTAGTATATTGTCTAAACTATGTGATTATTTTGACCTATTTTTTTCTAATTGCATGAACATCTTTTAAGTCGAAAACAATTTATTTGAACTATGTGAGTAATTTTTTGTGTGAACTGTATGAACATTTGTTTCCTATCATACAGACCTTTTTTTTAATACACGAACAACTTATTTAACTATAGAAACATTTTTTGCAACTTATTTAAGAAAATACTTCACACTAGAAATTTTAAGTACAATGCATTTTTTAACTTTTACATAATTTACCTACCTTTATACTATGGCCAGTGAAGGGAAAATCTAGTAGGAGACGCCGCACAATCCTTCTCTCCGTGCGGCGTCAAAATTTTGGTGCTTTTCCCCTATAGCATGGAGGACTATTGTACATCATGCTTACATCATCACATTAATTGCTAAATTCAAAATTTTAAAATGATTTACCTTCTAAACTGTTATTCCGAACAGTGATCCGTTTGTACCGCTAAATTCGTCTCGACGAGGGCTTCAAAACTAGATCTATTGTGGAGTTTTTTTTCATTGCACGAGTTGCCAGATTAATATCGAACAATTACCTTAATAATTGTACATGGTTACCAAATAACTTTCTACATTTTTTCTAGACATTGCATTAATATGCACATCTACAGTGTGGGTGTGACGATCTTCTTTTTGTCACAACAATTGTTAGGGTATAGTAAATGGTTGCCAAATTAACAACAAACAATTACAACGATAGTTGTATATGGTTATCGGATAAATTTTTAGTCATTTCTAAATATTGCAATGATATGCATAACTAATGAACGGTGTTCAAGTGTCTCTAAGAGCTACGATGATATTATTCTACACAAATTAGTTATCATGAAGCTTTACATTGATGTAAAATAACATACATGAACCTACCAACCAACTTATTACAATCCAGAAACTAAGTAGCGAATAATATGTAAACTTAGTGAATAGAATCTGGCAATTACTAACCAAAAAGAAGTTTTCAAAATATACCAACATGAGATCTAGTTTTGAAGATCTCGTCGCGACTAAGCTTAAGCTGAAAATGAATTTTAAAACAAGTTATCGGTTTGAGAGCTAAATGTTTTTTTTAATTTAGATATTAAAGGGAATCTAGATGATATCATCATACGTGTTACTACATGCATGCACATTAGTGAAGAGAATCCATCGCACGAACCAGCTCTTGTGCGTCGCCTCCATGTAGTGATGTCCAACAATAAAACCAGAAAAAAATTGCTTCTATCATGCTGGCTAAAGTGGGCCAGGCCAGTTCACTGGCTCTTGTGCTGAACGTGGACGTTTTGATGAATCACACGTCAGGTAGGAGTTTCCCAACTGTTTCATGCTCGCTATCACCTAATGAGTGAAGTGGATTGAATAAAAAAAAATCACAATCCGATTCCAAATTTTTAATGGCGAGTGCTAAAGTGTCTAGACATATGACATATCTGAAACACACAAACTTGTTTCCGAGGGGGGGAGGCGCATTGTTGATATTGGTTCATTCCTGGCTTGTGTAAACTCATAGAAAATTTAGCCACTGCTTGCTCTTGGACTTATGATGATATATGATCAGCACACTGTGGTTGAATGGTATATTGGCATGGGAAGACATTATATAAAAGTGTTTAATCAGGGATGGAGCTAGGATTTTAGCATGAGTGGGCCGAAGAAAATAATGATCATGTCTAATAATGATCATGTATGAGGTTTTGTATTAGTAGAAAAATTGTGTAGATAAAACATCACAATATATGAACTATCACTACCATTTATAACACAAAACAGTAGAAAAGAGAAGTTCAGAGTCTTATCTTTCAGAGTGGAAATCCAAAGTCAGGCCTTAATTAGTTGTACCTGGCAATGTTTTTGTTGAAGGCATTTATCTATACAATTTTTCTACTAATACAAAAAACCTAAGATGTGATAATTATTTTCTTCACCCCTCATAATAAACTATCAGCTCCGTCCCTGATTAAACACATATTCCCATACCATTCAACCAGCGTGCTAATCGTAAAACATAAGTGCAAAAGAGCAAACAGTCGCTAAATTTTCTGAGTTTACACATGCCAGGAATGAACTAGACCTGAGCAAGCTAGATGGCTTAAATAAATCCCTTAATATTAATAGTTTCCAAATCATACTACAAATCTTTGCTGACTTCCATCAAGTTGTTTTGGTCTTCACAGTCCTTCTCTTCGACTGCCTCCTTGGGATGGACTTCTTCATCCCCAGGAAGAAGATCAGTGCACCGCAAAGGGCCAGGTTCTGAACAGATAGAAGAATCCAGTTATCACAGCTACCTTGATGAAATAAATCAAAGCTGTTAAGTGAGATTTGTATTTTAAAAAACCTGAGAAAACTGGGTAAGCAGCTGAAAAAATTGTGGCGACCCCATTTCGTAGTTGTAGAAGTCATACATAACAGGGGTTATGAGTGCAAGATAAACAAGCTGCACAAGTGAGCCACATCAATATTCTTGTGGATTAAACATCTCTTATCAAGCTTTTTTTGAACTTTTAACATTCCTTTTAATTGAAGTCTGAGAAAGGCAACCTCACCAGTAAGAATGCTCCGAAGGAGCTGTACAGTATGAAGAGTCCACCGCCATAGGCTTTGAGATACAAGGTAGTGGCAATGACAGTCTTGATCTGTAAAAGGATAAAACAGAAGGCATCCAATCAGATCTATGAACTAGTTAGTATGGATTCTTAAAAATGGAAAGACGAGTAAAATATCCATACATCGATGTGTGGGACAGCCATTCCGGTGTTAGTGGACACCTGCTTCGCAAAGAGGTTGAACTTGGGCTCGAGATACCTGGCAGCGGGTCCACCATCAGATCCATACTCTCTGCCCCTGCATCGCCAATCAAGGTCAGGCAATTAGAAGTGCAAGCATACAGAGCAGGCTGATCAGCTCATCACCTCTGTCCAACTGCCCAGTTATACCCACCAAATAAACTACTACATATGAATAGTACAGGCAAACATAAAGGATCGATCGACACTAGTACATGACAGTTAAACGATTGGGAATGCAACATACACGAAAAAACTATGTTTAATCTGCATATGCTTAATGACGTCTGCATGCCCACCTAAATCCAGCTTTGTCACACTGCCATTTGGCCACATACGCACATGTCAATAATCAGTACATCTTACATGCATCACAGAGGAAAACACCTATAGTGCAGCTTGAAAACACATTAACATATACTTTAAATGAAACGTTCTACTGATAATAATTCTTTCTGATTTTCAAGTTGATATGGTCATTAAGTAGTAGTTAAACATGAATAAGAGATAAACCAACAGTTATTCAAACAGTACCTGCAATTTATTATCTAGAAACACTTACTCACATGTTGGGTGTTAAATCACATCCGTATATAAGAGATAATGCAACATCAGAACAAGCAAATTTCACTAAATACTATTCCAAAGCAGGAAACAAAATAAGATGTCACTGAAATTCCCGCTAGGCCTTTCCCTGACACAGGCGTGGCCTAGTTTTACCCAGACCCAGCGCCCAGCTCTGCCTCCCCCGACCCAGCTCGCCATCCTCTGCCTCGCCCACCACTGCCAAACTTTTCTCCCACCACCGCAACCTCTGCTGAACGGCGGCGCTTGAGGATGCCTGTCTGAGGAAGAAACGCGGCGCCCTCAAGCAAGTGAGCCCCCTTGGTTATTTTATGCTCTAGGGTTTCAACTGGGAGGTTTCGATTGGGTCTACGAGCTTCGTCAATTGGAGATTAGGTCATAGATTAATGGGTTTATTTGTGTTCTAGGCATGGATCCAACCAATTATATGTCGATGGGTTTTCATTTCAATGGAGAATTCATCCAAGAAGGCAGGGCAGTATATTATGTGGGGGGCAAAGAAGAAATGTCTTATCTTGAACGTGATAGGCTGAGTATGGATGAGTTGTGGCAACAAGTACAGGTGCACTATTTGGTCGTAGAGGGACAGCAATTGCATTGGTTATTTCCTGGGAAAGAATTACATGAAGGGCTTATGATGTTGTATGAAGAGAATGCCGGGACAATGTCGAAGCACGCAACAGATTGTGGTGTGGTTGACATATATGTGGAGGATCCAGCAGTTGATGATAAAGAGGCAAGTGAATGGGAGGTAGAAGAAGAAAATTGTGGGGCTGATGAACAAAATTATTGTGGAGATGATGTCCCAGCTGCGGATTCAGAAGAAGAAAACGTAGAAGGTGGAGAAAATTCTTGAGGATAGTGATTTTGTACCAGCAGATACATGATGAAGAGCAGGTTGCTATCAGACAAAACTACAAGCAAATTGTTGGCAATTGAATGTGCAGCACTTGGCGAAGTTAAAGTGGAGGTGGAGGAAGATTGAAGTGAAGATGATGAAAGACAGTGATGAGCAGATTGTGAGCAAAGAGTCACATTATGCACGGTATAACAAGGGCAGAAAACTTACTCTTGGAATGAAATTCTGTGGGAAGAAACAATCCAGAGAAGCAATAATCAGTATGGTTTGGCTGAGAGAAAAGAGAACAAGTTCATTAAGGATGAAGGTGATAGAGTTAAAGCAAAGTGCACTTGAGAAAAATGTCCTTGGGTGTGTCTACGCAAGAAAACTTAAAGATGTGAGAGCTGGCAGATCACCTCTTTTAAAGATCAACATTTTTTCCTCAAAGGAGAGAGAGAGAGAGAGAGAGAGAGAGAGAGAGAGAGAGAGAGAGAGAGAGTTATTTAGTCACTAGCACAAGGAATGCAAACAGATTTGATAGCATGATCAAGGGCAACCCAAAGTGGTCAGCTGCACTTTGAAAGCCACTGTGCAGGAAAAAATGTTTGCCGATTGTCACATATCAAAGATTAAAAGGGCAAAATGAATTGTTGTTGGCAGAATGCTTGATGCAAAGTGTGGTGAATACAGCTACATATATTATTATCAGCTGGAGATGATATGGAGCAATCCTGGAACAACATGTGTAGTGACGTTGCACCCAGATTTTGTGAAGCCTACTTTTCACAAGTTCTCTATCTGTTTTGCTGCATTGGAGAAAGGGTTTCTTGCGGGCTGCAGAAAAGTGATAGGCTTAGATGGATATTTTTTCAAAGAGAGGAGTGGAAAATTGTTGAGTGCTCAAAGTGTAGTCCTACACAATTGACAGTTTTAAGAAACTTTATGCACACTGTCTTCAACCTGTTGAGGGCCAACCTAGAGATCGCCTTTATCTATGTCAAACTGATACTCCCTCGGTTCCTAAAAAAGCTTCTCAGTTTTTCCTAGATACGGATGAATCTATAGCTAAAACATGTTTGTATACCTCCGTATATAGAGAAAGTTGGGAAGCTTTTTTAGGAACGGAGGGAATATTATATCTTGGTTCTCTATGTCAAACTGATTATTATGTGCGAATTCAAAGGAGAAGAAACTCTATCAAACATTTATGTTCATTCATTTGATACAAAGACAAGCAAATGGCATACATTTTAATTGATTTCAATCAAATAACAGTGTACGTTAGGGAAAATATCACAGCTACATAGCTCCAACGAAATTTTGACAGATCAGACCACCTGCCCCAGTGAAATACCAGAAAGGACCACCTATGAGTGCAAATGTCAAAACTACCGTGGCGGCACGCTGGCCAAGCGACACGTCGCACATGCCGCCGTAGCCGGTGGCGGCAGGACTTGCCGCCGTGAGTGGTGGCGGCACATTGGACGAACGCCGGGTGGTGGGCCCTGCCGCCACCGGCTGTGGCGGCACGATGACGTGGCAACATGCCGCCACCGGAGCATTTGCACTCAGAGGTGGTCTTTTTTGGCATTTCACTGGAGCAGGTGGTCTGATCTGTCAAAATTTCAGCTCCAACAACAGGTTGGCGAGGCCTTGCTGTGCCCACGACTTAACGCCAAGTTAATGACTGACTAACATGGCAGGTCAAAACCAGCTCCAGATCGAGGGAGGGGGGCGTTGTAACTGGTTTCCTAACCTCAGGGTTGTAACTTAGACTCCAGGATAAGTTGAGGAGTGCAAATATGCTCTTCTCTAAAGAAAAAAAAAAGGATCAAATTCTACTGTGCAGCAAGCGCGATCAGCCATTCTCAAGAAACTGAATCTAACATCTCTATGAGCTCTTGATGGAGACCCGGTAGGCGGAGAGGAGGAACATGGAGCCGAAGAGCACCCTCCCGACGCAGGAGAGCAACCCCATGGCTTGATCCTTCCTCGCTACGATCCCGGCGGTCCGGCCTCCTTCCTCCCTGAGCTGCTGCTCTCCCGGTAGGCGGAGAGGAGGAAACATGGGGTGGGTGGGGGAGGAGGGGCACGTACTCCCGGTAGGCGGAGAGGAGGAAGAAGGAGCCGAAGAGCACCCTCCCGACGCTGGAGAGCACCCCCATGGCTCGATGCTTCCTCGCTGCGAACCCGGCGATCCGGCCTCCTTAGCCGCTGCTCTCTCTGTCCAGTCCTCAGTCGCGACGGCGGCCGACTAGCAGCAGGGCGGCATCCCAGGTGGAAGGGGACGGTCGACCGGGTCGATTTGTTATGTTTCGTTTTGTCTTGAGCGGTGAGGTGCGACACGCACCGGCGTGTTTGGTTGCTGGATAGGCCTTTCTCGCTTTCAGAGCATCTCCACTCCATAGCCCCTATTTCACATCTGCCTAAGAGCATCTTCAACAGGCGCGCCTATACAGACCACGCTGCAAAAAAAAAATAGCCGGTATACCGTGCGCGGCGGGAGGGAATCAGGCGCTCCAGCAGGCGCGGTAAATGCGCGGTGATGTAATTTGTTTAGGGCGCGGCGTTTTGCACAAACCGGAGCGGCATATGTGACGGGTCGGCTACAGCGCGCGGCATCGCTCGTTCACGCGCGAAAAAATCCCGCGCTGAAACTTCCCCTTCCGCGTCGCCGCCCGAGCACCCAATCCGCGCGGCCGCCGGCGAAATCCCGACGATGGACCCTCCGGCAACCCACCGACCCCTCCCTACTCCGTCCCACCCTCCGCCGCCGCCGCCACTTCCGCCGCGCCGCCGCCAAACTCTAGCGGCGGACGCGCGGCGCAACGGCTGCTGCGCGCGCTCTTCGTCGTCCCGCGCGCGACGCGCACGCAGTGCAACCGCCGTGCAGATAGCAGCCGCGCAGCGCCGGCAACACGCGGCCCGCGAGGAGGGGAAGGCACCGTCGACCAAACGGCCGTACATCGGTGCCGCCTCGCACCGCCGCGCCGAAGAAAGTGAAGGCGCCGCCTCCCGCCGCCGCAGCCTCCTCGACGACGACGACGACCAGCGGCGCCTGTCCGGCAACCGCATGCGCACATACGGTGCATGATGAAATGCCCGAGAGGTAAAAACACTACTTTTCGTCGAAATTGTAGTTTAGATGCATACCTAGACGTATAGTCATGAATTTCATTGCAATATAGAGTTGATGATGCGGCATTCATGGAGACAATGAATGTTGGATCCTCGTTCGTGCATGATGAAGTCGCCGATGGAGAGGAGGAATATGAGGGTGTAGATGAGGAAGGAGAAGGGTTGATTGAACCTCGCCATCCCGGTCGGTCCGCCAACTACACCATAGCGGAGGACAAGTTGCTTTGCAAGACGTGGTTGACAATTGGAATGGATCCAACAACCGGTACCGATCAAACAAGAGAAACATATTGGATGAGGATGACGGAGTACTTCAACACACACAACACAAGTGGGAACGAGCGAACCATGCACTCACTTCGGTCCCGTTGGTCCGGCATCAACACCGATTGCCAAAAATGAGCGGGCGTGCAAGCCAACATCGATGTTCTC
Organism: Lolium multiflorum; assembly: GCA_030979885.1. Lineage (NCBI taxonomy): Eukaryota > Viridiplantae > Streptophyta > Magnoliopsida > Poales > Poaceae > Lolium > Lolium multiflorum. Next base: position 309,878,918 of record CM061749.1, read on the forward strand.
AATCCAAGTGGCACAAATGAGAATGATAGGGTAAGTCATTCTACTACTATGTTCACCATATGGCTCATATGAGAAGAATACGGTTCTACTTCATATAGCTCATCTATTTTCTTTTCCGCATATGTGTAGAACTCTATGGCTCAAGGATTGTTTAGGGATGTGGGAAAGAAGAACAAGAAAGGCAACAAGATTCTTGGCAAGCCATTCACCTTGCATCATTGCTATGATGTTCTAGGGAATGAAGAAAAGTGGAAGACCCGCGGCAAGTTGGATGCGGCAACTATGGCGGCCAATGCTACCGGTGATGCAACAATCATCGACGATGATGATTCAAGTGATGAAGGCAAGAAGAGAAGCTCCACTCCTCACTCGGTCAACAATGGGCGGAGGAATGTGCATGGTAGGAAGACCGCCAAAGATATGAAGGGAAAGAAGGCCGGAGATGACGACATCGCAATGGCTATGGAAAGGACTGCAAATGCACGGTTGCAAGCAAATGAAGATAGGAAGATGGCAAGAAACTTGGAGAAAGAGGCTATGGATGCTATTGAAGCTCGGAGAGCCGCTTTGGAAGAGAGGATTGCCTCCAACGAGGAGAGGAAGTTGGTTTTGGAGGAGAAGAGGCAAGCCACCGAGGAGCATCTACGCCTAGTGGTGTGTATGGGAGTATGGGAGCACCACCGTGATGCTTCGTGTCTTCCATGAATGCTACTATTCCTCCTTCAACCCAAGATGACGAGGAAGAAGAAGAAGGTGTTGACTTGGAAAATGCGGAAGTGTGATATGCATTTGTGATATGCAAATTGTGTGTTCGACTTTGTCCATTTGAACCATATGCCGTGTGTCATTGTTGAACTACGTTATTTTATGTGTCGTTCTTGAACTATGTGATGTATGTTGCACATTGTGTCCATTTAAATTATGGTACATCATTTGTTTCATGAATTATGTGTGATTATTTGATCTTTGTGAATGCAAAATAGTCTAGAAAACTGTTTTCCGCGCCCGCGCGCGCTGTATTTTGCCGCGCCCGGCGGAGGACCATTTTTTCCGCCCGCGCACGCGCTGCATATTAGCGCGTCCGGCAGGGGAAAACGGTCCAGCGCGCGCTAGCTGTTTACCGCGCGCGGAATCTGAGTTTTAGCGCGCCGCGATATAGCGCGCCTATTGGAGATGCTCTAAGGACGACGTATGAAATGCGTCGGCCCGCGGACGCCGTGTGGCCCAGGGCGACCATTTGCGTTTGGGGTACCTCCAGCGGTGCGGACGCATTTTTTAACCGGGGACAGCGTCAAGCTCGCTAATGGCGTTTTACGTCCCGTCGAGGCCGGCGATTAACTGTTCCCACGCGATGACGTTCGTTCCCGCGCGTGCCCACATTGACAAGTTTCGCGATTTCGCGCGTCAAGTGCATGGAGCCCCCATGTGTGGTTTTGGTAATTAATGACAATCCCTATGGACTAATGTTTGCATTGATTTATATTTGTAGGAGTTGTCCATAGGCAATCTTGAACCATATGTTGGCTTCAAGGTTGCAATAAGAAGAATTTGATGAAGGATATCAAGTGTCAAGTATGTCTTGAAGATGAAGATGAAGTGAGCCCTCAAGTTACTTCAAGACATCAACATGTTTGTATTAGGTTGCAATAAGAAGAAATTGATGAAGGATATCAAGTGTCAAGTATGTCTTGAAGATGTAGATGAAGTGAGCCCTCAAGTTACTTCAAGACATCAACATAATGAAGTGCAAGTTCAAGATGAGCCAACTCGAAGAGATCATATGCTTGAAGCTTGCCATGAAGAAATGAAGTGGAAGTTCAAGATGAGCCAACTCGAAGAGATCATAATTTAAGTTGTTGCATTTTCGAGGTTGGAGGTTTTACCGGCATGTATTTTTTAGATAGGTCAAACCTTTCATGATTTATTTCTATCATACCTTACTGGACTATGATGGTTCCCTGCATGATCTTGTAGAGCTTGTTACTAGCTTCGAAACGATCCCAAGATCATCAAAATCGAGTCCGGATGCAAAAGTTATTCAAGTTTCCGTGAAGCAGCTTTTTGGCCGAAATTGGCCGGAAGTTCCGGTGGCCGGAACTTCCGCCCTACTTCCGGTGAACTTTCGGAAATGACGATTCTGCATGCAAAAGTATACTGTAAGCATTCCGGGGACGCCCTACTTCACCCGGAAGTTGGCCGGAAGTTCCGGGGGCGGAAGTTCCGCCCCAAATGGCCGGAAGTTCCGGTTTTGTCGAGTTTTCTGCATAACGGACAGATTTCTCTTGCCCTATTTAAGGGGTCTTCTTCCCCAATGTTACCCAACCGTTTGAGCTCGTTTTGGCCCCCATTGTTGACCTTCTTTGAGCTTGCTATCTCCCTCTCCCTCCCATGAATCTTGCATTTATTTGAGAGAAAGATAGAGGAGATCTAGATCTACATCTTCACCAATCAAATCCCTCTCTTGTGAGGGGAATCCACTAGATCTAGATCTTGGAGAAATTTGGTGTTCCTCCTCCTATTTGTTCTTCCTCTCTTATTCCCCAATAGCTTTTGTAGCTTTGTTGGAATTTGAGAGAGAAGTACTTGAGCATCTTTGTGGTGTTCTTGACATTGCATTTGGTGCATCGGTTTGAGTTCTCCACGGTGATTCGTGGAAGTGAAAGCAAGAAAGTTGTTACTCTTGGGTTTTTGGAACCCTAGACGGATTTGAGGCCTTTGTGGTGATTTCTTGGGAGCCTCCAATTAAGTTGTGGATGTGTGCCCCAAGCTTTGTGTAAGGCCGGTTTCCGCCTCGAAGGAAATCCCTTAGTGGAACCGTGACCTAGGCCTTTGTGGCGAGGGTCACCAGAGAATAAGGTGAGGCGCCGTCGTGGTGTTCGGTGTGTGGTGTGAGTACCGCATCTTGAGGTGAGGCCTTTGTGGCGTTGGTGTGCATCGAGCAACCACACCTCAAGGTGAGCCTCTTGTGGCGTTCGGGAGCACGAAGCCACCGCACCTCTCCAACGGAGATTAGCACTCACAAGAGTGTGAACTTTGGGATAAATCTTCGTCTCCCGCGTGCCTCGGTTATCTCTATACCCGAGCTCTTTACTTATGCACTTTACCTTGTGATAGCCATCGTGCTTGAAGTTACATATAAATCTTGTTATCGCATAAGTTGCTTGCATTGCTTAGCATAAGTTGTTGGTGTCGAGGGTACTCCTCGGCAATGCCCTCCGATTGGGGCTTAGGGTTAGCGGAATCCTGCCGACACGAGACATCGGTTCATAGACAAGCGGGAGCGATTTACCCAGGTTCGGGGCCCTCGATGAGGTAAAACCCTTACGTCCTGCCTGTCTGTTCTTGATTATGATGATAATGGGTTACAATGGGGTGCCGAATAATTCGGCTGAGATCTCGTCGAGAAGCTAAGTACTGCGGCGACCTAGCTCTAGATTTTCTGGTGGCTAAAGTTGCTACGATTGATTGTGTGCCTCGGCAACCCCTCTCCTGGCCTTTATATAGGAGGCCAGGTCTCAAGAGGTTTAACCTAGTACGACTAGGTTTACAGTAGTTTTAGATCTAATCTTTCCTTGTTCGGCTGCTTCCTTGTCTTGCCCGTTGACATAGGCATCCCCAATGGGCCTGCCAAAGAAGGTACCCGGGGTTTATTGAAGGCCCACGACCCGAAGAATAAGAAGAATTCGGAAGCCCAACTTGATAGTTAAGGAAAGCTAGAATTGTATTAGGAGAGAACATTTGTAATATTACGGGAGGAGTTAGAAACCTTCCCGGACTCTGTAACTTGTACATCAAGAATCCCTCGGCTCCACCTCCTATTTAAGGGGGAGTCGAGGGACAAAGAAAGCATCGATTCATTGTCTCACAAACCCTAATTTTCATATCGTCGAGTACTTTTCGGCTGAAACCTTCGAGATCTACTTGCCCTCTACTTCTAACTAAACCCTAGTCTACAACCCGTAGGCATTGACAAGTTAATCCCTTGTCAATTGGCGCCGTCTGTAGGAATTCGAGGCGTCAAGGATCCGATCTCGATGGCACGTTCAAGATCGTCGACTTCGTCAACAGCAACAACGATGGATCGAGGTAAACGAAAACGGTCCTGTCGATTTTGTTCCTCACACGCCCTCCCGTTTGGATGCATATGCGTATCTGGAGGATCCTATGGAGATGACGTTCGGAAGGTTCCACTTTCGCGTCGAGAAGGAGGAGCGTATCGTCTCGAAATTCCGATCTCGTCGGGATTATCGCGGTCCCGATTTTTCAAACTCAACATCGTCAATCGAGTCAAAGAGGAAACTTCATCGCCACGCTTCATCAGCACCAGGGCAAGCGAAAAGCTCGCCAAGATCTTCAGCGATATGTCCTTCGATTCATCTGCGGACTCAGATATAAGCGATGACTCGAATAGCTTCGACAGCTTCAACTTCATCGACAGATCCACTACCATTGGCGAGGTCTTCACCAATCTATATGATGGTGTCACCAAACCTAACATAGTTCAGCATCCAAAATATCATCAGATCTATGCAATCGGAGATCCGAGTCGCCCACAAGAGGAGACATCAGAGAACTTCGACGAGGCAGAAATCCATATGTCGATCCTGCAGATCTTACGAGAGGTCTAGGATCAAAATATATCGGACCAGGAACACGAGAGATGGTGCGATTTCCACAGGAAGTGTGGGATCAAGTTGCAAGAGCTATTAATAGTACAGAACCAATGACTCAACGGCGAGACCTGAGAAGTTACAAGCATACCAGTATAGGCTTGCACGTACCAGGCGGGAGCTCGAGAAGCAGAAAATCGAGTTGGATAGAAGGTAGGAAGCAGCCTCTGCATCAAGCAGGCGAAGGCGGAGCTAAGTCGACATCGGGAACTTGGAGATAGCCACAGGAAGCTCGGAACAGAGCAAGATCAAGGCTGCAAAACATACCCGAGGGAGAAAGAGAGCACTTGGTTCAAAACCTCGACATGTCTTTTATGTCGATAGACACGAGAGGGAACATTATCCCCAAGACACCAGAAGCTGGGTATATGGCGACACAGGCCTTTATCCTTGCATCCAGGACACCTCCCGGAGATCCAAGGGAGGCATTGTACAACATGGCGATGGCAGGAGTCGGGCCATGGGAACGGCGTTTAAGAACACCTCCCGAAGGAACAGCAAGGCAAAATAGTCCACGATGCGGCAGCAGCAACAGTTCCTGAAAGAATGAGTGGAGCAAGAGACACAGCCGCAAGCGAGGTGGACAGAGCACGACAAAATAGAAGGGAATATCGGCACTCCCCAGCTAGATGACGAGGATATGTGTGGGCTGCCGTGCTTCACGAGGAGGGTCCGAAAAACTCGAGTCCCTTCAGGATTCAAATTGCCTGATAACTTCAAAAATTCGACGGCCGCAAGATCCAAGATTGGCTAGTTGATTACCTCGAGACAGTGAAGTTGACAGGAGGAACCAAAGCAACAGCTATGCAGAGCATCGAGGTACATCTAAGTGGAGCCGCGCGATCTTGGATAAAGAAGCTTCCTCCAGGATCTATCGACAGCAGGGATAGCTTCGAGGACGTGTTCCTCAAGAATTTTTGGTCCACTTGCAAAAAACCTGCATCACTAGAGGAACTGAGGGCGTGTCGACAAAAGCCAGACGAATCAATGAGGAAGTACATCCAAAGATGGAATATCATTAAAAACTCGGCAGAGAATATATCTGACGAGAGGGCGATAGATGCGTTTGTCGCATGAATCAGGCGGGGAGATTTTGTCGAGGACTTGGGGAGAACCAACCCAAAGACAGTATCCGCATTAATGGAGATAGCAAACAGATGGGCAGATGGAGAAGATGTTGTTCACAACAAACGGCATAGGTCACCAGAGGAGGACCGCGGTCGAAATTATCAAAATAGGCGACGATTTCCTCGGCACTCGAACTATGATGCTCCGGGACAAATTTCGGGCTTCCGAGCGCTGGAGGAAACAATAGAGATGACTATCAGAGGAGCAACGAGCAGCGAGGCGACAATAGAGATGACTCCCGAAACAACAGGCAAAATAGTGGGCCAAGGTTCCAAACACCTTTCGTATCCCCCGAGGAGATGATGAACGGGCCGTGTCAGATGCATTTTTACCTCGACAACAACGGAAAGAGACAGTCAGGACACTTGCAAAAGGATTGCCGAAATTTTCAAGCAATGTTAAGGTGGGCAGGGCACGCCAATGCCCAGGCAGCACACAAAAATCCTCAAGGACCCAGGAGTGAGATCCACTTGCCACCTCCTCCCGCAATTACGGACGAAAATCAACACCAGCTCAGAATAGCGGCAGCACCTGCACCACCACCTTATGTTGATCCCAATTCCAACGGAGCGGTCTCGATGATTCAGAAGGCAGGCCATCCAATAGAGCTCGAAAGTAATCTCGCGACAGGTGTTCATGGCAGAGAAAATGCCTCCACCAACGGTTGAGTACCTTAATTGGTCAGAGCAAGACATTGGCTTCATAACATCTTGATGATGTCGTCATAACATCAAAAAGGGAGCAACGCTAATCGAGGATCTGAAAGAAACTTCCGAAAACCTCGACAAGTTTTGCCTCAAGTTGAACCCAACAAAGTGTTCTTTCGGCGTCCCTGCAGGAGAACTCCTTGGGTTCCTAGTTTCAGCGAGAGGGATTGAAGCTAATCCCAAAAAAATCCAAGCTATCGTAACAATGAGGAAGCCAACAAAGTTGATAGAAATACAGCAGCTAACTGGACGAGTCGCAGCTTTAAGCAGGTTTGTCGCCAGGCTAGGAGAAAAGGCGTTACGTTCTACGCTTTAATCAAGCAAGGGGAGAAATTCCGGAACGAAGAGGCAGATAGAGCCTTCGAGGATTTAAAGCGCACAATTTCGACACCACCAATCTTGGTAGCGCCGAAGGAGAAGGAACCTCTCTTATACATTGCAGCCACACCTCGGGTGGACGGCGCTAGTCGTCGAAAGAGAAGAAGAAGGAAAACTCCATGGAGTGCAAAGGCCGGTATATTTTATCGGTGAAGTTTTATCGCCTTCAAAACAGCGGTACCCGCAGAAGTTAGCATATGGAGTGTTCACAACAGAAGAAAATTGCGCCACTATTTTTCGGCACACCCGATAATAGTGGTCAATGAAGCACCTTTATCAAATATACTTGAACAATCCAGAAGCTACGGGACGTGTCTCCCTTTGGGGAATAGAACTTTCTCCTCGGGACATCACGTATGAAAAAGAAAAGCAATAAAGTCGCAAATTCTGCAGATTTCATCGCAGAATGGATGGAGCTGCAAAATACAGGACCCCCAGATTTATCGAGAACTTGGACTATGAATTTTGACGGGTCCAAAAGGGTAGAAGGAGCTGGTGCAGGTGTGATACTTATATCACCTGAAGGCGACAAACTGAAGTATGTCTTATGGATGACGTTCCCAAACGCATCTAACAATGAAGCAGAATATGAAGCTCTCATACACGGGATGAAGATGGCGAAATCTTGTGGTGCAACCCGATTAAAAATCTTTGGCGACTCGCAATTGGTGGCTCAGCAAGTTATGAACCAATGTGATGCAGTCAATGACAGCATGGTGGCATATAAGGAAGCGTACAACGAGCTCGAAAAGTTATTTGATGGATGCGAAGTAAATCACATCAGCAGGTTAAGCAATGACGAAGCCGATGTTCTCGCAAACATCGGGTCACAGTGTCTTGCAATTCCGCCAGGTGTGTTTTGGGAAGAGATAACCGAGAGATCCACCAAACCAAAGAAGGCACAGAAGAGAAGGAGGAGAAAACTTCGCTGGTTCTCAAAGAAGCACCAGAAGAAGAGGACCAGGACTGGTGATGATGGTGGAAGTCCCATGGATGCAAGCGTACATATCATATATCTTAAGAAAAGAAATACCCGACGATCCAGTTGAAGCAAGGCGAATTATTCGATGATCCAAAGCCTTTACAGTGGTCAAAGGGGAGTTATACAAGCGCAGTATTTCGGGCGTGCTACAAAGGTGCGTCACACCCGAAGAAGGAAGGATAATCCTAAAGGATGTACATGAGGGAATATGTGGTCATCACGCGAGCAGTCGAGCTATTGCGGCCAAGGTTTTTCGAGCTGAAACATTCGAGATCTACTTGCCCTCTACTTCTAACTAAACCCTAGTCTACAACCCGTAGGCATTGACAAGTTAATCCCTTGTCACCCGTCAAGGATTCCTCTAGTGCGCCGTCCAGGTGGCCCATCTTGCCTCCAGGTGTCTTCATGGGCCTCCAGTTAGTCAATACAGGATAGAGCAATGTCGGTTACCCGAAGGGTAATGCCCACGTTGGTGCACATAGGTGAACCTTTGCTTAGAATAAGTTGTTGGTGCACATAGGTGAACCATAGTATATAGGCTTTGGGCTTGACAAAGTAAACGCTAGTTTTATTCCGCATTTGTTAAGCCCATCTCGTAAAAGTTTAAATCGCCTATTCACACCCCCTCTAGGCGACATCCGTGTCCTTTCAATTGGTATCAGAGCAAGGTCTCTCATTCTTAGGCTTCACCGCCTTGAGAGTAAAGATGTCGGTTAGGGGATTAGTGCACAATAACTTGTTTATATTTGATGGCACAAAATATGATCTATGGAAAATTTATGTGCTTAATATTTTACGAGGTATGTCCCCGGACATGGAGTGATTTCTTGGCATGGGTTTTTCTTCTCCTAAGGATCCTCAAAATTTATCTCTTGAGGAGGAGAAAAACTCTTGCCTCGATGCTCTTGCTTCTCATGTGTTTTCCATTGTTGTGAGCAATGTAGTTACTTCATCAACCATGCCTTTTGGGAGCTCTCATGAATTATGGACAAAGCTTCAAGATAAATATGATGTGTCCAATATTATTGAGGATGATTGTATTGCTTCCACTTCCGGCCGTGATGAGTTCTCATCTTCATCCACTTCACCAATGTGTGGCAAGACACAAGGTAATGATATGGTGAGTGGTGATGGAAATTGCAATGTTGGTATTGATCCTACTATTGATGATCCTTCATCTATATCTCATTGCAATGGTTCATCTTTGGACTTAAACACATCTAGCATTAGAAATGATTTACATGCTTGTGTTGATAGTCCTTGCATATCATGTGTAAGTTGCTTGAATAAATCTAATGATGATATGCTTGCTTTGTCTTGTGGCCATGATAAAAATGCTTCCATTTCCTCTAGTTGCTATGTGACTAACAATGTAGAGGAAACCAAATATTCTATTGGTCAAGACAAGGTCTTGAAAGGATCCTCAAGTAACTCCTCATCTTTATCTCACGGTCCTCATATATGCCTTATGGCCAAGGGTTCCACGGTACCTCCTACCATGGAACCTCATACTTCGCGTGGTGATAAGGATGAGGATGAATATGAAGAAGAGGATTGAGTTGTCTCTCTACGCGATAAGGGTAAGAGTGTATTCAAGGTTCTTTGCAAAGATAAAATTGCTAGCTCTCACTTCTTTGAAATCTTGACTACCGCTATTGAGAGCCAAAACTTATTTGGATGCATGAGAACACCATTGATAAAAATGGTGCTCTTGAACGTGAGTACGCCAATGATGTGGCATCCCTAAAGGATGAACTTGAAGAAGAACAAACCACCAAGGAAGCTCTTGAGGAAACCTTTGCTCTAGAATTGTCTAGAGAAAAGGAAAACCATGATAGAGCTCTTGAGGTGGTAAATTAAGTAAAGCTAAAAAAGTATAAGCTTGTGTTGAAACTCCTTGAGGATTTTGAGCAACTCAAAAAGGGCTCAAGGGTCACTGAGAGTGCGCTCACCAAACTCACCGAGTCGCATGAGCAACTTAAAGCTTCTTATCTAAAAGGGCATGCCAACTTGCCTTCTCCCATTGCTATTAATAATGATGCTTGTGCTACTAACTCTACTTCTTGTGAAACATCTATCTTGAAGGAGAATGTTGAGCTAAGGGCTCAACTTGAATTGCTAACTAGCAATTATGGGAAATTGGAAGAAAATCATGGAAAGCTTTCTAGCTCCCATGAGGATCTTTTAGCTTCCCATGATAGGCTAAAGTTAGCTCATGAGGCTATCATATCAAAGGCAACACCTTGTGAGCCTCATGTGGATACTAGCACTACTACTCAAAATGCTATATTGCCATGTGCTAGTCCTAGTAATTCATCCACTCATAGTATTGCTAAATCTTGTGATGAATTATCTTCCTTGCCTTGTTGCTCTAACAATGAAGGTTCTACTTCCTCTAGTACTTGTGTTGTTACTAACCATGTAGAGGAAATCAAAGAGCTCAAGGCCCAAGTCTCTTCTTTGAAGAACGACTTGGTAAAGGGTCATGAAAGGAAATGCAAACTTGACAAGATTTTGAGTGTGCAACAATCCCCCAATGACAAGAGTGGACTTGGATTCAACTCCAACAACAAGAACAAGTCCAAGAACAACAAGATTAAGAAGGGCCAATTACAAGTCAAACACCCGGCCAAGATTGTTTGCTTCAAGTGCAAAATTGAAGGGCATCATTTTAGATCTTGCCCTTTGAAGAAGAAGCAAAAAGGGAAGCAGCCTCAAGTTCAAACTCATATTCAACCTCAAGTTGAAGAAATGCCACTTCCCAAGAAGAATCAAGCCAATGCTCCCATTGTGGAGAAATCTAGTGAGAAGGAGAAGAAAAGAACTTGCTACATATGCCGTGAGAAGGGCCACATCTCCTCCTTTTGCACTATTGGTACCTCATCCAACTCTATCACCATTGATGATGTTTATTCTCTTCGTAAGGATAAGGGTGGCAATGTGTTTGCCAAATATATTGGTGCTCAAAGTGGTGTCAAGAAAAGAACCATTTGGGTTGCCAAGCCTATTGTGACTAACCTCTTAGGACCCAACTTAGTTGGGGATCAACAATCCAAAACTTGATCAATAGGTTCTTGTTGGAGGGCATTTGAGACTTGGCTACATCATGAAGAATTAAGGGATCTTCATCATTTATATTATCTCAAGCCAAGTCTTGGTTATCTTGCTTCTATCATATATTCAATGTTCCTCCTTGCGGTAACATGTGCTCAACTCATTTATATTGAAAGTTACTCGCCCCTTTGCATGTGTTAGTTTTTGTTCCTAACATGTGTTTGTATATGTTGTGCTTCCTACTTGTTTTTCTTGAGAAATCAAGTCTATGCATGTTGGGTTGCACACCATGTATTTTTGTTTGTGTTGGAGCCACTTTGCATCTTGTTGTATCCTATATGGCTCTTATGAGCGATCAATGGACTATCCCATTTTGGGGGAGTGATATTCCTTTGGGAATTTCATGATCCTAACAATGTGTGTACATGAGAAATATCACTTAGAATTGATATTGCAATATTATCTAGTCTCTATGTGGTATGTCATATTCATGAGAAATTCAAATTCTAAATGTCCATTAATATCTCTAGTTGGATCTTATTTGCCTCTTGTGAAAATAAATTTCTTATCACATTATGGGGGAGTAATAAGCTTTGTGCATACTACAAGCCTAGAAAATGTGAACATTTGAGGTTGTGTCACATAGAATTGGTACCGTAAATTATCTCTCTCCTATGTGGCATGTTTGCTCAAACAAGCTCCAATTTGCTTAAATGGCTTCATTGCTAACATCTTTGTGGATCTTATTTGTGAAATTTTTTCTTGGCATAGTCTTTCACAACGTGTCCCTCAATACATTTTTGGAAAACCATGTGCTTCAAGTCCTACTATTAATTGCTTTGCATGTTGGTATGAATACTATTAATTGCTTTGCATGTTGGTATGAATACTATTAATTGCTTTGCATGTTGGTATGACTAAATGAAGCAATCAAGAAACTATCTTTCCATGATGGTTAACTCTTATCTTTTACCATATGCTTTATTCGTTGTAAATATGATCTTATGTATACTTACAAACTACCATCGGGAAATATTTCCTAATACCTCTTGTCCTAGGACAAGTGGTAATCAATTATGAGGTAGATATCTATACCTAATAATAAAGGAGCTAAAGTTTCTACCAAAGAAATTCGTCAACGCTTTTTTTTGGACCGTTTTGCCCTCCCACTAAAATACATAATACACTAAATTACCATTATACCAATTGGGTCTTATTTTCTCTCTTCCCCGTACCGAGAGCCTCCAGATTCCTTCGCCCAACCGGCGCAGCTCCGTCTCCACGGAGACAGCCTCCCCGTCCTCGACGACGAGCTTGGTGATCTCCCGGCCGCCGGCACTCTTACCTCCACCTCCTATCCTATCCCGGTTTCTCCTTCCCCAAGGACATTACACAATCGAATCTAGATCTATTGCAGCAGTGGAAAAGAACATCGAGGGACGGAGGATCTCGCGCGGATACGTATGATGGTGGAGGAGTAACCAGGAACCGGGGAAGGGCTCGGGGCGGGGCGACGATGGGAGCCCCACGGCGCAACTGCCGACGAAAATCCAGCGCGGATTGGGCGCTGATTAGGCGTTATTCTGCCACCGGGGGAAAGGAACTAGGCGTGGCGGTGTCTGCGCGCGGAGGCATGCTTCTGGGCTCGGTTGCGGGCGAGGGGGAGGCTTTGCGCGGCGGAGGAACACCCATCGAGCTCCAGACCGAGCTCAGACCAGGCGTGCATGGGCAGGTTCGCGCAGACCGCTCCCGAAGCAAGAGCGGGACTACTCTCCTGACGACTCAATAGCGACCGCACGAAAAACGCAAGAACAGGAGCACCAGTCAGTGGGAGAAACCATTCGAGGTGCCCGGACCTCTGCATCAGTCTGCCGGCGCCCACAAGAGTGGATGCGAAGCTGGTGAAGATCGAGCAGCTGCAGAGCGGGTGGTGCCGTCTGCTTTCGCTGCAGCCTCGGCCTCTGCAGGGGAGCGGCGCTATGGATTTCCATGAAAACAATTTCTTCTTTTCCGGCCTGGTTGTGGGCACCGGGTTGGGACCGAGTTCCTGCTGTATAGTATATACTCCTTGTGGAAGGTGTTCGCGATGGTCACGCAGGAGATGAAGCAGCTGGACAGGGCCAATATCAAGGCGATTAAGCGACAAGTAGTCAACTACAAATCGTTTCTTGCTGAGCTCTATGGATTCGTAGTTACTAACCAAGCAATACCCGTCGAGAAGGGCCTAAAACTAGCTCTCAACTGAACGGCTTTAAACATGACTTGGATTGTGCTGAGGCTATAGAGCTGATCGAGAAGACACTCAACACTTCAGTGCATTCCAGATTGCAAGGATTAGGGAGAAGTTATGGGAAAGAGCTAGGAAGTAGATGCACATAGATCGCGATGGAAATAGTGAAGTCGAGACCACCGCCGCACTACCTCGTGTAACTTACGATTAATTTTTTTTTCATTCTTTCTTCTGTATAATGGCACTGCTCATGTGTGTGAGAGGAACTCAACAACATGGTCGTGTTGCGATTGAAAAGAAGAAATAACGATAAGAGGGAAGACAGAAATAGATCCATTATATACCGATTCAAAATAGTATATTTTAAAGCATATGTTAAAATAGTTGATTAAAAACATCAAAAAATAAATATTCAGATTAAAATAGGGTTAGAGGGCTGAATAAAGTTTAACCAAAAATTTGAGTAGTGGCCAGGTTTTTTAAAGATAATTTATAAAATCCTAGTCCATCATTTTGAAAAAAATTGACCTTTGTTTAGGAGCACAAAATGTTGATCAGGCACGAGTGTTGCTCACCGTCATGACAAGTCTGTGGAAATACAATGTACAGATGGAGCATAAAACAATTTAAATTACGTCAAAGTGGCGTAAAAGTCATTAAAACTTTATGATATTATAAGTCGGTAAAGTGAGGGACTCGCAAGCTATCTTCTTAGGATTAATCATGCTCGTGACAAGCACGAAAAAATATGATGACCTTCGTTCGTGATGGCATAGAGGAGAAGTGAATCGCTAAAGCGTTTGAGTTATATTTTAACCCATTGCAACGCATGGGCACTTTTGCTAGTTTATTGATCATATCTACATTGGCTCTTATGTTCAAATTGCCTTATTTATTTCCATGAATTTGTTTTGTTTTGACTCCCATGTGTCTTCCTTGCATCTTATGGATCTAATTTGACTATTCAAATTTTCTTAGCATTTTAGTAGATATAGGTAGCGTGATGATCCTAGTTTTGTGCATTTTATATTCATATGAAAAATCCTAGATAATGCACTAATCTTGGGGGAGCTCTTATATATTTGTTAGAATGCTTAACATCTCTTGATCATTATCAAAAATTTGGTTTTGGGAGATATAAAATTTTCTTTTTGGTACTTTGTGCCATCATAAGAAGTATTGAGGGTTTGGTTTATTTGTTGGAACCTTGCTCTCTTGGGAGTTGGTTATCTCATTCCTTTGTGCTTAGGCTTAATTAGCTTCTTATAATGAGATAATTCTTTGGAGTCAATCTTGTGTTGATTTGATTCTTTGATATAATTTGGGCAACCATTGTCTCTTGATTTATTTGGTGTTTTGTCCAAATTGTATCTTCCTTTGGTTCTTGAAAGTATTGTGCATGCATATTTAATATATGTATATCTTATGGCATGTGTTACTTTTTTTGATCCAATATATAGGGTAAACTCCATCAAATCCTAATTTGGCTAAGATGTGCATGAAATTCAATTTCATATCTATATGCACATAGAATTGTGGAGTTTGTCCTATATGTTGTAGTGTGTCTAACTACTTCGGACCCAATTAGTTTGGGGACCATTTTGTACTTACCTTTGTGTTAGGTACAATGGATATGCATTGGATGCTTGTCTCACTCTTGGAAAGAAGTGGTGACTCAATGGTAACTTGAGGCAAGCTAGGATGGTCAACGAACACATATCTACTACATCCACACCAATGCTATCTTGGTAACAAGTATCTTGTCATGCATACTTTTCTTGTATCCAACCTTATGGTTGCATCTTGGCATGAATCTCTTGATTTGCAAATATTGTGCTTCTTGAAAAAGTTTTTATGAAACCTCTTTATTGTGAATGTGAGTAATTTGAGATGAGTGCATTTGTTGGGAAGTATTTTAAATCATGCTCATGATTCATCCATCCCAACTATGCCTATCTAGCAATTTTATTGCATATCAATTCCTCAAGGCTCTCACGTGTGCAATATAGATGAAAGTGCAAATTTAGTTATTTCTTTTGGTATCCTCGTTTGTGATACTTGTTGCCTTTCTCAAATGCATCCCAACTATCTTCTATCCCTTGTTGATATTTGTAATGTATTTTAGATGTTTGTGGTTGAAGTTCATGAATGTACAATAAGATAAAATTGAGCCTTTGGCCATGCTATTAAGCAAAAATTCTTATTGGTATATTGCATGACTTCGTCTTGGATATCATGCTATATGTCTTGTGTGTCTATTTTGTGTGTGCATGTTTCTTTGTGGATAAATATCTTAGTGATTTTGTCCACTTAGAGAAACTTATACACATAAGAGATGATACATCTCCATTTTATATCTTATTTATTTGTTGCATGTTGAATGGTCATGCTAAGCAATATAATTCATTGAAGACTATGATGATGCTTTTTGCTCATCCATATAATAGTCTTATAATATGCTTTGTCATGCCTTTCACATATTCTCTTGGTTGAGCCTATTATTATGGTGCATGTTACTTGTTGCTCAACCATTTGTTTATTGCAAGTGTTAAGCTTAATTTTCTATCTATGATCTATTGCAAATGTTTGTGTTTTAAATGGTAATGAGGGAGTTAGGGTTCCATGTTATGCATATTGTATTCAAATGCAACATTTTAATTTATGCATGTGCCTTGGGGAGTTTTCTCATTTATTTAGGCACTATTTTGTGGTGATCATTAGAGTTTGATTCACTTGGTATTTTTTGATTTTGAATGATATTATGCGAGTGATGATTCCATATTTGTGCACTTTATACTCCAATGCAAATTGTCTAGTTTTGTGCACAAACCTTGGGGAGCTTCCTCATATTATTTAGAGCAATCTTCTTGATCTTATTATAATATCTATCTTTCTTTTGGTATCTTCTTTGTGGTTCATTTGGTTGCTTGCTTCATTTGTTGAAGCTTCTTGACTTCGTTATCTTTTTGCGATCTTTGATCCTATCTATAGTGTGATTCCTTCCGAATATTCGTCATTGGATACGTGCATTTGATTCCACTCAAATTATGAGAAATGCACACAATATGGAGGAACTCTCACTATATTGGTCTTCTAAATTTTTCACCCATTTAGGCAATTGGTGCCAACGGGAGAGAAGTTTGGAGGGTTTAAGGGAATTTGGTTATGTCTTTGTTGTGCTTAAGCATGTGCCTTTATTACATTGCATCTTGTTGCTTTGATAGTTTAATATTTAGAGGAAACTCCACTAGGCTTTGAATGCCAATATATGCAATGAAAGTCAAGATCATTCACACATGCATATATTATGGGGGAGTTTGCTCTATATATTCAACTTGTTTGTTACTTCAATTCCTTATATAAACCCTTGATACGTCTCAAGCGTATCTATAATTTCTTATGTTCCATGCTAGTTTTATGACAATACTCACATGTTTTATATACACTTTATATCATTTTGATGCATTTTTCGGCACTAACCTATTAACAAGATGCCGAAGCATTCATGTTTTCTTGTTTTTGGTTTCAGAAATCCTACAGAAATATTCTCGGAATTGGATGAAACAAAATCCCACGGTCTTATTTTCCACGGAGCCTTCCAAGTCCGAAGAGGAGACGAAGAGGGGCAACGAGGCGGCCACACCCTAGGGGCGCGGCCCCACCGGCCGCGCCGCCCTATGGGGTGGGCCCTCGAGCGTCCCCGACTCGCCCTTCGCCTATATATTCTCTCCGCGAAAACCCTAGTACCGAGAGCCACGATACGAGAAAAGTTCCGAGACGCCGCGCCGCTAATCCCATCTCGGGGGATTTAGGAGATCGCCTCCACCCCCGGAGAGGAGAATCATCACCGAGGGCTCTACATCACCATGCCCGCCTCCGGGCTGATGCGTGAGTAGTTCATCCTTGGACTATGGGTCCATAGCGTAGCTAGATGGTTGTCTTCTCCTCTTGTGCTATCATGTTTAGATCTTGTGAGCTGCCTATCATGATCAAGATCATCTTATTGTAATGCTACATGTTGTGTTTGTTGGGATCCGATGAATATGGAATACTATGTCAAGTTGATTATTGATCTATCATATATGTGTTGTTTATGATATTGCATGCTCTCCGTTGCTAGTAGAGGCTCGGCCAAGTTGATACTTGTAACTCCAAGAGGGGTATTTATGCTCGATAGTGGGTTCATGCCTCCATTGAATCTGGGACAGTGACAGAAAGTTCTAAGGTTATGGATGTGTTGTTGCCACTAGGGATAAAACATCAATGCTTTGTCTAAGGATATTTGTATTGTTTACATTACGCACAGTACTTAATGCAATTGTCTATTGTTTGCAACTTAATACTGGAAGGGGTGCGGATGCTAACCCGAAGGTGGACTTTTTAGGCATAGATGCATGCTGGATAGCGGTCTATGTTCTTTGTCGTAATGCCCTAAGTAAAACTCATAGTAGTCATCATGATATGTATGTGCATTGTTATGCCCTCTCTATTTGTCAATTGTCCAACTGTAATTTGTTCACCCAACATGCTATTTATCTTATTGGAGAGACACCACTAGTGAACTGTGGACCCCGGTCCATTCTTTTACATCTGAAATACAACCTACTGCAATCATTGTTCTCTGCTCTTCTTTGCAAACAAACATCATTCTCCACACCATACGTTTAATCCTTTGTTTACAACAAGCCGGTGAGGTTGACAACCTCACTGTTAAGTTGGGGCAAAGTATTTTGATTGTGTTGTGCAGATTCCACGTTGGCGCCGGAATCCCTGGTGTTGCGCCGCACTACACTCCTTCACCAACAACCTTCACGTGGACTTCATCTCCTACTGGTTCGATAACCTTGGTTTCTTACTGAGGAAAAAACTTGCTGCTGTGCGCATCACACATTCCTCTTGGGGTTCCCAACGGACGTGTGCATCACGCGCCATCAAGACCTTTTCTGGCGCCGTTGCCGGGGAGATCAAGACACACTGCAAGGAGAGTCTCTCACATCCAATCTCTTTACTTTGTTTATTGTCTTGCTTTACTTTATTTTATTTTCTGTTTTGTTTGCTTTCTTTATATAAAAAACACAAAAAATTAGTTACTTGCATTTACTTTACTTAATTTAGTTTGCTTTACTTATTTTTATTGCTAAAATGAGTAATCCTGAAGTTGAAGTTTGTTCATTTAAGCAACAAGGGGGAGAAAGTTTTAAAGATGCTTGGTATAGAATTAGTGATGCTCATCATAGGTGCACTAAGAAACACTCAACTATTATCCTCCTTAGGAACTTTTATGTTGGTATCTCTAGCTGGAATAGGTATGTTCTTGATACTCTTGCGGGAGGTAATTTCCTAGGCACTCCTGCTTTAGAAGCTAGTTGCATTATTGAGAGTCTAGTTGGAATACCAC
This sequence comes from Lolium multiflorum, assembly GCA_030979885.1. Taxonomy (NCBI): domain Eukaryota; kingdom Viridiplantae; phylum Streptophyta; class Magnoliopsida; order Poales; family Poaceae; genus Lolium; species Lolium multiflorum. Next base: position 309,897,465 of record CM061749.1, read on the forward strand.
CTGTTAATGAAGCTAAAATTGAAATCTCTCTTGAAGATGTCATGAAAAAGTTGGAGGCCATAGAGAAAAATCTTCCAAGTGTTGAGACTAAATTGGGAATATTACTTGATAACACTGATAAACTTGATAAATCTCTAGGAGGAATTAATGAAAGAATTGTTGTCTTAGAAACTTGTGCTATCCATGATAATCAAACCTATAGGATTGGTGAACTTGAAGAAGCTATGGAAACCTTGGGTTCAACCTTTTCTTCTCTTAAGTTTAAGGAGAAAGCTTATGTGGGTAAGGAGCAAAAGTTTATATATGTCTCTAAGACGCCTAAGCCAAAGAACTATTATAAGCCTAAAATTGATAAAGCCCTTAGTACCACTATGGGAAATTTAGATAATGGAGCATCTAAGATACCTATTGTGAAAAGTTGTGTTTTTAAGGAAAATCATGATGTTGATGCTTCTTCTCTTGATGTTACTTGATTTACACTTTCTGCGCCTAGCTGAAAGGCGTTAAAGAAAAGCGCTTATGGGAGACAACCCATTATTTTACTTCTGCAATTTTTGTTTTATATTTGAGTCAAGGTGCTTGCTACTACTGTAGCAATAACTTTGTATCTTTACTTTATTGCATTGTTGTGCCAAGTAAAGTCTTTGATAGTAAGGTTGATACTAGATTTGGATTTCTGCGCAGAAACAGATTTCTAGCTGTCACGAATTTGAGTAGGTCTCTCTGTAGGAAACTCAGAAAAATCTGCGAAAATTCATGAGTGATCCTCAGATATGTACGCAACTTTCATTCAATTTGAGCTTCTTCATCTGAACATGTTAAGTGCCTCTAAAAAATTCGTATTTACGGACTGTTCTGTTTTGACAGATTCTGCCTTTTATTTCGCATTGCCTCTTTTACTGTGTTGAGTGGATTTCTTTGCTCCATTAACTTTCAGTAGCTTTGGGTAATGTCCAGAAGTGTTGGGAATGATTGTGTCCTCTCTGAACATGTGAATTTTTGATTATGCACTAACCCTCTAATGAGATTGTTTTGAGTTTGGTGTGGAGGAAGTTTTCAAGGATCAAGAGAGGAGGATGATATAATACGATCAAGAAGAGTGAAAAGTATAAGCTTGGGGATGCCCCCGTGGTGCATCCCTGCATATTTCAAGAAGACTCAACCATCTAAGCTTGGGGATGCCCAAGGCATCCCCTTCTTCATCAACAACTTATCAGGTCACCTCTAGTGAAACTATATTTTTATTCCGTCTCATCTTATGTGCTTTACTTGGAGCGTCTGTATGTTTTTATTTTTGTTTTTGTTTGAATAAAATCGGATCCTAGCATTCCTTGTGTGGGAGAGAGACACGCTCCGCTTGTTCATATGAACACTGGTGTTCTTAGCTTTACTTTTAATGTTCATGGCGAAGGTTGAAAACCGCTTCGTTTATTGCTATTTGGTTGGAAACAGAAAATACTTCATGTGGTAATTGGTATATTATCTTGAATAATTTGATACTTGGCAATTGTTTTGAGCTCTCAAATAGATCATGTTTAAGCTCTTGCATCATGTAGTTTGAACCTATTAGTGGAGAATTACTGTAGAGCTTGTTGAAATTTGGTTTGCATGATTGGTCTCTATAAAGTCTAGATATTTTCTGTAAAAGTGTTTGAACAACAAGGAAGACAGTGTAGAGTCTTATAATGCTTGCAATATGTTCTTGTATAAGTTTTGATGTACCGGTTCATACTTGTGTTTGCTTCAAACAACCTTGCTAGCCAAAGCCTTGTACCGAGAGGGAATGCTTCTCGTGCATCCAAAACCTTGAGCCAAAACCTATGCCATTTGTGTCCACCATAACTACCTACTATGTGGTATTTTTCTGCCATTCCAAGTAAATTGCTTGCGTGCTACCTTTAAAAATTTCATTCCTTGTCTTTGCAATATATAACTCATGGGAAAGTAGCTTAAAAACTATTGTGGTAAAGAATATGTAGCTTATGTATCTTATTTCTTATAAGTTGCTTGTTGAGCGGTAACCATGTTTCTGGGGACGCCATCAACTTTTTACACTTTTGTTGAATATCATGTGAGTTGCTATGCATGTTCGTCTTGTCTGAAGTAAGGGTGATTTGTCATGATTAAATGGTTTGAGTATGCATATTGTTAGAGAAGAACATTGGGCCGCCAACCAAAGCCATGTATCATGGTGGAAGTTTCAGCTTGGACATTAATCCCCAATCTCTTATGAGAATATTATCTGTTGTTGAATGCTTAAGCATTAAAGAGGAGTCCATTATCTATTTTCTATGTTGTCCCGGTATGGATGTCCTCAAGTTGAGATCTATCAAAATCGAGAAATCAAATGCGATTTATCTCCTTGGACCTTTGTACAGGTGGCATAGAGGTACCCCTTTGTGACACTTGGTTGAAACATATGTAATGCAATGATAATCCATGGAAATCCGAGCTAATTAGGACAAGTTGTGAGCACTATTGGTATTCGATGCATGAGGCTTGCAACTTATAGGATGTTTTATGCATAACACATATGAATTATTACTACCATTGAAAAAAATTGTTTCCATGTTTTCAAAATAAAAGCTCTAGCACATGAGTAATCCCTGCTTCCCTCTGCGAAGGGTCTTTCTTTTACTTTATGTTGAGTCAGTTTACCTACTTCTTTCCATCTTAGAAGCAAACACTTGTGTCAACTGTGTGCATTGATTCCTACATACTTGCTTATTTGCACTCATCATATTACTTTGTGTTGACAATTATCCATGAGATATACATGTTGAAGTTGAAAGCAACTGCTGAAACTTATATCTTCCTTTGTGTTGCTTCAAAACCTTCTATTAAGAATTTATTGCTTTATGAGTTAACTCTTATGCAAGACTTGTTGATGCTTGTCTTGAAAGTACTATTCATGAAAAGTCTTTGATATATGATTCAGTTGTTTAGTCATTATCTTTACCATTGCTTTGAATCACTTCATTCATCTCATATGCTTTACAATAGTATTGATCAAGATTATGATAGTAGCATGTCACTTCATAAATTATCCTTGTTATCGTTTACCTACTCGAGGGCGAGTAGGAACTAAGCTTGGGGATGCTTGATACGTCTCAAACGTATCTATAATTTCTTATGTTCCATGCTAGTTTTATGACAATACTCACATTATTTATATACACTTTATATCATTTTGATGCATTTTCCAGCACTAACCTATTAACAAGATGCCAAGCGCGCCTGTCGCTGTTTTTGGTTTCAGAAATCCTACACAGGAAATATTCTCGGAATTGGACGAAGAGGGGACGAAGAGGGGCGACGAGGCGGCCACACCCTAGGGGGGCGCGGTGATAACCCAGAAGTATAGGGTATCACAACAATCTTCGAGGGAAATAAAACCCAAATTTATTGATTCGACACAAGGGGAGGTAAAGAATACTTATAAGCCTTAACAACTGAGTTGTCAATTCAGCTGCACCTGGAAAAGCACTAGTAACAGGGTGATGTGAAAGCAATATGAGAGCAATAGTAACAATAACACAACAGCAGTAACAGTAACACAGAGGCAATGGCACTAGAAAATAGTTGATACTACTTCCAATGTCATATAGGAACGAGTATATGATGATGAAAGATGGACCGGGGTTCCCAGCTATCTACACTAGTGGTAACTCTCCAATAACAAGTGACAAGTGTTGGGTGAACAAATTACAGTTGGGCAATTGATAGGATTGAAATAGCATTAAGATAGAACATCAATTTATTAATCATGTAGGCATGTTTTCAATATATAGTCATACGTGCTCGCAATGAGAAACTTGCATAACATCTTTTGTCCTACCAGCCGGTGGCAGCCGGGCCTCTAGGGAAACTACTGGTAATTAAGGTACTCCTTTTAATAGAGCACCGGAGCAAAGCATTAACACTTGGTGAAAACATGTGATCCTCATATCTAAGCCTTCCCTCCAGTTATCCCAGTTGCTGTCACTCTGGGGCCTCGGGTTCCGGACATAGACATGTGCAAACAACTTGTAGATACAATCTAAGCAACAAGTATAGAGCTTAAATCTAAGATCATGCCACTGTGCACTAGTGACAAGCATTAAACACAACAAGATTGCAGCAACAATAACTTCACAAACTTATAGATAGACTGATCATAATGTAACAATTCATCGGATCCCAACAAACACAACACCGATTACATCGATGGATCTCAATCATGTAAGGCAGCTCATGAGATCATTGTATTGAAGTACATGGGAGGGAGAGTACCAACTAGCTACTGCTAGAACCCGTAGTCCATGGGGGAACTACTCACGGAGCATGATGGAGGGTGGCGATGGAGATGGCTTCGGGGCACTTCCCGTCCCGGCGGCATGCCGGAACAGAGACTCGACCCGAAACGGAGTTTCGCGATGGCGCGGCGCCCGGAGTCTTTCCGAGTTTCGTCAATTGTATAGGGTTTTCACGTCGCGAGGGATAATATAGGCGAAGAGGCGGCGCAGTCTGGGGCCCACCCCATAGGGCGGCGCCTCCCTAGGCCGCGCGCCCTGTGGTGTGGGGGCCCGGCCTCCTCTCTCCCCTTCGGTGTTCTGGTCCGTCTCGGTGAAATAAGATGTTTGGCTTTTGTTTCGTTGAATTCCGAGAATATTGCCCGAACAGCTTTTCTGGAACCAAAAACAACAGAACTGGCACCGTGGCATCTTGTTAATAGGTTAGTTCCAAAATGCATAAAATCATTATAAAGTGTGAGCAAAGCATGTAGGTATTGTCATAAAACTAGCATGGAACATCAGAAATTATAGATACGTTGGAGATGTATCAAGCATCCCCGAGCTTAGTTCCTACTCGCCCTCGAGTAGGTAAACTATAAAAAGAATAATTTCTGTAGTGACATGCTACTTACATAATCTTGATCATACTATTGCGAAGCATATGAGATGAATGAAGTGACTCAAGGCAACGATCTATAGTTTGCTAACAAATAGATAACATATAGCAAAACTTTTCATGAATAATACTTTCAAGACAAGCATCAAAAAGTCTTGCATAAGAGTTAACTCATAAAGCAATAGATTCAAAGTAAAGGCATTGAAGCAACACAAAGGATGATTAAGTTTCAGCAATTGCTTTCAACTTTCAACATGCATATCTCATGGATAATTGTCAACACAAAGTAAAATAATAAGTGCAATAAGAAAGTATGTAAGAATCAATGCACAGTTGACACAAGTGTTTGCTTCTAAGATGGAAGGAAGTAGGTAAACTGACTCAACATAAAGTAAAAGAAAGGCCCTTCGCAGAGGGAAGCAGGGATTAAATCATGTGCTAGACCTTTTCAAGTTTTGAAATAATAGAGAGCATAAAAGTAAAGTTTTGAGAGGTGTTTGTTGTTGTCAACGAATGGTAGTGGGCACTCTAACCCCCTCATCAAACAGACTTTCAAAGAGCGGCTCCCATGAAGGACGTTATTGATGTCTACGCCCCCTTTTCCTGTAGATGTGTTGGGCCTCCAAGAGCAGAGGTTTGTAGAACAGCAGCAAGTTTTCCCTTAAGTGGATCACCCAAGGTTTATCGAACTCAGGGAGGAAGAGGTCAAAGATATCCCTCTCATGCAACCCTGCAACCACAAAGCAAGAAGTCTCTCGTGTCCCCAACACACCAAATAGGTGCACTAGTTCGGCGAAGAGATAGTGAAATATAGGTGGTATGAATATATATGAGCAGCGGCAACGACACCAGAAAAGTGCTTTGCCCAGGCAATAAACAAGCAAGTAACGCAGTAGTGGACGCAAAAAACAAGTAAACAAGCAGCATAGCAGTATTTAGGAACAAGGCCTAGGGATCGACTTTCACTAGTGGACACTCTCAACATTGATCACATAACAGAATAGATAAATGCATACTCTACACTCTTGTTGGATGATGAACACATTGCGTAGGATTACACGAACCCTCAATGCCGGAGTTAACAAGCTCCACAATTCAATGTTCATATTTAAATAACCTTAGAGTGCATGAAAGATCAATTCGACTAAACCAAGTACTAACATAGTATGCACACTGTCACCTTCACACTATGTAGGAGGAATAGATCACATCAATACCATCATAGCAATAGTTAACTTTATAATCTACAAGAGATCATAATCATAGCCTACGCCAAGTACTAACACGGATGCACACACTGTCACCATTACACCGTGCAGGAGGAATAAAACTACTTTAATAACATCACTAGAGTAGCACATAGATAAATTGTGATACAAAACTCATATGAATCTCAATCATGTAAAGCAGCTCATGAGATTATTGTATTGAGGTACATGGGAGAGAGATGAACCACATAGCTACGCGTAGCCCTCAGCGGGGTGGATTACTCCCTCCTCATCATGGAGGCAGCGATGGCGGTGAAGATGCCGGTGAAGACGGCGGTGGAGATGGCTCCGGGCAATTCCCCGTCCCGGCAGGGTGCCGGAACAGTCTTCCCCCGAATTGGACTTTCGCGGCGGCGGCGGCTGGATGGTTTTCTCTGTTTCCGTCGAACTGGTCGATGTTTTTAGGTCGGGACGAATATATAGGCGGAGAGGCGGCGTAAGGCGGCTGGGATCCCCACACCATAGGTGCGCGGGGGGCACCCGCGCCGCCTTATGGTGTGGGCCCCCTGCCCGCCTCCGACTCTCCTTCGGTGTTCCGGGCTTCCGAATTCTAAGACTTTCGCGTTGATTTCGTCCGATTCCGAAAATATTTCCTTACTAGGATTTCTGAAACCAAAAACAGCAGAACAAAGAACTGCCTTTCGCATCTCGTCAATAGGTTAGTTCCGGAAAACGCATAAATATGACATAAAATGTGAACAAAACATGTCGGTATTGTCATAAAACAAGCATGGAACATCAGAAATTATAGATACGTTGGAGACGTATCAGCATCCCCAAGCTTAGTTCCTACTCGTTGTAACACCCCAAATTTCAATGAAAAGAAAGTTAGAGAATTCCAGAAAGCAAAATTTCAAACCAACAAAAACTTTTCTTTTGCATATAGTACCATGCATAGGACTTGTGCATTTGAGTGATATGCCATGATGATTGTTATTACTTGTATTTTGATGGGCTCTAAAACCCTAGAGTGATCATATGAAGATCACCAACCAAATAAATCAAAGAGGAAGAAAATCCAATAAAAGGCAAAACCCTAAAAATCCTCACATATGCCCTATGGCATTTTTATAAATTTTGACCCTAGACCTATTTGGTCTTCACCATTAGTGGAATAATGTTATTAAACACTTATTACAACTTTTGGAACCAGGGTTGCACAATTCAAATGAATTTCAAACACTTTTCCCACTCACATGTGATGATGACCAAATCTGCCAATTTTAGTCTGATCACCACTTTGAGCCCCTGCAATTCAATTTTCCCAAACCAATCTTTGCTAACTCTTTGCACCATTTCAAAGTCCACATCAAGGTGAACAACTTTGATGAAGACCACCCTGCCAAATTCATCTTGGATCACTAGCTATGCTCATCCAAAGTCTTGACTTTTTAACATTGTCAACAATCTCCACTTAGCCATTTTGGCCAAATTTTGAAATCTAATTTTTCCACCACCACCTCAATTCATCTCTGGTCAATTACAACTTATCTCAACCTTCACATATCACAAACTTTCACCTTTTGAACTTTTTCCAATTTGGATAATTTTGCATTTTCCAAAATTGGGCACTATTTGCAACTATTGCAAATAGTGATCTACCTCATCCAAATTTAAACCAAAGCTATCCTACAATGCTCCCTGGTCCCCTTAAACCCTAAATAAAGCATAGTGGAGCTAAGGAGGGAGAGAGAGCAAGCATGGCATGGCCATGCCGGCCACATGCCGGCCATGCCGCACCACCCCCTCTCCCCTTGCTTCCCCAACCCTGGCCCCTGCGCCACCGTGTGCCACCACCTCTCCTACGCCACCCTAGCCCAGCCCTGGTCGAGGAGGAGCTCGACAACGCCGAGACCAGCACGCGTCCATGGCGCCCTGGACGCCGCGCACGTCGCGCGTGTGCACGCCGCGGGCACACACTGGCCACGCGCCGCGCCGTCACCACGAGCACGCCCTGGACTCGCTGACCAGCCGTTGAGCATCGCCGCGTCGCCACGCAGCCACCAGACATGCCCTCGACCCCGACCCGTGCCCGCCGTCGCCGGAGACGACAACGCGATCCCGCGACCAACACGGCAGACACGGAAGCAATGCGACCAGTTTAGCCACCGCCCGACCCCGCTGTCGCCGCCAATAGTCGCCAGGAGCCGTAGAACACTGCCACCACCTCGCCTAGCTCGATCGCTTGCCGGAGAAGCCGCGCCATGGTCGACTTCTTCACGGCCAAGCCGCACCCTTGGCCATCTATAAATACGCGTTCCCTGGACGAAGTTGAGCACACCATCTCGTTCACCATCCTCCACTGCTTCTCCTCCACCCAACCACTCACTCGATTGTCGCCGGAGTTGCTCCAATTTGAAGATCGGAGCCCGCCAGTGCCGCACCTCGCCGCCGTCGATTGGAGCCGATCCAGGAGACGCCGCCGGTGCCAGGAGCTTCGCCGTCGTCCACATCGACATCACGCACACTGCCAGCCACCGCGGGAGCCCTGGTTAGCTCTCCCACCCCCTAGGCTCGCCGCCAGAACCTCGGCATCTCGCCGGAGAAGACGATGGCTCTGAGCCGTCGATCTACTCTCTAATCCTACGCTCCACGTCGCCCCGTACCGTTTCGGGTTTTAAAGGAGGCTGACGGATGGACCCCACCCTGTCAGCAGGCCCGCGCGCACTGGATGCGCTGCTGGGCCGTTTTCCTCTTTTTAAACAGTTTCGGCCCACGTGGGTTTCCCGCCGGCCTGTTTAATTCAAATTCGTTTTAAACATTTTCCAAACAATCCAATACTGCCCAAACTTTGAAATTCAACCATTTCAAATTGGCTAAACCAAATTTAGTGAATTTGACATTGTTAGAAAGCCACTGAAATTCTCTATCCAATGCCACTGGCCTCATGGTCAATTTCTTTGTAGAATTAATGTGACAAAAATAACAAGCCAGGGACTTTTCCCTATTCAAATAATTCTTAAAAATCAACCAAAATATATATTAAGTAAATTCCAACTCTAATAGCTCACATTTGACTTACACTAATTGTTTATGCAATAAAATGGTGTGGTCACTTTGCATGATCATGCCATGGTTTTGGGAATGGATATTTTGACTAGTTTAACTAGTTGATATTGTCCAAAACTATTAGAATTAAATTGTGTGAAGTATTACACTTCATTTAAACTTGTCTCACATGAATTCATGGGATGTTTGAACCCCTGGTTCCAAACTCTCTTATATGAATTTCTTGAGATTTAAATCAAATGTAGTGTTATTTAAATGGTATGAGGTGTTCCACCTCATTTAAATCATTCTACCAAATGATGATGATGATGAACATTTGATTTAGGTCAATATGAGTTCATCCATGATTGTTGGAGAAATTAAATCTTAAGAAGATTTCAATGAGAGGAAATTATTTCTCAAGAACCCTATGGAAACTATCATTTACATATGGACTACAAATTCTATTTAAATCCCACAACCCATGAACCCTAGTTTATTTATGTGTGTGCATAGAGTAGTTTGTGTGTTTATTTGTGATGTGTGGAATAGCCATTGAATTAGTGAGTAATTATACTCGTATTCAAATTTAGACGGTAGCACCGGAGAGTACGCCGAAGAAGAAGGTTGCTACCAGGAGGAGGAAGAGGAACAGTTTGAAAACTACCAAGGCAAGCTAAATTACTATGCAAGCTTTTATTCTTGCAAAGTGCAAAGCCCCTTGGGGCATGGCACCATGTTTCTTATCTTTTCTTATGAGAACCCATCCCAAGTTTTTACTTGTTTTCTAAATGATTTACTTTTATAGTTAACTTTGGTCAAAGTACAAGTTGGGGACTAGAGTAGTGAGTTAGTCTCTTCCAAGCAAGGCAAGATAGCACCCCTCATGAATTAGAGCTAGTGCTAATAAACTAAATTTGACTACTCTAGATGGGAGACTTGTGATTTTGAAAGGATTTTGAAACCTTGGAATGAAGATGCATTCCATTGAATGATTTTTGAAGGTGAATATGACCAAGAGAAGATGGTGATTTTTGATAAAACATGATGTTGGTTTGAATGCGATACCTTTCCAATTCTCAAGTACCCCCACAATACCTGATTATGGGTAGGGCTTAACTGGAAGTTTATGCGTCTTAGTATGGGTTCCCTCTAAACAAGCGTCATCGGGGTTATGCCGAAAGCTGCCTCTACCACAAAAGAAACGATACGATATGATGCGAAATGAGGTGAATGTCCGGCCCAAGCCCTGTGCAGTTCCCAGGTTGACAGTTGGTCTTCACTGGGAGGCCAAGCTCATGGGGAGAGGTGCTCATACTAGGGTTCGTAAGTGAAAGGTTATGGTTGATGATCCGCGTACTGTGTTACGATTATTCGGGGAAATCCGCGGATGAAATCAAATGTTGTGGCACAAGTGTGCAACCTCTGCAGAGTGTAAACCTATTCGAATAGCCGCGTCCACGGTTACGGACGGTTGGAAAGGCCATACAGTTTCCGATGTCATATCTTTGAAAATGAGGTTGAAAAGGATGTTGGTGAAATGACTTGTGGTGGATTGAATTGAAATCACCACATGGATGGTGGGAATGACACTAATGTTCCCCCTTGAGTTAGTTAGTTCTTGAATAAGCTTTTTTCAAAACTTTGTGAACTAAAACTAGCTTTATGCAAATAAACTAGAGCTTAGCAAACCTTACTAGAATGTCTAGCTTTTACATTAGTATTAGTTTGCGAGTACTCGACGTACTCACGGCTTTGTCCCTGGCTATTCAAATGGCCAGAGTATGAAGATGAACACGGAGATGACCCGCAGGATGCCTACGACAACTAAGCGCCTTCCGACGTCAAGCGTTGGCCTGTGGACTCGAGAGTCCTTGTATCTTACGCTCCGCTATGTTGAACTATGAACTTGTGTTTGTTCGTTGATCAATAGATCAACTATTCGTGTAATATGGATCATGTGATTCCAATTTGTAAGACTTATGGTTTGTAATGAATGATGACTGTGATACTTAACTATTATGCCTCACAACAACAATATTCCTGGGATTGCGATGTATGACATAATAGGCATTCGGACTTAAAATCCGGGTGTTGACAAGTTGGTATCAGAGCCATTGTTTGACCTTAGAAGACCTTAGTTAGAATGGGCGTTCTGAAAAATTTAACTTTGAAATCAAATGAAAGAACTTATTTGTGAAAATTTACTACACTCTTGTCTTTGAGACTTTGCCAAAATGTGATGAATCATGTTCTATCTTATTTAAATCAACTTAAAACTTTGCCACCCTTTGCACTCTCTAACTTACTCATCCAATTCTCTTTCAGATGGAGCCGAATGAACCCCTCAACACCAAGTTTTATCAGCTTGGGAACGGAGGAAGCTTGATCTTCGAGCATGACCTCGACTCCCTGTCGGATCACCTTGGCCGCCCACACCCCGAGTTTCACGGGATTCAGGTGGACGACCAGCCGGGAGGGGAGCTGCAGTGGATTATCACTGCCGACTTGAGGGGCAAGCTGGAGCCTCCCACCTCGGAGAGGATCCTTTTCTCTTTCAGGGAAAGCAACTGGCTCGACGGGCTTGCACGTGCTCTTCAGGAAGCACTTGCTCGTCTGTGCGGACAGAATACCGAAGCCCTTCGTGAGGAACGCTTTGCGCATCTCGCACGGCGTAACTCTGACGGACGACCCATGGATGTGCCACTCCACCCCCAGTTGAGGCACCATGTGGATCACTTGGACTTCATGCTCTACCAGACTCAGAGGGACCTCGACGCCTCTCGCGCTTACGCGAACCAGACCCATGCTCACATCATCGAGCAGGGTGAGGCGATCAAGCTACTCAACAACGACCGCAGGCCCTTCGCCAGCAGCGTGCCAAGAAGGATGCTACGATTCGCCGCCTTCGCGACCGGATCGCGTCACTCGAGGCCACTGTCAAGGCCCAGGAGGATCAGATTCTTCAGCTGGAGGAGGACGATGGAGGCATCGACATCCGAGGAGGAGACGCCTTTCTGAGCGATGACGATGACTTTGAGGAGGACGAGAACACCGAGGAGGAGGACTACGAGTTCCTGGAGGCCGGACAGGATGACTACGTCCCGATCGATATCGATGATGAGGAGTAGTTGCACTAGTCTCACTTATAGTAGGTGTGAGTTGTATCCCGTCCCTTGTATCGTAGCATGAGAATGGTTCTTAAAACCATTGGAGTATGTGTAGTTTGTACTATGTGTTGCATGGATGAATGAATGTTATGTTTGTCATGAAAAGATTACCAGTTTTCGAATGTTTTTCAAACTTAACCAAAATGAACCATAGAATGTTCCCTCTTATCTCATGATCGTCTATATCTTCAGATGGCCCCTCCGAATCGCACCAACGACGCGATGATGCAACTTCTGCAAACCCTGCTTGCAGACCGGGAAACCGAGAGAGCCGAGCGACAAGCCAACATCATCGCCTTGCAGAACATCGCCAACCAAGGCCATGGAAATCATGACCACCCCGGATCCAAGCTCAAGAACTTCCAGAACACCAACCCTCCGGTGTTTAGCAAGACCGAGGAGCCCCTCGACGCCGACGATTGGCTCCAGACTATGGAGAACAATCTGGAAGTAGCTGGAGTGGAAGCCAACGAGAAGGTGTTGTTCGCCACTCACTACCTCGCTGGACCAGCTCGCGCTTGGTGGACAAGTACCCGTGCCATGAACGGAGGTCAATTCATGACTTGGGAGGATTTCAAACTCAAGTTCAGCAAGTACCATGTACCCCCGGGTCTTATCAAGAAGATGAGGGATGAATTCCGTGAACTGAAACAAGGTCGCATGACGGTGGTTGAGTACCGCGACAAGTTTCTCACTTTGTCAAGGTATGCCCCTGATGAGACCGACACCGTTGAGAAGAGGAAGGAGAGATTCCTGAACGGACTGCATGATGAGATGCAGACTGTCCTCGTCAACATCCCCTTCGCCGACCTCGAAGCCCTTGTTGACTCCGCCATCCAGATGGAGGGCAAGTTAAACCAAGCCAATGAGAACCGCAAGCGCCGCATGGCAAATCAGAGTGGATCAAGCCACCCCCAAAAGTTTCGCCCTAGCTCAAGCGGAGGATTCACTCCGAGACACAACAAACCCCCGATGCAGAACTCTCGCCCCGGTTATCAGAACCGGAGTGGAGGAAACCCCAAGCCAGGAGGCTACAACAACAACAACCACAACTACAACCGCGCTCCACCCCGAGCCCCGAACACCAACAACACCAACACCAACACCAACCCCAGAACCGGGAGCAATGCCATTCCCGTTGCGAACAAGCAGGACAAGAGCACTATCACTTGTTATGAGTGTGGTGTAGTGGGGCACTACTCCAACGAGTGTCCCAAGCGTCTTGCCAAGCTCGCCGGCAACACCGCTGCTCCTGCTCAGCAGCAACGCCGTGTCTCCACCGGCAAGAAGTTCGCCCCCAACAACCCCAACAACCGCAACGGCCGCCTCTACCACATGAACGCCGAAGAAGCCCAGGAAGCACCAGATGTGGTACTGGGTATGTTTTCTGTCAACCACACCCCTGCTAGAGTGTTGTTTGATTCCGGAGCATCGCATTCCTTTGTCACCGAAGATTTTGCATCAACAAGTAAAATTCAACCCCTCAGTTTGAAGCATGTTATGATAGTTCAAATCCCCGGATCAACCACCAAAGCCAGAAAATTTTGCAAAAATGTGCCAATCAAAATCCATGATGTTGATTTCTTTGCAAATCTAATCATACTTGGAACCAAAGGTTTGGAAGTTGTCCTAGGAATGGACTGGATGTCCAAGCACAATGGATTGATAGACTGCGCCAAGAAAGCCATAACCATGACTAGCAGCACCGGTATCGTAGTTGAGCACGTCTCTGAAAAACTACCCAGAAAATTTACCTGCAACCAAAGTGTATCCAAGCCAACTCTGGATCAAATCAGGGTCGTTTGTCGCTACCCTGATGTGTTCCCGGATGATCTACCCGGTATGCCCCCGGACCGGGATATCGAGTTTATCATCGAGTTAATCCCCGGAACTGGACCCATCGCCCAGAGAGCCTACAGCATGAACGCAGCCGAACTTGTGGAGCTGAAGAAGCAAATAGATGACATGTTAGCCAAAGGTTTGATTAGACCAAGTGCATCCCCCTGGAGATCCCCCGTCTTGTTTGTTGACAAGAAGGATGGTGCAAATCGTTTATGCACGGACTATCGTAAGCTTAACGATGTCACCATCAAAAACAAATATCCCTTACCCAAGATCGAAGACCGACCAACTCACCGGATCCCGAGTTTTCTCGAAGATTGATCTTAGAACTGGATACCACCAACTGAAGATCCGAGCCACCGACATCCCAAAAACTGCCTTTACCACCAGATATGGGTTGTATGAGTACAACGTCATGTCGTTTGGATTGACCAATGCCCCCGCTTATTTCATGAATCTCATGAATAAGATCTTCATGAACTTCTTGGACAAGTTTGTCGTTGTTTTCATCGACGACATTCTGGTCTACTCCAAGTCCGAAGAGGAACATGAACAGCATTTGGAAATTGTTCTAGAAACCCTTAGACAGCACCAGTTGTACGCCAAGTTTAGCAAGTGTGAGTTTTGGCTGGAAGAAGTTGGATTCCTCGGACACATCTTGTCTGCAGGAGGAATTGCCGTAGATCCCGCCAAGATCAAAACGGTTATGGAATGGAAAGCCCCAACCACACAAACTGAGGTCCGTGCTTTTCTTGGATTAGCCGGATATTACCGCAGATTTGTAGAAGGTTTCTCGAGCATCGCTCGACCAATGACCCAACTGCTGAAAAAGGACAGAAAGTTTGAGTGGACCGACAAGTGCGAAGAGAGCTTTCAACAGCTCAAGAGTAGACTGACAACAGCCCCAATCCTGATCATGCCAGATATCGCAAAGCCCTTTGACGTATATTGCGACGCCTCCAAGACTGGACTTGGATGCGTGCTTATGCAAGAAGGAAAGGTTGTATCCTACCTTTCTAGGCAACTCAAGCAACATGAGCAGAACTACCCAACCCACGACCTCGAGCTTGCAGCCGTGGTCTTAGCCCTGAAAGTTTGGCGTCATTACCTCATGGGTAATCGATGCGAGATCTACTCCGACCACAAAAGCCTCAAATATATTTTCACCCAGAAGGAGTTGAACATGAGACAACGCCGATGGATCGAATTGATCAAGGATTACGACATGGAGATTCACTACCACCCCGGCAAGGCCAATGTGGTAGCGGATGCTTTGAGTCGACTGCCGTGTCAGTTGAACTCCATGCTCGCAACCGAACAGCCCAGTTTGCACCAAGAGTTTGAACAGTTCAGACTTGAACTTGTGAGTGAAGGATTCCTAGCCAGCATCGAACTGCAACCCACCTTGATTGGTCAGATCAAGGAAGCCCAGAAGGACAACGCTAGCATTGACGGAATCAAGAAACAGATAGCCGCAGGAAAAGCCCCCGGATTCACCATTGACGAAGCCGGAGTGCTTTGGTACAAAGAACGTCTCTGCGTACCATCGGACTCTGACTTGAAACAAGTCATCCTGCAAGAAGCCCATGACACCCTTTATTCAATCCACCCCGGAGGTACCAAGATGTACCAGGACCTAAAGGAACAATTTTGGTGGCACGGAATGAAGAGAGAGATCGGTAGCTATATCGCTAAGTGTGACATCTGTCAGAGAGTTAAGGCAGAACACCAAAGACCCGCCGGACTGTTGCAACCCCTTCAGATTCCGGAATGGAAATGGGACTCCGTAGGAATGGACTTTATCACCGGACTGCCCAAATCTAGCAAAGGCAATGATTCCATATGGGTAGTGGTCGATAGATTGACCAAAGTCGCCCATTTCATCGCCGTCAAAACCACCTATCAAGGCCCCAAGTTAGCTGAACTCTACATCTCCAGAATTGTCGCTTTGCATGGAACCCCCAAATCGATAGTGTCAGATAGAGGATCACAGTTCACCTCAAGGTTCTGGCAGAAAGTGCATGAAGGACTAGGCACTCGCCTAAATTTCAGCACCGCCTATCACCCTCAGACCGACGGACAGACTGAGAGAGTAAACCAGATACTGGAAGACATGCTTAGAGCATGCGTACTGGAATACGGATCCAAGTGGGAAGACTGCCTACCTTACGCAGAATTCTCATACAACAATAGTTACCAAGCCAGCCTGCAGATGGCCCCCTTTGAAGCCTTGTACGGAAGGAAGTGCCGTACCCCCCTGAACTGGTCGGAAGTCGGAGAGAGTCAAGTGTTCGGCCCGGATGTTCTTCGTGAAGCCGAAGAGAAGGTTCACAAGATCCGCGAGTATCTCAAGACTGCGCAATGGCAGAAGAGCTACGCCGACAAGAGACGTCGTGAGATGACCTTTGAGATCGGAGACTTCGTCTATCTTAAAGTATCCCCCTTGAAAGGGATGCAAAGGTTTCAGCTGAAAGGAAAGCTTGCACCTCGCTATGTGGGACCTTTCCAAGTCCTCAGCCGCCGAGGTGAAGTATCTTATCAACTGGAGTTGCCTGAAGAAATGTCGGCTGTGCACGACGTTTTTCACATCTCACTTCTCCGGAAATGCCTTGAAGTCCCGGAGAAGACCGAAGTGTTCAAGAACATCGATCACCGATCGGTGGATATCAACCAGGATCTGACTTACCGCGAAGTGCCGATTCGCATCCTAGAAGAAGCTTACAGAACCACCCGCACCCGAAGCATCAAGTTTCTGAAGATCCAATGGAGCAATCATACCGAGGATGAAGCCACCTGGGAACGCGAAGACTTCATGAAGAAGGAATACCCAGATCTCTTTAGTACCTAACTTTCTTTTCGATCTCGGGACGAGATCTTTTGTAAGGGGGAAGGGTTTGTAACACCCCAAATTTCAATGAAAAGAAAGTTAGAGAATTCCAGAAAGCAAAATTTCAAACCAACAAAAACTTTTCTTTTGCATATAGTACCATGCATAGGACTTGTGCATTTGAGTGATATGCCATGATGATTGTTATTACTTGTATTTTGATGGGCTCTAAAACCCTAGAGTGATCATATGAAGATCACCAACCAAATAAATCAAAGAGGAAGAAAATCCAATAAAAGGCAAAACCCTAAAAACCCTCACATATGCCCTATGGCATTTTTATAAATTTTGACCCTAGACCTATTTGGTCTTCACCATTAGTGGAATAATGTTATTAAACACTTATTACAACTTTTGGAACCAGGGTTGCACAATTCAAATGAATTTCAAACACTTTTCCCACTCACATGTGATGATGACCAAATCTGCCAATTTTAGTCTGATCACCACTTTGAGCCCCTGCAATTCAATTTTCCCAAACCAATCTTTGCTAACTCTTTGCACCATTTCAAAGTCAACATCAAGGTGAACAACTTTGATGAAGACCACCCTGCCAAATTCATCTTGGATCACTAGCTATGCTCATCCAAAGTCTTGACTTTTTAACATTGTCAACAATCTCCACTTAGCCATTTTGGCCAAATTTTGAAATCTAATTTTTCCACCACCACCTTGATACGTCTCCGACGTATCGATAATTTCTTATGTTCCATGCCACATTATTGATGTTATCTACATGTTTTATGCACACTTTATGTCATATTCGTGCATTTTCTAACTAACCTATTAACAAGATGCCGAAGTGCCAGTTGTTTTCTGCTGTTTGGTTTCAGAAATCCTAGTAAGGAAATATTCTCGGAATTGGACGAAATCAAAGCCCAGGGGCCTATTTTTCCACGAAGCTTCCAGAAGTCCGAAGGAGAGACGAAGAGGGGCGACGAGGGGGCCACACCCTAGGCGGCGCGGCCCCCCCTTGGCCGCGCGGCCCGTGGTGTGGGGCCCCGTGCCGCCTCTTGACCTGCCCTTCCGCCTACAAATAGCCTCCGTGACGAAACCCCCAGTACCGAGAACCACGATACGGAAAACCTTCCAGAGACGCCGCCGCCGATCCCATCTCGGGGATCCAGAGATCGCCCCGCACCCTGCCGGAGAGGGGAATCATCTCCCGGAGGACTCTACGCCGCCATGGTCGCCTCCGGTGTGATGTGTGAGTAGTCTACCCCTGGACTATGGGTCCATAGCAGTAGCTAGATGGTTGTCTTCTCCCCATTGTGCTATCATTGTCGGATCTTGTGAGCTGCCTATCATGATCAAGATCATCTATCTGTAATTCTATATGTTGCGTTTGTTGGGATCCGATGAATAGAGAATACTTGTTATGTTGATTATCAAAGTTATGCTTATGTGTTGTTTATGATCTTGCATGCTTTCCGTTACTAGTAGATGCTCTGGCCAAGTAGATGCTTGTAACTCCAAGAGGGAGTACTTATGCTCGATAGTGGGTTCATGCCTGCATTGACACCTGGGACAGTGACAGAAAGTTCTAAGGTTGTGTTGTGCTGTTGCCACTAGGGATAAAACATTGATGCTATGTCTAAGGATGTAGTTGTTGATTACATTACGCACCATACTTAATGCAATTGTCTGTTGCTTTGCAACTTAATACTGGAGGGGGTTCGGATGATAACCTGAAGGTGGACTTTTTAGGCATAGATGCAGTTGGATGGCGGTCTATGTACTTTGTCGTAATGCCCAATTAAATCTCACTATACTCATCATGATATGTATGTGCATTGTCATGCTCTCTTTATTTGTCAATTGCCCAACTGTAATTTGTTCACCCAACATGTTGTTTCGTCTTATGGGAGAGACACCTCTAGTGAACTGTGGACCCCGGTCCAATTCTTTATCGAAATACAATCACTGCAATACTTGTTCTACGTAAACAATCATCTTCCACACAATACGGTTAATCCTTTGTTACAGCAAGCCGGTGAGATTGACAACCTCACTGTTTCGTTGGGGCAAAGTACTTTGGTTGTGTTGTGCAGGTTCCACGTTGGCGCCGGAATCCCTGGTGTTGCGCCGCACTACATCCCGCCGCCATCAACCTTCAACGTGCTTCTTGGCTCCTCCTGGTTCGATAAACCTTGGTTTCTTTCAGGGAAAACTTGCTGCTGTGCGCATCATACCTTCCTCTTGGGGTTGCCCAACGAACGTGTGAAATACACGCCATCAAGCATATTTTCTGGCGCCGTTGCCGGGGAGTTCAAGACACGCTGCAAGGGGAGTCTCCACTTCTCAATCTCTTTACTTTGTTTTTGTCTTGCTTAGTTTATTTACTACTTTGTTTGCTGCACTAAATCAAAATACAAAAAAATTAGTTGCTAGTTTTACTTTACTTGCTATCTTGTTTGCTATATCGAAAACACAAAATTAGTTTACTTGCATTTACTTTATCTAGTTTGCTTTATTATCTTGCACTCTATATTAAAAATACAAAAAAATTAGTTACTTTTGTTACCATGTCTAGCTCTGAACCTGTTACTTCTTCGCCTGAAGAATTAGTCTTCACTTTTAAACAAGGGGATGAGGAGAGTTTTAAGGATGCTTGGTCTAGAATTTTTACTTCTTATCGTAAAACTGAACCTCAAATGACTCTAAGTTTGCTCCTTAGTAATTTTTATTTTGGTCTTATGGTTCGCTATAGATATGCTTTGGATACTTTAGTGGGAGGAGATTTCCTTCATTGCAATGGGGATCAAGCTTTTAATGCCATAAAGAAGTTGGTTGCATCACATGATTCAGCTAATAACTTTGATTCAGCCCTCACTAGCATATATAGTAGATTAAATAATCTCGAGATAAGTACATCTCGCTTGGATGATAACTATTGCCACGTTCGTAATCGTCTTGAACAAGTTTTAGTGAACTCTAAACTCTCATTGTGGGATCCTGCTGTTAAAATTGTTATTGGTGATCGAACTCTCCATGCCTACTGTGATATTATGTATGAATTTTGCCTTATGCCTGAAAGTATTTATAAATCTTTGAAACTTTGGGGAGTTGAGGAAGGAGGAGAAGAAATAACTCTCATTGATAACTCTACTATAATTCCTAAAGGAATAGCCGCAGGTGTGCATACAACCATTCTTGGAAGAACAATATCCATTGATTATCTTGTTGTTGAAACAGGAAAACTCACACTCGGAAGATCCCTGCTGAAACTATTGGGAGCAGTCATTGATGTTGGAGAAGGCACTCTGAAATTCACCTCTATACCGGGGGGAAATCATATATTTCCTAAACCAAAGGGAAAGAAAAACAATAAGAAAGGTAAGGGTAAAGCCCAAGGTAAGGTTAACACTTCATCTCTCGATAATACTTGATACACACTTTCTGCGCCTAGCTGAAAGGCGTTAAAGAAAAGCGCTTATGGGAGACAACCCATGTTTTTACCTACAGTACTTTGTTTTTATTTTGTGTCTTGGAAGTTGTTTACTACTGTAGCAACCTCTCCTTATCTTAGTTTTGTGTTTTGTTGTGCCAAGTTAAGCCGTTGATAGAAAAGTAAGTACTAGATTTGGATTACTGCACAGTTCCAGATTTCTTTGCTGTCACGAATCTGGGTCCACCTCCCTGTAGGTAGCTCAGAAAATTAAGCCAATTTACGTGCATGATCCTCAGATATGTATGCAACTTTCATTCAATTTGAGCATTTTCATCTGAGCAAGTCTGGTGCCATTTTAAAATTCGTCAATACGAACTGTTCTGTTTTGACAGATTCTGCCTTTTATTTCGCATTGCCTCTTTCGCTATGTTGGATGAATTTCTTTGATCCACTAATGTCCAGTAGCATTATGCAATGTCCAGAAGTGTTAAGAATGATTGTGTCACCTCTGAATATGTCAATTTATAATGTGCACTAACCCTCTAATGAGTTGTTTCGAGTTTGGTGTGGAGGAAGTTTTCAAGGATCAAGAGAGGAGTATGATGCAACATGATCAAGGAGAGTGAAAGCTCTAAGCTTGGGGATGCACCCGGTGGTTCACCCCTGCATATATCAAGAAGACTCAAGCGTCTAAGCTTGGGGATGCCCAAGGCATCCCCTTCTTCATCGACAACATTATCAGGTTCCTCCCTGAAACTATATTTTTATTCCATCACATCTTATGTGCTTTTTCTTGGAGCGTCGGTTTGTTTTTGTTTTTTGTTTTGTTTGAATAAAATGGATCCTAGCATTCACTTTATGGGAGAGAGACACGCTCCGCTGTAGCATATGGACAAGTATGTCCTTGGTTTCTACTCATAGTATTCATGGCGAAGTTTCTCCTTCGTTAAATTGTTATATGGTTGGAATTGGAAAATGATACATGTAGTAATTGCTATAAATGTCTTGGGTAATGTGATACTTGGCAATTGTTGTGCTCATGTTTAAGCTCTTGCATCATATGCTTTGCACCCATTAATGAAGAAATACATAGAGCATGCTAAAATTTGGTTTGCATATTTGGTTTCTCTAAGGTCTAGATAATTTCTAGTATTGAGTTTGAACAACAAGGAAGACGGTGTAGAGTCTTATAATGTTTTCAATATGTCTTTTATGTGAGTTTTGCTGCACCGGTTCATCCTTGTGTTTGTTTCAAATAAGCCTTGCTAGCCTAAACATTGTATCGAGAGGGAATACTTCTCATGCATCCAAAATACTTGAGCCAACCACTATGCCATTTGTGTCCACCATACCTACCTATGCTACATGGTATTTTCCAGCCATTCCAAAGTAAATTGCTTGAGTGCTACCTTTAAAACTCCATCATTCACCTATGCAATATATAGCTCATGGGACAAATAGCTTAAAAACTATTGTGGTATTGAATATGTAATTATGCACTTTATCTCTTATTAAGTTGCTTGTTGTGCGATAACCATGTTTACTGGGGACGCCATCAACTTTTCATTGTTGAATTTCATGTGAGTTGCTATGCATGTTCGTCTTGTCTGAAGTAAGGGCGATCTACACTGAGTTGAATGGTTTGAGCATGCATATTGTGAGAGAAGAACATCGGGCCGCTAACCGAAGCCATGTTCCATGGTGGAAGTTTCAGTTTTGGACAACAATCCTCAAATCTCTAATGAGAAAAGAATTAATTGTTGTTGAATGCTTAAAGCATTAAAAGAGGAGTCCATTATCTGTTGTCTATGTTGTCCCGGTATGGATGTCTAAGTTGAGAATAATCAATAGCGAGAAATCCAATGCGAGCTTTCTCCTTAGACCTTTGTACAGGCGGCATAGAGGTACCCCTTTGTGATACTTGGTTAAAGCATATGTATTGCGGTGATAATCCAGGTAGTCCAAGCTAATTAGGACAAGGTGCGGGCACTATTAGTACACTATGCATGAGGCTTGCAACTTATAAGATATAATTTACATGATGCATATGCTTTATTACTACCGTTGACAAAATTGTTTCATGTTTTCAAAATCAAAGCTCTAGCACAAATATAGCAATCGATGCTTTTTCCTCAATGAGGACCATTCTTTTACTTTCAATGTTGAGTCAGTTCACCTATTTCTCTCCACCTCAAGAAGCAAACATTTGTGTGAACTGCATTGATTCCTACATACTTGCTTATTGCACTTATTATATTACTCTATGTTGACAATATCCATGGGATATACATGTTACAAGTTGAAAGCAACCGCTGAAACTTAATCTTCTTTTGTGTTGCTTCAATATCTCTACTTTGAATTATTGCTTTATGAGTTAACTCTTATGCAAGACTTATTGATGCTTGTCTTGAAGTGCTATTCATGAAAAGTCTTTGCTATATGATTCACTTGTTTACTCATGTCATATACATTGTTTTGATCGCTGCATTCACTACATATGCTTTACAAATAGTATGATCAAGATTATGATGGCATGTCACTCCAGAAATTATCTGTGTTATCGTTTTACCTGCTCGGGACGAGCGAACTAAGCTTGGGGATGCTGATACGTCTCCGACGTATCGATAATTTCTTATGTTCCATGCCACATTATTGATGTTATCTACATGTTTTATGCACACTTTATGTCATATTCGTGCATTTTCTGGAACTAACCTATTAACAAGATGCCGAAGTGCCAGTTCCTGTTTTGCTGTTTTTGGTTTCAAAATCCTAGTAAGGAAATATTCTCGGAATTGGACGAAATCAAAGCCCAGGGGCCTATTTTTCCACGAAGCTTCCAGAAGTCCGAAGGAGAGACGAAGAGGGCGACGAGGGGGCCACACCCTAGGCGGCGCGGCCCCCTTGGCCGCGCGGCCTGTGGTGTGGGGCCCTCGTGCCGCCTCTTGACCTGCCCTTCCGCCTACAAATAGCCTCCGTGACGAAACCCCCAGTACCGAGAACCACGATACGGAAAACCTTCCAGAGACGCCGCCGCCGCCGATCCCATCTCGGGGATCCAGGAGATCGCCTCCCTGCCGGAGAGGGGAATCATCTCCCGGAGGACTCTACGCCGCCATGGTCGCCTCCGGTGTGATGTGTGAGTAGTCTACCCCTGGACTATGGGTCCATAGCAGTAGCTAGATGGTTGTCTTCTCCCCATTGTGCTATCATTGTCGGATCTTGTGAGCTGCCTATCATGATCAAGATCATCTATCTGTAATTCTATATGTTGCGTTTGTTGGGATCCGATGAATAGAGAATACTTGTTATGTTGATTATCAAAGTTATGCTTATGTGTTGTTTATGATCTTGCATGCTTTCCGTTACTAGTAGATGCTCTGGCCAAGTAGATGCTTGTAACTCCAAGAGGGAGTACTTATGCTCGATAGTGGGTTCATGCCTGCATTAACACCTGGGACAGTGACAGAAAGTTCTAAGGTTGTGTTGTGTTGTTGCCACTAGGGATAAAACATTGATGCTATGTCTAAGGATGTAGTTGTTGATTACATTACGCACCATACTTAATGCAATTGTCTGTTGCTTTGCAACTTAATACTGGAGGGGTTCGGATGATAACCTGAAGGTGGACTTTTTAGGCATAGATGCAGTTGGATGGCGGTCTATGTACTTTGTCGTAATGCCCAATTAAATCTCACTATACTCATCATGATATGTATGTGCATTGTCATGCTCTCTTTATTTGTCAATTGCCCAACTGTAATTTGTTCACCCAACATGCTGTTCGTCTTATGGGAGAGACACCTCTAGTGAACTGTGGACCCCGGTCCAATTCTCTTTACCTGAAATACAATCTACTGCAATACTTGTTCTACTGTTTTCGCAAACAATCATCTTCCACACAATACGGTTAATCCTTTGTTACAACAAGCCGGTGAGATTGACAACCTCACTGTTTCGTTGGGGCAAAGTACTTTGGTTGTGTTGTGCAGGTTCCACGTTGGCGCCGGAATCCCCGGTGTTGCGCCGCACTACATCCCGCCGCCATCAACCTTCAACGTGCTTCTTGGCTCCTCCTGGTTCGATAAACCTTGGTTTCTTTCTGAGGGAAAACTTGCTGCTGTGCGCATCATACCTTCCTCTTGGGGTTGCCCAACGAACGTGTGAAATACACGCCATCACACCTCAATTCATCTCTGGTCAATTACAACTTATCTCAACCTTCACATATCACAAACTTTCACCTTTTGAACTTTTTCCAATTTGGATAATTTTGCATTTTCCAAAATTGGGCACTATTTGCAACTATTGCAAATAGTGATCTACCTCATCCAAATTTAAACCAAAGCTATCCTACAATGCTCCCTGGTCCCCTTAAACCCTAAATAAAGCATAGTGGAGCTAAGGAGGGAGAGAGAGCAAGCATGGCATGGCCATGCCGGCCACATGCCGGCCATGCCGCACCACCCCCTCTCCCCTTGCTTCCCCAACCCTGGCCCCTGCGCCACCGTGTGCCACCACCTCTCCTACGCCACCCTAGCCCAGCCCTGGTCGAGGAGGAGCTCGACAACGCCGAGACCAGCACGCGTCCATGGCGCCCTGGACGCCGCGCACGTCGCGCGTGTGCACGCCGCGGGCACACACTGGCCACGCGCCGCGCCGTCACCACGAGCACGCCCTGGACTCGCTGACCAGCCGTTGAGCATCGCCGCGTCGCCACGCAGCCACCAGACATGCCCTCGACCCCGACCCGTGCCCGCCGTCGCCGGAGACGACAACGCGATCCCGCGACCAACACGGCAGACACGGAAGCAATGCGACCAGTTTAGCCACCGCCCGACCCCGCTGTCGCCGCCAATAGCGTCGCCAGGAGCCGTAGAACACTGCCACCACCTCGCCTAGCTCGATCGCTTGCCGGAGAAGCCGCGCCATGGTCGACTTCTTCACGGCCAAGCCGCACCCTTGGCCAGCTATAAATACCGCGTTCCCTGGACGAAGTTGAGCACACCATCTCGTTCACCATCCTCCACTGCTTCTCCTCCACCCAACCACTCACTCGATTGTCGCCGGAGTTGCTCCAATTTGAAGATCGGAGCCCGCCAGTACCGCACCTCGCCGCCGTCGATTGGAGCCGATCCAGGAGACGCCGCCGGTGCCAGGAGCTTCGCCGTCGTCCACATCGACATCACGCACACTGCCAGCCACCGCGGGAGCCCTGGTTAGCTCTCCCACCCCCTAGGCTCGCCGCCAGAACCTCGGCATCTCGCCGGAGAAGACGATGGCTCTGAGCCGTCGATCTACTCTCTAATCCTACGCCCCACGTCGCCCCGTACCGTTTCGGGTTTTAAAGGAGGCTGACGGGTGGACCCCACCCTGTCAGCAGGCCCGCGCGCACTGGATGCGCTGCTGGGCCGTTTTTCTCTTTTTAAACAGTTTCGGCCCACGTTGGTTTCCCGCCGGCCTGTTTAATTCAAATTCGTTTTAAACATTTTCCAAACAATCCAATACTGCCCAAACTTTGAAATTCAACCATTTCAAATTGGCTAAACCAAATTTAGTGAATTTGACATTGTTAGAAAGCCACTGAAATTCTCTATCCAATGCCACTGGCCTCATGGTCAATTTCTTTGTAGAATTAATGTGACAAAAATAACAAGCCAGGGACTTTTCCCTATTCAAATAATTCTTAAAAATCAACCAAAATATATATTAAGTAAATTCCAACTCTAATAGCTCACATTTGACTTACACTAATTGTTTATGCAATAAAATGGTGTGGTCACTTTGCATGATCATGCCATGGTTTTGTGAATGGATATTTTGACTAGTTTAACTAGTTGATATTGTCCAAAACTATTAGAATTAAATTGTGTGAAGTATTACACTTCATTTAAACTTGTCTCACATGAATTCATGGGATGTTTGGACCCCTGGTTCCAAACTCTCTTATATGAATTTCTTGAGATTTAAATCAAATGTAGTGTTATTTAAATGGTATGAGGTGTTCCACCTCATTTAAATCATTCTACCAAATGATGATGATGATGAACATTTGATTTAGGTCAATATGAGTTCATCCATGATTGTTGGAGAAATTAAATCTTAAGAAGATTTCAATGAGAGGAAATTATTTCTCAAGAACCCTATGGAAACTATCATTTACATATGGAATACAAATTCTATTTAAATCCCACAACCCATGCACCCTAGTTTATTTATGTGTGTGCATAGAGTAGTTTGTGTGTTTATTTGTGATGTGTGGAATAGCCATTGAATTAGTGAGTAATTATACTCGTATTCAAATTTAGACGGTAGCACCGGAGAGTACGCCGAAGAAGAAGGTTGCTACCAGGAGGAGGAAGAGGAACAGTTTGAGAACTACCAAGGCAAGCTAAATTACTATGCAAGCTTTTATTCTTGCAAAGTGCAAAGCCCCTTGGGGCATGGCACCATGTTTCTTATCTTTTCTTATGAGAACCCATCCCAAGTTTTTACTTGTTTTCTAAATGATTTACTTTTATAGTTAACTTTGGTCAAAGTACAAGTTGGTTACTAGAGTAGTGAGTTAGTCTCTTCCAAGCAAGGCAAGATAGCACCCCTCATGAATTAGAGCTAGTGCTAATAAACTAAATTTGACTACTCTAGATGGGAGACTTGTGATTTTGAAAGGATTTTGAAACCTTGGAATGAAGATGCATTCCATTGAATGATTTTTGAAGGTGAATATGACCAAGAGAAGATGGTGATTTTTGATAAAACATGATGTTGGTTTGAATGCGATACCTTTCCAATTCTCAAGTACCCCCACAATACCTGATTATGGGTAGGGCTTAACTGGAAGTTTATGCGTCTTAGTATGGGTTCCCTCTAAACAAGCGTCATCGGGGTTATGCCGAAAGCTGCCTCTACCACAAAAGAAACGATACGATATGATGCGAAATGAGGTGAATGTCCGGCCCAAGCCCTGTGCAGTTCCCAGGTTGACAGTTGGTCTTCACTGGGAGGCCAAGCTCATGGGGAGAGGTGCTCATACTAGGGTTCGTAAGTGAAAGGTTATGGTTGATGATCCGCGTACTGTGTTACGATTATTCGGGGAAATCCCGACGGATGAAATCAAATGTTGTGGCACAAGTGTGCAACCTCTGCAGAGTGTAAACCTATTCGAATAGCCGCGTCCACGGTTACGGACGGTTGGAAAGGCCATACAGTTTCCGATGTCATATCTTTGAAAATGATGTTGAAAAGGATGATGGTGAAATGACTTGTGGTGGATTGAATTGAAATCACCACATGAATGGTGGGAATGACACTAATGTTCCCCCTTGAGTTAGTTAGTTCTTGAATAAGCTTTTTTTTTTCAAAACTTTGTGAACTAAAACTAGCTTTATGCAAATAAACTAGAGCTTAGCAAACCTTACTAGAATGTCTAGCTTTACATTAGTATTAGTTTGCGAGTACTCGACGTACTCACGGCTTTGTCCCTGGCTATTCAAATGGCCAGAGTATGAAGATGAACACGGAGATGACCCGCAGGACGCCTACGACAACTAAGCACCTTCCGACGTCAAGCGTTGGCCTGTGGACTCGAGAGTCCTTGTATCTTACGCTTCCGCTATGTTGAACTATGAACTTGTGTTTGTTCGTTGATCAATAGATCAACTATTCGTGTAATATGGATCATGTGATTCCAATTTGTAAGACTTATGGTTTGTAATGAATGATGACTGTGATACTTAACTATTATGCCTCGCAACAACAATATTCCTGGGATTGCGATGTATGACATAATAGGCATTCGGACTTAAAAATCCGGGTGTTGACACTCGTCCTCGAGTAGGTAAACGATAAAAGATAATTTCTGAGGTGACATGCTACCAACATAATCTTAATCATACTATTGTAAAGCATATGAGATGAATGCAGCGATTAGAAACAATGTAAATGCAATGAGTAAACAATTGAATCATATAGCAAAGACTTTTCATGAATAGTACTTTCAAGACAAGCATCAATAAGTCTTGCATAAGGGTTAACTCATAAAGCAATAAATTCATAGTAGAGACATTGAAGCAACACAATGGAAGATTAAGTTTCAGCGGTTGCTTTCAACTTGTAACATGTATATCTCATGGATAGTTGTCAATGCAAAGCAATATAACAAATGCAATAAGCAAGTATGTAAGAATCAATGCACAGTTCACACAAATGTTTGCTTCTTGAGGTAGAGAGAGATAGGTGAACTGACTCAACAATAAAAGTAAAAGAATGGTCCTTCAAAGAGGAAAGCATCGATTGCTATATTTGTGCTAGAGCTTTTATTTTGAAAACATAAAGAGAGCATAAAAATAAAGTTTTGAGAGGTGTATGTTGTTGTCAACGAATGGTAGCGGGTACTCTAACCCCCTTGCCAGACAAACCTTCAAAGAGCGGCTCCCATTTTATTTTATTTTTGGATGGCACTCCTTCCAACCTTTCTTTCACAAACCATGGCTAACCGAATCCTCGGGTGCCTGCCAACAATCTCATACCATGAAGGAGTGCCTTTTATTTTAGTTTTATTATGATGACACTCCTCCCCACCTTTGCTTTCTCAAGCCATGGCTAACCGAATCCTTCGGGTGCCATCCAACAATCACATACCATGGAGGAGTGTCTATTTAGATTAATTAATTTGGGACTAGGAATCCCATTGCCAGCTCTTTTTGCAAAATTATTGGATAAGCGGATGAAGCCACTAGTCCATTGGTGAAAGTTGCCCAACAAGATTGAAAGATAAACACCACATACTTCCTCATGAGCTATAAAACATTGACACAAATCAGAGGTGATAAATTTTGAATTGTTTAAAGGTAGCACTCAAGCAATTTACTTTGGAATGGCAGGAAATACCATGTAGTAGGTAGGTATGGTGGACACAAATGGCATAGTGTTGTTTGGCTCAAGGATTTGGATGCATGAGAAGTATTCCCTCTTGATACAAGGTTTAGGCTAGCAAGGTTTATTTGAAACAAACACAAGGATGAACCGGTACAGCAAAACTCACATAAAAGACATATTGTAAACATTATAAGACTCTACACCGTCTTCCTTGTTGTTCAAACTCAATACTAGAAATTATCTAGACCTTAGAGAGACCAATTATGCAAACCAAATTTTAGCAAGCTCTATGTATTTATTCATTAATGGGTGCAAAGTATATGATGCAAGAGCTTAAACATGAGCACAACGATTGCCAAGTATCAAATTATTCAAGACATCATACCAATTACTACATGTAGCATTTCCCGTTTCCAACCATATAACAATTTAACGAAGCAGTTTCAACCTTCGCCATGAAAATTAAAAGCTAAGAACACATGTGTTCATATGAACCAGCGGAGCGTGTCTCTCTCCCACATAAGCATTTATTCAAACAAAAACAAAACAAACCGACGCTCCAAGCAAAGCACATAAGATGTGATGGAATAAAAATATAGTTTCAGGGGAGGAACCTGATAACATTGTCGATGAAGAAGGGGATGCCTTGGGCATCCCCAAGCTTAGACGCTTGAGTCTTCTTGATATATGCAGGGGTGAACCACCGGGGCATCCCCAAGCTTAGAGCTTTCACTCTCCTTGATCATGTTGTATCATCTCCCTCTCTTGATCCTTGAAAACTTCCTCCACACCAAACTTAGAACAACTCATTAGAGGGTTAGTGCACAATCAAAATATACATGTTCAGAGGTGACATAATCTTTCTTAACACTTCTGGACATTGCACAAAGCTACTGAAAGTCAATGGAATCAAAATATCCATCGAACATAACAAAACAGGCAATGCGAAATAAAAGGCAGAATCTGTCAAAACAGAACAGTTCGTATTGACGAATTTTATTGAGACACCAGACTTGTTTAAATGAAAATGCTCAAATTGAATGAAAGTTGCGTACATATCTGAGGATCACTCACGTAAATTGGCATAATTTTCTGAGTTACCTACAGAGAAAACAGCCCAGATTCGTGACAGATAGAAATCTGTTTCTGCGCAGAAATCCAAATCTAGTATCAACCTTCGATTAGAGGCTTCACTTGGCACAACCAAACACAAAACTAAGATAAGGAGAGGTTGCTACAGTAGTAAACAACTTCCAAGACACAAATATAAAACAAAGTACTGTAGCAAAATAACACATGGGTTATCTCCCAAGAAGTTCTTTCTTTATAGCCATTAAGATGGGCTCAGCAGTTTTAATGATGCACTCGCAAGAAATAGTATTGGAAGCAAAAGAGAGCATCAAGAGGCAAATTGAAAACATATTTAAGCCTAACATGCTTCCTATGAAAGGGAATCTTGTAAAGAAACAAGTTCATGAAGAGCAAAGTAGCAAGCATAGGAAGATAAAACAAGTGTAGCTTCAAAAATTTCAGCACATAGAGAGGTGTTTTAGTAACATGAAAATTTCTACAACCATATTTTCCTCTCTCATAATAACTTTCAGTAGCATCATGAGCAAACTCAACAATATAACTATCAAATGAAACATTCTTATCATGAGTCTCATGCATAAAATTATTACTACCCACATAAGCATAATCAATTTTATTAGTTGTAGTGGGAGCAAATTCAACAAAGTAGCTATCATTATTATTCTCATTATCAAATATAGGAGGCATATTGTAATCATAATCAAATTTATCCCCCATAACAGGTGGCAACAAAAGACTACTATCATTATAATCATCATAAATAGGAGGCAAAGTATCATCAAAGTAAATTTTCTCCTCAATGCTTGGTGGACTAAAAAGATCATGCTCATCAAAACCAGCTTCCCCAAGCTTAGAATTTTCCATAGCATTAGCAACAATAGTGTTCAAAGCATTCATATTAATAACATTCCCATTAGCATGCATATAAAGTTCCATGGGTTTCTTAATTCTCTCTTCAAACACATCATGTCCTAATTCAAGATATAGTTCATAAAGATCTCTCATATTTTTGTTGTTTTCCATTATGCCTAACTAGTGTAAACAAGAAACAAAAAGATGCAATTGCAGGATCTAAAGGAAATAGCTTCGAGTACTTACAACGGCGAAAATAGCTTAGTAGCCGAGATCCGGAGTGTGAGTACCTTTTACATTTCCTCCCCGGCAACGGCGCCAGAAAATAGCTTGATGTCTACGCCCCCTCCTTTTCGTAGACAGTGTTGGGCCTCCAAGAGCAGAGGTTTGTAGAACAGCAGCAAGTTTTCCCTTAAGTGGATCACCCAAGGTTTATCGAACTCGGGGAGGAAGAGGTCAAAGATATCCCTCTCATGCAACCCCGCAACCACAAAGCAAGAAGTCTCTGTGTCCCCAACACACCAAATAGGTGCACTAGTTCGGCGAAGAGATAGTGAAATACAGTGGTATGAATATATATGAGCAGGCAATGGCACCGAAAAGTGCTTTGCCCAGACAAGAAAAGCGAGTAACGCAAATAGTAACGCAAAGAAACAAGAAACAAGCAACGATAGCGATATTTAGGAACAAGGCCTAGGGATCGACTTTCACTAGTGGACACTCTCAACATTGATCACATAACAGAATAGATAAATGCATACTCTACACTCTTGTTGGATGATGAACACATTGCATAGGATTACACGAACCCTCAATGCCGGAGTTAACAAGCTCCACAATTCAATGTTCATATTTAAATAACCTTAGAGTGCATGAAAGATCAATTCGACTAAACCAAGTACTAACATAGTATGCACACTGTCACCTTCACACTATGTAGGAGGAATAGATCACATCAATACCATCATAGCAATAGTTAACTTCATAATCTACAAGAGATCATAATCATAGCCTACGCCAAGTACTAACACGGATGCACACACTGTCACCATTACACCGTGCAGGAGGAATAAAACTACTTTAATAACATCACTAGAGTAGCACATAGATAAATTGTGATACAAAACTCATATGAATCTCAGTCATGTAAAGCAGCTCATGAGATTATTGTATTGAGGTACATGGGAGAGAGATGAACCACATAGCTACAGGGAGCCCTCAGGGGTGGATTACTCCCTCCTCATCATGGAGGCAGCGATGGCGGTGAAGATGGCGGTGAAGACGGCGGTGGAGATGGCTCGGGGCAATTCCCCGTCCCAGCAGGTGCAACGACTTCGTCCCCGAATTGGACTTTCGCGATGGCGGCGGCTCTGATGGTTTTCTCTCGTTTCCGTCGAACGGTCGATGTTTTTAGGTCAGACGAATATATAGGCGGAGAGGCGGCGTAAGGAGCGGCTTGGGCCCCCACACCATAGGCTGGCGCGCCGGGGGCCACCCGCGCCGCCTTATGGTGTGGGCCCCCTGCTGCCCGCCTCCGACTCTCCTTCGGTGTTCTCTTCCGGAATTCTAAGACTTTCGTGTTGATTTCATCCGATTCCGAAAATATTTCCTTACTAGGATTTCTGAAACCAAAAACAGAAAACAAAGAACTGCCCTCGGCATCTCGTCAATAGGTTAGTTCCGGAAAACGCATAAATATGACATAAAATGTGAACAAAACATGTCGGTATTGTCATAAAACAAGCATGGAACATCAGAAATTATAGATACGTTGGAGACGACGTTATCTCTACCAGCAAGGTAGATCATCCCTCTTCTCTTTTGTTTACACATGTACTTTAGTTTTATTTATGGATGACACTCCTCCCAACCTTTTGCTTACACAAGCCATGGCTAACCGAATCCTCGGGTGCCTTCCAACATTCACATACCATGAAGGAGTGTCTATTTGCAAAATTAAGTTGCTTACTGATAAATCAGGGCAAAACATGTGAAGAGAATTATTAATGAAAGTTAATTAATTGGGGCTGGGAACCCCGTTGCCAGCTCTTTTTGCAAAATTATTTGATAAGCGGATGAAGCCACTAGTCCATTGGTGAGAGTCTGCCCAACAAGATTGAAAGATAAAACACCACATACTTCCTCATGAGCTATAAAACATTGACACAAATAAGAGATAATAATTTTTTAATTGTTTAAAGGTAGCACATGAAGTATTTACTTGGAATGGCAGAGAAATACCACATAGTAGGTAGCTATGGTGGACACACATAGGTTTTGGCTCAAGGTTTTGGATGCACGAGAAGCATTCCCTCTCAGTACAAGGCTTTGGCTAGCAAGGTTATTTGAAGCAAACACAAGTATGAACCGGTACAGCAAAACTTACATAAGAAGATATTGCAAGCATTATAATACTCTACACTATCTTCCTTGTTGCTCAAACACTTTTACCAGAAAATATCTAGACCTTAGAGAGACCAATCATGCAAACCAATTTCAACAAGCTCTACGGTAGTTCTTCACTAATCGGTTTAAACTACATGATGCAAGACCTTAAACTTGATCTACTTGAGAGCTCAAAACAATTGCCAAGTATCAAATTATCCAAGACAATATGAGGCATTTTCTGTTTCCAACCAAATAACAATAAGTGCAATAGCTTCCAACTTTTGTCATGAACATTAAAAGTAAAATGAAGAACACCAGTGTTCATATGAAAAAGCGGAGCGTGTCTCTCTCCCACACAAGGATTGCTAGGATCCGATCTTATTCAAACAAAAACAAAAATAAAAACACACAGACGCTCCAAGTAAAGCACATAAGATGTGACCGAATAAAAATATAGTTTCACTAGAGGTGACCTGATAAGTTGTTGATGAAGAAGGAGATGCCTTGGGCATCCCCAAGCTTAGACGCTTGAGTCTTCTTGAAATATGCAGGGATGAACCACGGGGCATCCCCAAGCTTAGACTTTTCACTCTTCTTGATCATATATCATCCTCCTCTCTTGACCCTTGAAAACTTCCTTCACACCAAACTTCTCATAAACTTCATTAGAGGGGTTAGTACTCAAAAAACTTTAATCCACTTTAGTCCTGTAGTGACACATTGCAAGAACTCAATAAAACATTAGCTACAGCTCTCCACATCTAGAAAGCCTTGCTTAAAGTCCACAAGAGACAATGCAAAAACCAGAGACAGAATCTGTCAAAACAGAACAGCCAGTAAAGACGAATTTTTAAGAGGTACTTCCGTTGCTCAAATCAGAAAACTCAAAACTAATGAAAGTTGCGTAAATATCTGAGAAACATGCATGAAAATTGGCAGAATTTTTTGGGTTTCCTACAGAGAGACCTACTTAAATTCGTGACAGCTA
The DNA here is from genome assembly GCA_030979885.1 of Lolium multiflorum. NCBI lineage: Eukaryota > Viridiplantae > Streptophyta > Magnoliopsida > Poales > Poaceae > Lolium > Lolium multiflorum. Next base: position 309,932,098 of record CM061749.1, read on the forward strand.
AAAATCTGTTTCTGCGCAGAAATCCAGATAGTATCAACCTTCTATTAGAGACTTTACTTGGCACAACATTGCAAGAAAATAAAGATAAGGAGAGGTTGCTACAGTAGTAACAACTTCCAAGACACAACAAAACAGTAGCAAAATAAAGACATGGGTTATCTCCCAAGAAGTGCTTTCTTTATAGCCATTAAGATGGGCTCAGTAATTTTAATGATGCTCATATGGAAAATAGAAAATGAAGAAAAAGGAGCATGAAGAAGCAAATTCAAAACACATTTAAGTGTAACCCGCTTCATATGCATAGGAATCTTGTACACAAATAAATTCATGAAGAACAAAGTGACAAGCATAGGAAGATAAAACAAGAGTAACTTCAAAAGTTTCAGCATATAGAGAGGTGTTTTAGTACCATGCAAATTTCTACAACCATATTTTCCTCTCTCATAATAATTTTCAGTAGCTTCATGAACAAACTCAACAATATAACTACCACATAAAGCATTTTTTCCATGATTTACAAACACATAATTTTTATCAAGCTCAAAAATAGTGGATTAAAACTTTCAAACCCACTTTTATCAATAATATAACAAGATGATTGATCAATCTCAAAAGATATGGGACTCCTAGATAAAGTCAAGAACTCTCCAATCCCATTTTCATTAGTAGTATAATTAATATTATCAAGTAACATAGGACCATCATCTAGAGCTTTATCATAAACATTTTCCAAGCAAAACTCTTTAGTACCATGCATTTCGATATCAGGAACAAACAAAGCATTATCATAAGATTTATCAAAATAGCATGGATTATCATATATAACAATAGCATAATTATTCTCACAAGTTTTACTCATAGGGAATATTTCAAGAGAATCCACATGAACATAAAATTCATCCTCCTTTGGTAAGCATGGAGGACAATCAAATAGTGTAAGAGATAAAGAGTTACTCTCATTAGAAGGTTGGCATGGGTAGCTAATCCATTATTCCTCCTTTTGTTCATCACTCTCCTCCTCTTTTTCATCCAATGAGCTTTCAGGTTCATCAATTTCCTCCTCTTTTTCATCCAATGAGCTTTCAGGTTCATCAATTTCTTCTTACAGGTTCCTGCAAATTGCGAGTGCATTCTTGTGCATTAATGAGTCTCTCTTTATAATCAATGATATAAGGATTATCACTGTAACTTTCTATGCAAAAATTAAGGATAGAAGAGACATAATCTTTAAGGTCCTTACAAGCAACACAAGTTTCATAATTTTTAACCATGAAGGATTCGATCTCAGAAGCTCCCATAAATAAGACAAATTGTTCTACCTCTTCGAACCCAAAATGAATATAGTTATTCCAATTATAGTTCTTAATTAAAACTTCTTCACTAAAGCCACATTGGAATTTCAGATGTTTAGTATCCTGTTTAGAGCAACAGTTTATATCATGGCGTTTAAGCAAGATTTTAGCAATTGTATTCAATTTTTCTATCACAACACTCATGACTTTACCCGTTCTTGATTCTCTATAATTCATATATATTTCAATAAGCTCCAAATAGGTTGTGGGTTCTCCCATAACAACAGTTTTTAATTTTTCGGTTTTTCAAATTTTTATGGATTTTTGGGTATATAAGAAAAATAAAACAAAACAAAAAGAAACTAGACAAAAGTAAGCTAAGCAAAATAATACTAGACAAAAATAAACCAAGCACAAATAAACGAGACAAAAGTAAACTGAGCAAAACAAAATAAAATAAAAACAGAGAGAGAGGTAGAGTGTACTCCCCAGGTGAACTTATGAGTAGAGCTATGCCTCCCGGCAACGGCGCCAGAAAATAGTCTTCATAACCCACAAGTATAGGGGATCGCAGTCTTCGAGGGAAGTAAAACCCAAATTTATTGATTCGACACAAGGGGAGGTAAAGAATACTTATAAGCCTTAACAACCGAGTTGTCAATTCAGCTGCACCTGGAAAAGCACTAGTAACAGGGGTGATGTGAAAGCAGCAGTAATATGAGAGCAATAGTAACAATAACACAGCAGCAGTAACAGTAACATAGAGGCAATGACACCAGAAAATAGTTGATACTACTTCCAATGTCATATAGGAACGGGTATATGATGATGAAAGATGGACCGGGGTTCCCAGCTATCTACACTAGTGGTAACTCTCCAATAACAAGTGACAAGTGTTGGGTGAACAAATTACATTTGGGCAATTGATAGGATTGAAATAGCATTAAGATAGAACATCAATTTATTAATCATGTAGGCATGTTTTCCGTATATAGTCATACGTGCTCGCAATGAGAAACTTGCATAACATCTTTTGTCCTACCAGCCGGTGGCAGCCGGGCCTCTAGGGAATCTACTGGTAATTAAGGTACTCCTTTTAATAGAGCACCGGAGCAAAGCATTAACACTTGGTGAAAACATGTGATCCTCATATCTAAGCCTTCCCCTCCGGTTATCCCAGTTGTCACTCTGGGGCCTCGGGTTCCGGACATAGACATGTGCAAACAACTTGTAGATACAATCTAAGCAATAAGTATAGAGCTTAAATCTAAGATCATGCCACTCGTGCACTAGTGACAAGCATTAAACACAACAAGATTGCAGCAACAATAACTTCACAAACATTATAGATAGACTGATCATAATGTAACAATTCATCGGATCCCAACAAACACAACACCGATTACATCAGATGGATCTCAATCATGTAAGGCAGCTCATGAGATCATTGTATTGAAGTACATGGGGGAGAGAGTACCAACTAGCTACTGGTAGAACCGTAGTCCATGGGGGAACTACTCACGGAGCATGATGGAGGCGGTGGCGTCGATGGAGATGGCTTCCGGGGCACTTCCCGTCCCGCGGCTGCCGGAACAGAGACTCTGTCCCCGAAACGGAGTTTCACGATGGCGGCGGCGCCCCTGGAGTCTTTCTGGAGTTTCGTCAATTCGTATAGGGTTTTCACATCGCGAGGGATAATATAGGCGAAGAGGCGGCGCAAGGGGGTGCCTGGGGGGCCCACCCCATAGGGCGGCGCGCCCCCCTAGGCCGCGCCCCTGTGTGGTGTGGGGGCCCTGGGCCTCCTCTTCGGCTCCCCTTGTTCGGTCCGTCTCGGTGAAATAAGATGTTTGGCTTTTGTTTCGTCGAATTCCGAGAATATTGCCCGAACAGCTTTTCTGGAACCAAAAACAACAGAACAGGAACTGGCACTGTGGCATCTTGTTCATAGGTTAGTTCCGGAAAATGCATAAAATCATTATAAAGTGTGAGCAAAGCATGTAGGTATTGTCATAAAACTAGCATGGAACATCAGAAATTATAGATACGTTGGAGACGTATCAGCGGCCCCCCTGGCCGCGCCGCCCTATGGGGTGGGCCCCTTGAGCGTCCACCGACTCTGCCCCTTCGCCTATATTCTCTCCGTCGCGAAACCCTAGTACCGAGAGGCACGATACGAGAAAGTTCCGAGACGCCGCCGCCGCCAATCCCATCTCGGGGATTCAGGAGATCACCTCCGACACCCTGCCGGAGAGGGGAATCATCACCGGAGGGCTCTACATCACCATGCCCGCCTCCGGAATGATGCGTGAGTAGTTCATCCTTGGACTATGGGTCCATAGAAGTAGCTAGATGGTTGTCTTCTCCTCTTGTGCTATCATGTTTAGATCTTGTGAGCTGCCTATCATGATCAAGATCATCTTATTGTAATGCTACATGTTGTGTTTGTTGGGATCCGATGAATATGGAATACTATGTCAAGTTGATTATTGATCTATCATATATGTGTTGTTTATGATCTTGCATACTCTCCGTTGCTAGTAGAGGCTCTGGCCAAGTTGATACTTGTAACTCCAAGAGGGATTATTTATGCTCGATAGTGGGTTCATGCCTCCATTGAATCTGGGACAGTGACAGAAAGTTCTAAGGTTATGGATGTGCTGTTGCCACTAGGGATAAAACATTAATGCTTTGTCTAAGGATATTTGTATTGTTTACATTACACACAGTACTTAATGCAATTGTCTGTTGTTTGCAACTTAATAAAAAGGGGTGCGGATGCTAACCCGAAGGTGGACTTTTTAGGCATAGATGCATGCTTGATAGCGGTCTATGTTCTTTGTCGTAATGCCCTAAGTAAAACTCATAGTAGTCATCATGATATGTATGTGCATTGTTATGCCCTCTCTATTTGTCAATTGCCCAACTGTAATTTGTTCACCCAACATGCTATCTATCTTATTGGAGAGACACCACTAGTGAACTGTGGACCCCGATCCATTCTTTTACATCTGAAATACAACCTACTGCAGTCATTGTTCTCTGTTGTTCTTTGCAAACAAACATCATTCTCCACACCATACATTTAATACTTTGTTTACAGCAAGCCGGTGAGATTGACAACCTCACTGTTAAGTTGGGGCAAAGTATTTTGATTGTGTTGTGCAGATTCCACGTTGGCGCCGAACCGGTGTTGCGCCGCACTACACTCCTTCACCAACAACTTTCACGTGGCCTTCATCTCCTACTGGTTCGATAACCTTGGTTTCTTATGGAAAAACTTGCTGCTGTGCGCATCACACCTTCCTCTTGGGGTTCCCAACGGACGTGTGCATCACGCGCCATCAACCCTCTCAAAGAGATTGTCATCAATTACCAAAATGGGGGAGATTGAAAGTGCATGGAGCCCCGATGTGTGGTTTTGGTAATTAATGACAATCCCTATGGACTAATGTTTGCATTGATTTATATTTGTAGGAGTTGTCCATAGGCAATTCTTGAACCATATGTTGGCTTCAAGGTTGCAATAATAAGAATTTTATGAAGGATATCAAGTGTCAAGTATGTCTTGAAGATGAAGATGAAGTGAGCCCTCAAGTTACTTCAAGACATCAACATGTTTGTATTAGTTTGCAATAAGAAGAAATTGATGAAGGATATCAAGTGTCAAGTATGTCTTCAAGATGTAGATGAAGTGAGCCCTCAAGTTACTTCAAGAAATCAACATAATGAAGTGCAAGTTCAAGATGAGCCAACTCGAAGAGATCATATGCTTGAAGCTTTCCATGAAGAAATGAATTGGAAGTTCAAGATGAGCCAACTCGAAGAGATCATATGCTTGAAGCTTGCCATGAAGAAATGAAGTGGAAGTTCAAGATGAGCCATCTCTAAGATATCCTTTTATTGACTCTTGCCATACATATGGTGATCATGGATATATGAAGTTGCGCCGAAGAAGAAGCTCTCCCATGGTGGTTTATGGGGGAGCAATCTACAAGACTTTGTCAAGCAAGCAATCAAGAAAGGCGTTACATCTTGTTGCGGTCATGACCATCATCATCAAGCTCAAGTGGAATGCGCAAGGTTAAGGTTTGCTCTTGATAGGGTTTCTTTCTCACCGGTCTCATGGTGTAGTTGGAGACCGGTTTATAGTTTACGGCGCCGGTATGAGCCTCGTGGAGAAGCAATCGCTAGTCCATGGGGCTCATACTAGCGCTGCAGCGCTTGGTACTCGGACCTCGGCTCGAGGCATTTTCTCTACCCCTTCTTACCCTGACAAAGCAGGGTCACCTTGTGTCCTTAAACCTATAACCATCTTTCGGCTAACCTAGCCTCCTCCGTCCCTCCGTACCAACAAGGGGTACAGGAATATTGACCTGTTGTCCATCGACTACGCCTTTCGGCCTGATCTTAGGCCCTGACTCACCCTCCGTGGACGAACCTTGCGGAGGAAACCTTGGGTTTTCGGGGCATTGGATTCTCACCAATGTTTTCGTTACTCAAGCCGACATTCTCGCTGACGCCTGCCCAGGGCCGGAAGGTCAAGGAAGTTGGTGAACTGATGACAGGGAAGCCGGCGACCGAAGCCCCGGTGAACGGCGGCCGTAACTATAACGGTCCTAAGGTAGCGAAATTCCTTGTCGGGTAAGTTCCGACCCGCACGAAAGGCGTAACGATCTGGGCACTGTCTCGGAGAGAGGCTCGGTGAAATAGACATGTTGTGCCGTACTATCAAGAGGGCTCTCGAGTGAGTAACTCGATCGTATCGTTCGGAGAGAGCTCAAACCTTTGCATCCTTGCATCATCTTTCTTGGTTGTTATTTGGATCTTATCCATGAGGTGATTTAGAGCTTGTGGTTATTCTCATGACAAGCTCGAGTTCATCGAAAACGGATTCCGCATGAATCACTTGTTGCGTTTTTGATATTGGAGTTTTTCTCGGTTTCTCGTATTGAGAGATTTCACTCTAAAATACATAGAAAAACCTACCCCACTTATTATTAAGCTTTTCACTCTTTGTGGGGTAGCTCTTGTCATCTTATTTACAACAAAATTGGTTTCACCTAAATCTGAGTTTCCTAACTCAAGTTGTTGCATTTTCGAGGTTGGAGGTTTTACCGGCATGTATTTTTTTAGATAGGTCAAACCTTTCATCATTTATTTCTATCCTACCTTACTGTACAATGATGGTTCCCTGCATGATCTTGTAGAGCTTGTTACTAGCTTCGAAACGATCCCAAGATCATCAAAATCGGAGTCCGGATGCAATAGTCATTCAAGTTTCAGTGAAGCAGTTTTTTGGCCGGAAGTTGGCCGGAAGTTCCGGTGGCCGGAACTACCGCCCTACTTCCGGTGAACTTACGGAAATGACGATTCTGCACGCAAAAGTATACTGTAAGCATTCCGGGGACGCCCTACTTCACCCGGAAGTTGGCCGGAAGTTCCGGGGGGCGGAAGTTCCGCCCCAAATGGCCGGAAGTTCCGGTTTTGTCGAGTTTTCTGCATAACGGGCAGATTTCTCTTGCCCTATTTAAGGGGGTCTTCTTCCTAAATATTACCCAACCGTTTGAGCTCGTTTTTGCCCCCATTGTTGACCTTCTTTGAGCTTGCTATCTCCCTCTCCCTCCCATGAATCTTGCATTTATTTGAGAGAAAGATAGAGGAGATCTAGATCTACATCTTCACCAATCAAATCCCTCTCTTTGTGAGGGGAATCCACTAGATCTAGATCTTGGAGAAATTTTGTGTTCCTCCTCCTATTTGTTCTTCCTCTCTTATTGCCCCAATAGCTTTTGTAGCTTTGTTGGAATTTGAGAGAGAAGTACTTGAGCATCTTTGTGGTGTTCTTGCCATTGCATTTGGTGCATCGGTTTGAGTTCTCCACGGTGATTCGTAGAAGTGAAAGCAAGAAAGTTGTTACTCTTGGGTTTTTGGAACCCTAGACGGATTTGAGGCCTTTGTGGCGATTTCTTGGGAGCCTCCAATTAAGTTGTGGATGCGTGCCTCAAGCTTTGTGTAAGGCCCGGTTTCCGCCTCGAAGGAAATCCCTTAGTGGAACCGTGACCTAGGCCTTTGTGGCGAGGGTCACCGGAGAATAAGGTGAGGCGCCTTCGTGGCGTTCGGTGTGTGGTGTGAGTACCGCATCTTGAGGTGAGGCCTTTGTGGCGTTGGTGTGCATCGAGCAACCACACCTCAAGGTGAGCCTCTTTTGGCGTTCGGGAGCACGAAGCTACCGCACCTCTCCAACGGAGATTAGCACTCGCAAGAGTGTGAACTTCGGGATAAATCTTCATCTCCCGCGTGCCTCGGTTATCTCTATACCCGAGCTCTTTACTTATGCACTTTACCTTATGATAGCCATCGTGCTTGAAGTTACATATATATCTTGCTATCGCATAAGTTGCTTGCATTGCTTAGCATAAGTTGTTGGTGCACATAGGTGAACCTTTGCTTAGAATAAGTTGTTGGTGCACATAGGTAAACCATAGTATATAGGCTTTGGGCTTGACAAAGTAAACGCTAGTTTTATTCCGCATTTGTTAAGCCCATCTCATAAAAGTTTAAATCGCCTATTCACCCCCTCTAGGCGACATCCTTGTCCTTTCGAAATGACCTGCGCTAACGTTTTCCCGCCCCCGTGGCTATATATGGTGGACACCGGCGGGACGGGCACACCTCAAGCTAATGCATCCATGGCCGAACCTTGTTGGGAGCACGTTGTTCAGATGTGCCGCCACCTCCACCCGGAGGTGGAGGAGGAGGTAGCCGCCGCCGGCGTTGAGGCCCAGCAGCTGGACCTGGTGGCGGCGGCGGAGGTGGAGGTTGCGGAGGCGGTGGAGGAGGTGGCAGAGCGCGCGGAAGGGCGCCTCGCGGCGACCAGGGCGGAGATCGCCAACGCCAAGGCCGAGCTCGATGACGCCAGGGCCGAGCTCGCGGAGGCGCGGGTGGCCATCGCGGCCCCTCCGGCGGACGCCGTCATCCACGACATCGCGGACGACGACCCCCCCGTGCCCAGACGCTTCGAGTGCGCCGGCAACCAGCGGGTTCTGCTCGCGTCCTTCGAGTCCCTGGCTAGGGACGCCCAGCGCCGTCAGGCTTGGATGGCAGAGGAGGAAGCCCACAGCTATGCGATGGCCATGGCTCGGGGGTTAATGTGCTCCGACATGGACTCGCTCCAGCGTAGGGGCCCTTCTCCCGCGCGGGTTGAGCAGGAGAACCGGGAGCTAGAGGCCGCCTTCGCCGCCAGGGACGAGCGGGAGGCGGCTAGGGCAGGGCCCGCTTCATCGCCGACGTGGCGGCCATCCAGGCGGCGGCCTAGCCGAACGAGGACGCAGCGGCGGTGGCCCAGGCGAACGAGGACGCGGGGGCGGTCCAGGCAGCGGCGGCGGAGGAGGCGGCCCAGGCGGCGGCGTTGGCAGCGGCTACCGGTGGCGTTCGCCAGACGAGGCCCGTGGACAGCTCCCTAGCCGAGGCCCTCGAACGGCGCAGCGGCATGACGAGATGTCTGTTCGCCGGCGCGCGCGCAGGCGCGAAGCGCTCTCGCTTCAATGACGGTGCCAGCCCTTCCGGCGGCCAGTAGTAGGCGGTGCGACTGCGAGTAACCGAGGCAGGTGTAGGCCGCGCGACGGTGAGTAGGTACGGCCGTCGTAGTTTTAGGTTAACTCGACTAACCATCTCTGTAAAGATGGTCCTTTTGGCCAATCAATAGTAATGAAAAAATCTTTTGCTTCCCTTCTCACTGCCAACCAGGCCCGGATGCACCCAACGCGGACAGTTTCCACGACCGCCGAGCGTCCGCGGAGACGCAAACCTGGCACATATTTGTTCCAGGTTTGCGTCTCCGCGGACGGCCTGGTCACTATGCGTCGCGCCGCTGGAGGTGGTGCCAGACGCATTTCGGTCACGACGGACACAAACGGTCGCTCAACGTCCATTTGCGTCGCGCCGCTGGAGATGCCCTAAGGGCGTCTCCAACCCGGCGAGCCGAACGGACGAGCTAGGCCGTCCGTTTTAAGCCGTTTGGTGGCGCGGACACGGACGTGGCCCGCGGCCCGCGTCCGCTGGATGTCACGCTGCGCCCAACGCACGACGCAGCGCAAATGTAACAAAATAAAAGAAAATGAAAACGAAAAAGTAATACAACAAAAAAGTAAATTTAAACTAGTGGTTCATTAAACTTAGCCCTATTTTGGGAAATTTTTACACAAAAGAAAGCCCTATATGGGCTTTAAACTTAAAATAAAAGCAAACACTAGGCCAAGGTTTGGGAGCACGGTGGCCGCCGGCAGTACTAATCCCAGTAGTACTCGTCGTCGTCGCCGTCGATGAGGACGACGCCCCCGAGTGGCGAAGCGTTGTTCCGGCTGGACACGCCGGAGGGCGCCAGGGACTCCGGCCAGGACGACCACTGCGCCCTTTCCCAGGCGAGTGCGGGTCCGCGAGCCTCGCCGCTCCTCCGCGCCGGCCTCGCTCCGCCTCCTGCCGGAGCGCGGCCTGTGCTCCGCCTCCTGCCGGAGCGCGGCCCGGCGCTCCTCCTCCTCCCGGAGCGCCGCCTGGCGCGTGGCCTCCTCCTCCCGGCGAGCCATCTCGAGGAAGGCCCACGCCTCCGCCTGGGCGTCCTCCTGGGCCTTCCTGGCCATCTCCTCCAGCACGGAGCCACGCAACGTTTCGACGAGGTGCGGCCATTTGGCCAGCTCCTCGAGGTCGCAGAGCTCGCGGGACGCCGCGAGCGCCGCCTGCAGCTCGGGGTCGTCCTCCTCCCGGGGCTCGGGCTGCGGCTGGGGCTGTGGGGCCGCCGCGGCGTCGTTGATGTAGAGGCCGCTGAGGCGACTACCAGCCCGCCTAGTAGGCGTGCGCGGCTGGGCGCAAGCCGCGCCGTCGCCGACGTGAAGCACGTGCGCCGGCGCGCATCGTGCTCCACCTCGAACCACAAGTCCCAGTTGGGACTTGTGTCGCCGTATGCGGGGTGCTCCCGGAGGTCTGCCGGCAGCTGCGCGCGGCGCTCCGGATCTCCGCGATGCGGGCGCGGCCGAGCCCAGGATCGGCGGCACCGGAACCCGATCTGGGCTCAGGTGCCAGCCGTGTGAGAGGTGCACGTCCCCCCACGGCATTGGGACGCCGGCATCCCAGAACATCTGCGCCACCGCTACGGTGACGTAGATCCAGTCGCGGTGGGGAGGAGCTGGTGGCCCTTCTCGAACGCCGCCGGCGCGATTCGCCGGCTGCTGCCGGCCTCGTGGTCGTTCGCGGATGGGAGGAACTCCCGCTTCGGGGCCATGGCGGCGCGGAAGCTGGAGGTCGTGCGTGCGTGTGGCCGGAGTGGAGAGTGGGGACTGGATAGGGACAGTCCCCCTCCCACAGTCCACATAACTCGTGTATTTGTATTGTGCTTGATCATGTTTGCATCGCCCAGTGCCCTCTAGCCGAACCAAAAAAGGGGTTATAAACTCCCGGTATCCGCCGTCTCGAGGACACGACATTTTTTTTGACGGCCATCGCCAGCTCATCATAGTCTTCAATTTGCCAATGTGAAGCGCCGCACTCATCTCCCTCTTCTTCAGATCATTAAGTTGTCGACGAAGATTTTACACGCGTGCACGAGATTGAGAGGCAAACATGACCTGGATCGCCTTCCAGGTTTCATGCATCGTTTGATGCTCGGTGAGATGCACCAGCACTTCTCGAGAAATCAAACTAAGGAGATAGGACAGAAGCTGCTGATCCTTTTCTACCCAGGCCGCGTTGCGGGTTAATATATGAGCTAAAGTGCTCGGTAGTTACAAGGATTTGTTAAGTTCGGAACTCCCTATCCAAACTATACACGGAAGATTTGGGAGAGTCCTTAGCCATAACAACTTACAAACACAACACGCTATTTTACAAGGAAAAATCCAGTGGTGGTGGAGTAGAGTCATGGTGAGAGTGTAACTGACGGAGTGAGAGAATGGAGGTGAATAAATGGTTGCGATACAATACCTCCCTATAGGAAGGAACGGAGCTTGAAGCCAACACATGTATACGATATCCATACTGTAGACAATGGACGAGCAGGCAAAATCGATACCATGTTTTATTAGGCCACACTGGTGAGCGTTGCCGAGCCGTTGCAGGTTACACGAAACGAACAAAATCGACTGGAGGCGCCACGGAACACACACGCGACCGCACATCTTGTTGGATGAAGTTCAGCACAAGACACAGTTGGGAACTCAACGATTTTGGGCGCACTCAGCAGCCAAACACAAGTACACCAACGGACTAATCATCAATCACATGATCACTGCCTAAATTCTGAAATGTTAAGAACAACAACTGATTGTCCAGTTCAAACCCCTAGCCCTCTTCGTGATCACCAATGATCTTGCTTGACACCCAGCTACTGCATCCTATTGAGAAATCCAAAGAAGTTGAACAGGCTGAAGATACCAGTAATGAAACTGATAATCTGCATAGAAAGGGTGAAACCTGTTGGAAATAATCTTGTAGTTGCTTAGTAGTTAAGCTAGCAGCACTAGTTCAGTTTGGGTTTTGCTTGTAGCAGCAAAACGCCATCTAGACATTAGCTGTACTTGGTCGGCCACTGTAGCAGGTCGGCCACTGTAGCAGGTCGGTCACTGTAGCAGGTTAGTTACTGTACTAGGTCGGTCACTGTAGCACCGACCTGAAAACCTCTATATAAGAGGCACCCTATGTGAAGCAATAGAGAGAGAAAAAAATGTAGCAGTCTAGAGCTGCACCAAGCTACTTGTGTCCACTTTCAATTTGAGTTGAGAGTGTGTGTGTCCAAGTGCAAAGAGTGAGTAGCAGCAACTCTTAATAGTAGCTTTCATTTGGTATCAGAGCCACGGCGATGGCGTTGGTTCCGCACGGTGGTGGCGCCGGGGGGAGCGCGATGCCGCTCTTCTGTCCGATACTCACCCGCGACAACTACACCGTCTGGGCGATCAAGGTCGAGGCCAACCTCGACGTGCAGGGCGTCTGGGAGGCGGTGGTTCCGGAAGACTCGACGGTGGCGGTCGATCCGGAGAAGAACAAGAGGGCGAGGGCATACCTGCTCGGCGCGCTCTCGGAGGACATTCTCCTGCAGGTGTCGTCGAAGAAGATGGCGGCGGCGATCTGGGAGTGCCTCAAGGCGCGGTTCGTCGGCGCGGATCGCGTCAAGGCAGCTCGGCTGTCGACGCTCCGCGGCGAGTTCGATCGGCTGATCATGGCGGACGGCGAGGAGCTGGACATCTACGCTGGCAAGATCGGCTGCATGGCCGCCAAGTTTGCAAGCCTCGGCGGGACGCTGAGCGACGCCCAGATGGTGAAGAAGCTGCTCGACACCGTCCCGGACTCGCTGTTCGCGGCGGTGGCCGGCATCGAGCAGTTCTGCGACGTCGAGACCATCTGCTTCGACGACGTGCTCGGGCGTCTCAAGGCGTTCCAGGAGCGGACGGAGCGGCGCAAGGCGGCTGTTGGCGGAGAGCGTCGTGGCGACCAGCTGCTGCTCACGGCCGCTCAATGGGAGGCACGACGACGTCAGCGCGGCCGTGGCCACGACCACAACGACATCGGGAGCAGCGTGGACTCAAGCGCGAGGGGACGGCGCGGCAAGTGCTGGAACTGTGGCGTTCGCGGCCACTTTTCCCGTGACTGCCCCGAGCCCAGGAAGGAGAAGGCGTTTCTCGCCAACGTCGACTGCGAGCCGTCGTTGTACTAGGTTGTGACTTCGTGCGGTGTCGACGACCAGCGTGTTCGTGCGCGTCTAGGTTGTACATGGCCGTGGCAGGAGTGCCCAGCTTGTCGTGCGTCAGAGAGCGTTGGTGATCTGTTGAAGGCCTGCGGCGTTGTGCGCGTTGGAGCGTGTTGTGCGTGCGGCCGGTATGTGCGGATCAAGCAGCCAAGTGCGCGTCTCAAGATGAAGACGAGGAAGAAGATGACAAGATTAGGGGGTGATTGTTGGAAATAATCTTGTAGTTGCTTAGTAGTTAAGCTAGCAGCACTAGTTCAGTTTGGGTTTTGCTTGTAGCAGCAAAACGCCATCTAGACATTAGCTGTACTTGGTCGGCCACTGTAGCAGGTCGGCCACTGTAGCAGGTCGGTCACTGTAGCAGGTTAGTTACTGTACTAGGTCGGTCACTGTAGCACCGACCTGAAAACCTCTATATAAGAGGCACCCTATGTGAAGCAATAGAGAGAGAAAAAAATGTAGCAGTCTAGAGCTGCACCAAGCTACTTGTGTCCACTTTCAATTTGAGTTGAGAGTGTGTGTGTCCAAGTGCAAAGAGTGAGTAGCAGCAACTCTTAATAGTAGCTTTCAAAACCAAGGATAATTAGAGCACATCGATTCAATTCCATGTCATCCAAGCATATTTTCAGAAGCACTATGATATGACAATTCTTACCGAAAACAGGGATCCATATTTATCAAGGAAGTGTGCGTAAACTACAAAAAACCAAGCGTCCACGGTAGCTAGGAACGCCATCATCACCTTATATACATCAACCTCGATGTCAGGCTCCTCCCCCTGCCTGCCAACCAGCTGCAAACAGAAGAAAAATCAGATTGGGAATTACATGTTATGGTAAGTTCAATCTCGATCAAGGGAAAGACGTACCATTTGGATATACTGACTCAAGTTGAGAATACTTGCTAGTCCAATGCCTAGAAAATAAATCGCTAAGCCCCACCCTTCATCACCTACGTGAAACTGCTGACCAATCTCATACAGTACAATGGATGACCCAATGACCAGTGATAAGATCAGAACAAACATCTGTAAAGAAGTTCAGAACAATCAAAATAGATAATTGATACATAAGCTATCAAACTTTTGTGATATGGGTAAATATAACTTTACCCAGTGACGCGCATAGGTGGCCCGGGCAGCATCAAGAACAGACTTGCGAAGCAGCCAAATGAATGCACTGGCTATGCCCAAGCACATCCCAACCATTGAGACGAACAGGGTGTCAACATATTCGCTGACGTCAAGCACAAAGATGATATGACATACCAACATGAAATTCATTGCTGCTCCAAAGATGAAAGACCTAAGCGAAAAGTATCTGCTAACGGTGTCCAGATTTGCATAGGAGACTACCCAGCTACAATTGAAATTACATGTATTAGAAAGGCTTTGTATCGCTTATTCGCTATTTGTGTGAGAAAATCGAGTGGTCTGGGAAGATGAAAGCTCACAATGGAATAGCATCGATTATGATGGTAAGTATGTTGAAAAAGAAGAGATCATGCTTGACCGCTTGGGCGAAGAATGGTTGCGCATCCATCACAAAGCTGAAAACCAAAACAATGAAGAAATTCACGCAGTAAGAATTAGAGAAAAATTAACAGTGCTCTGCATAGGCGCGCGAAGCTGACTCGGCTCGACTTGCTAAAGCTCAGTCAACTACCGAGTTAGGTTGACTCGACTCGTTTAACAACTGAGTCCAAATTTAGAACTCAGCTCGACTCAAGCTCCGGAGTAACTCCCGAGTAGCTCGTTTAAATTGTGAAATGGAACATAAGAATGATGCATTTTTTTGTTAAATATTTGAGCATGAATGATGCACACCAATCATTAAAATTATGGCACAAGAACAATATAAACCACAACAATCAATATATCAAAAGAATAATGTTGGCAAATTATTAGAAAACGCATAAACCATACAGTCGATTAGTCAGGAATATTCAAGGTAAGTGGAGAAGCCACAAATATACTATCACATAGCAGTCCACGATTTATCAGGTTAGCAGCTAGCCGCTAGCTTAAAAGTCCAATTCATTGCATTATTTTGAAAGTCTAGACAAGTCATAGTTCAAAATAGGCTAGCCTCTTCTTCCCCGTCGCCTTGGATTCAAGGTTAGGATGTCTCTCCCTGACATGGCGGTCGAGACGGGATGAACTGGAGGTCTACGGGGACAGGGGTGGCCAGGTGGTGGGCGCCGCCTCCTCACCTCACTCTTTGTTCCTCAGATGGGAAGGGAGGCTTGGGCTGACACGACTTGCCCATATGGGCTGAATTAACTTGTTTGACCAGATTATACAACTTATTATTTATTTTTAACAACCTAAATAAGATACTGGTGAGTTCGATGAACTAGGCACGTTTAGCTTGACATTGGTTAATGATAAAAGTTGAAACTCGGTTCGGCTCATTATACACGGAGTTTGAGTCGAGCCGAGACGAGACGAGTCGAATGGTAACTTGTTTAGCTTGCGAGTTTCGAGTTTTAATTTCAGGCCTATTGCTAGGTGTGACGCAGCCACCGGCAGTCCATGCAGCCAACTGGACCATGCGAGCATCCATCTCCTCCTCGAGCTGGATACCTCGGCGGAAGCGTGGCGACGCGAGCGCACATCAGCTAGCAAGAGGCCAACTAGGCGGATCGCCACACCGTGCAATCGACACTCTAAACGTGGGCCTGACCGCCATCGGCATCCATCGGGACAAGGCCAAGCGCGAAGGGGCGTGAATGGGGGGCACAGAAACATGAACGCACACTCCGCCGAGCTGGCCTCTCGCCGAGCACGCAACCCATCCCGGTCGAGATCTACAAGGAAGCCACCTCGGCACACGAGCTCGTAGCATGGACATGGCCCGTGGGTGAGCTCCCGCTGTCGAGAACGTCGCAAGCCGGCATGTAGCCCTGTGAGTTGGCGTTTGGTCGTGGCCCATGGCGAGGTCCCGCCGCCAAGAATGCCACGAGTCGACGTGTAGCTGTGGGCATCGCGTATGGCCATGGCCCGTGGCGAGCTCCCGCTGCCAACAACGGCGCGAGCCGGCATGTAGCCCCGGTCATCGACGTCTGCTGGTCGTGCTTTTGAGAGACGTGGTTCAGTCGCGGCAGAAGGCATGAGCCTATTGTTCATTTTTACCGACCTAAACAAGCTACTCGCAAGTTCGATGATCTCGGCTTTTTTTATCGTGAAAAAGCAAAAAAAAAATTGTGTTTCGATGCATTGCTAGAAAAGGAAGTTGTATATACAAATCCAAAGAATGGACCGACACCCACAAAATACAACTCAACCCAAGAAAACTAGGCCAAGGAAGAAGTTGACGTAGCCCGAGGGCTACCGCATCCGCCCATGATCTCGCCTAAGCTTTGATCGTGTCGATTAGGAATGCGACCGAAGGCAGCTCATTGTTGAACACAATCTAGGTTTGTTTAGCTTGAACTGTTTAACCACAAAAGTTAAAACTTAGCTTGGCTCAATATTAGTTACTGGTTTCGCTCCCGAGTTTAGAGCGCGAGCCGCCCGCTCTCGTGAGATGGACTCCTCGTGCTGGATGCCTCGGCGAAGGCGTGGCGATGCGAGCGCACAGCAGCTGGCAAGAGGCCATCTAGGCGGATCGCCCACGCCGTGCAATCGACAGACTCTAAACGTGGGTCTCACCGGCGTGGGAATCCGCCGGGACACGGCCAAGTGCCAAGGTGCGTCAATTGGAGGACAGAAACATCCACGCGCGTTGCACTGGGCGTCGGCGTCTGGTCGTGGCCTGTGGCGAGGTCCCGCTGTCGAGAACGCCCCGAGCCGGCGTGCATCCCTGGGCGTCGGCGTCTGGTTGTGGCCCGTGGCGAGCTCCCGACGCGGAGAACGCCGCGAGCTGGCGTGCAGCCCTGGGGCCTGAGCGTCGGCGTCTTGTCGTGGCCCGTGGCGAGGTCTTGCCGCCGAGAACACCGCGAGCTGGCGTGTAGTGCTCTTGGGAGAAGTGGTTCAGTCTCGGCGGAAGGCGTGTGCCGCCGTGGACCGGTCTCCGTGCTGTCTTATGAAGCATCTATCAGGGAGCCCTGGCAAAGTCCGCGAGGAATCACCACGATTCCGTGCGTGGTGGACTGGTACGGCGCGGCGCGTGCGGTGGTGGATTCTCCGGCGACCAGGCAGGTGCGGGTGCGGGTGGTGATCCTCCGCTGACCGGGCAGGTGTGAGCGGTGCGCGGCGCGGTTGTACTATTCCTACGGCGACCGGCACCGGGTGTCCGTGTACACCACCGCCGCTCCCGCTGGGAAACAAGGAAGAGTAACGGAGCACGGTAGGGGAGAGAGACATGCGGCGTATACCTGCGCGGCTGCCGGTCGCCTGCGTGGGGACGGTGCTCTCTCTCCTGGCGACGTCTGTGCGCTCACCTGTCCAGGACAGAAACCAAGGTGGGTGTTCATGAACAACGCCGCCGCTCCCGCTGGGAAACGAGGAGGTAAACGGAGCACGGTAGGAGGTAGAGAGATGCGGCCGGCGTACCTGCGGCTGCCGGTTGACTGCGTGGGGACGGTGCTCTCTCTCCTGGCGACGCCGGTGCGCTCACCTGTCCAGGACAGAAACCAAGGTCGGTGTTCGTGTACAACGCCGCCGCTCCCGCTGGGAAACGGGGAAGTAAACGGAGCACGGTAGGGGAGAGAGAGATTCGGCGTACGGACCTGCGGCTGCCGGTCGACTGCGTGGGGACGGCGCTCTCTCTCCTGGCGACGCCGGCGAGCTCACCTGTCCAGGACAGAAACCAAGGTGGGTGTTCATGAACAACGCCGCCGCTCCCGGCCGCTGGGAAACGAGGAGGTAAACGGAGCACGGCAGGGGAAAGAGAGATGCGGCCGGCGTACCTGCGGCTGCCGGTGGACTGCCTGGGGAGGGCGCTCTCCTGGCGACGCCGGTGCGCAGCTCTGCTAAATGTAGCCACCACCGTAACAAACCCGGCTGGCTTTGCAGGGCCTGGGCCCATGTGCTGTGCTGTGCACGCCGCGGTGGTGGGATGGGAGAGAGAAAGGGAAAGAAGAACGCAGTAAAGACAAAATCTCATTTGCTCAGACTGACCGGTGGGACCGACTTGCGGCAGGTGAATACTGTGCAACGGCGCTAATTACGTTTGCACGTCACTTCTCTCGAATAATCTCACACTAGTAGTTTGTTTTCGTCTTTGATATTTTCTACACATACATGCTGGTTCTGCCCAATATGTGCTCTAAAATAACTAGTATGATGTTTGAGATCTCCTCGTTTTGAATTTTGATATCATATAGTACCATATTAGAGTTGATGCGTTGGCTAAGTTTTCCAAATTTTTGAACTGTTGAAAAGAGAAGAATGGCTTGCTATATATATATTTTAATGCTCGCTCTCACCAAAATCGCCTTAAAAGCCACGTCCACCCTGTCGGCTCACCCCCACCCCCCACCCTCCTCTGGTGGCCTCCCCGGTCGGAGTGCTAAGGAGAGGAGACGACGGGTCCAACGTATACTAAATAGTTGTAGATCTCCGCGGGTTGGGCCTTCGCGCTTGAAGCTCGTGAGCTCCTTCGGGTGTGCGGTGGAGGTGAGGCGACGGCTTGCGAAGCTCTGGTGGGAAGAGATGGTGAGATGCATCAACTCATCTTCTACCTCTACGATAAAGCTCTAATGCCATTCTCGCATTTGCCAGGATCTGACCCCCCCCGGTTCCCTCCCTGGGGTCGTGATGATAGACATAAGGAAGCCTTGGGGTCTGGCGTTCATGTGGTTGGCGCATGGCAGGGTGGTCGAGTGAAAGCTCCAGCGTGCACTCTAGAAGCAACAAAGTTAATCGAAGTTCATCAACACCGGCAACTTTGCGCCGAAGTTACCCATGGCCGCTGGAGCCACTCCTGGTTGAAAAAGGTTTGCTATTCCTCGGTGTTTCTTCCTCTTTCGAAGGATCTTACTTGATTTCGTTCAGATGCGGTGGAGAAGATGACGGACCTGATCGCATTTCATGCTTTTCCCCGAGGATCTTTTCTGTAAAAAAATGTAACCTCATCTGCTCTTCCCCTATCTATTAGGGGATGGCCTTGTTGTAACGTTGTACCACCGCTTGGTTAATGGAGCTTCTAGGGCCTTTGAGTCCTTACCTGTTCAAGAAAAAAAAGGATTGATTGTAGGATTTGCATTTTATTTTAATTAACCCAACATTTTTCAGGCCCAATCCAAAACTTTATATAATATTGAAAAGTTACCAAAAGAAAGCCATTATTTTCCTCCACGTTTTAATCTTCGATTGAATTTGAGTTTTCCTCCTAGGTTCATTTTCTTAGGCTAGTCACCCTCATTTAGAGTGTTTTACAATTAGCACATTTGGTGCAAGTTTGCCAAATTTTACCGCTTAGTTAATATTTGGATGTGCTCTACTTACTAGGTATAGATCGATACGTATTTATATCTTGCACGCCTCATCAACAGTTTTGCCCTCCCTAATTATTCTCGCCGAACCACATACGGCAAATGGCTACCCACCACCTAACTGCCCATCCTCACTCAGTTTTTTTCCTCATTCGCTAGCTAGGTGTTGTGTCACAAATATTACAAGGGTGAAACTTTGTTATTTTTTTGCTAAAATGGTAATCATGATGAGAAAATACTAAATGAGAAATTAGTGTTAATATTAGCAAAGTAGAGAGTAAAATTTGGAATTCATTCTTTATCTTGTTTGTGAATAGCACCGTTGCAACGATATATTGATGAAAATTCAGCGAACAATTTTTTACACCTTTACCGTAGGGGAAGCCCCTACAGTGTGATTTTATATATTTAAAAAAGAGGGTACAAAACAAACCACAACTAGGTCAGGTTACATCATGGAGGGAATTAAAACGCATCTTATTAACAACATAAAGACTAAACAAAAATTGTGATTAGCCATTGAACTAGGGGTTGAACACTACCAGCCTTCACTTTGTACCTATGTAGAATTAGGTCACCATGAAACCCCCATTTTCCATTTGCTGTAAGAGACAGGCATGTCCTTATAGATGAAATCGTTTTGAATCCTCCAAATATTCTATGTAGCACAAGTAAAACTTTCGTCATGCCGGTGACAAGAAAACCTGTGAGGCAAAAGCTTCAGAGAATGACCTAGACATGTCCCAATAAATGCTTCAAAAATCACGACGCTATAACGCGAAGTCACAACCAAAGAACAAATGATATATTTTTTCTAGATTAGCCCCGTGCACACACATTTAGGGTCAAAATCCAAGTGACAATGCTTGCGTAACATGGAATCTCTTGTGTTAGTCATGTCCATCATGAGGAGCCATGAAAATGCCTTTGGTTCCGGCAGGGTTTTTAATTTCCAAATAGCATTGAGTGCTATGTTTGTGGGAAACCGACCGAACAAGAATTTATAAAATACAATCTAGAATGTGTATATTTGTCACCCCAAATGAAAGAGCTCTGGTCAATCGCTTCAGCTTCAAGTGGTGCCTCCAACCACAGTTTTTTTTTTTTTTTGAGGGTGCCTCCAACAATAGTTGTGATAACGGGTTCGGCCAGTTTCTTTCAATTATCTGGTTAATTGTTATTATTCTTAATGAAAAGACATAACTTCTACTAGTTGCTTGGAAAATAATGATAGTTGAGTGTAGTATCACGAAGATACATTTAAATATGTTTTACCAGGTCCAAATTAGTGGGGCCAGATGTGGGCCCTACGTCTGAATAATAGTTGTCCGGAATCACAAAATATTGTTCATTGTAAAAAAGTAAGAATCCTGAAATCAGTCACCTCGCCGTGGAATTTTAATTTTTGCACAGTGGAATTGTTATACAAGAATAACTAGGTAGTGCTGTATAAATCTTGTAACCGGATGATCATAGCTATCATCTTGTCAAGAATTGTTTTACATCTCTATAAAGAGTAAAACAACTTGTAATTTTTTATCACAATAAACGGACAGGGTGGCTTGGCTATTCGTTTTCCACCCCATTAACTCGGTCTGCACACCTCGGGAGAAGCCGTTGTATGCCAAAAATAGCATCGGGCAGAGCATCTTCCTTTTCTTTTCTTTTTTTGCCAAAAGGGCAGCCTCTTTTGCATTTGGACTCCTATGGTAACGCTTGCCTTTTTCTTTAGGAAATGGACAGGTGGTCAAATCCCAACTGCTTGGCTTTTCCCTTTGCGTTGTGAACGTTATTGAGCGACTCCCATCTGATTCGTTCCATTTGCTTCCACTTCCCTTATTGACGCGTCTCTTTTACTATCTACTTCATGTTCCTGTATGTGGCCAAATATCATTTCTGAACTCCAGGTGTGTAGTAGCCACTTTTTTTTGTAGCATTTGGCAACATATTAATTGACGATTCTTTAATCTATGCTCTAAACATAATTCAGCTATCCGGGATAATTATTTCATACTACTCCACTTATCATGCTCTGGGCGGGGCTTGGACAATTCTCTGGAGCCGGTGTAGGATTTGTTCCTTTGTTCATTTTACAGTTTGTTACACTTTCTACCGTACCAGGCGTTAAATGCATCACTATTTTCTTTTTATTATTATTACTGAATTATTTTGCAGCTGGTATGATTTGGAATTGGTGCTCTCTGTCTCTCGATGTTGGCTGATGAACCGGCGTGATCCTGGACTGCATGGGGACCACCTGCCTTACGTTCCAAGAATGTAACAGAAAAGGAGAGCAGCAGTATGCAGCTGCGCCGACTACAACTGCACATGACGAAGGTGATTTCTTGTTCTTCTCTTGGCGCAACGCGTTGTAATACAACGCCGCTAACTCTCGTTTTCTACAAATCGGTCGGAACGCGTGGTAACACCAACGCATCTCTACCTAATCCTTATAATGTAGAGAAATAAGCGATGAAATAAGTGGAGTAAAATTTTACTTCTCTAACGGTGGTTGGATATAACAGATCGAGACCCCACAAATTTCACTCCTCAAACAAATTAAGTAAGAGCATCTCCAGTCGCGTCCCCCAAACCGTCTCCCAAAGGGATTTGGGGCGCGCCGGACAAAGTTCCCAGCGTCCTCCAAAGCCGATTTTGTCCGGCGCCCGATATGGTGTCCGGCGCCCGAGCCCGTCCCGTCCCATAGGGGACGCCCGGGACGCGGACACAACGAAAAGCGAGGCGAACCGACGTGGGCCCGACCCGTCGGCACAGGGAAAATTCGTCTCACACTCCCGCCAAATCCCGCCGCTCCCGCCAAATCGCGCCTATACCGCCGCGCATTTCAGGCCTCCCAAAACATATCCCGCCGATTCATTTCTCCTATCCCGCCGATTTGTTTCTCCCTCCCGCTCCACCCGTCCACCCGCGGCGCTACCCTCTCCACATGGCGCCGCCGACAGCCCCCAAAAAGATGGCGAAGAAAGCGGCCAAGAAGCCGCCGGCAATGGGACGAAAAGCGACAGCGCCGTTCGCGAGGCCAGAAGGCGCCGGCTTTGAAGAAGAAGCTGAAGGATGGACCGACGATCAATGGCAGCAAGATTGCCTGCGCCGAAGCTATCGACGGCGGGAGCGGAAAGGATGGAGGGCGGCGAGCGAGAAGAAGGCTCGCGGCGCGCCAGCACCAGCACATAATGGCGGGTGTATCGCCGCCACCAACGCGATCCCATATAGTACGAACGTGCCGGTGTACGTTCCGGAGTCTTCTCTCCGTCGTCATCTGCCTTCTACAACGACGGCCCTCCGCACTCCTGCGTGACGCCTAAGTTGTCGCCGCACTACCGGATGCGCCGCACGGTGGCTTCAACCCCAACAACCTCTACTCCCGGTGTACGAGCAGCGAGCGGACCCGGTCCGATGGCGGCCCTTTCACCGGCCGCAGGGTCCGCTCGAATACGACGGCGCCGGTGCTGAGGAGGACGACGGGGTTGAGGAGGAGGACGACGAGGAAGAGGACGGGGTGGAGGATGACGAGGAGGAGGACGAAGAGGGGCGGCGAGGAAGAGGACACGAGGGTGCGGTGACGATGATCTCGTGGAGGTAGACGCGGACGGCGTGAGGACGAAGAAGAAGAAGAAGAAGGCGTCGGGCACACGAGGCCCGAAGTGGACGGTTCTGGAAGATCTTTGTCTGTGCGAGTCGTGGGCGACGGTGAGCCATGACTCCATCATCGGCGCCAACCAAAAAGCGGGAAGTATTGGGCGAGGATCAAGGCCGAGTTCGATGAGCGCAAGCTCATCAACGCGACTACAAAGTGCCAATGAAGAGGAGCCAAAAGGCAATGTCGACGCGATGGGCCATCATCCAGGCGTCGGTGAACTCCTTCCATGGGTACCATCACGACTTAGAGACCGAGGCGACAGCGGCGCCGACGTCGCCCAACGGTACGACTCTTTCTTCCATAATCCGTAGCGCCTACATTGTGTTCGATGAAATGACTCTGCTTCCTTTGGTTAGTTTGATAGGGCCATGGATTTGTACGCGAAGAACTCGGAAGGTCACAAGTCTTTCGTGCTCATGCATTGCTATGGCAAGCTCAAAATGAATGAGAAATGGCGGCTGACGCGCTTGTCACTGTCCAAGGGGAAGGACGCCATTGATCTGGACGCGTCGCTGGCAACTTCGACGGGCGCCCTACTGGCAACAAGGCTGCCAAGGCCGCCTTGGCCGACGCTGCGTCGTCTGAGAAGACGTAGGCGTCGATCACGAAATGCCTCGCCGACGTCTCCTCGACCTTTATCTCCCGCGACAAGAAGGCCGACCAAAGGTGGGCCGAGCTGCTCAAGAGGCAAGAGGAGAAGCTGGAGCTCAAGAAACGCAGGGACGACATGTCCCTGCTGAGAACGTCGACAGAGGGAATGTCTCCCCGGACGCGAGCGGCGCATAACTTCTTCAAAGGCCAGATCCTCGACGACATCGAAGCCAAAATGGCGGCGGCGGACGCGGCGGCCCTGGCAGCGGCATCGGCGGCAGCGGCAACGCAGCAAGAGCAGGCTGACACGTCTTCTACTGCTACACCTGCGTCGGCCTCTGCGTCGGCGACGGAGTAGACGCACCATGCACAGCAACAGGCAGATCGCGACGAGGTCACCGTGCTCGACGGGCCGGCGTCGACTCAGGATACGACGCCGTCGCCCAACCCCTTCCCCTTCTTCTAATTTGCATGCACCACCGTGTAATATGATCACGCGCCCAGACTTTGATCGATCGCCGCTACTCGATCGCGACGAATCGGCGGGAACGATCTCTTTTGAATGCATCTACTTGAATTTCTGATTGGGGCGGCGTTTGGGGGACGCGGCTGGGGAGCAACGTCCCCCAAACGCGGCACGAACGAAACACGTCCCCCAAACGCTCGATCCGGCGCGGTTTGGGGGACAGTTTGGGGGACGCGACTGGAGATGCTCTAACCCCGTATGAACTTCTTCTTCTTCTTCTTTCTTTTTTTACTTCTCGGACATGTCCAACACGGAGGTGGAGATGAGAACAACGACGGCGATGTGGTCGAGCTGATTGACGGGAGATGCTATCCACTGATCTGGTCGGTGCCGATGGAGCTGCCGCACACCCTCCGCGCCCCCGGGTTACTAACTGGGCCGCAGCCCAACATGAGGTAAGCCGTTTTTCTTTTTCGTTTCTTTTTGTTTTCTGTTGTTTGTTTTCTTTTTTAAAAGATTTAAAAAAATCTGAACATTTGTCAAAATTAAAAACAAATCACTTTTTAAAAATCTGAGCATTTTTCAGATTTGAACATTTTTAAATTTGAACAAAAATGTATTTTTTTCTATGAACAATTTCCGAATTTGAAAATTTCTGAATTTGAAAAAAAAAATATTTGAACAATTCTCGAATCTGAACGATTTTCATATTAGAACAATTTTCGAATTTGAACAAATTTCATATTTGAACGGTTTTCAAATTTGAACATTTTTTAATTTAAGCATTTTCTCAATTTGAAATTTTTTTAAAAATTAAAATTTTTGATTCTGAAAAATATAAACAAAACCGAAAACAGAAAAAAACAGAAAAAAACCAGAAAAGAAAAAAGAAAAAAGAAAAACGAACTGCTACGGGCTAAATAGACACAAATGGGCCTGGCCCATACCCGACCAGGGGGTGTGCGATGGCCGGTAACCACCGACCTGGTCGGTGTATAGGTTTTGCCCTAATTGACCCCCTCGTCAAGCGCGGGGTGTTAATGCGGAGCGAGTCACGTCTAGCTATACATGGGCATTCCTTGGGCCGGGCTGACTGAACAAAGACCGACGTAGAAAATCTAGGCCCAGGCCCGACCTGGGAAAGCCCATTGGGGATCTTCACTAATTCAAATAAAGCTGGGTCCGGGTCAGACCAAAAAATTAGGCCCAAACCTAGCTCGGAGGCATGGTTGGGCTAGGCTTGGCCTAGGATTTTGGTGTCGGGCCAGGCTTCCCATGCACAGGTATACACCTAGCCAAGCCCGTCACCCCTACGACGGCCTCCAACAGTATGTTCCCTACGACAAGGGAAGCCGACATGCTGCCGAGCTCGACCCGTAGGTAGGAAAATGACCCCCGACGATGTGGATTTCAGTTGCGAAGAAGGTGAGGTCGACCAGGAGAGGAAGCGGTGAAACGGATTCTCACTCTCGTCTAGCATTGTCCCTACCTCAATGGTGTGGGAGGAGTGGGCAGCCACGTGGTCACGCACCCGCGCCCGGTGTATGGGAGAAGAAATCCTCCTTGCTCCATCGCCAACACCTCCACCCCTGCTCTCGCGCGACCGGCGAAGGTGGCTAGAGAGGCCAGTGTGTTGGGGGTTACAGCGGCGAACGGGATAAAAGGAAGGGAAATTTTAAGAAACAGGCATCGTGAGATAAGTAAAAATAAGAGAGTTGGGTGTGGCGCTTCAGTTAGAGGAGTAAAATTTGTCTCCTCTAAAATTTGGAGGGGTCGACTAGATGCGGTTTTGCCATGTAAAACCAAAATTTTACTCATCTAACGGATTCTGAAGGACTGTCTAGAGATGCTATAAGGGATTTTAGTATTCATCTAAAAAAAGGGATAATAGTACGTAGTATTAGATTTAAACCGTCAGACAGTGAGAAATTCAAATTGTTCTTTAAAAGGCGAGCAGTTTTTGTGGCATGCAATGGGCGGTGCGGCGGCGAGAATGAACGAAACGATGGTGTGATCCGACGTGAACAGCAAGCACACAAAGGAAAAGTGAGACGTGCAGATATCTCGAGCTGCTGCTGCTATCGGTAATCGAGAACAATGTGGCGAAACGAGTATTGACGCCGTAGACGGTGGAGCATGCCCGTGCGAGGACCAGGGGGCAAACTTGGCGTAAAATCGTACGTACAGAGCGGTACGTCTGCAGTCTGCACTGTAGCTCGACCAGCAAACCGAGCAAACTGAAGATGGCTCGGAGTATATATGTTCCACCTCGCAGGCCTTAGCTTGGCGCATTCCCGGCTGGGATCACCTCCAGGCGATGGAGTGAGGGGCCGGCGCCGGCTCCGGCGGTCAGGGGAACGGCCGCTCCAAGCAACGCGGTGGCTCGCAGCGTTCAGCATAGACGTACGGCCGTCGAACGCCTGGCCTCTACGGTGCACGTGGTGGCCCATCCACACCTGACGGCGCTGATCTATGCGTTGCCGGCCAGGATGGCAGCAACCTCGCCGTCACGGCGAACCTCACGGCTCAAACGGTCGTCGTCCACGGGCCAGCGGACCCAGAGCTGCAGCGCCTCCACGCGACAGGCCGTCCTAGCTAGTACTGTGCATGCCCAAGTTTAGCAACTCCACGCGGCCACTTTCCAGCCGACAGAAGGGAAGCCATGCCATTCTCATGTAAGTGCGCCGCCCAACACACACCTGACGCTCCGACCCGCTCTGATCGCCTCTCCTCCGACTGCGGCGACAGCAAGTGAGGGCACGGGTGGCCGGGCGGGGTAGAGTTGCCCAGCCATCCTGACTGCTTAGCCAGATGATTCCCTTGCGCTTAGGGCATCTCCAGCGACGCGACGCATTTCGGACGCCCAAAAGTGATCGGCAGCGTCCGTTTGCGTCGCCCAGCGGACATATTTTGACCGCGCGTCCATTTGCGTCTGGGTGTGCTCCCACCGGGGCGACCCAATTTTGAATTGCAACATAGTTTGATCTCATACAATTCCTTTGGTTTTGTAGCAGGAGCGATTGATTCATATGAAAACCAAACATAGAAAGTACATAAAAACTATACAAGACCTAGACTACTTGGTTCCTGACGGGCCGGCACCGTTGTTGCGTCGCTCCGTGGTCTGCTTCTCCGCCGCCTCCCGCGCGGCCGCTATGCCTCGGTGCGCCGCCGCGTCCTCTTGCGTGCCTGCTCCAGCCCGCGTTGCGCCGCTCGTCCTTGAGCGTCTCGAAAGACGCGACGAGGGCCCGCGCTCCGCCGCCTTCTCCTCCCGTCGGCGCATCGGGTCATCGGCGCTGCATCTCCGGCGACGCAAACGGACGCTGAGCGACCGTTTGTCCGCCATGACCGAAAATGCGTCGTGCACACCTCCGCCGGCGCGACGCAAAGTGACCGGCCGTCCACGAGACGCAAACCTGGCCCAAATATGCGCCAGTTTGCGTCTCGGCGACGCCGCGACGCGCAGTGTCCGCTCGGCCCGCACGTGCCCGCCCAGCGGCACAATTGCTTCGTCTTCGGCATTATTCGGCGGCGCGCCTTCGCAGGCCGCGTTAATGGCGTGCCTCGGCTTCCGCGAGCATGCGCAGCTAGTAGACGTTGCACTGGCAGGCCATTGAAGGCGATATGGCGTCGGAGCCTTTTAAATGGACGCTGCCGACATCCATTTCGACGACCAAACCATTGTCAAATCCCACAGTATCCACCCCACCGACGCCATGGGAAAGAAATGCTGGCCGTTCCGCAAGACGAAGAACGACCACGAGGCAAGCGGCTCGCGTTCCAGCAAGAAGGCAAGGGTCGGCCGGTACGTCCGCGTTGAGCTCGCGCGGAAGCTATGGGAGGAAACCGGCTGTGCCATGGCCGGACGCGAACTTGCCGGGAGGGCTGGTACTGAACTCGCGGCGCGTGCCGGTCCTCCGGTGCCGCGAGGGCCGAGAGCGGCGAGGTGCGCCACCGCCGAGCGATCTTGCCGCCGGATCTGCGGGAGGATGAGGCGTACGCGCTGAACTCCTACAACTGGATTTCATTCGGGACGTGGGAGTTCGACGCGCGCCGCCGCGCTGGCTACCTGTGGTGACCTTGCATACCACTGCATGTTGTAGTATGCCAGTCGTTGATATAACATTCACGAAGTACCATTCCGCAAATATTACATCCCTCAGAGTAGTACAACAGAACATAGCGGGGTCCATAACTCATTCACTTATTATTACAACTATCATACACATGTCATCTTGGAGCTCCTCTTGGGTCCTAAGAGGAATACTCCTGGGTTCGAGGCGAACCCAACTTAACTTACAATATAAGAGTCTCATTAAGCTAAACATTTATTTCCTCGAGCAGCTAAATACTAAGAGTTCGGGCTGCTCGGCTACAACTACTTCGAGGTTCTTCTAGGCTTGATCTCCACCGGAAGCCTCCCCGGTTCCGTAGACTATGAGATAGTCTACGCCTTCTACACCTCCTGAGAGGTCTGGTTCCTCGTACCCGATGATCTCGGCTCCTTCATTGTTGTCGTAGTCCTCCTCCAGACGATTCAGGCAATCTAAGCATGGGATTTAAGAGTGGTATGAGTACGAGCGTACTCAACAAGTTCATTATAGATAAGAGGTGTTTAATGCACTAGCTACGATATTAGACCAGAGAGTCTAATACCAATGCAAGTTTTTGATAAACATTTCTTCAAGAGATTGCTTTTATTTCAAAGAGCTATGTCCGTCAGCCTTCACCGGTTTACTAGAACTTCATGGAGCTCTTTTCCGCCGTTCGCAGCTCCTCAATCCCGAACAGGAGTGACAGTCACGCTTCTTACACTCTGCAGAGGTGTGTTGCTTTACCCATAAGAGATCTTAACCTTGGTGCCAACCGGGCAGCTTTCCCGTCCACACTTCCTTTGGTGTGAGGCCCGGTATAAGGTCTAGCCAATCATGTTCCTCCGCTACCTCGAACACCCACCCTTTGTTGCATGCCCCGACCCTGGGTCCTCGCCGGTCCCATTATTCCCATATATTTCAGGGTGGACCCCGACCACGACGACAGTCGGATCGAACCAAACTCCTTCGCCGGTAGCTGCAACCCATCATAGACCGCAATACCGTGGGGACTTAGGACTCCCCAGCCTCACCGCTTGCTCCTTCGGCGACAAGTGTACTACGGACTATGCCGTGGGGACTTAGGACTCCCAGCCTCACCGCTTGCCCCCTTGGATTACAAGTGTACTACGGTAAAGCGCATCCGTTGATGAACGAGAGGTGGAAACACTTTTGACTACTCCGTCCCACTCCGGATCTTATGGTTAACACGAGTATTACGGCACAAGAATCACTGGCGACATTTGTTGTTTAATCCTAGATGGATATAAACCCGTGCAATGGAACCTCCACCATATCAACACAATCCATGGTTCCATTGCCCACCACATAGTCATTTTCATAGTTATGAAAGTAGTGGTTTTGATTTTTGTGCAATAGTGATAACCATAATACTTTGCAAGTAATTTGATAAAAATACTCAAATGACATGAGCAAGTGATGAACTTGCCTGAACACTGCAAAGTTTTGCAGTTGGATGGTGTGGACTGACCCTTGTCCTCTGTTCTGAAAAATAGCATCATTGTCCGATAAGGGCAATGGTTAAAGAAGCAATTATGCATGGTTCCAGTTTTAGGGTTTGTTCCCCCCTTCCGATGTCGTTATTATTTCATGTAGGAGGTTATCACTAAGAATAATTTGGGGATACTTGATTTAAAGTAATATACAACCTTGAAATGTTGTCAAGGTGTTTTTAAAGTCCAAATGCATTAATGGACTTGTTTTATTATTGAAAATTATATGTGTGATTTAAATGATTATTTAAATCATCAAATGAAGACTTATTCTTAATTGTCTTCAAAAATTCCCCTTTGTATTTTATTATGATAGAGAATTTTATGCTGGTCTATTTTCATATTTTTAATTATTTTTTTAGAGCTATTAAGTATTTATTGTGTCTTTCCAAAGTTTATGCATTTTAATTGAATTGTGAAATGGCAAAAATGCCCCTGGGCCCACCTGTCGGTGCAACCCAGTGGGTTAGGTCGAACCGACCGGCCTGGTCCGACTCGACCAGCCCCACTCCTCTCTCTCCCTCTCACGCGCGACCGAACCCTAACCCTAGCCGCTGGCGACCGCGTCGCCTCCGCCGTCGCCGCTCGATTCCGGCGAGATTCGCCGGACCTGGCCCCCGCCATGGTGCGCGCCGACCGCCCCACGACGGCGGTCAATCCTATCCGCGTCGATCCGCGCGCGCCACTCGGTCGCCCCCTTCCCTTCTGCTCGCCTGGCCGTGGTGATCCACGGCGATCTCGTCGCCGCCGACGTTCCTGGTGCGCGGCTTGGCCGTAGGCCTCGTCGTGCCTCTGGAGCCTCCGTGCTTCGGCGACCGCCGGCTTGGCCATGGCTTGGCGCCGCCATGGCCAGGCTGTGCCGCCGTACCGCCATGGTGACGCCGTGGCACTGCTCCAGGTTAGTACGCCTCCATCTTCTCCCTTTCTTCCTCCTCCTCTATGCCATGCTCTAGTTACTAGCCTGCCTCTCCTCATGGAGATGTTGGCACTGCCGTGCTGCTGTTGCTTCTGCGCCTCTGTGTGCCTTGCGCCAAGCCAGCTCTGGTGCTGTGTTAGCTGCTGCTATGCGTATGCTGCTGCTGTGCATTTACCATGGATTCTGGCTGCTGTGCTATGCTATTGTGCTCTATAGCTTGCTGTTGCAACTCATGAACTCTTGTTCAGGAGCATACTGTGATGCTTTGCTTTATTTATTTGTTACTGCTGCTGCTATCTTGCTCCTGCCTCTCCTGTGTGTGCAATTACTTCTCCCTGGCTTGATCATGATGCATCATCCTTGCCTTTGGCAAGTGCCAGTGTCTCTGTTACTGATGCTATCTTCACCAATTACTCAAGTGTATTCATTTATGGTGTTCTAGCTTGTTGGCAATGTGTAATTCTTGTAAATTTACAAGAGCCAGTACCCCAGAGTGCTTTTCTGTGTGCTATAATTTCTAGACATGCTCCCTTGAGCATGCCTGTTACAAGATGCCACCATCCTTGGATGGTTTGCTCCTGTATATGACTGATGTAATTATCTGTGATATATTTGTTCATGTCCTGTGGCTGATTAATTCATATTGTTAAGATGTTGGTGCTAGGATTGATTCTAGCATGATTTAACATGCTCTAGTGGGCTCTGGTGATCAAATGATCATCAACAGTTGGTCAGTGTATGGTTTAATTGTTGCCTGTGCCTTGCTGTTACTTGACTCTATGTATGTGTGTGGCACAGATCAGTGCAAGTGCTTGCTCAAGCATCAGCTGACACTAGCAGTGATCCATTGGATCATTAGCATGAGTCTGTTTTATGATTTACCTGTTAACCTCAATTATCTATGTTGCTTTAATTGATTCAGTGGATAATTGATGTGAACTATACAGTGATGATCATCACAGTTGGTTGGATTAGGCTAGATGGATGCCCACAGTGATTGGGAACCCTAGCCCTTCTTTGAACCCAATCAGGGTGATGATATATGTATTTGGCTTGTTGAGGTGGTTGATCTAGGGTTTGAGGTGACCCTGGCAGTAGTCTTGTGCTGCCCTAGGGTAGCTCCCCTATTTGTTGGCTTGCTGTTGCTTACCAAATGTTTTCTGGGTGATCCATTTATTGGATTGCCAGTGACTCTTGATGTTGAAATCAAACAGACAGTATTCTGTCTAAATCTGATGGTTAATTAGTTGTAGGTGCTAGGTGTGTGGGCTAGGCTAGTCTATGACTTCATCTTTTGCTGGATTTCTTCAGTTATGCACTGTTTTGCATGACTGATGTTCCCATAGGATGATTTCCTAGAGTCTTTACCCATATTTGCTTGCACCAAATGGCTTTGTAGCCAGATGATGACACAATCTTGGGTATCACACCCTGTTGATCATGTGTGCTTGATGCATATGCTTATATATGAACAAAACCATCTGGTTTGTCCATGATGCTTGGTATACCTCACTCCAGCTCCTAGAAATAGTGTGTTGGTGTAGAGGTTTTGCTTCTGGTGGTTTGCTTGACTTGCCCTGCTCCTCCTTGTGGCTTGTGATTCTTGGTTTGGTTCAGTGGTGAGTTTGGACAGATTGAACAGCACTGGATGTTCTTCTTGTTCTAGCTGTTCTTGGTGTTCTTGGTGACTTACCCTGTTGCTTGTCGATGGATGAAGCAAATAGCTAGGGTTTGGCTCTGAAAAGTTTATATATGGTGCTCCCTTGCTCTCCCTGGTCGACAGCTTGGCCTGGCCACCCTTGGTGACTCCTCTCTGGCTTGTGTGTTGTACAGCATGCACACATGCAGTGTGAGCTGCCTGTGTGTGTGTGTGTGTGCACCTGATACTTTGCACTTGGCTGAGAGATGATCAGCTCGGCAGAGCTGATCCATATCCTCTCATTTTCATTATTCTTCTAACCTGCCAAGTGGCTATGCCACTTGGCATAACTTCTTTTTGTTTTGATTATGTGCAGGGCTCAACAATTGATCAAAATGGATATGGAGTTCATCAAATCCAAGATCAAGTGAAGATGAAGATCATCAGGCTCAAGCATCTTATGAAACTAGACTTGTAATTTAGGATAGGTCATTGATTGTAATCTTCTTTTATTTTTCAATTTCTCCAATTCTTGTAATGTGATGTAATATTCATTTATTTCCATTATGAATATTGTAAAGACAATGTATCTTTTGGTTAATCAATAAAGCTCAAGGTTTTCTCTAATGAGCTTGTCTTAATGTTTAAATTATTCATAATGTGTGTTATATATTATTTACTTAATGAATTTCCTCACAATTCAAATATTTAGGGTAATTATTTAATGTTTGAATTTAAAATTCAAATTCAACTTTGGTTTGAATTCAACCACGCCACTTAATTTAGAATTCAATCATGCAACTTAAGTTTGATGCAAACTCTCCCCTCTCTTCTCAAAACCCTAAACTAGTTAGATGAGAAACAAGTTTGTCGCACTCTCGAAACCCTAACCCTGTAAGGTGTCGAGAGAGAAACTTGTCCCCCTTCGATGCAGTTTTTGTTTAAAAGCGCGAAATTTCCCCAGAATTTATCATGCAATGCACATCCCTTTCTAAAATCTACCCCTCGATCGTCTCTAAACCTGGGACATTACACTACCTCGGCGACATGGACTTCTTCGACCGAGAGATCGCCGCAGAAGAAGAAGAGAACGACGAGGAGGACGCGGACGACGAGGAGGACGCGGACGAGGACGTCGACATGGTCGACTACGACCACGACGACGGCGGGCCGGCGTGGGATCCGGAGACCCAGCCGCCGGACCTTTCCGAGGATGAGGCCATTGCCATGGCACTGGCCAACGCACAGACGAGCTCAACGAGCTCGCTTTGTGGGAGGGCCTCGCAATCCAGCTGCGGGAGTCAGCGCTCGCGCAGGGGAGGCCGGCGACTCCTCCGGCTACGCCGACGCGTTCCAACGACCGCGCTCCGCCTGCTGCTCCGGCGTGGGATCCCTGGCCACAGCCTCCTGCCCATGCGGCGGTACCTCCTCCACCGCCGGCGTACGAGCTTCCATGGCCGACGCCGGAGTTCATTAACCTCGTCAGCGACGACGACCAGTAGGCAGCAGCAACTTTTAGCATGCCTTTATGGCGTTTTTATGTTTTTTTTAACGTAAATTATGGTTGCATGAATGAAAAAAAAAATTTATGCGTCGCGCCGCTGGAGCCACCCCGACGCAAACGGACGCCCGGACGATTTCGACCATTTCGGCCGACACAAACAGACATGACGCGTCCGTTTCGATGTCTGAAATGCGTCGCGCCGCTGGAGATGCCCTTATGCTGGGCAGGGCCTCGCAGCGCCCCGCTCCAATTAACTGCCTCCTCAGACCTGTCATTGCGCCCGTGTTAGGCCATTCATAACTGAAGGGAATTTTCAGAACGTAGGTACCGCTGAACCTGATATTACTTGCTCTAATATTAAGTTACATAGTGTACCAATCATTAAGTTACATAAAGTTCTTTCGGACTGATCATTCAGAACTTCTCATTTTGCCCGAGCTACATACTTACTAATTTGTGCATGAAAAATGACATACACACATACGTACATCATTTACATACAAAATTTAGTTCAAATTTTCCATTCAAATTTTAGAGACATGAAAACACGAATTTTGGATCCCACAGTAATTCGGGGTCAGGAATACCTGAGACCCACTGCGTATTTTTCATTCGCAATCCAGAATATTTATAGAGACTAGTTAAATATCCGTGCACTGCCAATGAATAGCAAAAACCTTCATACGGGAGAAAATCATTCACTTTTGTGACCACAACCAAAATTAGATGTGTTTCATTAAAGCTCAGTTCTGTAGAGAACCATTACACTTAACGTTGACCCTAGCTAGTAACTGTTCTTTCAGTGCATTGCCGTCATTTCATGAGGGCATCATTTGCTGTCTCATAAATCTAGGCCAACATAATTTTTTTTATGTCTCCCTCGTTGTCGTACAAGCGCAAAATAACTAACATAGGTACATAAACCATCATGCTAAATAGATGTGGGTTGTATGGATTGTGGAACATGTTATTTCATAAGGGTGCGGAATTAGGTGGTTTCCACTTGTATCTGACAATACATTCCCTTTTTTCCTTGTGTACTTTTTCTCGATACGACATGTAATGCAAAAAAATGTTGTTATCTCCCCCCCCCCCGCCCTTCCACATCCACATCCACATTAGAAGATAAACACATGTCTTCCCTCTTTCTCGCACTTCACTCATCCGCTTGCCCTAGACTCATAGGCCAACATTATGCCAACGATCTTGATTGTTTCCATAGCCTCTACCAACAAACGCCCCTACATTAAGTGTATCACTTTATGTGGACAATAATATGGCACATGTGCCACAACTGGTTGGGTTCACCGATTTTGTGAAAATGAGAAGGGTTGTCTGATTTCTTGAAGATCGATTTTTATCTGCCCACCCTTACTTGCAGCTTCTTCAACCCAGATGTTTTTCTAGCATACATAGCAAGACATGAAAATTAATAGAAATACTTGCTATCAATTGAACAAAAGGAATACAGTGGTGCCATCCTATTCCCGTGTGTTGCTATGGCATAAAAAAATACATGAATATGGAGAAAAGTGAAATAGTTTAATTTGAAGGGTGATATTGTAGGAACATGTTTGATTCACTACCAGAAACCAGTCTTTTCCCCACGGCCAAGTACCTACAGGAAATTAGCTATAACCGTCAGGAAAATAGTTCCTGTCAGCTGACCGACAGGAAAACACCGTCAGGACTAATCTGACAGGGAAATTTTCAATGCCTGACGGTTGGCCGACAGGAATTATTTTCCTGGCGGTTATTCTTGCTCCCAGGAAAATATCAGCGTCAGGTTTACAAAGTGTTGTTTTCTATGTCAGGTAACCTACAGGGAAATGTCCGTTTTCCTGACCTGTTCCTTCCCTACATGAAAATGCTACCGCGCTGTCAAGGATAATAATCTGCATGGCGCTAAACTGCTCTCAAGAAACAAATCTGAGCATAATCCACATCATACAGTACAAAATTATTCAGTAAATACACTCGGCCAACTATCCAATTCATATTCAAGTACACTCATCCAGAATCAATCTATAAATAAGATTGTAACAATCCACTAAAACATGTTCCAACAAATGATAATTGACATATACAGACTTGCCCAAAAGAGGGTAATAAATGTGCCACAAATACATGAGATCGCCACTGTAATTTGCATCCAGCACACTGCACATGGCAGTACAATTTAACACAAATTACATGAATTTCTAAGTCATACAAGTTCATGATAAGTAACAACACCTACATACATATATCTTCCCTGTTTCTCATCCATCGCATTCCACTAACATTGAATGCAACAAGAGATCCAACATACCATAAGAGTGTCAATAATTAGTTGAAGTGCAGGTACACTTGTGAGATCCTCCTCCAGAAACACAGTTGCTCTCACCATCGTTGCTACCTACAACATTGCCATGGCCAAAGAGAACAATTTTCAAAATGGAACAACACATAAGACATTTACAAAAAGAACTTGCCAATGATGTACAGCCCTGGCACTAGTAAACAAGGAAAGGCATCACTATCTACAGAGTACTCGATGCAAAGATCCTTTTTCTTAGAAAGCTTCTTTTTGCAATAAGCTTGTATCGTTAACACAGTTTACCTTACCAGGCTGCACCAACAGGGAACCTATATAAATTTGTATTGCTATATATAGCTGTTAAGGATCAGCATTATATAAATTTTACAAGCTTAATCTCACAGCCAGATCATCCAAGACACTTTGTTACACATGACGTTTCAGATGTTCTATATATAAGTACTAATGGAGGTTCTGGTAAAGAATCCTAACATGATAGAAACAAAAATAGGACTGGCATAAGATATACGACACAAGGATTGGTAATTCGATACACGTTCAAGGATTATAAGCCAGGGACAGTATGTTCTAGAGTACTACTAGTAAGCTATAGAAATTCTTCAAATTTAGCTGTCTTTTTGTGAACACATCATCTGCACCAAGTTTTATGAGATTCTTTGTTGCTTTTTCTGAAGAGGCCTACAATTTTTTTTACTTAGTTACAGGCCTACAACACTTCGGTTACAAAGGGAAACAAACAATTAACTTGAGAAAGATAAAGTAATCTGAAAGTAGAGCAAGTGCTTCACAACTATGCAAATTAAATGACCATGAAACTATTTAGTTTCCCAATGGCAGTTTCCTATGAGCCTTGGCTAGCTAGCCATGTCTACCTTTTCTTGCTTCCAGTCATGTTGAAGTGGCAGGGAGATTGCAGTAAGAAAGCAGAGTATCTCTGCTAAAAAAACAGAGCACAATTTTCCGGTGCAGATTAGAATCCGTTGTTTGAACCTGGCATCAGAAGAGTGTCAGCAGAGTTGGTTTATTTATACTTAAGGAATGCTGAATCTCCAATAAGAAAAAAAACACAGCAGATGCCAAGAGACCAGCACTAGGTTCTTGACCCTCTTCAAATCGGCACATACTTTCAAGTGTA
Organism: Lolium multiflorum; assembly: GCA_030979885.1. NCBI lineage: Eukaryota > Viridiplantae > Streptophyta > Magnoliopsida > Poales > Poaceae > Lolium > Lolium multiflorum. The sequence continues at coordinate 309,969,333 of CM061749.1, forward strand.
ACTTGGTACAGATAGGAGTATTCAAATCTACTCACTTCATAAACTCACAGATAGGTAATATCATACACGTATATTCAGCAATTGTATGGTATGCTGACTACATTCTCTAGCTGAGTCAATAGTAGAATACCTTCTCACTACACGGAGGCGCCATGACTTTTCTCAGCTTGCTGCAAAAAAATGTAAGCGCCTTTTGCAGCATTAGTTAGTCTCCAAAGAATTTTTTACATGTAGTAATTGTCTTCTCTTGCCTTGTTTTTCATGTACGGAGTACTAATAACGCACCTACATTAACACCTAAATCTATGAGCTACAAGATAGAACAAAGTTGTTTCTTCCATCGTGAAAACTAAAATGAAACAACGCACTGAAAATTCAAAAGGCCCTCATTTTCTCCCAGTTATGAGTAATAATTTCACCAATGACCATGATTGATACTTACCACACCAAAACGAAGCTCCTGGCCTGGACAAAAGGGAGAGGAGGGAGCATGAGTTGCGAAAATGGATGGAGGTTGTGGTGGTGGTCAGAGGAGAAGGGAGAGTAGGAGGACGGCGCTCGTGCACGGAGTTGTGTTGGCAGGTTGCGCTGGAGGAGGTCAGAAGAGATGGGAGGTGGGCGTCGATTGCTGACGGAGGTGGGGGCAGCCGGCGTCCCTGTAGGTCGGAGGAGAAGGGGGTGGGCGGCGCTCACGGAAGTAGGTGGGAGCAGGCAGCGGTGGAGGTCGGAAGAGATTCGAGGTGGCAGAAGGGAGTGGTGGAGGTCTGAGATAGGATCTTGTGGCCGGCGGCCGCCGATGGATCTGGTGGCCGGCGGCCGGGATCTGGTAGCCGGCGACCGCGGATATGGATCTGGATGTCGGAGGAGGGGGGCTGGCGGCACAGGAGGCGGCGACAATGGCGAGGAGATCGGAGGCGGCGGCGGCGATGCGCGTTGAAACGAGAGAAAATGGGGAAATTTTCTAGGGCGTTGCCTTATGTCCTACTATTTTTTTTTTCGCGCGAAGTTTCCAGTGTTGGCGCGGAGAGGGAAAATTTCAGCGCGAACTGCGTTTCATGGGCATCCGATGGCGGGTTGGCTCTAATCTTTTTTCCTGTGAGCTGACCAGAACACAGGAAAACCTGTTATCCTGAGATCCACTTCGGGCCTCACAGGAAAATTTATAGCTGAGAGGAAAATATCGGTTTCTGGTAGTGATTATGAAATAGTTAGTGGCAAACTATACCCCTCTTCCACCTAATTTCTCGTCCCTTGTCTTCTCAAGTTACGTACAACACTCTACACCCTTTACCATTCTGCTCCACTACTATATTTCATGTACCCAACATATCGTTGACAAAGCTGAAAGCTTGTATTTCTTAATCGTCAAAATGCTCATCATTGCGAGGGCTCATGTGTGCTGGTGGGCAAGTAGAGTAGCAACAGCCACAAAAATTGAAAGCAAGAGAAAATACACATGATGCAAGTTCAGTAATAATAAGTTAGGAATATCTATGTCTCGGTTGGTCGAGAAGTTTTATGAATTTATTTGTACAGACCTAGAAACGTGTTCACTGTTTTAACATCAGTTCATCTAGTAGAACATTTTAAAATTGTTCTTGTGGATTAACAATAATCTGATTGTCGGATAATTTTACAAATGTGTTCATACATATCTCTGCACTAGTTTGGGTTGTGCTTCTGCTCTAGTCGGATGGTGCATGAAATTAGCAAAAGTCACATCGTTCTCTTTGTATCCGTTTGTATCCATCCAGTTCAGTTATGAATTTGTTTGCAATATGATGCCTTACTATGTTTCTGAAGACCGGGTTACAAATTTGCAACCTGCCTGCGTATTTAACAGTCTAGTATCAAAGAAAAGCTTAGATTGCAAGTAGTAACTCGGTCGAGTACATCAGACTAAAACTGTGACTTTCGTCACCTCCGGTTCGTTTATACTGCCCATCTACGCAAGTAGTAACTCGATCAAGTACATCGGACAACTAAAACTGCGAAGGCTTCGCACGCAGCTGTAGTCATCCAACCCAACCGCACCATGATCAGAAGAGAGCTCTCCTACCTGCGTGCTGTTGGTGGTTACACGAGCATCATTGGCGATTCGGTGTACATCGCGTGTAGCAGCGCTCCACACCACCACCAGGGCCTCCTCCTGCTGCTCCCACCGGAGTTCTTGGATCTCACCAAGGACGACAACGGTGATAACAAGCATTGGGCTAGGGTTTTGGCCTATCTTAGTGTTTTTCCTCAATTTTTATATGTATGTAAATTAATTTTTTCTATTTCTTTTGTCGGACGGATCAAAACAGACATATTTCCGTCCAAAATACATCGGACCGCGCTGGAGATGCCCAGAGAGAGCGAGGAGTTGGGGTGTCCTAGCCACTGGGGAGAAGGTAATCTAGTGGTTGGCACATATGGGCCTTGCTGGTGGGTCTCAGGCTGCTTCTAGTGGGGAGTAACTTAGACTAGTAACATATGCCATGTTACTAGTCTAGGTTACTACCTTCATAGTGGGTAGTAACTTATATGTGGTGTCATGCATTGCGTCATTTATTATGTTGTAAACTCATTTTGCCTTGGGGTGTGTGATGTTATGATAACATAGCTAGTTACCACCTCACTCTCTTTCTTCATTTATTCGCATGCCATGTCACCAAAATGCCTTGAGATGTGTGATGTTACTAGCTATGTTACTCCCACTATGAGCAGTCTCAAGCGTGCGTTGTCAGCTCAATTTTGATCCAACGGGGAGTGAGCACGCGGCAAGAGCAAGACTAGAAAGCGCCCAGCCAAGAAAAAGATTTTGCGTTTGGCAAAGTGCGACTTCTTGACTAAAGTGCACCTTAGGGGAAACTTGTGTACGTGGATGAATTTTACTCTTGCCTCAAAGGAACAAATGGTTGTTCCGTCACTTCCGTGTATATGTTCGAAATTGTGTGTAGATAGCCCAGAAAAAATACAGATTTAAACTTAAAGGATTTTCTTTTTACTCAATCAGGTAGCAACAATTGACTAGATACAGATTAATAGACTTTTTTTCGATAAAGGGAATATATTAATATCAAAAGATACCAATTACACCCAGCCTCTGCAACAACGCACCACCCTAATGACACTACGGATGCACACAGCTAAAAGGTAGAAAACAAAACTAAGAAACAAATGTCCTGCTACAGTACCTCGGGCCTAACAACAACAATACATCCACCACCAAGACAACACCTAAAATACAGACTCTCCAAAAACGACACCTTCAAGAAGGGAACAATGCTCTAACACCATCGTCGCCCGATCAAAGACAGATTAATAGACATGATTAATAAACACATTACGTCAAAGAACAATGACTGATTTCATCATCATTTAATAAACATTTTTTTCAGGGGCATCTAAATGCACATTAAACGGTCCTGAATTGAATTGCGGAGACTAACATCTATAAGAAATCAAACAAAAGCACTAGCTAAGTAGCTATACCTCGCTACAGTCAAATGCCCATATGTCCAACACATCATCAGTTTTGCCTTGGGGGTGAGGCGGTGAGTTCGCTGAAATAGCCCTGTCGATGGAGATGCACCACCAGAGGAAGACGACGAGCATCACTGCCAATATCCACCAGAGGCAGCTGACGACGTGGAGATAGTTGAAACATAGTCCCCACAAAGTCGTCGTGGGGAGTATGGCAAATACTGCTGCAGGGCTGTTGACGAGGACGCAGGCAACGGCTTTCGGCATGGCGCCCAAGTTGCGCACCCAACGCCAGCGGATGTGCAAGGCCATCAACCCCATGTATCCGAAGCCTAAGAAACCTGCCATGGAACTGTGGTTCCATGGATTCTCTAACTCCTTGTGGCTTAGTCGTTCCAACAGAATTATGGAGAAAACAGATACCAGTGCCATGTACGCGTCCTGGATGATCCATGCGTGAGCTGCTTGCTTGACCGGAGGCGGCGCAGACCACGACAGATGAAATTGGAAGGGCATGATGCGGTGGCTGGGGACGATAGATCTAGGGCAAGGTACGAGAGTCATGTACGATCCACGATATATGTATAGCGGTGAGGCCGCGAGGGCCGCCGATCGATCAATCAAGCATGATGCAAAATTAAACATTAAAGCCTCACTACTGTCGAAGTCCAGGCCCATCTCGCGTTTCTGTCTCTCACGCACACATTGGCGGGGATTCCTATTAGCCGCTAAACTTAGTTCAAGTGGATGAATTTTACTCTTGCCTCAAAGGAACAAATGGTTGTTCAGTATATATGTTCGAAATTGTTTGTAGATAGCCCAGAAAAAATACAGATTTAAATATGGGATTTTCTTTTTTACCCAATCAGGTAGCAACAATTGACTACTGACAAGATACAGATTAATAGACATGATTAATAAACACATTACGTCAAAGAACAATGACTGATTTCATCATCATTTAACAAACATTTTTTGCAGGGGCATCTAATATGCACATTAAACGGTCCTGAATTGAATTGCGGAGACTAACATCTATAAGAAATCAAACAAAAGCACTAGCTATACCTCGCTACAGTCAAATGCCCATATGTCCAACACATCGTCAGTTTTGCCTTTGGGGTGAGGCGGTGAGTTCGCTGAAATAGCCCTGTCGATGGAGATGCACCACCAGAGGAAGACGACGAGCATCACTGCCAATATCCACCAGAGGCAGCTGACGAAGTAGAGATGGTTGAAACATAGTCCCCACAAAGTCGTCGTGGGGACTATGACAAAGACTGCTGCAGGGCTGTTGACGAGGACGCAGGCGACGGCTTTCGGCATGGCGCCCAAGTTGCGCACCCAACGCCAGCGGATGTGCAAAGCCATCAACCCCATGTAGCCGAAGCCTAAGAAGCCTGCCATGGAACTCAGGCTCCATGGACTCTCTAACTCATCGTGGCTTATGCGTTCCAACAGAATTATGAAGGAAACAGACATCACTGCCATGTATGCGTCCTGGATGATCCATGCGTGAGCTGCTTGCTTGACCGGAGGCGGCGCAGACCACGACAGATGAAATTGGAAGGGCATGATGCGGTGGCTGGGGACGATAGATCTAGGGCAAGGTACGAGAGTCATGTACGATCCACGATATATGTATAGCGGTGAGGCCGCGAGGGCCGCCGATCGATCAATCAAGCATGATGCAGAATTAAACATTAAAGCCTCACTACTGTCGAAGTCCAGGCCCATCTCGCGTTTCTGTCTCTCACGCACACATTGGCGGGGATTCCTATTAGCCGCTCGCTGCGTCTCTTATCGCAGCGACGAGTACCCCTCCCAGCGGTACGTAGTTTGTACAGTAAGAGCGGCAAAACGCGCCCGCGCAAAAAACCGCCAATTTGGCGGGCGCCCGCGCGAACCCCCAGCCACCGCGCGAAAATGGCGCGCGCGCTAATTTTTTTACCATGTCCGTGCTTTTGCGCTATCCCGCGCGGGAAACTTGCCGCGTCGGCTGCCGCGCGCTCTATAAACGCGACGCGCGCGCGCACGCCAACCGCCTGAACTTTCCGCATGGCGCTCCGCCTGTGCCTCTCTCTCTCTACCGCTCTGCCTCCGACGCCGATGGTCCGTCTTCGGCTCCGGCAAGATGCCTCCACGCCGCCGCTCCGCCTCCGGCTACCACGCGTTCGCGCGCGGCCAAGCGGCCGCTTCGACGCGGAGATCCTCTCCGGCGAGTAGCGCATCCGTCTCGGGACGTTTGACACGGCGCACGAGACGGCGCAGGCCTACGATGTCGTCGCCTGGCGCCTCGGTCGCTCCCGCCAGCAGATGAACTTCCACGACGTCTGGACGCGGGAGCAGGCGGAGCAGCTCGCGCCGCCATCGCCGGTCATTACGCGCGAGCAGCAGCGCACCAACGGGAGCTCGAGCAGTGGCTCCTCATCGCCGAGCGCGACGAGCGCCTCTGCCTTGAGTGGGCGCGCCAGTTTCCCGAGGACGTCGCCGCGACGGAGGCGTTCTACGCGCAGAAGGAGGAGAAGGCGGCGGTGGCGGCGACGAAGAAAAAGGCGAGCCGCGAGAAGCGCCGGGCGGAGTCCGCTGCGAGGAAGGCTGCCAGGGCCGAGAAGGCGGCGAAGAGGGAGGAGGAGAAGAAAAACGGCGCAGGGCCATCCACCATCATCCTCTCCTCCTCCTCCTCCTTCGAGTGGACTTCGACGCCGGTGTCCGAGACAACTCCGAGCAGCCACTCGTCGGACTTCGACTGGGATTCGGAGTAGGATTAGAGTAGTTTAAAATAAAATGTCGCGCCATATCGTCGAACTTTTAAATATATTTCATATTTTCAATTAAATTTTCGTAGTTTGTTTGATTTGTTTTATTTATTTTGAAACGAAAATGGTCGAAGTAGCCGTTCGCACCGCGCTGTGCATAATGGCGCGCCCGGTGGAGGAGCATTTTTTCGCCCGAGCACGCACCGCAAAATGGCGCTTCCGGCGAGACAACTTTCACCGCAGCGCGCGCTATCTGTTTACAGCGCGCTGGAATCTAGGTATAGCGCGGCCGATTTTTACCGCGCCTGTTGGAGATGCTCTAAGAGCAACTCTATCACATTACGTAATTTTGAATCCGTAAATACACACGACTACATGACTGAAAACGCGATTTTACACCATCTAGTGTAGGGACGGTGTCCTATTATATATCATCTTGTAAACCTAAAATTAAGCTGGTGAAAGCTACTTTTTGGTGATGTAAAGTTATAGGGCACCTTTTTTTGTCTAGTTAAAATAGTGTGCTATAGCAGATAGCCGTGACAATTTTTGAAGCTATGAAAGGTTATAGCTGGGCTATAGCAGGCTAAAGCAATATAATTGATTTGTTAAATAAGGAAAAAATTGAGCATATATATATATACTACTCTCTGGGGGTTAAATAGCGCATCCCTATATATAGAAAATTGATAAATTCATAACACAATAACATCTTCGCATGAGAGATACACATAATCAAGAAATAGTTCACACATAGTTAAATATATAGTTTCAACATCATTACGTAGTTCAGGACATAGTTATGTCCGTAAAGTACATAACAAGATCAAGGTCTTCACAGATACAACAAGTTCACACATACAACAAGCAGTAACAGTTTCAGATAACCAGCAAGATATGCATTCTATCAATGTAAGTCAGCTGAAGCATCGGAGAGAATGTCATTACCGCGGCGAGGAGAGCTTAGGGAGATATTGAGAACCTCGACACCTCTGTTCAGCGGCGTGGTGACTAGATTGAGCACCTCCGACAGCGAGGACGTCTGGATTCATCGGCGACGACGCGCCGCCATGGTCACCTATGGTAGTCTCGTATCCTGCCTAGTTTGAGATAAGGGACAGGGCATTTTTATCGCTAGGGTTAGCTTGTGATGGGATTCGTAGCATTGAAAACAAAAAAATTCCTACCGCAAGAACGAAAACACAAGCCAAGATCTAATCTAGTAGACGGTAGCAATGAGGAGATGAAGAGACTAACCCTCGAAGTTCGCAAAGCTTAACGAGATTAGATCTCGGGGTGGATGTAGTCGATCACTTGCCGCTTGCAAAAACGTAGAAGATCTTGACGGTGCCACAATCGGCAGCACCTCCGTACTCGGTCACACGTACGGTGTTGATGAAGACGACGTCCTCCTCCCGTTCCAGCGGGCAGCGGAAGTAGTAGATCCTCCTCGGAATCCCGGCAGCACGACGGCGTGGTGGCGGTGGTGGTGGAGAACTCCGGCAGGTTTCGCCTATGCGCTGCGGGAGTTGTATGTGGAGGAGGGGCGCTAGGGTTTGGGGAGAGGCCACTTGGGGGCTGCGGCCTTGGAGGCTTGGTGTGGCTGGCCCCCTCCCCTTGGCTCCTCATTATATAGGTGGAAATCCCCAAGAGTTGTAGTCTAAGTCTTTGAATAAGACCCCAACAACAAAACCTCCCAAAAGTGGGAAACCTACTCAAGGGGGGAGTCCTACTCAAGGTGGGGCTCCCACCTTTCCTTGAGGTGGGGTGGCCGGCCACCTCTGGTGGAGCCCACCTGGGACTCCTCCCCTTAGGGTTGGCCGGGCTTGTGGAGTCCCTCCACTCCACCTTAGTGCTTTTCTTTCGGACTTTTCTAGAACCTTCTAGAACCTTCCATAAATGCACCGGATCATTTTCAAACTTGTAAAATGACTTCCTATATATGAATCTTATTCTCCGGACCATTCCGGAACTCCTCGTGATGTCCTGGATCCCATCCGAGACTCCGAACAAAACTTCGAACTCCATTCCATATTCCATATCGACATCAAACCTTAAGTGTGTCACCCTACGGTTCGCGAACTATGCAGACATGGTTGAGACTTCTCTCCGACCAATAACCAATAGCGGGATCTGGAGATCCGTAATGGCTCCCACATATTCAACGATGAATTAGTGATCGAATGAACCATTTACATACGATACCGATTCCCCTTGTCACGCGATATTTTACTTGTCCGAGGTTTGATCATCGGTATCTGATACGTCTCAAACGTATCCATAATTTCTTATGTTCCATGCTACTTTTATGATGATACTCACATGTTTTATACACATTATATGTCATTATTATGCATTTTCCGCACTAACCTATTGACGAGATGCCAAAGAGCCATTGTTGTTTTATTGTTTTTGGTTTCAGAAATCCTACAAAGGAAATATTCTCGGAATTGGACGAAATCAACGCCCGGGGCTTATTTTTCCACGAAGCTTTCAGAAGACCGAGGAGAAACGGTGGGGCCACGGGGCGCCGCCGCACTAGGGCGGCGCGGCCTGGGGCGCGCGGCCCTAGCGTGTGGGGCCCCCGTGACTCCTCCGACTCCGCCCTTCCACCTACTTAAAGCCTTCGTCGCGAAACCCTCTGTACCGAGAGCCACGATACGGAAAACCTTCCAGAGACGCAGCCGCCAATCCCATCTCGGGGGATTCAGGAGATCGCCTCCGGCACCCTGCCGGAGAGGGGAATCATCTCCCGGAGGGCTCTTCATCGCCATGATCGCCTCCCGGATCGATGTGTGAGTAGTTCACCCTGGACTATGGGTCCATAGCAGTAGCTAGATGGTTGTCTTCTCCTCATGTGCTATCATGTTAGATCTTGTGAGCTGCCTATCATGATCAAGATCATCTATTTGTAATACTACATGTTGTGTTTGTTGGGATCCGATGAATATTGAATACTATGTCGAGTTGATTATCAATCTATCATATATGTTGTTTATGTTCTTGCATGCTCTCCGTTGCTAGTAGAGGCTCTGGCCAAGTTGATACTTGTAACTCCAAGAGGGAGTATTTATGCTCGATAGTGGGTTCATGCCTCCATTGAATCTGGGACAGTGACAGAAAGTTCTAAGGTTGTGGATGTGATGTTGCCACTAGGGATAAAACATCGATGCTTTGTCTAAGGATATTTGTGTTGATTACATTACGCACCATACTTAATGCAATTGTCTGTTGCTTGCAACTTAATACTGGAAGGGGTTCGGATGATAACCTGAAAGTGGACTTTTTAGGCATAGATGCATGGATAGCGGTCTATGTACTTTGTCGTAATGCCCTGATTAAATCTCATAGTACTCATCATGATATATGTATGTGCATTGTTATGCCTTCTTTATTTGTCAATTGCCCAACTGTAATTTGTTCACCCAACATGCTATTTATCTTATGGGAGAGACACCACTAGTGAACTGTGGACCCCGGTCCATTCTTTACATCTGAAATACAATCTACTGCAATTGTTCTTTACTGTTCTTCGCAAACAAATATCATCATCCACACTATACATCTAATCCTTTGTTTGCAGCAAGCCGGTGAGATTAACAATCTCACTGTTACGTTGGGGCAAAGTACTTTGATTGTGTTGTGCAGGTTCCACGTTGGCGTCGGAATCCCTGGTGTTGCGCCGCACTACACTTCGTCACCAATGACCTTCACGTGATCCTTGACTCCTACTGGTTCGATAAACCTTGGTTTCTTACTGAGGGAAACTTGCTACTACACGCATCACACCTTTCACTTGGGGTTCCCAACGGGCGTGTGCTTTACGCGTATCAAGCTAAATTTCTAGCGCCGTTGCCGGGGAGATCAAGACACGCTGCAAGGGGAGTCTCCACTTCCAATCTCTTTACTTTGTTTTTGTCTTGCTTTACTTTACTTTATTTACTACTTTGTTTGCTGCACTAAAACAAAACACACAAAAATTAGTTGCTAGCTTTACTTTATTTACTATCTTGTTTGCGTTCTCTATATCAAAAACACAAAAAAATTAGTTACTTGCATTTACTTTATTTACCTTTTGTTTATTTCATCATGTTTCCTCCTAAGTACACTCTAAAAGACATACCGGTAGGACGAGGGTCTATAATTGGAAGAGATAATATAGAAGATTTTTTCACTCATGTTAGTACAGTGAAGATTTTGAAGATAGACACTTGGTAGAACTTGCTCCTACTTATGAAATTGCTGCTTCTTTAGTACACATGTTGGAAACTAAATTTGTTAATCTCAATCCTATAATTCAGAATATGTTTCTTACACTCTCTGATATGGAGGAAGGATAAAAGAAAGATTTTGTCTTAGAAACCCTTCTTAAAGAATTTGGTGGTGTAGCAAGAGAGGCTAGAAAAGTCTTTATTAAATATAAGATGCTTGGCTCTTACACCAACTTTGCTAGTACCCTTGAAAAGATGGACATTGATAGAATAAAGTACACTAATAATGTTAATGATGGAGGGGAGATTAAGATATCAATACCCTGCAAGCTCCTAGGAATGCATGAAGCCCTAGAAAATAACTACGGTTGGCTTGTTCCTGAAAATTTGTTTGATGAGAATAGCAAGCCTAAGAGTAATGAAAAAGGAGCCTCTGAAACTTACATAGATAAGATACAATGCATAGTTGAGAAAATTCCAAACTCCTATGTCGATGCTTCATCTCTTGATAATACTTGATTCAAACTTTCTGCGCCTAGCTGAAAGGCGTTAAAGAAAAGCGCTTATGGGAGACAACCCATTATTTTACTACAGCACTTTTGTTTTATATTTGAGTCTTGGAAGTTGTTACTAATGTAGCAACCTCTCCTTATCTTTATTTTATTGAATTGTTGTGCCAAGTAAAGTCTTTGATAGTAAAATCAATACTAGATTTGGATTACTGCGTAGAAACAGATTTTTTGCTGTCACGAATTTGGGCAGGTTTCTCTGTAGGTAACTCAGAAAAATCTGCCAATTTACGTGCATGATCCTCAGATATGTACGCAACTTTCATTCAATTTGACCATTTTCATCTGAGCAAGTTAAGTGCCCCTGAAAAAATCATCTTTACGGACTGTTCTGTTTTGACAGATTCTGCCTTTTATTTCGCATTGCCTGTTTTGCTATGTTTGATGGATTTCTTTGTTTCATTAACTTTCAGTAGCTTTGTGCAATGTCCAGAAGTGTTAAGAATTATTATGTCACCTCTGAATATATGGATTTTCAATTATGCACTAACCCTCTAATGAGTTTGTTTCGAGTATGGTGTGGAGGAAGTTTTCAAGGGTCAAGAGAGGAGGATGATACAATATGATCAAGAAGAAAAGTCTAAGCTTGGGGATGCCCCGTGGTTCATCCCTGCATATTTTAAGAAGACTCAAGCATCTAAGCTTGGGGATGCCCAAGGCATCCCCTTCTTCATCGACAACTTATCAAGTCACCTCTAGTGAAACTATATTTTTATTCAGTCACATCTTATGTGCTTTACTTGGAGCGTCTGTTTGCTTTTATTTTGTTTTTGTTTGAATAAAATCGGATCCTAGCATTCTTTATGTGGGAGAGAGACACGCTCCGCTGTTTCGTATGAACACATATGTTCTTAGCTTTATTTTTAATGTTCATTGCGAAGGTTGAACTACTTCGTTCATTGATATATGGTTGGAAACGGAAAATGCCGCATGTGGTAATTGGTATAATGTCTTGAATAATTTGTATAGGATAACGTTGCATAGAAAACAAAAAATTTCCTACCGCGAACACGCAATCCAAGCCAAGATGCAATCTAGAAGACGGTAGCAACAAGAGGGTATCGAGTCTCACCCTTGAAGAGATTCCAAATCCTACAAGATGAGGCTCTTGTTGCTACGGTAGACGTTCACTTGCCGCTTGCAAAAGCGCGTTGAAGATCTTGATCATGATCGCTTCCGGCGCCACGAACGGGCAGCACCTCCGTACTCGGTCACACGTTCGGTTGTTGATGAAGACGACGTCCACCTCCCCGTTCCAGCGGGCAGCGGAAGTAGTAGCTCCTCTTGAATCCGACAGCACGACGGCGTGGTGTCGGTGGTGGTGGAGAAATCCGGCGGAGCTTCGCTAAGCGTGCGGGAACTATAGAGGAGAGAGGGGGGCTAGGGTTTGGGAGGCGCCGGCCATCTAGTGGTGCGGCCACCTTGTGGTGCTTGGGGTGGCCCCCTCCCCTTGGCCCTCATTATATAGGTGGAACCCCAAGTTGGTCTCCAAGTCTTCGAATAAGACCCGAACCAAAAACCTTCCATATGGAGGGAAACCTAGCCAAGCTAGGACTCCCACTAGAGGTGGGAGTTCCACCTCCCATATGGGGGGGTGGCCGGCCCCTAAGGGGGAGTCCACTTGGGACTCCTCCCCCACTAGGGTTGGCCGGCCATGGAGGTGGAGTCCCATGTGGACTCCACCTTCCTTGGTGGTTTCTTCCGGACTTTTCTAGAACCTTCTAGAACCTTCCATAGAACCTTCCGCGTCAATTTAATTCACATAAAATGACATCCTATATATGAATCTTATTCTCCGGACCATTCCGGAACTCCTCGTGATGTCCGGGATCTCATCCGGGACTCCGAACAAATATTCGAACTCCATTCCATATTCAAGTACTACCATTTCAACATCCAACTTTAAGTGTGTCACCCTACGGTTCGTGAACTATGCGGACATGGTTGAGTACTCACTCCGACCAATAACCAATAGCGGGATCTGGAGATCCATAATGGCTCCCACATATTCAACGATGACTTTAGTGATCGAATGAACCATTCACATACAATACCAATTCCCTTTGTTTCGCGATATTTTACTTGTCCGAGGTTTGATCTTCGGTATCACTCTATACCTTGTTCAACCTCGTCTCCTGACAAGTACTCTTTACTCGTACCGTGGTATGTGGTCTCTTATGAACTTATTCATATGCTTGCAAGACATTAGACGACATTCCACCGAGAGGGCCCAGTATATCTATCCGTCATCGGGATGGACAAATCCCACTGTTGATCCATATGCTTCAACTCATACTTTCCGGATACTTAATCCCACCTTTATAACCACCCATTTACGCAGTGGCGTTTGGTGTAATCAAAGTACCTTTCCGGTATAAGTGATTTACATGATCTCATGGTCATAAGGACTAGGTAACTATGTATCGAAAAGCTTATAGCAAATAACTTAATGACGAGATCTTATGCTATGCTTAATTGGGTGTGTCCATTATATCATTCATACAATGACATAACCTTGTTATTAATAACATCCAATGTTCATGATTATGAAACTAATCATCCATTAATCAACAAGCTAGTTAAGAGGCATACTAGGGACTTCTTTGTTTGTCTACATATCACACATGTACTAATGTTTCGGTTAATACAATTATAGCATGATATATAAACATTTATCATAAACATAAAGATATAAATAATAACCACTTTATTATTGCCTCTAGGGCATATCTCCTTCAGTCTCCCACTTGCACTAGAGTCAATAATCTAGATTACATTGTAATATACCTAACACCCATGGCTTTCTGGTGTTGGTCATGCTTTGCCCTAGGGAGAGCTTTAGTCAACGGATCTGACATGCTCAGAAACGTATGTATTTTGTAATTCATTTGCGTCTCAACGCATCACTCATTTTCAAATGAGTCGGCATTAAATATGTTTGGTCTTCTGGTGGAACCTTAATTCCGCGGTCTGAAATATGTCACTAATATTGTCATACACAATATAGCTTCAAAGTTCTGACTCTGTCGGAACTACACCAAGTTCTCAAAGAACCTCTTGACTTAACATCCTTTGTCATTGTCAAAACAATGACATACTCTGCCTTCTTTTGTAGAATCCGTCACAATATTTAGAACTCTTCTAAATCTAGCATAGACAACTTCCAGCTCATTGTGCTACTTTTAAACAACACTCAGTCCAATTTGAGATTGAAATTATATTTTATATGTGACAAAACAAATATCGGTGTAATCACCTTACAACGATTTGTTTGTCATTTCTCCATACAAAACTATATATATATCCTTGGTTCTTCTAAAGTACTCTAGGATATTCTTACTGTCGTTCAATGATCATCTCATGAATCATTCCGGTATATGCTCATAACATTTTAGAGCACAAGATATCTGATTTTGTACATATTATTCGTGATCTAAAATCACTCATGTGTTTTTACTCATCGAGTGTCAGATACACTCAAGTCTTGTTAAACCTTCACATGACAAGAACATTTTCTTAATATTTCTATATTGAACTACTTCAATATCCATCCTATGTACTTTGACTTAAACTTATTTATGTGTTTCAATCTATCTTCATAGATCTTGACATTAAATTTGTTTCAGTCCATATCCTTTCATTGAAGTTAATTCTCAATGAAACCTTTTTAATCAAGTATATAATTACATCATTTATAACCAACTATATGTCACCTACATAAAGTATTATAAATGTGTCTTAGCGCTCCCACTTAATTTCTTGCAAATGCAAGCCTCTTCATCGTCTCTGATGAAATCAAAAACTCTTTGACTATTTCATCTGGTGAAGATTCCAACTCCGTGATACTTACTTCATCCAATTGAAGTTCGTATACCTATCTAGTATTCCACGAACCAGCAAAACTCTTGGTTGTATCTTGTATACACCTTTAATACACACTTCTGATAAGTAATGTATTTTTCCATCCTACTAACATATCTCATAAAGGAAATATGTAGTGATTACTAGAATAATCCATATAGACTTTAAGCATTGCTACGGAAGATCTAATCTTGTCGTAGTCAACTCTTTGAACTTTGTCGTAAACAACTTTTCGACAAGTCAAGCTTCTTCAAAGATATTTCATCCAAGTCTATAGATCCATTTACTTTCAAAAAGTATTCATCTATTATGGATTTCATGGCGTATGGCCATTTTAACGGAGTCAGGGCCCATCATAACTTCTTTGTTTGTAGTTGGTTTATCATTGTTTCAAAATCAATCCTTTGTCCACAAATCATTTATTTGATCACAAAGTAAACCATACCTACAAGGTGTAGGATAACGTAGCATAGAAAACAAAAATTTTCCTACCGCGAACACGAAATCCAAGCCAAGATGCAATCTAGAAGACGGTAGCAACGAGGGGATGATCAAGACTAACCCTTGAAGAGATTCCAAAGCCTATAAGAGTAGGCTCTTATTGCTGCGGTAGACGATCACTTGCCGCTTGCAAAAGCGCGTAGAAGATCTTGATCACGATCGCTTCCGGCGCCACGAACGGGCAGCACCTCCGTACTCGGTCACACGTTCGGTTGTTGATGAAGACGACGTCCACCTCCCCGTTCCAGCGGGCAGCGGAAGTAGTAGCTCCTCTTGAATCCGACAGCACGACGGCGTGGTGTCGGTGGTGGTGGAGAAATCCGGCGGAGCTTCGCTTAAGCGTGCGGGATGTGGTGGAGGAGAGAGACCGCTAGGGTTTGGGGAGAGAGGGGGTTGGGCGCCGGCCCTCTAAGGGGTGCGGCCAAGGCTGAGGCTTGAAGTGGTCAGCCCCCTCTCTATGCCCCTCATTATATAGGTGGAAGCCCCAAGAGTTCTAGTCCAAGTCTTCGAATAAGACCCCAACACTAAAACCTCCCAAAAGTGGGAAACCTACTCAAGGGGGAGTCCTACTCAAGGTGGGACTCCCACCTTTCCTTGAGGTGGGGCTGGCCGGCCACCCTAGGGGAGTCCACCTTGGACTCCTCCCCTTTAGGGTTGGCTGGTCATGCAAGTGGAGTCTCTTTGGGACTCCACTTTCCAAAGTGCCATTCTTCCGGACTTTTCTAGAACCTTCTAGAACCTGCCATAAATGCACGGATCATTTCCAAACTTGGAATATGACTTCCTATATATGAATCTTATTCTCCGGACCATTCCGGAACTCCTCGTGATGTCCGGGATCTCATCCGGGACTCCGAACAAATATTCGAACTCCATTCCATATTCAAGTTCTACCATTTCAACATCCAACTTTAAGTGTGTCACCCTACGGTTCGTGAACTATGCGGACATGGTTGAGTACTCACTCCGACCAATAACCAATAGCGGGATCTGGAGATCCATAATGGCTCCC
Organism: Lolium multiflorum; assembly: GCA_030979885.1. Lineage (NCBI taxonomy): Eukaryota > Viridiplantae > Streptophyta > Magnoliopsida > Poales > Poaceae > Lolium > Lolium multiflorum. The sequence continues at coordinate 309,985,714 of CM061749.1, forward strand.
ACATATTCAACGATGACTTTAGTGATCGAATGAACCATTCACATACGATACCAATTCCCTTTGTCACGCGATATTTTACTTGTCCGAGGTTTGATCATCGGTATCACTCTATACCTTGTTCAACCTCGTCTCCTGACAAGTACTCTTTACTCGTACCGTGGTATGTGGTCTCTTATGAACTTATTCATATGCTTGCAAGACATTAGACGACATCCCACCGAGAGGGCCCAGTATATCTATCCGTCATCGGGATGGACAAATCCCACTGTTGATCCATATGTCTCAACTCATACTTTCCGGATACTTAATCCCACCTTTATAACCACCCATTTACGCAGTGGCGTTTGGTGTAATCAAAGTACCTTTCCGGTATAAGTGATTTACATGATCTCATGGTCATAAGGACTAGGTAACTATGTATCGAAAGCTTATAGCAAATAACTTAATGACGAGATCTTATGCTACGCTTAATTGGGTGTGTCCATTACATCATTCATATAATGATATAACCTTGTTATTAATAACATCCAATGTTCATGATTATGAAACTAATCATCCATTAATCAACAAGCTAGTTTAAGAGGCATACTAGGGACTTCTTGTTTGTCTACATATCACACATGTACTAATGTTTCGGTTAATACAATTATAGCATGATATATAAACATTTATCATAAACATAAAGATATAAATAATAACCACTTTATTATTGCCTCTAGGGCATATCTCCTTCAGTCTCCCACTTGCACTAGAGTCAATAATCTAGTTTACATTTGTAAAGATATAACACCTTGGCCTTATGGTGCTTTATCATGTATAGCTCACGGGAGAGATTTTTAGTCAACGGATCTGACACGCTCAGAAACGTATGTATTTTGTAATTCATTTGCGTCTCAACGCATCACTCATTTCCAAATGAGTTGGCATTAAATATGTTTGATCTTATGGTGGAACCTTAATTCCGCGGTCTGAAATAAGTCACTAATATTGTCATATACAATATAGCTTCAAAGTTCTGACTGTCGGAACTACACCAAGTTCTCAAAGAACCTCTTGACTTAACATCCTTTGTCATTGTCAAAATAATGACATACTCTGCCTTCTTTTGTAGAATCCGTCACAATATTTAGAACTCTTCTAAATCTAGCATAGACAACTTCTAGCTCATTGTGCTACCTTTTAAACAACACTTAGTCTAATTTGAGATTGAAATTATATTTTATATGTGACAAAACCAATATCGGTGTAACACCTTACAGCGATTTGTTTTGTCATTTCTTCATACAAATATATATATATATATCCTTAGTTCTTCTAAAGTACTCAAGGATATTCTTACTGTCGTCCAATTATCATCATATGAATCATTCTGGTATATGCTCATAACAATTTATAGCACATGATATCTGATTGTGTACATATTATTCGTGATCTATAATCACTCATGTGTTTTTACTCATTGAGTGTCAGATACACTCAAGTCTTGTTAAACCTTCACATGACAAGAACATTTTCTTAATATTTTTATATTGAACTACTTCAATATCCATCATATGTACTTTGACTTAAACTTATTTATGTGTTTCAATCTATCTTCATAGATCTTGACACTAAATTTGTTTCAGTCCATATCCTTTCATTGAAGTTAATTCTCAATGAAACCTTTTAATCAAGTATATAATTACATCATTTATAACCAACTATATGTCACCTACATAAAGTATTATAAATGTGTCTTAGCGCTCCCACTTAATTTCTTGCAAATGCAAGCCTCTTCATCGTCTCTGATGAAATCAAAAACTCTTTGACTATTTCATCTGGTGAAGATTCCAACTCCGTGATACTTACTTCATTCAATTGAAGCTTGTATACCTATCTAGTATTCCACGGACCAGCAAAACTCTTGGTTGTATCTTGTATACATACTTCTGTTAAGTAGTGTATTTTGCCATCCTACTAGCATATCTCATAAAAGAAATATGTAGTGATTAATAGAATAATCCACATAGACTATAAGCATTGCTACGGAAGATCTAATCTTATCGTATTCAACTCTTTGAACTTTGTCGTAAACAATTTTTCGACAAGTCAAGCTTTCTTCAAGGATATTTCATCCAAGTCTATCAATTTCATAGATCCATTTACTTTCATAAAGTATTCATCTATCTTGGATTTCATGGCGCATGGCCATTTTAACGGAGTCAGGGCCCATCATAACTTCTTTGTTTGTAGTTAGTTTATTATTGTTCAAAATCAATCCTTTGCCCACAAATCTTTTATTTGATCACAAAGTAAACCATACCTACAAGGTTCAATATGTACTTCGATCTCCATGGCTAAAACACTTTGTAGTCATGGGAGCCATGATCGTCGTAGCCGCTTCCGAAACCAATTCCAATGCTGCGCTATTCTGATCATTATGCTCAGGTTCATAAACCTTATCAAATTATATTGTCCTCCCACTCAAAAACTTCACTAGAAACAATTTCTTGGAAATAAGAAACATTGACAAACACTTTTGTCTTTGTCTTGTGGGAAGAATTCCCAATTAAATCTCTGGGATAACCAACAAAGACATTCATCCGATTTTGGTTGAAAAATCTTAGACCAAAATTTAAAGAAATGACTATTAGGGTTTATACCCATGCCATAACTTGTATGGTGTCATTTCATCGGATCATGATGATGCTCTATTCAGTGTAAAAGCGGTAGTCACTAAGCATAATCCACAAAAATATAATGACATCAATATTTTATCTCATCATTGACCCAACAAGTATTGGATACATCTCTTGGATACTTCTTCATCACTATGATACTCCAAGAAACGTGAGTTGTAGAACAATTTCATAACTCTCTTAGATGTTCGCTAAAACTCGTAATTCAAATATTTCCACCATGATCCAATCATAGATATTTGTCTTTTCTATTACGATGATTTCCACTTCATGCTGAAATTTATTTGAATCCATTCAAATGTTTCAAACTTTTCCTTATTGAATATATCCACATACATACTCAATTCATTGTTTGAAAGTTTTCATGAAGTAGAAGAATCTCCCGCACACAACTATGCTTAGTGAACCACATACATCATTATGTATTTTTCACTAAGTTTGTTGCCCGTTCAACTCTTGGCCTATGAACGGTATTTTAATCATTCTCTTTAGAAAAAATTTGCAAGCGTCAAATGATTCAAAAATCAAATGACTCCAAAAATCCATTTGCATGGAGTTTCTTCATGCGTTCCTTTCTAACATGACCTAAATGGCGGTTCCACAAATAAGTGGAATTCAAATCATTTGCCTTATGGCATTTTAGCGTCAGTTTATGTATGTGTGTTTCACCATTAAGATTTATAATAACTTATCCATCGTACATGGAGTAATGTCATAATTTGAACAACTCATTGTTTTCATTTGACCAGAGCAAAATAACAATTATTAAGTTCTTTATTATAAATTCTAAGGGCTAGATAGAATGCCAACGACGAACATAATAACACTTTATTTTGTTCCAGACGTGCATTTCTATCATATTCCTTGTCAGTCACTTAGGCCATTGTATTCTTGTATTGCGTTGTTTTGTATGACACTTCATACCAACCAATATGGTACTAATACCCAAGAATTTCATTGTGTGACTTAACTAGGAATACAACCATAACATGTATATCATTTATATACACCTGAGCTAGACTTTCTAGTCTTTTCTTTTCTTTTGCCAAAATATCTTTTGCAGTTTCTCTTTTAGCTTTCCTCATTATTCAGAGAAACATATCAACTTCAATAACTTCTCGGTTTGTTGGTCAAATACCAATAACATTGAGGTTCTTACTTTGAAGTTGATCATCATATGACAAGTGTTCCAGATTTCACTATTAGTAACTTTGTAATATGATGAACAATTTCACTCATAATTTTATCCATCATATCATGACGACTTTCCGAGACCATGTCTGTACATGCTAGGCTCGTAAAGTTTTAACCTTGGTATTTGCATGTGCAAATCTAGCTTGCACCCGTTGTATGCACTCGTAGAATCTATCACACCCGATCATCACGTGATGCTTCGAAACGACGAGTCTTAATAACGGTGCATATTAAGGATGGTCACTTCATGGATATACGAATATTGTTAGTGCCCCAATAGTTGGAGGATTGTGACGCCTGGCGTCTTCAACCTTCATACATTCCCATAAAACTTATGAGTTTATGTAGTCTCACCAAATTATATTCTATTATCTTGTAATAAGGTCTTAGATATCACATATATCTCATACCTTGATTATTTCTGAAAACTAAATTTTCAGCTCCTTACTTTTCAAACAAATTTGAACTTCAAGTTTTGACGGAGACAAGATAACTTTAGGTACTAATTGAAAACATAGCTCTTTGAATCAACAATGTGAGGTTTACTAAAAGTTTGCAATAGGACTTAATCAATTCTTGATTCTTTAACAATACGGTACCAATCCGTAAAGTTTCTTGTCAGATTTTAACAGTATTTCTATCTCAATAACAAGACTAGCGCATGGTAGAAAACGGATGCCAATACTACAAAATTAATTCAAAATACTACTCAGACTATGTTTATGATAATTAGTTCATGTTTTAATCTAATTACTAATGAACTCCCACTTAATACAACATCCCTCATAGTTGTTAAGTGGTACACGATCCAAATCCACTACACCAAAACCGATCATCACGTGAGATGATGTAGCTTCAATGGTGAACATCAACATGTTGATCATATCATCCATATGACTCGTGTTCAACCTTTCGGTTTCCGTTGTCCCGAGGCCATGTCTGTACATGCTAGGCTCGTCAAGCAAACCCAAGTATTCCGCGTGTGCAACATGGCTTACACCCGTTGTATGTGAATCGTTGAATCTATCACATCCGATCATCACGAGATGCTTTGAAACGACGAACTGTTACAACGATGCATACGAGGGGAGAACACTTTATTATCTTGATATTAATGTGAGGGATCATCTTATAATGCTACCGTCGCGATCTAAGCAAAATAAGATGCATAAAGGATTAACATCACATGCAGTTCATATGTGATATGATATGGCCCTTTTGTCTTTGCGCCTTTGATCTTCATCTCCAAAGCACGGACATGATCTCCATCATCAACGGGCATGATCTCCATCATCGGCGTAGCGTCAAGGTTCATGGCGCCGTCTTCATGGTTGTTCACCTCATGTAGCAACTATTACAACTACTTTGAAATACTACTCAACATGAAAATTAAAGACAACCATAAGGCTCCTGCCGGTTGCCACAATACAATAATGATCATCTCATACATATTCATCATCATATCATGGCCATATCACATCACCAAACCCTGCAAAAACAAGTTAGACGTCTCTAATTTGGTTTGCATATTTTACGTGGTTTAGGGTTTTCGTGTAAGATCTAATCTACCTACGAACATGAACCACAACGGTGATACTAGTGTTGTCAATAGAAGAGTAAGTTGAATCTTCACTATAGTAGGAGAGACAGACACCCGCAAAGCCTCTTATGCAATACAAGTTGCATGTCGAACGAGGAACAAGTCTCATGAACGCGGTCATGTAAAGTTAGTCCGAGCCGCTTCATCCCACTATGCCACAAAGATGCAAAGTACTCAAACTAAAGATAACAAGAGCATCAACGCCCACAAACCATTGTGTTCTACTCGTGCAACCATCTATGCATAGACACGGCTCTGATACCACTGTAGGATAACGTAGCATAGAAAACAAAAATTTTCCTACCGCGAACACGAAATCCAAGCCAAGATGCAATCTAGAAGACGGTAGCAACGAGGGGATGATCAAGACTAACCCTTGAAGAGATTCCAAAGCCTATAAGAGTAGGCTCTTATTGCTGCGGTAGACGATCACTTGCCGCTTGCAAAAGCGCGTAGAAGATCTTGATCACGATCGCTTCCGGCGCCACGAACGGGCAGCACCTCCGTACTCGGTCACACGTTCGGTTGTTGATGAAGACGACGTCCACCTCCCGTTCCAGCGGGCAGCGGAAGTAGTAGCTCCTCTTGAATCCGACAGCACGACGGCGTGGTGTCGGTGGTGGTGGAGAAATCCGGCGGAGCTTCGCTTAAGCGTGCGGGATGTGGTGGAGGAGAGAGACCGCTAGGGTTTGGGGAGAGAGGGGGTTGGGCGCCGGCCCTCTAAGGGGTGCGGCCAAGGCTGAGGCTTGAAGTGGTCAGCCCCCTCTCTATGCCCCTCATATATAGGTGGAAGCCCCAAGAGTTCTAGTCCAAGTCTTCGAATAAGACCCCAACACTAAAACCTCCCAAAAGTGGGAAACCTACTCAAGGGGGAGTCCTACTCAAGGTGGGACTCCCACCTTCCTTGAGGTGGGGCCGGCCACCCTAGGGGAGTCCACCTTGGACTCCTCCCCTTTAGGGTTGGCTGGTCATGCAAGTGGAGTCTCTTTGGGACTCCACTTTCCAAAGTGCCATTCTTCCGGACTTTTCTAGAACCTTCTAGAACCTGCCATAAATGCACCGGATCATTTCCAAACTTGGAATATGACTTCCTATATATGAATCTTATTCTCCGGACCATTCCGGAACTCCTCGTGATGTCCGGGATCTCATCCGGGACTCCGAACAAATATTCGAACTCCATTCCATATTCAAGTTCTACCATTTCAACATCCAACTTTAAGTGTGTCACCCTACGGTTCGTGAACTATGCGGACATGGTTGAGTACTCACTCCGACCAATAACCAATAGCGGGATCTGGAGATCCATAATGGCTCCCACATATTCAACGATGACTTTAGTGATCGAATGAACCATTCACATACGATACCAATTCCCTTTGTCACGCGATATTTTACTTGTCCGAGGTTTGATCATCGGTATCACTCTATACCTTGTTCAACCTCGTCTCCGACAAGTACTCTTTACTCGTACCGTGGTATGTGGTCTCTTATGAACTTATTCATATGCTTGCAAGACATTAGACGACATCCCACCGAGAGGGCCCAGAGTATATCTATCCGTCATCGGGATGGACAAATCCCACTGTTGATCCATATGTCTCAACTCATACTTTCCGGATACTTAATCCCACCTTTATAACCACCCATTTACGCAGTGGCGTTTGGTGTAATCAAAGTACCTTTCCGGTATAAGTGATTTACATGATCTCATGGTCATAAGGACTAGGTAACTATGTATCGAAAGCTTATAGCAAATAACTTAATGACGAGATCTTATGCTACGCTTAATTGGGTGTGTCCATTACATCATTCATATAATGATATAACCTTGTTATTAATAACATCCAATGTTCATGATTATGAAACTAATCATCCATTAATCAACAAGCTAGTTTAAGAGGCATACTAGGGACTTCTTGTTGTCTACATATCACACATGTACTAATGTTTCGGTTAATACAATTATAGCATGATATATAAACATTTATCATAAACATAAAGATATAAATAATAACCACTTTATTATTGCCTCTAGGGCATATCTCCTTCACAAGGTTCAATATGTACTTCGATCTCCATGGCTAAAACACTTTGTAGTCATGGGAGCCATGATCGTCGTGGCCGCTTCCGAAACCAATTCCGATGCTGCGCTACTCTGATCATTATGCTCAGGTTCATAAACCTTATCAAATTATATTGTCCTCCCACTCAAATACTTCACTAGAAACAATTTCTCGGAAATAAGAAACATTGACAAACACTTTTGTCTTTGTCTACATAGTGGGAAGAATTCCCAATCAATTCTCTGGAATAACCAACAAAGACATTCATCCGATTTTGGTTGTTAACTTTTAGACCAAAATTTAAAGAAAGAACTATTAGGGTTTATACCCATGCCATAACTCGTATGGTGTCATTTCTACGGATCATGATGATGCTCTATTCAGTGTAAAAGCGGTAGTCACTAAAGCATAATCCACAAAAATATAATGGCGTCATAATATATTATCTCATCATTACTCCAACAAGGCTTGGATACATCTCTCGGATACTATATCATCATTATGATGCTCCAAGAAATGTGAGTTGTAGAACAATTTCATGACTCTCTTAGATGTTCGCTAAAACTCGTAATTCAAATATTTTCACCATGATCCAATCATAGATATTTGACTTTTCTATTACGATGATTTCCACTTCATGCTGAAATTTATTTGAATCCATTCAAATGTTTCAAACTTCTTCCTTATTGAATATATCCACATATATATACTCAATTCATTGTTGAAAGTTTTCATGAAGTAGAAGAATCTCCCGCACACAACTATGCCCAGTGAACCACATACATCATCATGTATTTTTCACTAAGTTAGTTCCGTTCAACTCTTGGCCTATGAACGGTATTTTAATCATTCTCTTTAGAAAAGATTTGCAAGCGCCAAATGATTCAAAAATCAAATGACTCCAAAAATCCATTTACATGGAGTTCCTTCATGCGTTCCTTTCTAACATGACCTAAATAGCGGTTCCACAAATAAGTGGAATTCAAATCATTTGCCTTATGGCATTTTAGCGTCAGTGTTATGTATGTGTGTTTCACCATTAAGATTTATAATAACTTATCCATCATACATGGAGTAATGTCATAATTTGAACAACTCATTGTTTTCATTTGACCAGAGCAAAATAACAATTATTAAGTTCTTTATTATAAATTCTAAGGGCTAGATAGAATGCCAACGACGAACATAATAACACTTTATTTTGTTCTAGACGTGCATTCCTATCATATTCCTTGTCAGTCACTTAGGCCATTGTATTCTTGTATTGCGTTGTTTTGTATGACACTTCATACCAACCAATATAGTACTAATACCCAAGAATTTCATAGTGTGACCTAACTAGGAATACAACCATAACATGTATATCATTTATATACACTGAGCTAGACATTCTAGTCTTTTCTTTCCAAAATATCTTTTGCAGTTTCTCTTTTAGCTTTCCTCATTATTCAGAAAAACACTTCAACATCAATAACTTCTAGGTTTGTTGGTCAAATACCAATAACCTTGAGGTTCTTACTTTAAGTTGATCATCATATGACAAGTGTTTCAGATTTCACTATTAGTAATATTGTAATATGATGAACAATTTCACTCATAATTTTATCCATCAATTCATGACAACTTTCTGAGACCATGTCTTAACATGCTAGGCTCATAAAGTTTAAACCTTAGTATTCGCATGTGCAAATCTGGCTTGCACCCGTTGTATGCACACGTAGAATCTATCACACCCGATCATCACGTGATGCTTCGATACGACGAGTCTTAGCAACGGTGCATACTAAGGATGATAACTTCATGGATATGCGAATATCGTTAGTGCCCCAATAGTTGGAGGATTGTGACGCCTGGCGTCTTCAACCTTCATACATTCCCATAAAACTTATGAGTTTATGTAGTCTCACCAAATTTATATTCTATCATCTTGCAATAAGGTCTTAGATATCACATATATCTCATACCTTGATTATTTCTGAAAACTAAATTTTCAGCTCCTTACTTTTCAAACAAATTTGAACTTCAAGTTTCACGGAGACAAGATAACTTTAGGTACTAATTGAAACCATAGTTCTTTGAATCAACAATGTGAGGTTTACTAAAAATTTGCAATAGGACTTAATCAATTCTTGATTGTTTAACAATACGGTACCAATCCGTAAAGTTTCTTGTCAGATTTTAACAGTATTTCTATCTCAATAACAAGACTAACGCATGGTAGAAAACGGATGCCAACACTACAAAATTAATTCAAAATACTACTCAGACTATGTTTATGATAATTAGTTCATGTTTTAATCTAATTACTAATGAACTCCCACTTAATACAACATCCCTCATAGTTGTTAAGTGGTACACGATCCAAATCCACTACACCAAAACCGATCATCACGTGAGATGATGTAGCTTCAATGGTGAACATCAACATGTTGATCATATCATCCATATGACTCGTGTTCAACCTTTCGGTTTCGTTGTCCCGAGGCCATGTCGTACATGCTAGGCTCGTCAAGCAAACCCAAGTATTCCGCGTGTGCAACATGGCTTACACCCGTTGTATGTGAACGTTGAGTCTATCACATCCGATCATCACGAGATGCTTCGAAACGACGAACTGTACAACGGTGCATACGAGGGAGAACACTTTATTATCTTGATATTAATGTGAGGGATCATCTTATAATGCTACCGTCGCGATCTAAGCAAAATAAGATGCATAAAGGATTAACATCACATGCAGTTCATATGTGATATGATATGGCCTTTGTCTTTGCGCCTTTGATCTTCATCTCCAAAGCATGGACATGATCTCCATCATCTTCGGGCATGATCTCCATCATCGTCGGCGTAGCGTCAAGGTCCATGGCGCCGTCTTCATGGTTGTTCACCTCATGTAGCAACTATTACAACTGAAATACCTCTCAACATGAAATATAAAGACAACCATAAGGCTCCTGCCGGTTGCCACAATACAATAATGATCATCTCATACATATTCATCATCACATCATGGCCATATCACATCACCAAACCCTGCAAAAACAAGTTAGACGTCTCTAATTTGGTTTGCATATTTTACGTGGTTTAGGGTTTTCGAGTAAGATCTAATCTACCTACGAACATGAACCACAACGGTGATACTAGTGTTGTCAATAGAAGAGTAAATTGAATCTTCACTATAGTAGGAGAGACAGACACCCGCAAAGCCTCTTATGCAATACAAGTTGCATGTCGAACGAGGAACAAGTCTCATGAACGCGGTCATGTAAAGTTAGTCCGAGCCGCTTCATCCCACTATGCCACAAAGATGCAAAGTACTCAAACTAAAGACAACAAGAGCATCAACGCCCACAAACCATTGTGTTCTACTCGTGCAACCATCTATGCATAGACACGGCTCGATACCACTGTAGGATAACGTTGCATAGAAAACAAAAATTTCCTACCGCGAACACGCAATCCAAACCAAGATGCAATCTAGAAGACGGTAGCAACGAGAGGGTATCGAGTCTCACCCTTGAAGAGATTCCAAAGCCTACAAGATGAGGCTCTTGTTGCTGCGGTAGACGTTCACTTGCCGCTTGCAAAAGCGCGTTGAAGATCTTGATCATGATCGCTTCCGGCGCCACGAACGGCACCTCCGTACTCGGTCACACGTTCGGTTGTTGATGAAGACGACGTCCACCTCCCCGTTCCAGCGGGCAGCGGAAGTAGTAGCTCTCTTGAATCCGACAGCACGACGGCGTGGTGTCGGTGGTGGTGGAAGTCCGGCGGAGCTTCGCTAAGCGTGCGGGAACTATAGAGGAGAGGCGGCTAGGGTTTGGGGGGCGCCGGCCATCTAGTGGTGCAGCCACCTTGTGGTGCTTGGGGGTGGCCGGCCCCCTCCCCTTGGCCCTCATTATATAGGTGGAACCCCAAGAGTTGGTCTCCAAGTCTTCGAATAAAACCCGAACCAAAAACCTTCCATATGGAGGGGAAACCTAGCCAAGCTAGGACTCCCACTAGAGGTGGGAGTTCCACCTCCCATATGGGGGGTGGCCGGCCCCTAAGGGGAGTCCACTTGGGACTCCTCCCCCACTAGGGTTGGCCGGCCATGGAGGTGGAGTCCCATGTGGACTCCACCTTCCTTGGTGGTTTCTTCCGGACTTTTCTAGAACCTTCTAGAACCTTCCATAGAACCTTCCGCGTCAATTTAATTCACATAAAATGACATCCTATATATGAATCTTATTCTCCGGACCATTCCGGAACTCCTCGTGATGTCCGGGATCTCATCCGGGACTCCGAACAAATATTCGAACTCCATTCCATATTCAAGTACTACCATTTCAACATCCAACTTTAAGTGTGTCACCCTACGGTTCGTGAACTATGCGGACATGGTTGAGTACTCACTCCGACCAATAACCAATAGCGGGATCGGAGATCCATAATGGCTCCCACATATTCAACGATGACTTTAGTGATCGAATGAACCATTCACATACAATACCAATTCCCTTTGTCTCGCGATATTTTACTTGTCCGAGGTTTGATCTTCGGTATCACTCTATACCTTGTTCAACCTCGTCTCCGACAAGTACTCTTTACTCGTACCGTGGTATGTGGTCTCTTATAAACTTATTCATATGCTTGCAAGACATTAGACGACATTCCACCGAGAGGGCCCAGAGTATATCTATCCGTCATCGGGATGGACAAATCCCACTGTTGATCCATATGCTTCAACTCATACTTTCGGATACTTAATCCCACCTTTATAACCACCCATTTACGCAGTGGCGTTTGGTGTAATCAAAGTACCTTTCCGGTATAAGTGATTTACATGATCTCATGGTCATAAGGACTAGGTAACTATGTATCGAAAAGCTTATAGCAAATAACTTAATGACGAGATCTTATGCTACGCTTAATTGGGTGTGTCCATTATATCATTCATACAATGACATAACCTTGTTATTAATAACATCCAATGTTCATGATTATGAAACTAATCATCCATTAATCAACAAGCTAGTTAAGAGGCATACTAGGGACTTCTTTGTTTGTCTACATATCACACATGTACTAATGTTTCGGTTAATACAATTATAGCATGATATATAAACATTTATCATAAACATAAAGATATAAATAATAACCACTTTATTATTGCCTCTAGGGCATATCTCCTTCAATTTGATACTTGGCAATTGTTGTGCTCATATAGATCATGTTTAAGCTCTTGCACCATGTACTTTGCACCTATTAATGAAGAACTACATAGAGCTTGTTAAAATTTGGTTTGCATGATTGGTCTCTCTAAGTCTAGATATTTTCTGGTTAAGGTGTTTGAATAACAAGGAGACGATGTAAAGTCTTATAATACTTACAATATGTTCATATGTGAGTCTTGCTGCACCGTTTTATACTTGAGTTTGCTTCAAACAACCTTGCTAGCCTAGCCTTGTATTGAGAGGATTCTTCTCGTGCATCCAAATCCTTGAGCCAAAAACTATGCCATTTGTGTCCACCATACCTACCTACCACATGGTATTTCTCTGCCATTCCAAAGTACATTACTTGAGTGCTACCTTTAAACTTCTATTCTTTGCCTTTACAATACATAGCTCATGGGAAAATAGCCTTAAAAACTATTGTGGTGAAGAATATGTACTTATGTATCTTATTTCTTAATAAGTTGCTTGTTGAGCGGTAACCATGTTTCTGGGGACGCCATCAACTTTTACCTTTGTTGAATATCATGTGAGTTGCTATGCATGTTCGTCTTGTCTGAAGTAAGGGCGATTTTCATGAACAAATGGTTTGAGTATGCATATTGTTAGAGAAGAACATTGTGCCGCTAACTAAAGCCATGAATCATGGTGGAAGTTTCAGTTTGGGCACAAATCTTCAATCTCTTATGAGAATATTATCTGTTGTTAAATGCTTAAGCATTAAAAGAGGAGTCCATTATCTGTTGTCTATGTTGTCCCGGTATGGGTGTCTAAGTTGATAATGATTAAAAGCGAGAAATCCAATGCGAACTTTCTCCTTAGACCCTTGTACAGGCGGCATAGAGGTACCCCTTTGTGACACTTGGTTGAAACATATGTTATGCAATGATAATCCATGTTAATCCAAGCTAATTAGGACAAGGTGCGGGCACTATTAGTATTCTATGCATGAGGCTTGCAACTTATAAGATGTCTTATACATAACACATATGATTTATTACTACCGTTGACAAAATTGTTTCTATGTTTTCAAAATGAAAAGCTCTAGCACAAAAATAGTAATCCATGCTTCCCTCTGCGAAGGGCCATTCTTCTACTTTATTGTTGAGTCAGTTTACCTATTCTTTCTATCTTAGAAGCAAACACTTGTGTAAACTGTGTGCATTGATTCTTACATGTTTACCTATTGCACTTGTTATATTACTTTGTGTTGACAATTATCCATGAGATATACATGTTGAAGTTGAAAGCAACCGCTGAAACTTATATCTTCCTTTGTGTTGTTTCAAAGCTTTCTACTAAGAATTTATTGCTTATGAGTTAACTCTTATGCAAGTCTTATTGATGCTTGTCTTGAAAGTATTATTCATGAAAAGTCTTTGCTATATGATTCAGTTGTTTACTCATTGTGTTCATCATTGCTTCGAATCGCTGCATTCATCTCATGTGCTTTACAATAGTATTGATCAAGATTATGATAGCATGTCACTTCAGAAATTATCGTTGTTATCGTTTACCTACTCGAGGGAGTAGGAACTAAGCTTGGGGATGCTTGATACGTCTCAAACGTATCCATAATTTCTTATGTTCCATGCTACTTTTATGATGATACTCACATGTTTTATACACATTATATGTCATTATTATGCATTTTCCGGCACTAACCTATTGACGAGATGCGAAGAGCCATTGATGTTTCTGCTGTTTTGGTTTCAGAAATCCTACAAAGGAAATATTCTCGAATTGGACGAAATCAACGCCCAGGGCTTATTTTTCCACGAAGCTTCCAGAAGACCGAGGGAGAAACGAAGTGGGGCCACGGGGCCTAAGGGGGGCCCGCGCGGCCCTAGCGTGTGGGGCCCCCGTGACTCCTCCGACTTCGCCCTTCCGCCTACTTAAAGCCTTCGTCGCGAAACCCTCTGAACCGAGAGCCACGATACGAAAACCTTCTAGAGACGCAGCCGCCAATCCCATCACGGGGATTCAGGAGATCGCCTCGGCACCAGCCGAGGGGAATCATCTCCGGAGGCTCTTCATCGCCATGATCGCCTCCGGATCGATGTGTGAGTAGTTCACCCCTGGACTATGGGTCCATAGCAGTAACTAGATGGTTGTCTTCTCCTCGCTGTGCTATCATGTTAGATCTTGTGAGCTGCCTATCATGATCAAGATCATCTATTTGTAATACTACATGTTGTGTTTGTTGGGATCCGATGAATATTGAATACTATGTCAAGTTGATTATCAATCTATCATATATGTTGTTTATGTTCTTGCATGCTCTCCGTTGCTAGTAGAGGCCTGGCCAAGTTGATACTTGTAACTCCAAGAGGGAGTATTTATGCTCGATAGTGGGTTCATGCCTCCATTGAATCTGGACAGTGACAGAAAGTTCTAAGGTTGTGGATGTGTTGTTGCCACTAGGGATAAAACATCGATGCTTTGTCTAAGGATATTTGTGTTGATTACATTACGCACCATACTTAATGCAATTGTCTGTTGCTTGCAACTTAATACCGGAAGGGGTTCGGATGATAACCTGAAAGTGGACTTTTTAGGCATAGATGCATCTTTGGATAGCGGTCTATGTACTTTGTCGTAATGCCCTGATTAAATCTCATAGTACTCATCATGATATATGTATGTGCATTGTTATGTCTTCTTTATTTGTCAATTGCCCAACTAATTTGTTCACCCAACATGCTATTTATCTTATGGGAGAGACACCACTAGTGAATGGACCCCGGTCCATTCTTTACATCTGAAATACAATCTACTGCAATTGTTCTTTACTGTTCTTCGCAAACAAACATCATCATCCACACTATACATCTAATCCTTTGTTTACAGCAAGCCGGTGAGATTGACAACCTCATTATTACGTTGGGGTAAAGTACTTTGATTGTGTTGTGCAGGTTCCACGTTGGCGCCGGAATCCCTGGTGTTGCGCCGCACTACACTCCGTCACCAACGACCTTCACGTGATCCTTGACTCCTACTGGTTCGATAAACCTTGGTTTCTTACTGAGGGAACTTGCTGCTACACGCATCACACCTTCCACTTGGGGTTCCCAACGGGCGTGTGCTTTACGCGTATCAGTATCTCTATACCTCGTTCAACCTCGTCTCCTAACAAGTACTCTTTACTCGTACCGTGGTATGTAGTCTCTTATGAACCATTCATATGTTTGCAAACTAATTAGACGACATTCCACCGAGAGGGCCCAGAGTATATCTATCCGTCATCGGGATGGACAAATCCCACTGTTGATCCATATGCCTCAACTCATACTTTCCGGATACATAATCCCACCTTTATAACCACCCATTTACGCAGTGGCGTTTGATGTAATCAAAGTACCCTTCCGGCATAAGTGATTTACATGATCTCATGGTCGAAAGGACTAGGTAACTATGTATCGAAAGCTTTATAGCAAATGAACTTAATGACGTGATCTTATGCTACGCTTAATTGGGTGTGTCCATTACATCATTCACATAATGACATAACCTTGTTATTAATAACATCCAATGTTCATGATCACGAAACTATGATCATCTATTAATCAACAAGCTAGTTATACAAGAGGCTTACTAGGGACTCCTTGTTGTTTACATAACACACATGTATCAATGTTTCGGTTATAGCATGGTATATAAACATTTATCATAAACACAAAGATATATATAATAACCACTTTATTATTTCCTCTTGGGCATATCTCCAACAGCTTGGTGGGTACTTTGCCAAGTAAATGGGCCGCCCCACTGAAATTTTCGATCCAAAACTTTTGAATCGAAGTTAGTCGCTATGGGGCAAAATTGAAACTAAATAGTCTTAGCCGGGATATTAGCGGCTAATTCGATTTTATCCTTTGAAGTCTCTAGCTATAGCCTCAGGCCTCACGAAAGGCTATAGCCGAGCTATAGCCCGACTATTTCGAACAAAACCTAATATTTTAAGTGCGCTATTATACATCCTCTATTGAGAGTGAATTTTTGTAGCCGGAGCTACATGTAGCTCCTTTTTTTGCAAAATTTGAAAATAGGATTTTAAAATTTCAAAAAAATTCTGACAAAAAATCTAGGTGTAGACAATGATGGGATCTACCAATCTGTAAAATTTTAAATCGAGATACCCCTCATATTCTGGGTTGCAGAAAAATGACAAAATATGACAGATTTTGAGATTTTGAAATCTGACACTTCACTAATATTGATATCAGGATTTGTCATTTTTGCACAACTCCGAATATAAGGTATTTTCCAGTCGAAATTTTCCACGTTTGTAGATCACAGTATTATCTACATGTAGATTTAATTTCAGAATTTTTTGAACTTTAAAATGTTGTTTTCAATTTTTTTTTCAAAAAACGAGCTATATGTAGCTCGAGCTACGCTTGTGGTTTCCGTATTGAAGATGCTCTAAGCAATTTTTGGCTACATGTGTCAACGGGAGTTCCTGATGCCTCTTTCTTGACAAACGATGTATTTGTGTTTTGAATAAAGTGAAGATGTTCCTGTCAACAAATATAATATAGTTCAGTCATTTTCTCGGTCATCTTGTTTAGTGACTTCAGTAATCTTTTCTCCAGTCACGATGAGTGTAAGATCGTGACTTTAGTCTTCAGTTCTTAATATCAGAGTTATAGTTCTTCTGAAAATGGACAGATAAAGCAAGGTGTGGACTGAAATTATTAGGTAAGGCAAAATCAAAATCTGTCTTGGGTTAGACACTGCCAAAGTGCCAATGATAAAAAAATTATGGGTATCTAATATGCACAATAAACAGTCCTGAATTGAATCGGGGAGAGCAACATCTATAAAAAATTACACTAGCTATACCTCGCTACAGTCACATGCCCATCTGTCCAACACATCATCAGTTTTGCCTTGGGGATGAGACGGTGAGTTCGCTGAAATAGCCCTGTCGATGGAGATGCACCACCAGAGGAAGACGACGAGCATCACTGCCAATATCCACCAGAGGCAGCTGACGAAGTAGAGATGGTTGAAACATAGTCCCCACAAAGTCGTCGTGGGGACTATGACAAAGACTGCTGCAGGGCTGTTGACGAGGACGCAGGCGACGGCTTTCGGCATGGCGCCCAAGTTGCGCACCCAACGCCAGCGGATGTGCAAAGCCATCAA
Source organism: Lolium multiflorum (assembly GCA_030979885.1). Taxonomy (NCBI): domain Eukaryota; kingdom Viridiplantae; phylum Streptophyta; class Magnoliopsida; order Poales; family Poaceae; genus Lolium; species Lolium multiflorum. The sequence goes on from CM061749.1 coordinate 310,003,619, forward strand.
TCCCATGTATACGAAGCCTAAGGAACCTGCCATGGAACTGTGGTTCCATGGATCCTCTAACTCCTTGTGGCTTAGTCGTTCCAACATAATTATGGAGAAAACAGATACCAGTGCCATGTACGCGTCCTGGATGATCCATGCATGAGCTGCTTGCTTGACCGGAGGCGGCGCAGACCACGACAGATGAAAATGGAAGGGCATGATGCGGTGGCTGGGAGGATCGATCTAGGGCAAGGTACCACAGTCCTGCACGATCAGATATATATGTATAACGGTGGGCCCGCGAGGGCCCCCGATTGATCAATAAGGCCTGATGGAGAATTTAACATTAAAGCCTGACCACTGTCAAGGTCAAGGCCCATCTCGCATTCCTGGCTCTCACGCACACATTGACGGCGATTCTGATTTGCCGCTGGCTGACTCTTATCGCAGCGAGGCATACCCACTCCCCAGCGGTAGTTTCTACAGTGAGCCGGCCCCTATAACTCTCTTCCACCAGTTTTGGGAAACTCTTGAAACTTCCAGCCGTATCTATACGGTAAATACGGCACACACACCTGCTCCACTGCATTCGAAGATAAAACGTAGTCTTATTTTGTGAGGTGAGAATGTAAGGGCTCTTTTGATTCATTGGATAGAAAAATCGTGGAAAAGGGAAAAAGTATAGAATTGTAATGTCCAGCCCCGGCCCTATGTATTTTGGTGCCCTTGGGTGACGTAAAAAAAGTGCACTTTCAAAACGATATGTAGTATAACTAGATATATATAAACTCTCAGTTTGTTCGCATATTACAGTAAAAATAATTATAAAATGTATTTTGTACTGCTTTCATTACCTCAAATAAAGACCAAATTACCATGAGTACTTCGACAATTATGCTTCAATGCTTCTCCAAAAAGCTTCTTCGCGCATTCCTCGATGCAAAATCATTGACAATTGTTTCAAGATCAATGTTTTCCAAGATATCCTTCTCAATACAACATGTAGCCAAGCCATTCAATCTATCTTGTAACATAGTTGACCTCAAACAATTTTTTAGTAGCTTCAGTTTAGAGAAACTTCTTTCAGCTGAGGCTACAGTCACAGGTATAGTCAAGAGGATGCGATATGCAACTGACACATTTGGATAGCAATCAGCAGTTGTAACGAACTGAAGAATCTCAAGCGCTGACAAATCATCTGGCAATGTTACTTGGAGAACATTTAACTCAGAAACAAAATCATCAATATCAACATCACACGCCTTATTATGAGTAAAAGTTTGTGCAAAAATAGTGCAATTATTTTACAGATTACTATCATCCAAGGACTTCAGATTTTTTGAGTTGAATAAGAAACCAAACACCTTTGCAAATGCGTTCAACTGCTCAAATCGATCTTCCAGTGAAGCAATTGCAGCATCAACAACTACAAGAAAGTAATTAACTCTGAAGGATTCAATAGCTGATAGTTGTAGTTCTTCCTCATCATCATTGATTTCATTAAAATGCCTCTTCCTTTTACTTTGACGTTTTGTACGAAATATTGGTTCTATGCTCTGTAGGATAAAGTTGCATAGAAAACAAAAATTTTCCTACCGCGAACACGCAATCCAAGCCAAGATACAATCTAGAAGACGGTAGCAACGAGGGTATCGAGTCTCACCCTTGAAGAGATTCCAAAGCCTACAAGATGAGGCTCTTGTTGCTGCGGTAGACGTTCACTTGCCGCTTGCAAAAGCGCGTAGAAGATCTTGATCACGATCGCTTCCGGCGCCACGAACGGGCGGCACCTCCGTACTCGGTCACACGTTCGGTTGTTGATGAAGACGACGTCCACCTCCCGTTCCAGGGGCAGCGGAAGTAGTAGCTCCTCTTGAATCCGACACGACGGCGTGGTGTCGGTGGTGGTGGAGAAACCCGGCGGAGCTTCGCTAAGCGTGCGGGATGTGGTGGAGGAGAGAGACGCTAGGGTTTGGGGAGAGAGGGGGAGGCTAGGGCGCCGGCAAGGGCAGCCCTAGGTGGTGCGGCCAAGTGTAGGCAGCCCCCCTCTCTCCTCATTATATAGGTGGAAATCCCCAAGTGTTGGTATCCAAGTCTTCGAATAAGACCCCAACAATGAAACCTCCCATATGTAGGAAAACCTACCCAAGGTGGGAATCCCACTTGGGGTGGGATTCCCCCATGAGGGGGTTGGCCGGCCACCCTAGGGAGTCCACCTTGGACTCCTCCCCTTTAGGGTTGGCTGGCCATGCAAGGTGAGTCCCTCCGGGACTCTACTTTCCATGGTGATTTCTTCCGGACTTTTCTAGAACCTTCTAGAACCTGCCATAAATGCACCGGATCATTTCCAAACTTGGAATATGACTTCCTATATATGAATCTTATTCTCGGACCATTCCGGAACTCCTCGTGATGTCCGGGATCTCATCCGGGACTCCGAACAAATATTCGAACTCCATTCCATATTCAAGTTCTACCATTTCAACATCCAACTTTAAGTGTGTCACCCTACGGTTCGTGAACTATGCGGACATGGTTGAGTACTCACTCCGACCAATAACCAATAGCGGGATCTGGAGATCCATAATGGCTCCCACATATTCAACGATGACTTTAGTGATCGAATGAACCATTCACATACGATACCAATTCCCTTTGTCACGCGATATTTTACTTGTCCGAGGTTTGATCATCGGTATCACTCTATACCTTGTTCAACCTCGTCTCCTGACAAGTACTCTTTACTCGTACCGTGGTATGTGGTCTCTTATGAACTTATTCATATGCTTGCAAGACATTAGACGACATTCCACCGAGAGGGCCCAGAGTATATCTATCCGTCATCGGGATGGACAAATCCCACTGTTGATCCATATGCCTCAACTCATACTTTCCGGATACTTAATCCCACCTTTATAACCACCCATTTACGCAGTGGCGTTTGATGTAATCAAAGTACCTTTCCGGTATAAGCGATTTACATGATCTCATGGTCATAAGGACTAGGTAACTATGTATCGAAAGCTTATAGCAAATAACTTAATGACGAGATCTTATGCTACGCTTAATTGGGTGTGTCCATTACATCATTCATATAATGATATAACCTTGTTATTAATAACATCCAATGTTCATGATTATGAAACTAATCATCCATTAATCAACAAGCTAGTTTAAGAGGCATACTAGGGACTTCTTTGTTGTCTACATATCACACATGTACTAATGTTTCGTTAATACAATTATAGCATGATATATAAACATTTATCATAAACATAAAGATATATAATAACCACTTTATTATTGCCTCTAGGGCATATCTCCTTCAGTCCACTTGAGTCAATAATCTAGATTACATTGTAATATACCTAACACCCATGGCTTTCTGGTGTTGGTCATGCTTTGCCCTAGGGAGAGCTTTAGTCAACGGATCTGACATGCTCAAACGTATGTATTTTGTAATTCATTTGCGTCTCAACGCATCACTCATTTTCAAATGAGTCGGCATTAAATATGTTTGGTCTTCTGGTGGAACCTTAATTCTGAAATATGTCACTAATATTGTCATACACAATATAGCTTCAAAGTTCTGACGTCGAACTACACCAAGTTCTCAAAGAACCTCTTGACTTAACATCCTTTGTCATTGTCAAAACAATGACATACTCTGCCTTCTTTTGTAGAATCCGTCACAATATTCAGAACTCTTCTAAATCTAGCATAGACAACTTCCAGCTCATTGTGCTACTTTTAAACAACACTCAGTCCAATTTGAGATTGAAATTATATTTTATATGTGACAAAACAAATATCGGTGTAATCACCTTACAATGATTTGTTTGTCATTTCTCCATACAAAACTATATATATATCCTTGGTTCTTCTAAAGTACTCTAGGATATTCTTACTGTCGTTCAATGATCATCTCATGAATCATTCCGGTATATGCTCATAACATTTTAGAGCACAAGATATCTGATTTTGTACATATTATTCGTGATCTAAAATCACTCATGTGTTTTTACTCATCGAGTGTCAGATACACTCAAGTCTTGTTAAACCTTCACATGACAAGAACATTTTCTTAATATTTCTATATTGAACTACTTCAATATCCATCCTATGTACTTTGACTTAAACTTATTTATGTGTTTCAATCTATCTTCATAGATCTTGACATTAAATTTGTTTCGGTCCATATCCTTTCATTGAAGTTAATTCTCAATGAAACCTTTTTAATCAAGTATATAATTACATCATTTATAACCAACTATATGTCACCTACATAAAGTATTATAAATGTGTCTTAGCGCTCCCACTTAATTTCTTGCAAATGCAAGCCTCTTCATCGTCTCGATGAAATCAAAAACTCTTTGACTATTTCATCTGGTGAAGATTCCAACTCCGTGATACTTACTTCATCCAATTGAAGTTCGTATACCTATCTAGTATTCCACGACCAGCAAAACTCTTGGTTGTATCTTGTATACACCTTTAATACACACTTCTGATAAGTAATGTATTTTGCCATCCTACTAACATATCTCATAAAGGAAATATGTAGTGATTACTAGAATAATCCATATAGACTTTAAGCATTGCTACGGAAGATCTAATCTTGTCGTAGTCAACTCTTTGAACTTTGTCGTAAACAACTTTTCGACAAGTCAAGCTTCTTCAAGGATATTTCATCCAAGTCCATCAATTTTATAGATCCATTTACTTTCAAAAAGTATTTATCTATCTTGGATTTCATGGTATATAGCCATTTTAACAGAGTCAGGGCCCATCAAAACTTCTTTGTTTGTAGTTGGTTTATCATTGTTTCAAAATCAATCCTTTGTCCACAAATCATTTATTTGATCACAAAGTAAACCATACCTACAAGGTTCAATATGTACTCGATCTCCATGGCTAAAACACTTTGTAGTCATGGGAGCCATGATCGTCGTGGCCGCTTCCGAAACCAATTCCGATGCTGCGCTACTCTGATCATTATGCTCAGGTTCATAAACCTTATCAAATTATATTGTCCTCCCACTCAAATACTTCACTAGAAACAATTTCTCGGAAATAAGAAACATTGACAAACACTTTTGTCTTTGTCTCGTGGGAAGAATTCCCAATTAAATCTCTGGGATAACCAACAAAGACATTCATCCGATTTTGGTTGTAAACTCTTAGACCAAAATTTAAAGAAAAGACTATTAGGGTTTATACCCATACCATAACTTGTATGGTGTCATTTCAACGGATCATGATGATGCTCTATTCAGTGTAAAAGCGGTAGTCACTAAAGCATAATCCACAAAAATATAATGGCGTCATAATATTTTATCTCATCATTAATCCAACAAGGTTTGGATACATCTCTCGGATATTATATCATCATTATGATGCTCCAAGAAATGTGAGTTTGTAGAACAATTTCATGACTCTCTTAGATGTTCGCTAAAATTCGTAATTCAAATATTTTCACCATGATCCAATCACAGATATTTGACTTTTCTATTACGATGATTTCCACTTCATGCTGAAATTTATTTGAATCCATTCAAATGTTTCAAACTTCTTCCTTATTGAATATATCCACATATATACTCAATTCATTGTTGAAAGTTTTCATGAAGTTTAAGAATCTCCCGCACACAACTATGTCTAGTGAACCACATACATCATTATGTATTTTTCCACTAAGTTAGTTGCCCGTTTAACTCTTGGCCTATGAACGGTATTTTAATCATTCTCTTTAGAAAAGATTTGCAAGCGCCAAATGATTCAAAAATCAAATGACTCCAAAAATCCATTTACATGGAGTTCCTTCATGCGTTCCTTTCTAACATGACCTAAATAGCGGTTCCACAAATAAGTGGAATTCAAATCATTTGTCTTATGGCATTTTAGCGTCAGTGTTATGTATGTGTGTTTCACTATTAAGATTTATAATAACTTATCCATCATACATGGAGTAATGTCATAATTTGAACAACTCATTATTTTCATTTGACCATAGCAAAATAACAATTATTAAGTTCTTTATTATAAATTCTAAGGGCTAGATAGAATGCCAACGACGAACATAATAACACTTTATTTTGTTCCAGACGTGTATTCCTATCATATTCCTTGTCATCACTTAGGCCATTGTATTCTTGTATTGTGTTGTTTTGTATGACACTTCATACCAACCAATATAGTACTAATACCCAAGAATTTCATAGTGTGACCTAACTAGGAATACAACCATAACATGTATATCATTTATATACACCCGAGCTAGACTTTCTAGTCTTTTCTTTCTTTCTGCCAAAATATCTTTTGCAGTTTCTCTTTTAGCTTTCCTCATTATTCAGAAAAACACTTCAACATCAATAACTTCTAGGTTTGTTGGTCAAATACCAATAACCTTGAGGTTCTTACTTTAAGTTGATCATCATATGACAAGTGTTTCAGATTTCACTATTAGTAATATTGTAATATGATGAACAATTTCACTCATAATTTTATCCATTATATCATGACGACTTTCCGAGACCATGTCGTACATGCTAGGCTCGTAAAGTTTTAACCTTGGTATTCGCATGTGCAAATCGGCTTGCACCCGTTGTATGCACACGTAGAATCTATCACACCCGATCATCACGTGATGCTTCGAAACGACGAGTCTTAGCAACGGTGCATACTAAGGATGATAATTTCATGGATATGCGAATATTATTAGTGCCCCAATAGTTGGAGGATTGTGACGCCTGGCGTCTTCAACCTTCATACATTCCCATAAAACTTATGAGTTTATGTAGTCTCACCAAATTTATATTCTATCATCTTGCAATAAGGTCTTAGATATCACATATATCTCATACCTTGATTATTTCTGAAAACTAAATTTTCAGCTCCTTACTTTTCAAACAAATTTGAACTTCAAGTTTCACGGAGACAAGATAACTTTAGGTACTAATTGAAACCATAGTTCTTTGAATCAACAATGTGAGGTTTACTAAAAATTTGCAATAGGACTTAATCAATTCTTGATTCTTTAACAATACGGTACCAATCCGTAAAGTTTCTTGTCAGATTTTAACAGTATTTCTATCTCAATAACAAGACTAACACATGGTAGAAAACGGATGCTAACACTACAAAATTAATTCAAAATACTACTCAGACTATGTTTATGATAATTAGTTCATGTTTTAATCTAATTACTAATGAACTCCCACTTAATACAACATCCCTCATAGTTGTTAAGTGGTACACGATCCAAATCCACTACACCAAAACCGATCATCACGTGAGATGATGTAGCTTCAATGGTGAACATCAACATGTTGATCATATCATCCATATGACTCGTGTTCAACCTTTCGGTTTCCGTTGTCCCGAGGCCATGTCTGTACATGCTAGGCTCGTCAAGCAAACCCAAGTATTCCGCGTGTGCAACATTGCTTACACCGTTGTATGTGAACGTTGAGTCTATCACATCCGATCATCACGAGATGCTTCGAAACGACGAACAACGGTGCATACGAGGGGAGAACACTTTATTATCTTGATATTAATGTGAGGGATCATCTTATAATGCTATCGTCGCGATCTAATCAAAATAAGATGCATAAAGGATTAACATCACATGCAATTCATATGTGATATGATATGGCCCTTTTGTCTTTGCGCTTTTGATCTTCATCTCCAAAGCACGGACATGATCTCCATCATCTTCGGGCATGATCTCCATCATCGTCGGTGTAGCGTCAAGATTCATGGCGCCGTCTTCATGGTTGTTCACCTCATGTAGCAACTATTACAACTACTTTGAAATACTACTCAACATGAAATTTAAAGACAACCATAAGGCTCCTGCCGGTTGCCACAATACAATAATGATCATCTCATACATATTCATCATCACATCATGGCCATATCACATCACCAAACCCTGCAAAAACAAGTTAGACGTCTCTAATTTGGTTTGCATATTTTACGTGGTTTAGGGTTTTCGAGAGATCTAATCTACCTACGAACATGAACCACAACGGTGATACTAATGTTGTCAATAGAAGAGTAAATTGAATCTTCACTATAGTAGGAGAGACAGACACCCGCAAAGCCTCTTATGCAATACAAGTTGCATGTCGAACGAGGAACAAGTCTCATGAACGCGGTCATGTAAAGTTAGTCCGAGCCGCTTCATCCCACTATGCCACAAAGATGCAAAGTACTCAAACTAAAGATAACAAGAGCATCAACGCCCACAAAACCATTGTGTTCTACTCGTGCAACCATCTATGCATAGACACGGCTGATACCACTGTAGGATAAAGTTGCATAGAAAACAAAAATTTTCCTACCGCGAACACGCAATCCAAGCCAAGATACAATCTAGAAGACGGTAGCAACGAGGGGGTATCGAGTCTCACCCTTGAAGAGATTCCAAAGCCTACAAGATGAGGCTCTTGTTGCTGCGGTAGACGTTCACTTGCCGCTTGCAAAAGCGCGTAGAAGATCTTGATCACGATCTTCCGGCGCCACGAACGGGCAGCACCTCCGTACTCGGTCACACGTTCGGTTGTTGATGAAGACGACGTCCACCTCCCGTTCCAGCGGGCAGCGGAAGTAGTAGCTCCTCTTGAATCCGACAGCACGACGGCGTGGTGTCGGTGGTGGTGGAGAAACCCGGCGGAGCTTCGCTAAGCGTGCGGGATGTGGTGGAGGAGAGAGACCGCTAGGGTTTGGGGAGAGAGGGGAGGCTAGGGCGCCGGCCAAGGGCAGCCCTAGGTGGTGCGGCCAAGTGTAGGCAGCCCCTCCCTCTCCTCCTCATTATATAGGTGGAAATCCCCAAGTGTTGGTATCCAAGTCTTCGAATAAGACCCCAACAATGAAACCTCCCATATGTAGGAAAACCTACCCAAGGTGGGAATCCCACTTGGGGTGGGATTCCCCCTTCCATGAGGGGGGTTGGCCGGCCACCCTAGGGAGTCCACCTTGGACTTCTCCCCTTTAGGGTTGGCTGGCCATGCAAGGTGGAGTCCCTCCGGGACTCTACTTTCCATGGTGATTTCTTCCGGACTTTTCTAGAACCTTCTAGAACCTGCCATAAATGCACCGGATCATTTCCAAACTTGGAATATGACTTCCTATATATGAATCTTATTCTCCGACCATTCCGGAACTCCTCGTGATGTCCGGGATCTCATCCGGGACTCCGAACAAATATTCGAACTCCATTCCATATTCAAGTTCTACCATTTCAACATCCAACTTTAAGTGTGTCACCCTACGGTTCGTGAACTATGCGGACATGGTTGAGTACTCACTCCGACCAATAACCAATAGCGGGATCTGGAGATCCATAATGGCTCCCACATATTCAACGATGACTTTAGTGATCGAATGAACCATTCACATACGATACCAATTCCCTTTGTCACGCGATATTTTACTTGTCCGAGGTTTGATCATCGGTATCACTCTATACCTTGTTCAACCTCGTCTCCGACAAGTACTCTTTACTCGTACCGTGGTATGTGGTCTCTTATGAACTTATTCATATGCTTGCAAGACATTAGACGACATTCCACCGAGAGGGCCCAGAGTATATCTATCCGTCATCGGGATGGACAAATCCCACTGTTGATCCATATGCCTCAACTCATACTTTCCGGATACTTAATCCCACCTTTATAACCACCCATTTACGCAGTGGCGTTTGATGTAATCAAAGTACCTTTCCGGTATAAGCGATTTACATGATCTCATGGTCATAAGGACTAGGTAACTATGTATCGAAAGCTTATAGCAAATAACTTAATGACGAGATCTTATGCTACGCTTAATTGGGTGTGTCCATTACATCATTCATATAATGATATAACCTTGTTATTAATAACATCCAATGTTCATGATTATGAAACTAATCATCCATTAATCAACAAGCTAGTTTAAGAGGCATACTAGGGACTTCTTTGTTGTCTACATATCACACATGTACTAATGTTTCGGTTAATACAATTATAGCATGATATATAAACATTTATCATAAACATAAAGATATATAATAACCACTTTATTATTGCCTCTAGGGCATATCTCCTTCATGCTCGTACCTAATGCAATGGCTTTCGCAATCTCAATACTCTTATCGAACCCATTATCTCTGAACGTTTCGAAGAATGAAATTACCCCTTCAATGTGTTTCATAGTAGCATCAATGCACACAATTTTTTCCTGTAACTTTTTGCTCACCATGTTTACAACAAATAAAATATCATGCCAAATAATCATGCCAACTAAAGTTTCAAATTTCTCAAGTTTCAAATTTCTTGGATCATACATAGATAAAAGAGAATCATCTTGATCATCACCATTAGGATTAGATGAAGGCTGTAAATTTTCTTCCTCCATATTGTCCTCATTAACATTAATTATCATCATGATCTACAATTATATTAAAAAATATAGTTACTTGATCATCACCATTAGGATTAGATTAATGCTGCAAATTTTCTTCATCCATATTGTCCTCATTAACATTATCATCATGATCTACAGTTACATTAAAAAAATATAGTTACTTACTTACATTTGGAAAACGTGATGCTAGTTAGTTACTTACTATTATTTGAGGACTGTTCATTGATCTCAATATCTCCATCTGTATTATCCTCATCAGCTTGTCCCGTATCAGATATTGGCGTCTGATTATTGTTGTTGACATCAACATTACTTTTAACTGGAAAATACTCATTCAAATCGTCTCTTTGCGATTCCCTAATCTTTTCATCTTGCTTTCTCTTCTTTTTTTTCGCAGCACCAGACAATTGGCATTGTAACACCTATAGTGATGAATGAATCTACATCAAATTAAAACCCTAGAAATAGTTCTGGATTAGAAGAAAGAATTAGCCGGGAATCAGTCAAGAACTTACAAAGAGGCTGGACGGGCACGACCAGGCGAGCCGGGCGAGCCGAACGCATGGGAAGAGATCGGCGAGGCGACTGGGGAGTGGCCACCCGCCATCGTGAGGCGATCAGGCGAAAGACGGGGCGACACCGCGAGTCCGCGATAGGGAAGAGTCGGCATGCGTATCTCTGATCGGTACGATATCGAGGCACTTTTGGTTGGGTCTGCTCACCAATTTTTTTCCAGCCCATATAGTGTAGAAATAAAGCATCCATCTTGCCCCCCCCGCCAGGCCTGGTCCCTTGGCGACCGCCCAAGCCTGCTAAGGGTTAGGGCCGGCCTAATGTTATGGCTACTTGAATTCTACGGGAAGATGAAATATATTTGATTGTAGCAAAGAAAAAATTTCATGAAATATAACCTAATATTTTTCTATAGGATTTACAATACAAGATTTCTATAGAATTTATTCCTATAAAATATGTCATATGAATCAAACAACATGTGTAGGAAATTTTCTAATAGAATTCAAATCTTACACAAATCCTATTTAATTCAGGAGCACTAAGTAAAGTACCTGAGACACGGTTCCAAATGCTGATATCTTCTGCTATGATCTCAAAATAGAATCTAGTGCTATAGTTAATTAATTAATGCGCGAAATCTGATTCCTTCTTTTAGTTTTATGCTTTACTACTTATATTTGTGACTATCTCTACTACTTATCTCTACTACTTAAAAAGACTAAACTGGTTCCTTACTCTGCCTCCAGAATACGTTTCGTCGTACCTTCGTCGTTCCACCTCTCCCGAACCTTCGTCGTTCCACCTCTCCCGAACGCGCCGACAAGTGGGCCACTGGGCCAGTCCCGAACGCACAGGCATTTTCCTCCATCTCCCGTGCGCCGCTCCCCCACCCTCTCCCTTTCTCGTCCCCCGCGTCGGGTAGGGTTCCGCCGCCGCTCCCTTGCACCCGTGTTGACCTCAAAAGAGGGATCCCCGCGCCGCGCCATGGAGGCCCCATCACCTCAAGACCGAGCTCCGCCGCCTTCGTGCCCGACTTCGCCGGCTACCATATCCACCCACATCCACATGCTCCCCTGGCTCCCGGTCACAGGGATCTGCAACCGCTGGGCCTTCACCGTGGGCGCCGCCGCCTCCACGCAGGGTGCGTCGATGGTCGTCGCCTGGTCTTCACCACGGGCGCCGCGGAATCCTCACTGAGTGCTATTGGTGGACATCTCCATGATCCATCGCGTTGGTACCTCGCTCAGGAACCGCCGCTTCCTAGGTTCGGCCCCGCCGCAGATTTCTTCCACGCCGCCGCAGTACCACGCCGACTCCCACTGTCCGCCGCCGCAAGGACCATGCCGACTCGATGACAACACTTCTTTTCCTTCCGCCGATCAATCAACAATCAATCACGATTCTCTGCCATCATCGCGACCGCGCCCGCCCCCTGATGGCCGTGAACCTGGCGGTGGACGCGGCTGTCCCGGTCGGCTAACCCAGCTGTGCTCCATGACGCGATGCAATACACGCTACTGGATGGGGGCAGTCTCCTCGCACAGGGCCATGCCGATCCAATCCGTCCTCTCCCAGACCACCTCCTCTGAAACGGATTGAGTTTCTTCAGCGTCCAAATTTGATCCATGCTGCAATCCAGAATCACGTTTTGCCCCAATCAGCTAATCATTCTTTTTGTTGATGCAGCAGAGGAGGAGATTAGCTAACGGCAGTTTGATTCGGACTGGGTAGCTGCCCTCATCGGCGTAGCTGCCGAGTGAAGGATCTGAACTACGATGGACTTGTGCCACATCGGTTGACCTCCCCAACACCCGTTCGAGTCCCTGGGCATCACTACTTGCCATACCACACAGGAAAGTAACCCAATATATCTTTGTACGGATGTTTCTACATGATAATCTATGGCCAACAGAATCAATTGTTGTTTCTGACATAGATGATGATGATCTAATATCTGGTTTCTTCTGATTTGTTACATACCAAAGTTATGATGTCTAGATTCTAAATTCCACGCACCAATTTTCCTAAATTTCTCAAAGTTATGATATCTTGTTTCTTCTCATTTGTTACACACCAAAGTTATGATGTCTAGAGTTTACAATCTTTTCTTGGTTAGATCTGGTGGTTCCTTATTCTTCACACTTCTCAATTTCCAGCAACTATCTGAATCTAACTTTTTTCCTCTGACTGCAGGTTAGAAACAATGTATTGCACTGTTGTAATCACTGCGTCAGGTACCCAGATTGCCGGCACAAAAAAGTGCCGGTAAAGACACCAAAAGTGCCGGCAAAGATTTTTCAAGGCACAAAAAAAAGTGCTGCGTTTATTCCAGTCGAGGTAGGTCTTTGCCGGCATTTTTAAAAAAGTGCCGCTAGTTAGTATTGCCGGCACTTTTGAAAGATGCCATGGAATCTTTTTTATGGCACTTTCCGAAAATGTCATACAATCTTTTTGCCGGCACTTTTCGAAAAATGTCACGAAATCTTTTTACTGGCATTTTTAAAAATGCCATTGAATCTTTTTGGTGGCACTTTTCAAGATGCCATAAAAAAAATTGACTACACTTTTCAATGATGCCTTATATTATATTTGAAGGCTGTTTTCAACAATGCCTTTGATTATGTTTACATGCACTATTCAAAACAAAGCAATAATCATAGTGCTTGCACAAATATATGCAGTTATCATATTGCCTGGTATTTTAATCAAACACAGTAACCTGATCATGCATTAAAATTGTAGCCAGGCATCTAAATTATAGGATATGGAACCAACATTTGCAAGTAGCGTCTAAATTACAAAATCATTACATGATCTTTAACCAGCAGCTCGTCCCCAACCTCGCCGGCGAGGTCTCCTCTCCCAGCAGAGCATCTCGCCGTGATCTCCGGCAAGCACCACCACGGCAACCTCTGGTCTCTCCAACGGCATTCTTCGACCTCAACTGCATTCCCTCCTCACTAGAGATGTGCGATCTAATCCCAGTCCAATGAAAAATTTCAACGCCCAATCCCAGTCCAATGAAAAATAATTCAACACCCAATACGGGTTCCCTTGGCTTGCCTCCTCCGTGGTCTTGCATCCGCATCAGAACTCATTCTGGCATTTTTAATCACTACAATTCAGTTTACAGTTTCTACGCAAGCAGATAACACAACATCCCATGGAATAAGTCCAAGGTATAAGAACTTTAGGCCACTTCCAAAATTATGAATAAACCAAAGTTACAATATTGTGTATAGTAACACATAGGAAAACTCCACATTTTTAGCCAAACACAAATACAACTCAGTCTGCTGGTATCACACTAAATCGCGACCAAGAGTAAATTGAGGTCCCAGCGGGAGTAAACAATACCACATGTAGAGCCGGTACACCTTTTTAGCATGAACTTCTCACTGGCTATATTGAATTCAACATCTGCCACCTATATAAAAGAAACACAAAGGAAATCCAGGGCCACGAGGACAGATTTTGATAGCAAAATCCACAGAAAAAGATGTGCGAGAACTGGATAAGAGCAGGTTTGTGACACCTGACCTATGAACCCAACATAAACAACACAAGTCGGTATCGATAATTTATAATCAAGGCGTGGACTAAAATTGCTTTTGGAAATTCTGCAACTTGCTGTCATATTTATAGGTAGGTATACAAACATACTAAGCTACTAACTGAAGAAACTGCTATAAATAAAAATAAGAGCTTGACAATAGCCATCTAGGTAATAACAATGGAAGCCCTCACCAAAGAAAAATAAGCCAAACGAACCTGACAGTTGTTATGGTAATATCGTAGAAGTGCTTAGACTAAGATCCTGAAAACTGACTTGGTCATCACAATAATGGATACATAACTGAAAATAGTTTAACCATATAACTGAGAATAGTTTACCTTGATAGCAAATGTTGGACATCTGCTGCTTGCTTAGAAAAAATGCCCTTGTTGCCTTCCTTTTTAGTAGTGATACCGAATCCGATATAGCCGGAGATATGGTATTCTCTTGATTCAGAGGAAAGAATGAGACAGAGATAATAGTGTTCCTCATACAGATCATTAGTCAACCGGTAGAAAGCCAGAGCACATACGCTTCTTTTGTTGCAACTGGATGCAAAGTAGATAATGAGAGACTGTCCACGTAACACATTCTGAGAACAATGCGACAATTCCAGGTGAGCATACAATTGTTCTTTGCACTACCTCCACAATTACTAATAAAAATTTATCAGCACAAGACAATTTATAAAGTTGTTGAGCTCATAAACATGTTAAATGAGGAACCTTGATAGTTCACTTAGATTTGTACTTAAAAATGAAGCAGCCCCTAATGTACATCATCATGACATATCATTCATATTGAGCAAAATATATCAGCAGAACACATTTTCCGAGCCATGGTTCAATCAGACTTTTTTGCGGACCTGCAACATACCATCCAGTTTTAGGATTTAAGCAAGGTATACAATTAGATATATTTTCAAACATCTAGATATATTTAGTCATCTAGATATATTTGCAATACTCCCAAAATGATATATTTAGTCCTAGGTTGAAGTAAAATTTAATCTCTGGAGCAGATGTAGCAGGGGAAGTGCGAGCATCATGAACAAGAAAGCACCAATAAATCTATGATGGCCTGGACCATGTATTTTACCACCACGTCCCATACATATATTGGATGTGAGAGACGGATGGTAAGTGGTAACAACCCAGGCATGTGCTGTCATGTTGTGAGTATTTGACGTGAAACCACAACACAATACTCACTGAAAGGAAGGAAACAACAGCAACAGGCACGCACGACAGCAGTTAAGGCTACAATCAAAGACCAGAAAGTGCCAAGTGGACACGGCTGAGACTGCAGTCTACAAACAGATAATGAAAATGAAGGAAAATAGTACTTAAATAAGAATATAAAACCAAAAAATTACATTATAAAGGCAAGCATATGGGAGCCATGCACCAAACAAATAACCTGATGTCTTGTGAGCTAGCTTGTAAAAATCAGAGAGAAGTGGGAGTTCAAAACCCGCTTCTTGGGAATCAGACACTTTTGCTAAAATATATTCACAGATTCTATGATATCATCGATACTCGTGGGCCAACATCATGGTGTAACTAAGATCAGTAGGCAGTCCCCCATGCACTCCGTCCACCCAAGGTCAAGTGACATTTACATGGGGATCACTTTTCAGACAATCAAGAGAAAAGGATCACGAATAATCTGACGAAATGGTCATGACGCAAACATGTCCATATTCATGACAAAAAAAGGTATGTTGGGAATTCAGTTTTTCACAAGAAACAATAGATCTCTAGGGCCCCAATTTTGCTTTTTATATAGAAGATATCCTGCCTAAACTGCATTCTCTTTCCATTCTGGTGGATCCTATGATATTATATAAATGCATAAGTATGAAATTAGTGCGCATTATCCTCGCATTCTGTGTGGAGAAAGAATTCCTGTAGATTTTTTAATTATACAATTTCCAATAGTTGTGCAATGCAACTTACTTATAATTTGTCAGGTTCTATCAAGTTCTGCATTGATAAACTTCTCATGCTTTAGAATTCTTCCTTCTAAGACACACCAGAGTTGTAAAGCAATATTGCTGACCCCAATTCAGCTCTTGTTGATTTTGAAACTATTTCCTTAAGACAGGAAAAAAACAATATAAGTTACATACTGAAGTTGCAAAGCAATCATTCTAATTCCGCACTGGTTGATCGTGAAGCAATTTCCATTAGACAGGAAAAAACAAAATTTTACACAGAAAACATAGCGTTGTAAAATTTAAACAGAGAAAATGTTCAGGTGCTAACACTTGCACACTGAAGCTTCCGGCATTCAGGTACAAACTCTAGGCAAACTAAAGCTATCGACGTCGATCTCTAGCAACAAGCATACTGCTATAGTTAACCACATTCTACTATATGATGCAGAACTCAAGAAACTTCAGAAACCCTAAAATAAAACAAGGAAAAACCATAAGATATTTGACAGAAAATTAAATTTACGCTCATGCTTGTAATTCTACGACATGTCTATGTAATTTGCTCTATAGCTTGTTGCTAGCGACGTGCCGTCATGAAACTGGCTTAAATTTTTTAAGATAAAGCTATGATGATTTCATGAAACATAAATAATGTATGCTGATACCATATCTCATGTCTGAGCACCTAGACATAGTTGGTTCTTGAAGAGTGCCACTTTCATACAGTAATAAATGGTGGATTCATACATTACTATTTAAGTAAATCTAAATCCATTAAAAACAAAACGCTCCATTTGTTTCGCTATTCTTTTAGGTAGACCATATGCTATTCTTTTCTAACCCCTAAATCATCTACTAAATCTGGTAGAGAAAAATAAGCGTGGGTTGCAAGAACGAGAGATGATGATCTGTGACCATACCGAGCTTGCGCAAGCTCTCCACCCTCCTGATGATGGAGGAAAACCTGTCGAAATCTTCCGTCATAATGTCAACCTTCTCATCTGCGTCATGCACATACATGCAAAATAAATCACAAGCATACGCACCGAGACCTGAAACGGAACACTCCCAAAAAACACCAACAGATGGGCATACCACTAATGATGATTTCCATGACAAGGTACCCTGACCGGAGCACCGCCTGCTTTGCCAAACCCAGCAGCTGCGGCGGGAGCACGCGGTAGCGCAGGTTGGCCATGGCCCGCATCTTCTCCTCCAAGGTTTCGAAGCTGCAGAAGAGCTGCAGACACCAGTAGTGGAACATTAATTGGCGGTGGCAATAATCAGGCCGGAAACAAGGGAAGATTGATCTCAAGGACAAGCACGAGCACACGCGCCGCACCTCGAAGAGGAGCACGCCTAGTCGGTAGACGTCGGACGCGAAGGTGGCACCGGCGGGGCCGTCGTCGGACTCCTCGGGGCTGGTGTACCAGTTGAGCTCCATGGCGAGGACGCTCTTGAGCGGGAAGCCCTTGTGTTGGCTGTCCCGGGCCTGGGCGGCGCCGTTGCTGTTAGGTCGGCGCGGCGGCTGCGCGTCGGCGGCATCGTGGTCCGCGCCGTCCTCCTCTGAGGCGTCGGAGCCCGAGGCGTCTGATCCGGAGGCGGACTCGATGAAGGCGACGCGGGCGAAGGGCGGGGAGACGACGAAGCAGGAGGGGCGCGCGCTGCCGACGGCGACGCCCTGCGCGTGCGCGACGGAGACGGCCTCTGCGACCTGGCGGAAGACGTGCAGGCACTCGGTCGCCTCCACCGCGCGGCCCGGCCGGTCCAGCCACGCCCGCAGGCTCACCTCTCCGCCCTCCTCCTCCGCCCGTTCTCCGTCGCCGTGGGCGTCGTCCCACGGCCGCCCGCCGCCGCCAGGAGCAGCGGCAGCGGCAGCAGCACGGGAGCCGTCCATGCGAGCAGCGGGTCTACCCCATGGCCGGATCACGTCCGGGTCTGTGCGGAATCCAGCTCCACCCGCTGCCGCTCCCCTGACCGGAGTAGGTGCGCAACGTGGTCGACGCGGGGATCCTGGAGGTGGTCGCAGGCGTCGGGCTGGAGTAGCGATGGTACGGGAGATTGGAGCGGGGTCGTAGTTGTCGGAAGGGAGCATGCGGAGGCGCGGGAAGGCGGCCACGCTGGCGAACCCGAGGCGCACATCTAGGGTTTGCCGTGGGGGCGACCAAGGGAGGAGAGCAGCATCGCGGCGGCGAGGAGTCGAGGGAGAAGATATGGGCGAATCTAGGACGCGAGACGCAGCGGTGGAGGTGGCCGGCGGCGATCAGAGCCGTGGACGGCGGCGGCTGGCGGCGATTAGAGCTGTGGACGGCGGCGGCGGCTGCCATCGCACAGGGGCGTGGGAGGGGAATCAAGCCAGGCCGTTCACCCATAGCGAGCGTGAGATAAGGGGTCAGGCTGTTGACTTTTCGCTGAGAGATTTGACCCAGTCCACCCATCTACGTACCATACAACAAAGGCAGATTGAAACTGCCGCTAATCCTGTTAGCTTTTGCGGCACTTTTTTGATGCTGCCGTTAATCAGCAAAAAAATTAGCGGCACTTTCACTTCTGCCTGTGCTCCCCCAGCATTGGCGGCACATTTTTCTAATAGCCGGTAATCAAATGATCATCAGTGGCACTATTGAGAATATATGCCGCCTAAATCTATCGTTAACGGCACATTACAAAAGTGCCTGCATCAAAGTGCCGCAAATTACCGTACGTGACGTAGTGAATATTCGATACTGCTCCCACATGGATAATTTAAGATTTCTGCAGTTCCCAGCAATACCAGAGAAGGGTCTAGAGAAAATGATGGACTAAAAAATAGATTTGGTGTTCTGATAAATCAGGTATTCTTTGATGTCATAAATTTTCAACTTATTAGCAAACTACGATTGGTTGATTCAAATATGCATGACCATTCCTTGCCAATTGCTTTTTTCTGATGTTAAGCAGCCTTTTGGGAACTAAGTAACTCAATTCAAGGGCCATCTGATACTTAAAGTTCCTATATTATACCCATTTCAATAATTTGTCCTATAACATTTTGAAAGATGGGTGAACTTTGAAACCTTCTTTCTTGTGGTGTGAAACACGAAATGGATATAGCAGTAGCTAAAATTGCATTAGACTACACGCTAGCATTACAACACCTGGACCTCTTTCTCTCTAAAGAAACATTAGATAATCACACCATCGTCAGTAAACAGACCGCGGTGGCAATGCTTGTAGTTTTGTTGGGCCTAGATACTTTTTTTGAGAAACGTTGGGCCTAGATACTAAGATACACTTTTACCATCGCCGCGTGGGTGTGAGTGAAGCTAGCCAAGACTGAGGTTGAACATTAGTGGCTGGGAGGCTATGGGCGACGAGATCTACCGTCAGTGACGGGCGGCCCTCCCTCCCCTGCCTTGAACTCCTCGCGCGTCATCCAGCTCGGGGGTCCCGTCGGCGTCCAAAACACGCTTCCCTAGATTGAGGCACCGACGGCCTTCACCAGTGCCCAAGAGGAGAAGGGGAGATACACGGGGAAGCAAAGGCGACGGCAGGCGGCGGCTGGCCGGCCAGAGTGTTGCGAGCAATTATTCTAGGTCATCCTTGAGTCCCGTCCCCATCTGGTAACCCCCTCCACAAGATCGCAACTCTATCTCCGGATGGAGCTCACCTCTCTGCTTATATTCTTATATTGTTGTCTGTCCAAATGTGGAGTAGACCTTAGGATTTTTCCTGGAGTTGTGTGTTTTGGTTTTGATTTGGGGTAGAAGAATTTGGAGGTTAGGTCGATGATGTTTTAGTCTTTTGTTCAGATCTGTATCTAGCGGCAGCAACAATATTTTTGCATATGTGGTTTCCATTTAGACCATGAATTTGCTTACTCATTTTCCTGCGTCTTACAATGAGTACTATATATAAATAGAGGGTTGGTACATGCAGATAATAGCTCATTTTGAATCTACCAGCACAGGTAAATTGGTGCCAGATTCAGTTTTTTTTGTCTACATGTGTGTCCCCATTTAACCTCCTGATGGTTCTGCTTAGCGACAGCTTGTATGATTGAAATAAGTGTACCCGCGAGCAGAAAACTAACTTCTAAACTACATGCAAAATTGCCATACCTTTTTATTCTGATTTTAATGAGTAGTGAGCTGGTTTGCTGTGTCACCAACATGTGGTCATATATGGTCAGCTTTGGTATGTCCCACTAACAACTATAGTTTTTTGTTTTCATAGGGAATTCGTCGATGATATCCTCAGCCATGCATGTGTTGGAACTCCCTACTGTATGTCGACGCACTACACCTCCTTGCATGTGATATTCACAGAAATTCAATGTTTCTATTTTCTGATTTATACACTGATTCAGATGCTTCAAACCTCTGACTGATATTTCCCTAAGAGCATCATGCAACCTCACTGACAAGAAATTATATCTAGATCATGTAAATCTAACTTACTAGCAATCTAATGAAACAATTTTCTACCTGCTAGAACATGGATGGGCACATGAAAGTATCTTATAATTTATTGATATACATTCTGAATTAATTTTCTTCCTTACTAAGTAAAGCATTTCATGGTTCAGATATTGACGGTTGGTCCAGCAGGTGAAAAGTAGACAAATGTTAGAGAACTTGGTTGCATTTCCTAACATGTTCCTTTGTATGTACTTAGAAGTTGGTAACGTATTATTCAGTTGTTAAACACCAAAACTTGGTAATGAGTTTACCCTTCCGGTGGATTGACTCGCTCTTTTCCCCACTTTAAAATCTTCAAAGTTTAGACAACAAATTATTGCACTCACTATATGTCCATCAAACTTAGTAACTAAGTCTGCCGCAGCTCTTGTTTCTGTTTGGCATGATACATCGGCTTTAAGGAAAAGATCAGTGGCAAACCATCTCGAATTGGAGGCTGAATGAACATGTCTCTTCTAATTTTCCACTATAGTATACCAAAAGGTTGTCAAGGATTAAATTTAGATTAACAAAGGTTGGGCATTCAAAAGAAGGGAGAATGAAGATACTCTTGCAAAAAAAGGTTGGGTATTTCAGATGGTTTAATTTAATTAGGTTTATTGACAAAGAACAAGGCAAAAAAAAAGATTAACAAAGGTTTCTGAAGTGAAAGAATGATTTACATGGCTTGTAAATTTGAGTTGTTGTAGAAAGCTAATTCTGAGCAGAATTTGACTTCTTTGCTTTCAAGAAAAGGCTCAGATACATGGAGAGATCATGCGAGTAGGGACACTCGAACTTGGGCGGGCTGAGAGCTATCAGCAGCTCACTGCCACCAGGCTATGCCATGGTTCACTATATGACTATATCATCAAGGTAAGTAACTCAACTTTTTTGTGAAGTACTCTAAATTGCTTCAATAATTGTTTTAGGTTTGTAGTATAACATATTTGCATGCCACTTCATATTCTTGTAGTCCTGCTTACCTCAAGGTCAATGTTATATCATTGATCTCATCCATACCTGAAGCGTCCAGGCATAGGTGCTGGTGGAAGCCAAGGGACGAACGGCGAGGCGGCAGTGTGGTCACGCTTGCCAAGAGCCTTGCTGATTTTCTGGCCCGTACCAGAGCCACTACTCCACCGCCCCATCAGTGCTCCTCCTCCCTGGGACTGGGCCATGTATGACAAGGGAAGAAATTGCTCCTTCCCCTGTGTCAGGTTCAGTCAACACCACCATCTTGGGCTACTGATTGTAAGCAGTGCATGTATTGCTTCTTTAGATCGTAGTGTCTATCACTTTTAAACTTGTCAAGTTCAGCGCTATTATTGGTAGAGTTCAGGCTTGATGCTGAATATTTGTTGTATTAATACTTTTATGGTGAATCAAGAAAAACTTCAGTCCACATTGCATTGATGCAGCAGATATTCTCCAAAAATAAAATACAGTGCATTATATTATAAATATTGTCCCAACCTGTCCAGATTCACGGTTCGCAGATAAACGACTGATGAAACTAAGACATACCTATTTTTGTAGTAACTGTGTTATTTAATGTCTAGATACATTCAAATTTTAAAAAGTCTCAGTCATCCTTTATGCATGGAGGGAGTATTAATTTTGTAGTAATTGTGATGCAGTGTACCTCAAAATTCACATGTCTATTTGTATTTATTTGATGACCTGTCGTGCTATGAATTTGCACCAAAATAAAATTATAAAAAGGTTATTATCTGTATGGGCACTTTTCTCTGTTTGTTCATCCTCTTTTTTACTAGCAAATATCCCAAGTTTTAAATCAATTATGTATTTGCTTTTGTAGATATTGAGAATGGTTTGATTTTGGTGTGTGCACTTTTTTTTTGTGCTAGCAAATGGCGGACCAAAAAACTTTCGGATGGCCGAGCAAATGAGGTTATGCTGCCAAATTTTGGACGCAAAGCCACATAGAAAATCGCAAGTGTTGCGCTGTCGACAAGCCTGTATACACGTATATTTTTTCCTCCCGATGCAGCACACGAGCTTGGGTAGTGGGCTCCATGGGCCGCCTGCTTCCACCTGCATCCTGAATAGAGGGGCAGGAGCGGCCACGAATAGCCAAATCGATGATCTCGGGCAGAGGACACAAGCCTATTAGGTGTGGTCTCCGAAGGCGACCGAACGTGGAACTGATGCGGTCCTTGCACCAATGATGGAGAGGCACGGGAGGGACCGGTCTCCGCTCGAGCTTCTTGAGAGAGTGGTGGAGCTCTATAAAGCGAGTGAGCTCGCGAGAGTGAGGAGGCGGCCGGCTTTACATCGTTCATGTTCCTTTTCCGCGAAGGGTTTCCAGAAAAAAAAAGTGTTAGAATTTCCTTTTCTGCAAATAGTGAGGAGCCTCTTTTGTATCCAGGGTTGTCTCAGGATATTTATGAATATCAAAGTGTTATTTGGACTAATCAAAAATATAGTATTCATAGTTAAACCTGTGTTTGCAGCACCCACGTTTTGTAAGACAATATACATCTAGAAGGAGTGGTTGTTAAGTTGGCAGTTATGACAACCCAGAATACAGGCATAGCCTTACCGCAGAAGAGTAACAATAGAAGACCTAGAACTTGAAACCACATAGATGTGCAACAATGCTGTCTTGTTATTGAGTTCGGTATTATCATGTTGTAGTACATTATGATATCTCTAATTTGTTTTGAATTTTATGAATTATATATGTGCATTGAGAAATTAAATTTGAGGACCCGTGGCAACGCACGTGCATTTATACTAGTTGTTCTTTAAAGTAAGTCCGGCTTCTAAAACAGGCCCTATTTTTCTCCAAGAAATAAGATTAATCGCAAGATAGGGTGAAAGATCATCCACCTCTATTAAGTAATATCACAGAGGTCGCCCCCATCTCTCCTCATCTCCCGTGTCGCCCCCGCGTGGCGGCTGGGAGAAACCCTACCACGCTGCCACCCCCTCTCTCCCTCCCCTCCCCCGCTGTCGCCAGGGGCGCGGCCAGGCAAAGCCTGGTCGGCGCCGGGGACTCCTCGTCCTCTCGCGCGCGGGGGCGGACGCGGGACTTCCTTCTCGGGCCGGGGCGCGGCCCTCTCGTTAGGGGCCTCAGTGGCAGCGCGTGGGCTCGGCTCGGTGGCGGCACGACGGATGACGAGGTGGTGGTGAGCCTTGCCGGTGGCGGAGGGATGGGTGGGGGCGGGCTGCAGGGGAAACCCTAGGTCTTCTTCTCCTCGCTCCTCAACGGCCGGCGGCGAAGGGATGGTAGTTTGGCTACGGCAGTGCCTAGGCGTGTGCGTTGTCTCCTAACTACGCGATCTGCTCTTGGTGTCTCCGGCGGCAACCTTGGCCAGCCTGGGATGGTCACCAGTGTGGGGGCCCGAACGGATTAAAGGCAGCGGTCTTAGGGTCTCTTTTTAGCAAAGATGAAGACCTACCTGAGGCCTGCCCTTCTCGATCTGGCCAGAGTGTTGAGTTCCGGAAGGCACCGCTAACGAATCTAACAGTGCTTCTTTTATCTGGAGTTTGCTGGATAGGTGGTATTCGGTCGTGCGCACCCATGATTTTATTCCGACCATTTGGTTCTGGAGGGAGTTGCGCGAAGCTCTTTTTTGTGTTGACATCAAGTGATATTTGGTCCATGGTGAAGTTAGAAGAGAATATCATGACGGACGGATTGAAAGACTGGCTAAAGGAGGTTGAAGTCTCTGCGCTATTGAGGGACTTGCTTGGTGTTCCGGCCTTCACATCGGTGGTATGAAAGTGGGGGCGACAACACATGTGAAGTTCCGAGTCTTACCTTTCAGGGTGAAAACTCAAGGTCTAGCCTTAACTGGTTGTGTCTGGCAATGACCTTGTTGAAGACATTGTTTGGCGAGCGGGGATTATCTTTAGGGTGAAAACCTAAGATCTTTGATTGAACGACGACGGCGCTGGTGCACTGTTTTCTTCTTGGAGGCGTCGCTTTTGGAGAGTCTGAATTTCAAGTGTTGTCTTGGTGGTGGATGTATTGTTGTTGCTAAGGCTGGGATATTGTAGCGGGACTTTTATTTCTTAGTTTTCTTTTTCTCTTTTTTTTTAGTTATGTGCTTCCGTAATATCATTAGGGCATTGCGTTGTTGCAGAAGTTAGGTGTAATTGGTATCTTTTGATATTAATGTATTCCCTTTATCAAAAAAGTAATATCACTGAGAATTTGTGTTTCAGCAGGTGAGTTGAAAGGAACGCAAGAGTTCCCGCCTTATGCATACTAGCAATGATCGGCACGGCGGCACGCCGCGCCAGCATTGTGGTTGTATACTAAAATCTATAGATAAGGTTCAACTTAGATGGGATACCATTTTAGCTCACTGGTCTGATTGTACTGTTGCCACAAGTTAAAGAAGAATGAAAATCAATTTAGGCTTTTTGCAAGAAAATTGAACAATTAAGATAAGCATATGAACATTACACCATATCAGCGATGAGGTACAACCAAATGCGAGCGGCCTTAAAACAGCCTTCTACCTTCATACCAAAGCATGTTGCGGTATCGTACACCTCTAATTGGCAAGAAAGTTAACGACTGCTATCTTAGCATGGGCATTAGCGGGTCTTAAAATTTCATCCACACCCCTCTTTTTAGTCAGTGGATGTATTATTCTAAAGAGCTAAAATGCAAGGCAAGGCAATGCACATGACTGCTAAAAGAAATATAGAACATAAACAAACCTGCTATATGCCTATATGCTTGCTGGTCAAAATGAGGTCTACAAATAAATTTGCAGGGGCATACCTATGTATACAGATATCTGCAAACTATAACACTTAATGTTCAACAGATGGAAGTGTCTCTTAATACGGTTTAAAGAGAAACCTTGTAGACGCCAACAGTAATGGGGCATAAGATCTTGTTATGGTGCCAATAGTACATGGCGTAATACCCACAAACATATCACTTTTTGCTAATTAATCAGGTTATAACAGGACCAGGCAAACAAAGCAACTATGCATATACCTATGAATACTGCTCCCTTCCAATAGAACGACTGGTGAATAGAAATTGATCCCTTCTAAAAATAATTACACATATAACCTGAACACTGCTTGCGTTAATATGGACATAGGGTCATATGCAAAAGATGTCTCGCTCTAAACAACATGGCAAGTGGAAATTACGCAAAAGTGAAAACTTGGCAATTCTGTACGTACATAACTCTTCCAAACCGCTACAACCAGTGAGAACCTAAGCATATAGTTGCAAAATCATAGGCATGAACTCAACACATGTTACAAATTTCTTTCTTTGTGGAGCTACCACCTTCCACTAATCATTGATACACCACCGCAACACTCAGTGGAACTGCACAAAACAGATAGGTACATAACTTAATGTTAAGCAATAGAAATGGTATTAAGCTTAGAAAATAAAACCAACTATCCAGGGGAGTCCCTAGTTTACATTGCCTTCCAGGTCTGAAAATGCTCTGGCAAAAAAATTCAACCATGGATGGTACAGCACAAGAATAAAAAAAAAGAGTAAATGTAGATATATCAGAGAGATATTTGGCTCAATTTTAATTCTAATTTTCCATAAATTATTAACCACACAAATTAATCCCAACATCGAATAGAATATACTTTCCATGCAATCACTATTCAATGACCTACCACACTGGTGAATGACTCATGAATATAATTTTAGCTATCTATCACATAATCCAGTCAGGAGGACAAACCAGAGGGAGCCGCTGTTTTGAGGAGGGGGTGAGGAGCTCGCTAGATTCATTCCGCTGCCGCTCGTTCGATACTTCCCGAATGCTCATCGACTATTGGAGTTCGCCTATTAGAGGCGAGCACATGTTGTCTTGTCGCAACAGGGCGAAAGCCACATACAAATGTGTGCAAAAAACGCCAGCCAAAGCAAGATCCCCGAGAAAGTACCATAGGGAGATACTTTAGTGAATCTGTGGCATACTACAAATTTTGCAGCAAAAAATCAAACCATGCTAATGTTTAATACATCAAGATCGAAAATCAATAAATAAACATGAAGAAATAAATACTCAAGTTACAACCAAGTTTATTTCAACAATTTTCTTCCATGTAGTTCTTTGGACACTTGTAGCGCGCTCTTAGATATTTTGGAATGCATAGTAACTGCATGTCTCAAATGAAAATAGAATAGTGGTATATTCTCACTAACTTGCGAACATTCCCTGCTAGCTAAGATGGACTGTCAACTAAGGATGATAATGAAGATTGTATCGTAGCAACAGAAAGCACATCTAAGCATAAGCAGTGCATACAAAATTAGGCAAGAACTTTGGCTAATTTAAGAAATAATAATATAAGAAAATTTATTGGTACAACAATATTTAATATTGGCATCTCATATTATTCAAAAAATGGGTTATAATTTGCCTATTTTAGAGCTACATCAAGCAGCCTTGAAATGTGTGATTAGTTTCCTTTAGTACTCATTCATGAAAGACGCTTAATTATATCAGTATTTTATCTCAAAATCAAAATAAATTAATGGGTTTTTAATGTGTCACATAATATCTGGTTGCATGCACAAATTCCTTTACATAAGGAACATGAAAAGCTTTGTGACAAATTATAAACATTTAACAGGAACCATTAAGGGGTAGGTATAAACTGCCTATTGATCTAAGAACCGGATTAGCATTCAGATTTGCTTGAATTGCGGTAAGAGGAATTGTTGTATATAAAACTTTACCCAACGGTGCTACTACATAATAGATAAATCTCTGACACTGCTCAACCGTGATATAAAAAAGATACCCGAGATAGTGTTATATGTACCAAGGTAGACAGGTAGGGCATCACTTTCTCCATTGAATGAAAGAAAGATGAAACAGCTGCTGTCTGATGAACTCCAACTTGCAAATTGTTAACAACACTAATCGAATTTTCATATTACATGGAGCAAAATTTCAAAATAAATCTACTGAAGCGCAAACCTGAGCATATTCACTCTCACTTAGGCTGGAACATGGAAATGGTGTTGGAGAAGAGAAGAATGGTGGGCTACACGCACGACCGGTGAACACCCCCGCTTCCTCCATTTGCCCGCAACAACAGCAACTGCATGACCGGTGCCGCGGTTCCTCCAAGAACCCGCTGTCGACATCAAGGCCAGGACACACCTCAAGAAGAGAAGCTGCACCCACTCTAGATTTAGCCTATTTCCAACTCTTGGTTTGTATTATGTGGTGTGCATTATTTGAGTGGGAAAAATAGCATATGCCGAGGTACATGAAAGTTAGAGAATGTAGTGGCATATTTTGAACTTCAGTTTTTACAATGTCATCTCATATTTTCAAATTGACATCAATCCTATTTCCAACTCTTGGTTTGTATTATGTGTTGTGCATTATTTGAGTGGGGAAAATAGCATATGCCGAGGTACATGAAAGTTAGAGAATATAGAGGCATATTTTGAACTTCAGTTTTACAATGTCATCTCATATTTTCAAATTGACATCAATCCTTACTAATTCGTATAAGATAAATATGATTGCAACTTTCACGAGGTAGGAGTTAAAAATCTCAGAAAAGTATGTCTCCCTGCTTATGTTGGTTCGGAGTTCTATGACCCACTATGAGAACCAGGGAAGTCATGCACATATGGCACATGGCATTCATCAGCTAGTTATTGTCCAGCTGGATATTTTATAGTATATGGATCAATTTTTATCCACATGTGCACCCAAAGAATAAAGAGCGGCTGTACTTAGAGGGGAATAAGGAATAGCTATATCTGCACCATGCGTGGATCGTCGGTGCTGTGTACATTTGCCACTGGTGCGGCTTGGAAGAGAAGAGTGGTTGCTCCTTCTAGCAGTGATGTTTTTTTCATTGTTGTCTCCATGATATGGGTGTCTAATCAAGAGAGGAGGCAACAAATTAACTGAACATGGGTCGCTAATCTTAATTCAGTAGGTTGTGCATTAGTATCTTCTCACCTACAGATTCCCTGGCAGAATAATCTCTTCAAGAAGAAATCACCATTGTTGTGACAGAATAAATATTGGTATAGCATCACTCCATCGATTCAGTTTTTCAACCCCCATCAAAACAGAAGCACTAACGCGAAAAGAAACAAAATCGATCACGACAAGATCCTGTTCAACGCAAAAGCACATGGCTGATGAGAAAACTGAATCCATACCTCACCCATCGGGGGCGACTTTCCACCGGTCCGTCGAGGATTTCTCACCACTGTGTCTGGAGCTGAGGTTCGGCAATGGCCGCCGGTGCCGCCACAACAGAGGCGGCGGCCGGCACGACAAGAGCCTGTTCAACGCAAAAGCACATGGCTGATGAGAAAACTGAATCCATACCTCACCCATCGGGGGCGACTTTCCACCGGTCCGTCGAGGATTTCTCACCACTGTGTCTGGAGCTGATGTTCGGCAATGGCCACCGGTGCCGCCACAACAGAGGCGGCGGCCGGCGTGCCGGCCGAGGGACTCGACTTCCGAGCTCATCTTGATCAGCGTGTCCACCTTCCACTCCTGGACCCTAGCCCCTGGTGGCGCTGTACATCGGGCTCATCCACACCGTCCACCCCACCAAACCCAACGTCATTCCTATGCGGTACAACACCTCCACCATCTCCATCCTCTACGGCGACGTGTGCGTCGGCACCGCGCGCATCTACGCCGACGGGGATCCGTCCACCTCACGGCTAGGCTCGACGCCCTGGAGCTGTCGCACTCGCACCACGCCAACGCCGCGCGCCGGCACACCGAGCTGGACGACTTTGTGCAGTTCCCAGGGGAGGCTGATGTGCTCCTCTGGTCCCGCCTCTTCTCCGTCCGCATGCCAGCGGCGGCGGAGAATATTGTCTAGAGGCGGTGGCAAGGGAGCCCGCCGATGGGGAAAATTCCACAGGCCACGGTGAGGTTCTTCCCCGTGGCGCGCATCTCTGCTGCCTAGACGGCCGCCGCGTCGCTCTGGTCCACCGGCTTGTCCCCCGTGCCGGCCACCGCCGCGGCCTCGAGCGCGCGGCCGATGCTGCTCCAGAGCGCCCGACGGCTCCTTGGCCGCCACGGGCGAGGGCGCGACGAATAGTCCCACGACCTGGCCCGCGACGGACTCGGTGAGGACGCGGTGGCTCGGGAACTCGGTCTCCGTGACGGCGACCCCCGCGTCGGCGACGGGGCCGGAGAGCTGGGCGCCGCCCACGTGGCCGGCTCGCGCGTTGAGCGCCGCAGCGGACTGCATGACCCCGCCGCGGGACCGCCCTTGTGGGTAGAGGTGGAGAGTGGACAGAGAACATGGAGGAGATAAGATGGAGAGAGAAAAGGAGACAGGAGAAGATTCGGGAGAAAATACATGTCAAGATGCAAACCATGACAGCTCACGACCTGTGATGTCCACCGTCCGACAACGAACACAGTGTCATAGGCTACACGCACCCGCACCAAAAATTGAAACCATCAGTGCCGTGAACAACCACACCAAATCAGGACGAACTGCAATTCCAAGATGACCCCAAAAGTGTACACCAAACAATAACTGAACATGTAAATACACGTGTCAGCATGATAGAGGCACTAAAAAAAATCCAAAAAACTGAGAAAAATCGAAACTGTTCAGCTTTAGTATAGTAGTTATGCAATTATGCACTATACCATTTCTAAAAGACATGTGTCTTGCCGTCGGATGGAACCCGCAGTTCCAGTTACTTGGTATGGTCATGTGTTTTACTGAGTTGGATTTCAAAATCAGCAAAGCTTTTGTCTATTCAGATCTAGGATATAATTCTCAGAACACGTAATCGTTAACTTCTATCTTACCGCTGGGTGGAATGAGTAGAGTACATTGGGCTAAAGTATCCGCATGAAATTTGTACAATTAAACATATGTTTTCTTTCTTGCAATAATGAAGGGAAAAGATTGAACGAGCAAGGATTCTATTTTTGCATGCATAATCCAGCTGATTGAAGGTGATCTGAATTTTCACCTAATTCAACTTCTCTTATACCACAAACTTTGTTCTACCAACCTCTCGGTAAATAATTTTCAATAATTTATTTGTCTGCAACTTTGTGCATGAATGTCAGAATAAGTTGTCCTTCAAGGTATAGTTTTGCTATCATGAGGTATCACTGCAGAGATTGAGTTGTGCTTCTATTTACAAAACAAATGATGACCTGAGGGAAACACATTTACCTATACCATCTTCTTTGAGTTGGTATATTTTCTTATTATCATACACATGATTTTTCAGTGTAGTCATTTCACTATTAACATATCTTCATTTTTTATTGTAATTTAAAATATATTCTATTAAGCCTACAAGTTTTTTATTTAGGCTTCACCGATTGTATAAACGTTTTTTTTGCAGCAACGCGTGCGTTATCACGTAGTTCCTATAATGGGCCGGCAGTGAAAAATTAGGTTGGCACACATAACTCTAATGGACCGGTTAGTGAACTAGCAATCACCATAGCTAGGCCAGCCCATTATATTTAATGGGTTGATCCATTTGTCTTTAACGGACCGGCCCACGAAGGTAAACGGGTTGGCCCATAAATTTACTGTTGTCAATCTACACAATGAACTGGGTCGGCCGAGTCAACGAATTGACCGATCAAACCAAATAAATTGGATCAGCCCGCATTATAATTAGGCTCGTCCAGTAAAATAGTTGACCGGTGAAACCAACTAAGTTGGGTTGGCCAACTTAGTCGAACCAAGTTAGTATTCCAACCCCGCGTACTAAATGGGCTATCCCAGCTAACAACTTGACCGGTCAAACCAAGTTAGTTAGCCTGGCTCGTGTACTAAGTGTGCTAGCCTAGTTTACAATTTGACTGGTCAAATCAAGTCAGTTGGCCGGCCCCCACAAACTAAGTAGGCCAGCCCAGTCATCTTTATTGGGCCGATCTACTTAACGCGTAGCATGCGGCCTTGTGTGGGACTGTCATTTACCACGGATTTTGAACCGTTAACACTGTTAACACTGTTACCGGGTTGTTAACTGCATCTGCCACGTGTCAGTTAGCATGATGTCGGTCAGCAGTCAACAGCCTCTCAAAATTCTTTTGCAATGGTCCAATTTTTCGTGGCTAAGGGCCCATCATCAGCCATGGAGCTAAAAATCCATGATAAATCCTTAGGTGACTCGATATGCACCACGTAATCCGTTTCATCGGCCATGCATCATTAACCATGAAAAATATTCTTTGGCCGACAATTTTTGGCTATGGTAGATAACGATTTTTTGTAGTGTGTGGAACCACTCTTCAAGAAACGTAAAATTGGTACTAAAGTTGGTAGTACGCCAACGGTACCACATTGTAGTGATGGTTAAATGGCGTAATGGATAAAAATATCACCGGTTAGAAGGTACAATCGATAACAGAGCAACTATTTTTTAAGAGATACCGTAAAGAAGGTAGTATTATATTCACCGACCAAAAGAGGAGGTGGTTGGTGGAGTGTCCTCGTTTTATGGAGTTGCTATAGAAGAAATGCTACTATTTTCTCTGGCTAAAAGAGGTAGCGGGTAAATTAAATATACCTTTCTAAAGGTATGGTAGAAGAAGGCAATAGTATTCTAATCAGGTAAAAGAGACGACGGAAGATGGAGTAAGATATTTTCCGATCGTACCGTTGAAGGGCACAATATTATTTTCACCCGATAAAGTAGACGGTGAATGTTAGGTTTTTTCGAATAACAACCATCCAGAACTACGGTTCAGGTTAAAGATTTATGTAAAACTTACCAGGCTTATGCACCATTGAGAAATTACCGTCACTTAAATATGTGCCTTGAAAGAATAACTATTAGGTAGTTAACCGTATGTTTTAGTTGACATCGGCACGCGAGAAATTACTATGGAAGTTACTATGGAAGTTGAATATATTTCTATTAACGACAAACATAACTACGGTTGAGGTTGAATATTCGTGTAAATATTGTCATCGGGAAATTACCAACACAAAATATGCGCTTGAAAGACTTACTATTAGGGAGTTAACTTTGTGTTTCGTAGTTGACATCAACACGCGACAATTAATGGTCTATTTCGTAGTTGACATATGCACGCCACAAAGTACTGGGAAAGTTGAATATTTCTACTGGCGGCAAATATAATTATGATTGAGTTTGAAGATTCATGTAAAAAATTACCAGGCTTGTGCACCATTGAGAAATTACTCACATAAAAATATGTGATGTGAAAGAATTAATATTAGGTTGTTAATACTGTATTTCATAGATGATATCGACACGCGGGAAATTATTCCACAAGTTGAAATTTTCTACTGACGATAGATAACAACAGAAGTTGAATATTTCTACCGATAAATTACTGCGAAAAGCGCCCTGAAAGAATTACTTCGTAGTTAACATCGATATAAGATAAATTACTGCAGATGTTAAATATTTCTACTGACGATAAATTAATGCTGCAGTTGAATACTTCTACAGACAAACTATTGGCAAAATTTACTATCAGAAAGATTATTTCAAAAGGTAAAAAAAAAAAACCCGGAGTCCGTACCCAGAGTGTTGTGGTGCCAGCAAAGACATTCAGCCTTTATATATGCAAATACATGTTCAAGTGCGGAGGAAGGGGAAAGATGAAAATATATTTGTTTGAGGTATGACTATTTCAACATTTTAAATTTATATGTTCTATAGTTGATGATCAAAGGTATTGAGCAGTGTTCTTTTGCTCGATTTAAGTCGATGAGACTAAAATGTTGTATTTGGTGTGGCCTTCAGTGCACTAGAAGGAATAGCACATTTCCTATTAGCCTTCACTAGTCATCAACCCGTGCACGCATGGGCTGGGAATTTTCTTACTTGGCTTTTATTGAACATGAAGTTAGTAAGTATTGAGACCGGCCTATATGTTCTTGACAAAGTCAGTGTTACTCTTTTACAATTTCATTTAAATATGTGTCACTGAACAATATCGTGATATGCTTTTCTTGGAAATATGCATAATTTGAACTAAAGCTCCAACACTTATCATGTATTAGAGGGAGTAAGTTTTATTAGGCTGAGTTTGCAATAAATAAACACTATCTCTCGACATTTATTTCAATTCATTGTAAAGATACGCATGCAAATTGTCCGGACAATGCGATGTTAGAAAGCATGTGCTCATATCTGAAAACTGATGACACTAATTAAGCATACCTCCACGACTCCTACAAAAATAGGTCTTACTTTTAATATGAGGAAAACATATATACAATTTCTAAACAAACTGTGGGAGTATATCCTTGATAACGTAACAATTAACTATTGCAGGGGTCTAACTTTTGAACATGATATATACTGAAGATCACAATTTGACAACCTGGACGAAAAGATGTTCTATTATACTCTTGGGTGGATCATTTCTATATCTAGAGACTATTGTTGAAAGTTGGTTCTACTGAACACTTGGGAATCCGATGGTATGCCACGGCCTCCATATTCTGGTCATCTTGCTCTCTAGACACTGTATATAGAATGGTAACATCGCTGACTGAATCTCCTTGGATATTCTATTTGAAAAATAGAGTATATAAACTAATCCAGTTAGACTTATCATCTTTCGGAAAGGAAATGTGAACACAGATGGACAAATTAGTGAACTGAATCATAAGCAATCAAGATTGTAGAAGCTACACTATGATTAATGATTACTGTGGTCCACACTTCAAAAAATAATCCAACTTTATCCCAAGTTTACATTGGCACTTGAATTTAACTAAATACGATTATTTATAAGATGCGTTGTATTATGGAACAGGAGTGTGTACCTTTAAGCAATTGTCATGCAATTTCAGCTATTGATCTCTCGTACCTCTAAGCGATTGTCAAGCAACTTTAGCTATTGATCTCACCATGACTGCCCATCAAGTGCAGAGAGGCTTTTTCTCAGCATAGTAAGAAGTAGCAGAACCCAAGATTAGTGAGCTTGCAATTATTGTAGCTTGATGGAGTTGTGGATGGGACATGGATGGCATGACCTATACTATGGTTAAGAAATAGGCAGAAATCATGGTTTGTTCAAGATTTAACTAATGTGAGCGATTCACCTCGAAATCTAAAATGTGATACTATTATAAATGTGCATTTATAGAAAGAAGAACCATGCATCCACATATTTAGCTAAGGAGAATATTGATGATTATGACGTTTATTTTATCCCACTCTGCCACAACTTTTTTTACCCACCAAAGTACATACCCAAAAATAAATTCGACTAATAAGAGACAACTCAATTTATGGAAACGCGGTAATATTTTCCGTTGTAATAAATGCTCAAGAAGGAGAAGGTCATAAATATTTCTATGAAAATACAAAGTTCAGAATACTCTCAAAAGATAGGTCACTCAAACTGAATATGCATTACTCCAAGAGTCTTAAGTTTCTATGACTTATTATAATTCAGGTGTATATCTCTTTTTGTTTTCCTTCTTCACACGGCACTGGGTCCTCAAATATCATATGTATTTGATATTATCTCCTAAATTAATGCAGCATGTGTAATGAATTATAGAATGTGTAAAATATTGAAAAGAAGCACATAGCTTAAGTAACTGTCGTACAACTTCACCTATATATTGATCTTACCATGAATGCCCATCAGGTGCAACTTCGCATTTTCTGTGTAATAATTTTTTTAGAAGAACTTAAGATTAGTTTTCAATCATTTTGCCCACAATGTTAGGATTGCAGATAATATAGTGTGATGGAGCAGTGAAGGGAAAATAGATAGAACGGCCTGTCCTATGGCTAGGAAATAATCAGAAAACATGGAATTATGCTTAGTCAAGATTTAACTCATGTCTAAAGAATGTACAACAGAAACACATGAAATCTGTACACAAAATACTCATATCTAAAGATTCACCTGGAATTCTCAAATAATGTGATACTCCTGCCCATATTATGATGCGCAGAATTTTGTGTGCAAGTCAAACTTTGCAAAAATACTGAATGACAGAAAACAAATTCAACCCTGCAGCATGGGAATATTAAAGAAAATGAGAGCAGATGTTTCATATTTACCGAGAACCCCAAGTATCAATGAATCCCTACATGGATAAATAATGAAAATTTCATCCCACAAAAAATAGAAAAAACAGTTAGAATGCAACTTCGAGATAACTAAGTATATATATATATCAATCTTTACCTAGGTACTTGTCTTCGATTGAAAATTCCACAAAAGAAAAAAGTAAGCTTTTCAGATTTCGCCACCAGTAAATAGCATGAAGGACCATACGTTCTGGTCTCTTCCTGGCAAAATTAATGGAATGTAGCTGATTTTGTTCAACGGATTTTCTAATGAATTAAATGGGATAAAGAATAGAGTAGCGGAGTTTGGGAATCCATACTTACTTGCTTTGATTGACTCGAGTTGGAGCAGGGGTGACGAAAGAAGAAATCGACTGGTGTTGGAGATGGCAAACCGCTCCGCCGGCTGACCAACAGCGGCCGCCACCGGATTTGCTTCAACACATGCCCGTAAACTCCCTCCAATTTCTCAACAATCCTGATCTTAGTTTCGAAAATATTAACCCTAGATTGCAGCGAGCCTGGATAAGACTGTCTCTTCCTAGATTAGACTAGTAAGATTGCACGTGTAACACACGTCTCTTAAAATATGTCATGTGTTTTCTTTAATCCTATTTGTGTTTTCTAAGTGTATTTTTTTCCAAATCTTTATTTAATTAGCTATTTAAATAGGTCTGGTTGACCAACAGTGTAAGCCGTTTGCATGCAACATATGATCCACATACGGCATCTTCTGAAGTTCAAGGGATCCATAGTGCTTACGCCATCTTCGAAGTCTCGTCTTCTCACATTTCTTAGTCAACTATAAAAAAAAACTCTTGTCCTAAACTGTTTTATACAATCTGGACATAGTTAGTTTTTAAATAATAGTAAGACGAAGAAAAAGTATCATGATAGAGCGAAATACATATTCAAGAATGTTGGACAAAATATATTTCATCTAATACTACATAAATTTAACGTCTGCAAACCACATAATGATAGTACGTAGAATTTTAATGATGCATTTTTTATTAGTATAATAAATTAAAAATGCCAAATAATTTTAGAAGATTTAAAAATCAATAAATAATATGAAAAAATATTAGAAGATTTAAAAATTTGGAAGCAAACAGGATGTTTAAAAATCTTAATATATATAAGTTAGTTTGACCAAAGGAAATACCTAACATTAGTTTGTTCCGGACTGAAACGGGAAGAGATCTTTTGCTTTTGGTCTATTTTAAAAAGCTTGAAAATGATAAGACCCACCAGGAAGTGTATATTTTTTTAATACATTACTTATGTGAACAAGAAAATAAAGGAGATATAGTCCGTACATGGTAGATGTAGCCATGTAGCGATGTAGGTGAAGCAGTTAGACGAACATATATCACTTAGTCCAGTGGAAAGAAAAGAAATAAAAAAGGCCAAATGGCAGACACGTCGTCTTCAGTCCTCACTATCCCGAGTAAATTACATATACATACCACTTTTGGGGCAACGGTTGCGAGTAGGTACCAACACTGGTAATTTTTTCAAGTAAGTGCAACTTCTGGGGCAGTTCGTAACAGATTGAGCAACTCTGGCGTTAAACGAGAATTAAGCCGGCGGTCCCACATGTCATAGCAAACGTCCGTTAGGGCACGATTCGGCTCCATCTGTGGCCGTTACCACGATTCGGCTCCATCTCTGTTATTTCCCCCCTTTTCTTTTTCGACCAATGGAGGAGGGCGATGGCGGCGGCAGCGGCGGCGCTGCTGGCGGTGGCGGCGGTGCTGGCGGCGGTGCTGGCGGACAAGGCGGAGTGTATGACGACGGGTTGGATGACCTGTGGCCGCCGGCGCACGTTTCGTCGGAGCATTTCCTTGCCCAGATGTGGGAGGACGACCCGGCGACGAACTCGACCAGGACAAGCAGCCACGCCGATGGAGGAGATGGGTAAGTTGCTCTACTCCATCTAGCCGCTGTTATGTATCTTCCTCTCAAGCCCTTAGGTCCAATTTTACTCATTTGTACATTTCTATTTGCTTTGTAGCCTAGACAGTGAAGTTTGGGATGTGAGGATACAATTTGAGGATGGTCAGGATATGCTAGAGAACCAAATTTGCCGTGATGACCTGACTTACATGAAACTAGTTTCAATGCTTGAGCCCCGTGGCTATGGATTTGGGGATTCTATGTACTGTAGAATTCAAAGTGAAATGGAATTGGTTGAGAACAATGCTAAAATATATGAGCTGCTACTGCATTTTGATTCAACAAAGGTGTTAAACTTGACTGCTAAGAGGGGAGTACATGGTGTTGATAAGAAATTAAAAAAAACCAAACAAGGCAGCACATCAGGGGATAATTGCTCTAGCATTATTACTTATTCATCTCCAATTGTGTTGGATTTCAGTGAGCCACCTGTGTATGCCGTGGATGAAGATGGTCAATTGTTTAATAGCCAAGTTGGTAGTAATAATCCTGTTGGGCAGGGTTCACACAATCATGCTCAGTTCTACGACGTCGATGAAGATGTTGAGCTGTCAGCTAGTGATGAGGATGCAGATGTGGGCACACATGATGCAGCATTTGACATGGGAGACTTAGCTGATTCAGTTGAAATCAGGATGAAGGAAAAGGCTGAAGTTGATGAGATATTGGAGGAGATGAGAAAGCAAAAAGAGGATCCAATGTCACACTGCCAAGGTGATACAGATATTGAAGATTTGTTTGTAAGTGAAGAAGAAGCAGGTGCTGAACCATGTACTGAGGTGCCGTTGAAGAAAATGAAGCTACCTGTGAAGAGAAAAGGCCCCACTGAAAGGTCACATTCAAGTGTTGTCGTCGAACATGTGCGAGACTTCATACCATCTGATGATGAGGACAAATGTCCTGGTTTTCTGCCTGAAGATGATGATGATGGGTTTGCGCCATTGTCGATGATTCTACCTAAAGGAAGAAAGAGTAGAGCAAAGAAAAGGCCACCTAGGGTATGGTATGATGAGAGAAGGCTGCAAGCACATGAGCAACTAGCAGAGCACATGTGTTTTACAAATGTGGAGCAGTTCAGAGATGCATTGGTCAACTTGCATATAGCACAAAGTAGGAATTTCAACTATCATCGAAACTCTGATGTTAGAGTAATTGCTGATTGCAAAAATAAGCCATCATGTCGTTTCTATATTACTGCATCAGAGATAAAAGGAGAGAAGACCTTTGTCATTAGGAAGATGAATCTTGAGCATACATGTGAGACGACAACAGATAGTTCTAGGGTTAGTGCAAAATGGCTTGCCAGAAGGTATGAGAGTTTGTTCAGATCTGATCCTAATACAGGCATTCAGACATTGATTGATAAAGCAAAGTTGCACTATGGTGTCGACGTTCCGAAGATGATGGCATACAGGGCTAAAAATCATGCGCTCGATGCTGTCCTAGGTGATCACAGAGAGCAATACTTCAGACTGAGAGATTGGGCACAAGCAGTGATCGATACAAATCCAGGTAGTCGGGTGATTGTGCAAACAGTTATCCCTCCACCTTCTATGGAGAATCCACATCCAGGTCCAACATTCCATGGTCTTTTCTTCTGCTTAAATGGAACCAAAGAAGGATTCCTGAAAGGGTGCAGGCCATTCATAGGTACTGCATTTGCTCTTCTCAGCTGTTCTTCTATTGCTAATTTGCTATACTATTGCATTTGTTCATAGGATGATGTGAACAATTGTTTGTAATGCAGGATTGGATGGTTGCTTCATCAAACTCTGCACTGGTGCCCAAATACTAGCTGCAACCGGCCGAGATGGAAATAACAACATGTTCCCTATTGCCTTCGCAGTCGTCCCAAAAGAGGACACATCCAATTGGTGCTGGTTTCTGACTCAGCTGAAATATGCTTTGGGAGGAGAACAAGGAGAATTTGGTCCTTACACAATTATGTCTGATAGGCAAAAGGTTAGTCCTATTTGTCTTACCTCATATGCTAGTCTTACCTCATATGTCATGGTAGTGTTACTGAAACTGCAAATTGTTATATAAATGGACAGGGACTTCTCAAAGCAGTGACCCAAGTGTTCCCTTCTGCTCACCAAAGATATTGTCTAAGACACATTTATGCAAACTTTCAAACGGCTGGATTCAGGGGGGAAGATCTGAAGAAATGCATGGATAGAGCCAGCTATGCATACCATAAGGATCAGTTTGAGGCTGCAATGGAGACTTTAAAAGTGGAGAGTGAAGAGGCTTGGAAATGGCTGAGTCAGATCCCACCCCACACATGGGCACGACATGCATTCGACACCAACTGCAAGACTGACCTAGTTGTTAACAACCTGAGTGAGGTGTTTAACAGATATATCTTGGATGTTAGGAAGCAGCCGATAAGAACAATGCTTGTTGGTATAAAGAACAAGTTAATGGTTAGGAATCATGAGAAGAGGGTTGGTGGAGAAACTGCTAGGTGGATGATCACACCACATTTCATGGAGCAGCTAGAGCTAGCCAAGAAGTACTCCAGGCCTTGCACACCAAGAATTTCAGGGACTGATCTGTGGGAAGTGACT
Source organism: Lolium multiflorum (assembly GCA_030979885.1). NCBI lineage: Eukaryota > Viridiplantae > Streptophyta > Magnoliopsida > Poales > Poaceae > Lolium > Lolium multiflorum. The sequence goes on from CM061749.1 coordinate 310,044,024, forward strand.
AATGGAAAAGATGATCAGATACATGCTGTTGATTTGGTAGCTAGAACATGTGGATGCAGGAGATGGGATGTCACAGGGCTCCCTTGTAATCATGCTTGTAGTGCTATAATCAAGGCCAAGCAAAAACCAGAGGACTATGTGAGCAAATTCTTCATGAAACCCATGTACATTGAAGCATTCAAGCCTATGATTTTCCCTGTGCCTGGGCAGCATGACTGGCCAAAGACTGATTCTCCGGACATCGTCCCTCCTGATTTCAAGATCACTAGAGGGAGAAAGGCAGAGAAGAGGAGAAAGGGAAAGTTTGAGAAGCCCAAAGCTAAAGATACTTCTAGGATGGGGACAATAACCTGCTCAAACTGCAAATTGCAGGGCCACAAGTACACCAGTTGCACTACGCCGTTGAGGCCTGATCTACTTGTTAGAAAGAATAAACATGTGGTTAGTAAATTGTAGCCCAACCTGCTAGTTATTTGTTTTTTTTACTTATGAACTTGCTTTCCTAACTATGACTTGCAACTTGTAGGCCAATAGTGGTGCTGGACCAAGTGATGCTGCTGCTCCTGGAGCAAGTGCTGCTGCTCCTGGACCAACTGCTACTGCTGCTGCTCCTGGAGCAAGTGCTGCTGCATCTCCTGGACCAAGTGCTGCTGATGCACCTGGACCAAGTGCTGCTGCTGCTCGTAGAGGAAGTGCTGCTGCTGCTCCTACAGCAAGTGCTGCTGCTGCTCCTACAGCAAGTGCTGCTGCTGCTCCTCCAGCAAGTGCTGCTGCTGGAGGAAGTGCTGCTGCTCGTCGTCGTCATGTTGCTACTTCTGCTTCTACAGCTTGTAGCACTGCCCCACCAGCAAGACCACCAGCAAGAGCTGCATTTGCTCCACCAAGATCTACTACACCATCGACAGAGTCAGAATACGAATCCGGCTATCCAGCGTACAAAAGGACAAGGACATGGGCTTATATGAACTGTGGTTATGTTGACCCAGATCAAGATGCTGGCCCAGATCAAGATGCTGGCCCTTCTTACTGAGTGTTGAATGAACTGTGTTGTACTACTGCTTATTTTGGTTGTACTGATGACTTATGGTGCATATGCATGGTGCTCCATTTGATGACTTGTTATATTGTACTGAATTATGACTTCCCAGTACACAAATGGTGCTCCATTTGATGTTTTCATGAATTACTAGTTAATTTGTGATCAATTGTGCCTTGGCAGTATAGAAATGGAGCTCCAGTTCTTGCTTTGATGACATACTTGCTATATTTGATGAATGATGCTTTGTCAGTTCATGAATTACTTGCTATATGTGATGAATGATGCCTATTTCATGAATTATGGTGCTCCAGGTCATGAATTACTTGCTATATTTGATGAATGATGCCTATTTCATGAATTATGGTGCTCCAGGTCATGAATTACTTGCTATATTTCATGAATTATGGTGCTCCAGTTCTTGCTACATTTGCAGTACAGAAATGGTGCTCCAGTTCTTACAAACTCCGGCGACCATAAATGGGCGGCGCCACCGTGCCGATTCTAACTCCGGCGACCATAAATGGGCGGCGCCGCCGGCGACAACATGTTCCAGACAATAGTTGCACAGAACAATTCAAAGACAGGCAAATTCAGTTAAGCCAAGAATAATTCAGAGCTCACAGCAATAGTAAAACAAAGTGCCAGTACTTCCATTACATGATAACATCAAACTAGTTCCATCTAGTACATAATTCAGCACAACATAGTACTTCCATTACATGCTAACATAGTTCACCAAGGCACAAAGTAGTAAATTATTACATGCAAACAACTCATTCTCCACAAATCTCAGCTATCTTCTTCATCTTATCCTTCAGAGCATGGGATTGCTTCAGGAGTTCTGCAACATAGTACTCTAGCCTCTTCTTTTCCTCCTTCAAAGTTGAGCATTCATCATCTGTCTTGGGCCTCTTTGCCAGCTCATGCTCCAGCCTCTTCTTTTCTTCCCTCAATGATATCACTTCTTGCTCTGCCTTCTCTCTCTTTGCCACTTCAAGCTCAAGGTCATGAGAAGTTATCTCTGACACATACTCCAGAGCATTGCCCACTTGCTTGTGCAACTCCATATTCTTCTTCTCCAACTCTTTTTTCTGTAATGTCAGTTGGTAATTCTTAGTGGCATACTCCACATTACCATGTATCCTACTGTCCCTCTCTTCATCATGCATGGCCCAAAGCTTGACCAAACTCCTCTGCAGTGGAGGTGGCCATGGCCCATCTACCCACTCAACCTTGTCACACATTTCCTCATCCTATATTATCAATCAAAATCCATCAACAATTATACTAAATTATATGAAGGCAGTAGCTATATCCATCAACAAAATTGCATGTAAATACTAAAAAGGCAGTAGCTATATCCATCTTGTTATCCTAAATAGGCAGTAGCTATGTCCATGTTATTAAATTGCTTACAAATCTGGTCATAACAAACTAAGCATTGGTCATATGAAATTATGCTACTATATTGTGCTACATTCTCTGGTTATAGTACTATATTCTCTGGTCATAATATATTGTGCTACATAGACATAAGAAATTGCAATGGGCATACTATATTCTCTATATATCAATGGCTATATAAAAAAGGCATTACAGTTCCCAACCTTGCATCCACAAGCCAGAAATCTCCTGCCCGTGTTCTCTCCTTCGAAGCAAACCAACCTGTACATTGGCATATCATGGTTGCACCTCAAATCGCAATCGTCGTACCCGGTGAACTCGGTGTCCAGAATTGTTTCTGGTATCTAAGAGAAGGAACAGGCAGGCAAGATCTAAGCTTCAATCGACTGGTCTTTGATTCAATCGATAAATCCCAAATCGTAGAAACCCTAACCCTAGTCAGTGAACAGGGAGGCAAAATCTTACCGGCTTGCGAGGGCTGAGGCCGTGGCCATAGTCGAAATCGGACAGCAGGCTGTCCTCGCTGCTCTCTCCGTCATTCCACGACGGCATTGCGACGGCGAGGCGCGGCGGCGTTCGTCCTGGCGGCGCGGCGGCGTTCGACCGGAGCGAGAAGAGAGAGAGAGGTGGCACGAGAGCGCGTCAACTGGTCGAGTCGCACCTGGTCGACCGAGCCTCTTATCTGCTCTTGCCCTAACGGCCACGCAGACGGACGTTTGCTATGACATGTGGGACCGCCGGCTTAATTCTCGTTTAACGCCAGAGTTGCTCAATCTGTTACGAACTGCCCCAGAAGTTGCACTTACTTGAAAAAATTACCAGTGTTGGTACCTATTCGCAACCGTTGCCCCAAAAGTGGTATGTATATGTAACTAGTTGAATGCCCGTGCGTTGCTACGGGATTGAAGATTTTTTTCTATCGGACATTGCATTAATTGGATATTTTCATAAAATTTGACCAACAAATTAGTATCAAATTATCTTATAGTTTGTTGTCTAACTTATTGACTATTTTTATCTTGTACCATGAAGTGCTAGATCTTATGAGAACCTATTATATTTCTTCGGACATACTTGAGTTTTCTTTGAACCATTTGGAAACCTGCACAAAGATCAACATAAATTTTTGCACTGAATGATCATCCTTACTCTTTCGTGTGTGTTTTTTGCATGTTAATGGCCTTATTGTTGTTTGTGGGTTGTTCTATTGACTTCAGCATATTTATATTTCTTCAACTTCATTTAGGAAGAGTATTCCTAGGTTTTCCGTTGGCAGCCCCCAAATTCACATTAATTCTTGACTCCATCTTCCAAAGACGAAGTATTTGCACTATTTAAAAAAAACAAAGGAGAAAAGCTTTGCCTCACCTGTTAATTAAAAAGAGAGTGCCTAATTTTCAGAAAAAATCGGGCGAAAACCTACAACAATAGGGGCAAACCCACACAAACAATACACCCATGCGCACCCAGAATCAAGCCTAATAAAGACCCGAACTGCACCCACTCTAGCCAACACAAAAACATTGCAAGGAAGACCCTCTAAAAGGACATGACAACCCAAAAAAGAGTCCAGACCAAGGTGCTTCAAGTGGCTAAGAACCGGCGTTCAAGACAAATTGCAACCAATCATAGAAAATGAGAAAATTAGTGTGAATGACAATGAAAAGCCCAATAAATGTTTGCCTATTCTAAAGTGACGGAAGGGGAAAGTCAGGTGAAACTATTTATATTATTATTTTACCATGAATTGCACACAAAAATATCGACACAATTTTGATTGTGTTAGAAAGAAACAAAAATCGTAAACAAATTACAGGTGAATATGAATACATGTAATCAACATCAGCCTGTCTATACTAAAATACATCTGTAAAAAATAGCAATAAGTACACAATACAATAGGTAATTTCCGTAAAAGAACAGCCTATAATCTAATCTAATATTTGTATTTGTTACAAAGCCTTTCATCATCGCCGCCAAATCATGGTGTAGAATTACTAAATCATTCCATTCATGTTGCTTTTCCGCCCTATCAAACATTATTTTGGAAAAGCTACAAATTATCCATCACATGCAAAAAATGGCTAAGAGGAAAAAACACAGCCATGTCCCTAGCCACTTCGGCATCGCAGCCATTTTGGCATCGTAATATCGCAAAAATGTAGTGCTTCATTTGCACAGAAGGCCCTTAAATTTAGAATTAGCGAGATGAAAAAAATAAGATCAACATATTATTGTAAGATATGCTTCTCAAATGCAACAAATGGCAAGATAATAATTCTTAGAAGAAAACATCGAAGGTTTAGTGTAAGATATTATTATATAAGGGAACCACTTTGTAGTTATCCTTCTTGGCGAACACACCCGTTGCCCTGAAATGTCTCGTAAATTACTTGGCGAGGGGTGCAGAGGTGGAAGCAGTGCCTTGAGTAGAGTTGTGGCGGCCGCATAAAACATTTTTTTAAGATTAATGCAGTTATACAAACATCGATGCATAAAGAATATATATTTGGAACTTGCAATTAGTTAGTTTCATCGGAATTTGACATCCCATCAAATATATACTTGTTTTTAATCTCAAATTGACAGAGTATCTAGTTATGGGAAATGGTTTACCGCTGGGAGCTTCTAAGTTCTCTGGATTGCCCAGTTGCGCTTGTAGAGGTGAATTTGATAGGCTACAGCAGGAACCACCGTAAATTGCTATATGACTCAACTGATTGGCCCGAATGCCGGTTTAAGATTGCATATCGCAAAAGGCAGCCAGTCCAGGCCGTTCAAGTAGGAGGACAAAGATAGAAAAAAGGGTAATTATGAGAAATAGTAATAAGTGAAAAAAGGATAAATGAAACTCAAATTAATCTCAAATATAGATTGTTGCTGCAAATGATCAAACATAACACAAAATGTACCATTTTCCAGTGAGGAAGCTGCATGCCTTTTCCAGCTCCCGTGTAAACTTCCATTTCATTTACCAACTTGTTCTGGCTAATGAAGTCATCAGTGACCGTTGTAGCCCAAGACATGGAAATATGTATTCCTTAAGAAAAACTAAAAATATGTATCACCGAAGAAGCAGCATGTTAGTAATACCGTCACTGTTTGTGATCGAAAGTGCCCATCTCGAAAGGTAAAGCTAGTAGAATTATAAAACTATCATGCATGATCGTGTAATTAACACAGAACGCCCAGAAGTTGCATCCGTATAAAATATCAAACATGTCAGTTGCATGAGCGGGTAATGTAGACTAAGAGTGAAAGAAAAACTTTGGAGAGGGATGATACAAACATGCTTTTCAGATTTGATCAACATACCTTTCCATGCTGGTGTTCTGCACTTTGGACAACATATGCAAGTGTTGTACTGAACACGTCAAAGAGTGAAACAATCCCAGTTGGCATTCACGCATATCATCGAGATAGGGATCCAGGGGATTAAGGTAGTGGAATATAGAGCATCGAACCTGAATGTTTGAGGGGTCATAATTGTTTCGCTAATGGAGCACAACAACAATCCCAGATTGTAGGCGTCGGTTACAGCCTTACAGGTGGAGAGAAGATGGATCAAAAACGTTCCAATATAGTCACCGTAGCTAGATCCTTCCTGCTAGATCCTTGTGTGGGTGGAGGATCCCCGTACCTGGCTTGAAGGAGGACGGCGGAGTCGTGCTCGGGGGATCAGCCTTGGAAGTGTCGGCGGCTCTGTCCTCGAGCCGTTTCAGCTGTTCCTTCAGGCTTCAGCCCTTCATGTGGCGTGCCTAACAGGGCCAAGGACAACTGCGGTAGTGAAGGGTATGTCAGGCGGCGTCTCGAAATACATTGTGAATGATCGCGGTGGTTGTAGTGCGGCTGGGAACTCAGTGCGGTGGCGGCGGCGCTAGGCGTAACAGTGGTCTGCTTGCAGCGGCGGCGCACTGAGCAACGAAGGAAGGCAAGGTATGAGGATAAACTTGGCAACAAATGTCGGGAACGGGTTTAGCGCTAAGACACGAGGAAGGAGCGCAAACAGGGGATCTGTACCACTATTTAGGGGATAGTAAAGACTTTCCAACTATCGACATGGTAATTGTGTTACCCAGGATACTATAGCTTTCCAAATTGATTAATTTAATTTACTTAGTGGACCATTGTTGAGGGACGATCGGACGATGCAAGTGAATCAGATAGGATTGAACGGTTAGGATTCTTTTAATGACGACCATCAAACGCGTTGAGCGTCAAACGACCAACTCCCATTTCTTTACTATTAAATGGGAGTTGGTCGTTTGACACTCAACGCACTTTGGTGGTCGTCGTTGGAAGCATCTAGACCGTTTAATCACCCCTCAACGTCTCCTCCTCAATGATCACCGTTGGATGATATTTGTCATAGCACGTCTTTCCCCCACTGTTACCGCTAATTGCTACATCAAAAAAATCATTGTTTTCCTATTTTGTTAGTTCCTTTCCTTTTCTGCTAATTGGCGGATTGGTCCAAAACGAATCATTGTTTTCCTATTTTGTTAGTTCCTTTCCTTTTCTGCTAATTGGCAGATTAAAAAATAAATGAAATCATTAATTCCTTACCTTTTCGGCTCTCCTCTCCCGGCTCTATTGTAGGCAGCAGATACATTTGATATGCCGCTGCATGAGCACGCCTCTCAGCGCAAGCACGCACTTAGATCCGCTGCCTTTGAAGAATTCGAGCGTCGTTCAAGGAGGAGACAGAGGGCTTCTCCTGACCGACGTCTTTGCATCCCCTCTTGAGCGACGCCTCTCAGAGCACGCACCACACACGTTGAATCTGTCGCCGCCGTTCAAGAAACTTGCGCTGTTGAAGGAGGAGACAGAGTCCTTAAAGACCCCGCCATCGAGTGCCCCTCGTAGGGCGGCCTTGTGTCGCCGCCGGCATCGCCACCATTGGTTCATTTGCCCAGCAACCTCACCTGCGTTGACGTCTGCCTCTACATCGCCAACCGACGCAAAAGGGTGAGTGAGGGCCCTTACGGATGTGTCATTACTGACTCCCAAGTGAGCCACATATCCGCCTCACCCCTCAGATTCTAACCCGTTTATGTGGTTTTAGTTTCCGTGGATCGAAATAGGATGGATCAACTTGCTCTGCTCGTCGTGCTCCACTTCTCTCGATGTTTCGGCGCGTTTATTGGCGGTGATGCCTGCTGGGCCATTTTGATTTTGATTAAGGAGTTTGACATAGCACCTAGCCGCACTGTTCCCTTTGATCCATGTTTTCTTACTGTTATAATTGATTCCCCATTCCTTGCAGGTTTATTTGTTCCAGTTCATGGGTTTGACATAGCACCTAGCCGCACAAAACCAGCATATTTTGATTTTGATTAAGGAGTTTGACATAGCACCTAGCCGCACATGCCCATCAGCAATGAATTGTACATGTTGCTGCAGAGGCACAGAAAATTGATTGTATTGTCAGTTTCTCATTGTTTCTTGTTTCTTCCTAGACAAATGGCTAGCAGAATATTTTCTATGCCAACTTGCAGCAAGTACGATTATGCTATTTAATAAACAATAGTTCATAGGTAAAAGTGTTCATACGAATATACTTATTTTCATTGTAGTACAATTTATTGTTTTGTAATTTTCTATTATTTCTTCTTCTTTCTCTGTTTTTGGGAAAAACACCTTTTAATATAAAAAAGGTGAGTTGCAATCTTGGCTTCCTTGTGTTGAAAAGATCAGTCATTTGATTTCTTTGACCACTCTTGGAGGTTCTCGTTGAGTTCCGGAAAATCAATATCCATGTAGCTTCGTCAATGGCACAATGATTCGTAGTTGTTTTTCGCTTAATGGAATAACTCTAGGAAGACAAACTGATATTCAGGTGCAAAAATTGTCATCTACATCGTTATTTTCTCTCCAATTGTGCTGAAACATGTATACTGCTTATATAAGAATACATTTTGGACATCATTTTATGCTGCCTTCAATTTGTGTCTCTTGAAACTTAGAATGGTGCCTTCTACTGTAAATTTATTATCTTCAGTAATGCTACTGAAATTTTTTTCAATCTAGAAAAATATTCCCTTGTACTAAGATTCTCTGAAACTATTTCCAAATATATTGCAATCTCTTAGTGAGTGAAGGTGGTTGACAATACACAAAAATGTACGATCTCAGTTGTGCTTGAGTTTGAGCAAGAAGGTATTATTTAAATCATGTAAATTTCGAAATACATTTTAGGACAATTTGGAGTCCCACGATCATGATTAGTTTTGATTAACCAAACCTAATTTGGCTATTACTATCAAAAAATTCTTTCAAGTCACTATTAGAATTTATGATCAATCTTTGAGGACTCTAGCCTTTCTTTTACCAGTGGTTCACTTTTTCTTTCCTTGCAGCTTTCACGTGCAGGTCTCTTAGTTAAAAGGGTCTTGTAGAAACATGATCTTTAGTGCAGGTTGATCGGATATGGGATTATAAGTATATACATAACTTAACATGCTATGCGCTTTGTTTCTTCTTTTACATGTTTCTCTTCACTGAAGTTTTCTGCAGCAAGCCTGCATTATGGACTTCAGTTCTTTTTTATATGTATCGTTCGCTGAAATTCTCTTCAACAAGCAAGCATCCATAAATCTTGATACATATTTTACTATCAGATTTCGTCAATACAGTATCCATTTTTGGTTCACACATTTAACTTAGCAAGGCCTTACAACAATTGTATGATAATGTCATAGCCACAGTGGTAATAAACTAATAACTGCATGTCTTGGCCAATTCAAGCAGGATCTGAAGAGAGCAAAGTGACGGTGGAAAAATCACAGATAACAGACAACAGTTCAATTTTCATTCAGTACGACTGTAACTGTTTTAATTAAACTTAATTTGATGCATCCATCAAGGTGTTTGGCTTGTTAAAACCCGCTTGAAAGTGATATACAATGCATTGGTTGGCTAATTATTATTTTTAGTAGGGAGCTGGCAGAAAGGAGAGGAAGTGCGAAGGCTGGTTGTTACTAGGAGGAGAGAATGTGCGAGAAAACATGCTCAATTTTGTTTCTGAATGCTGGCACCAAAACATATTTATTTTGTGCTTCCTAGACTGCTTCCCTGTCAAACACGGGGAACATATGTCATCCAATTTTGCCATGTAAAGTTCCATCACTATCAACCATAATACCTTTGCAGATTGTGTTCTGTTTACTCATAAACCTACTATCTGTCCTAAGACCAAAACTAAGATTACGACTCGAGACGACAAAAGTTGTTGGCCATATTGCTGGGCATGAGAGCAATAGAAGGTTGAACTATTCGATTGGTTAGTTGGATGGATCACGGGCACAAGCGAGCGACATGATCGAGGTGACATTTGAGGAGTGATGTATATGCAAATCATTTCTTGAAGTTTTCTTGATAAGCGAGAGGTGGTTTGAGTAACCTAAACAGGAAGAGACAGGTAGGGAGGGAGAGGTAGTTTGAGTAAACCAAACTGCAAACTCGAGTGTAATGTGTCGCCGTTGGAAATATTAATTTAAAATGTATCTTTGTTTGCATATTCTCCGCATCATTGGAATTGTTTACGTACATCATATTTACATCATATGGGATAATGGCAATCTTCAATAAATTTAAGGATCCGTAGCAACGCACGGGTATTCAACTAGTAATAGTAAAGATTTACTCCACTATCCCACTCTCTCAAGCTTCCTATGTCTGCTCTGCTGCCTTCCGCCGCCGGCGCAGAGGGCCGGCCCCTCCCCTGCATCTCCGCCGCTGGCGCGAGGGCCTCGCATCCCCTTCCTCACCCACTCCCTTCCCCCTGCCCGCTGCCGCTAGCTCGCAACGACCAGCCCCTCCCCTGTCTCGCCGCTGTTGCCGCCCTTTCCTCGCGCTGGCGGCACACAAGATTCCGGTCAGTGAAGTGCCCGAGTCGGCACTGGAGATCCTGTGAAGATCAGGAGGTACCAAGCTCGGCATGCTCGCGGCAGGCCAGACGTCGCTGAGCTAGAAGCCGACTGAGGTCTCCATCCGATTCGCCGTGCGGCCAACGCTCGCGCATTGGAAGGCTCCACACGGCGCCGGACTCCTCCCGCGGAGCAAGAGCCGGTGAATCTTAGCAAGCGCAAAGGGATTCCAGCGAGGATGCACTGCTCTGGTCCTATCACTTCTGTGCCTCTCCAACGCTTAAAGGTAATCTTCTATCTACTCCCTCAATTGTACTTTGATGCGTGAATTGGATTGGTACCCAGCTTGCTTATATGGCTGGAGAGCTTCCGCAATGAATGTACTGCACTTATCAAGTTCTGGAACTCTATATATACGTGTTTGATACTATGGGCATCAGCGCGCTTGCATATGTTGTGTGATGCATCTCTGTTGGTGATTGGATTATTTAGTGTTTGTCCAACTTCCTGATTAGAAATACTTGGTAAACAGCGTGGTATGATAAATTTCGTCGCTTGGATATGAGAGATTAATGATGCACAGCTTATCAAAATGAAAACCTTCCGGAAAGTATGTTTTTTACGGCCCGAGAACTGAAATGTCCATCCATCTACTTGTTCCTGTACTGAAATTTGTGGTATCCCTTTTTTCTTAATAGATTTCGAGTTTTGGCTGCATGATGCAAATCCATGGTAATTGCCAATGCCCATTTTATCATATAGATTGCACATTTTCCTATTTCATCAAAACTTATTAAAACTGAAAAACAGTATGTACTTTTGAGCTTGATTTAGCATGCATAGAAAACTATTATACAGGTGTATATGTTAGGATGATTAATCTACTGGCATGTCTAGATTACTGGAATAAATTTGTCATGGAGTATTTAAAGCTCACAATCAAATCGATCTACTTAGCTATATCCAACTATCTAATATATGCACTTTGTCGAAAGACAATTTTTACTGCTCTACATTATTTATTTGGCTGTTTCTTGCTTTGTGAAATCCTTCTTCTCTTACTCAAGTCATATATTATTAAGTTTCTTTTTGTTCTAATCAGTCAACTTCAAATGATTCCTGGAGTTGTTGCTGGTACTGGTACAGCTATTCATCATAGGATGCAGCTTTATTCAGGTCCACTGTCAACATTTTAAATGTTGATGATTTGTCGGATGTCAAATTTTGAGGAGGTACTGATTGTGGTGAAAATGGCAATCTTGCATGCGACACAAGGAAGATAATGATGTCCTTGTCCAGTATATATAAGGTTTGTTCCTAATTGCCAATATGTTGAGGTTCTTTACAAGGTGTGCAATCACACAAATAACATGCAACTTATTTTCTTCAATTCTTATGCTAGATCATGAGGGAAATACTGACCTATTTGTGTCATGAGGGAAACATGATCAATAGTAGAGGATTGGGGTACATCCATATTAAGAACGCGAGCTTCAGATTTCTTCTGGAGTCGGTCATGCCGTTGTTTCTTGCGGTATTCTTCTTTCTTATCTTCGGATAGGCTAGCATACCATCCCTGTCCAGTTCGTTTCTTCCGTCCGACAATAATTTCTTCAGCTGGATGATTAGTCTCCGGTGAGCTTGCAGGCATATCAGCATCTGGCATACAACAGGAAATCATGAACACATAAATTAGGAATAGGTGATTAATAGACATAGCAGGATCGGAAGGGTATAATTGTACCACTGTTACATGTGTTCATTACAGTGCTCAGAGGAGTACATTGAACAGATGGTAACGACGAATCATGACTTTGAGATACATGCTTGGAGTTTAAACTATTCAGTTTTGCTGCCTTAGTTTGCTGACGGTCTATACGCCGTCTCTGTAGGTACTCCGCTTTCTTCTCATCAGACAATCGGGCATACCATCTCAGTTTCTTGTCTGGCTGTACACTCGTGGTATTGGCATTGCTCTCTGTGTTCGTTAGATCTTTAAATGGGGAACGCTCCCCTGATGCAGACGGGGACACATGTGGCTGTATTTTCTTCATGTACAAGAAACTGCGATTTAAAGA